>OX421422.1:8798867-10046920 GCA_949126915.1 Musotima nitidalis
AGTTTTTATAATAGTTTAACCATGGAATCGCTAACAGATGACGAGTATGCTCACGCTCAAGATATTTGGAATTATTTTGAGATAAAGACGCTTGGTGAATACAGCGATTTGTATTTGAAATGCGATGTTTTGTTGTTATGTGACATATTTGAAAAATTTAGAGAGACAAGTTTACATTTTTACAAACTGGATCCTGCTCACTATGTGACTTCACCTAGTTTGAGCTGGGATGCCATGCTTCTATACACTAGCGTTGAATTAGAGCTCATTAATGATTTAGAAATTTATACATTTATTGAAAAAGGTATACGAGGGGGCTTAGCACAATGCTTCCTTCGTCATGCTAAAGCAAATAATAAATATTTACCTCATTATGATAATTTAAAACCGACGAGTTATTTGATTTATCTAGATTGCAATAATCTTTATGGTTATGCAATGACTAAAAAGTTGCCTATTTCAGAGTTCCGATTCTTAACTCAAAATGAAATTGACAGCTTTAATGTATTGCATGTATCAGATGACAGTGTATATGGTTTTATATTAGAAGTAGATTTATGTTACCCAGATTGTATTCACGATCAGCATAAAGATTTACCATTTGCTGCAGAGAAATTTATGCCCCCCGGGGGGAAATCAACCAAGTTAATTGCTAATCTATATGATAAATTTAATTATGTCATTCATTATGTACATTTAAAACAATGCATAAAAAATGGTCTGGTTTTAAAAAAAATACATCGTATACTAACGTTCAGACAGGATGATTTCTTAAAGAAATATATAGATCTGAATACCAATCGGCGTATAGCATCTAAAACTTCTTTTGAAAAAGATTTTTTTAAACTTCTAAATAATGCAATATTTGGTAAAACTATAGAAAATAAAAGGAAACAAGTGGACATAAAACTAGTAACCAAATGGAATGACAATGAAAACTTCACGAATAAAAAACTTTGCGCAGAAAAATTGATTTCCAAACCTAATTTTAAAAGTGTGTCAATATTCGCGGACGATTTTGTAGCAATACAGTTAAATCGCGATAAACTAATATTAGACCGACCAATTTACATCGGATTTACAGTTTTAGAGTACGCCAAACAACACTTATATCAGTTTCATTACGATTACATAAAAAAGAAATATGGAGACAAGGCTGAATTATGTTATACAGATACCGATAGTTTACTTTACTTAATTCATACAGAAGACTTTTACCATGACATGCGCGATAATATAACATATTTTGATACTAGTAATTTCCTAATAGATAATCAATATAACATACCTAGAATTAACTCAAAAATTCCTGGCTTGTTTAAAGACGAAATGGGAGGTGATGTTATTACGGAATTTACAGGTTTACGAGCAAAACTGTATTGCATTAACAGTTTGAATTCACTAATAACAAAAGCGAAAGGTATGTCTAAATCTGTGACTAAGCATTTAAAACAAAGTAATTACAATGATTCTTTGCTATTCGATAAAAGCCAGTCGTTTAAAATGAATATTATAAGATCTATCAAGCATATATTGTACTCGCAGCAGGTTAGTAAGCAAGCATTAAATAGAAACGATGATAAAGTTCAGATACTTTCAGATCAAATTCACACTTTGCCTTGGGGATTTTGTGATGCGATGATTTAAACTAGCGTTCATTCAACTTTTTATTGATCTTATTACGTTTAAATCGAGCATTAATAATTATGTAATCCACACCTAGACAACCACTGTTCTAAATTAATGTATTGTATAGTAATGATGTATTAATAATTATTTTAGAATTAAGTATGTACTATAAATAAATATATTACGCTACTATTTTAAGTGAATACGCTACGAGGAACATAAATGATGTTATATATTATATTATAATAAAATGATGTTATCCTCAACAAATGGACTTTTATTCAAACGTATTCAACTTCCTAAACGTTATCATCAAATTTTAAGTTTATCCTTGTTCTATGTTTAGGTTCATGTAGTAACGAGTATATAAGTGTACGTTAGGTGGGGAATAAGATTAATATGCACTATGCGGTTGATCAAACAACCCGTATCTCTCAATGTTAATAATATTAGATTAAGTGACTCTGTTCACCACATCAGACATAGCGCTTTACTACCAAATACTATTCGCTGTTTAATATGTGGTCCATCAAACTGTGGTAAAACGAATGTTATGATTAGTTTACTGCTGCATGAAAATGGACTCAAATTTAAAAATCTTTATCTTTACTCTAAAACTTCTTTTCAACCAAAATACCGTTTCTTGGTTGAAGTATTGAAAAGGGTGCCACAGATTAACTTTTACGAGTTCAATAATGATAAAGATGTAATTTCTCCGAGTGAAGCTTTAACAAATTCTGTATTTATATTTGATGATGTTGCCTGTGAAAATCAGATAAATATCCGCAATTATTTTTGTATGGGTAGGCATAAACAAATAGATTGTTTCTATTTGTCTCAAACCTATTCTAAAATACCGAAGCAATTACTACGCGACAATGCTAATTTTCTTATTATATTCAAACAAGATGATGTGAATTTAAAGCATATTTATGAGGAGCATGTCAGTTCTGATTTACAATGGAAAGAGTTCAAAAATATTTGTCAAACTGTTTGGAGTAAACCTTATAATTTCCTACTTATAAATAAAGAATCGTCAATAAATAAAGGAAGATACAGACAGAATTTTGATATGTTTTTTAATTTTGACTGACTGTTTATACAAACATATAAGTAATTAATAACACAAAATCAAATCAGTATAACTTGTTCTTTAGGTGAATGCAGTTCTTATTATCGGTAAAACATGGAAAAAAATATTAAAATAGAATTAATGAAGTCTGTAGACTCTATAAAGAACAAAATAAAAAAAATGAAGAACCAGGAACACTCAATGAACTTGTCATTCGATAAAATGCTAAAACCTGTCACAGATCCTCTTAAAACTCTAGTTGATTCGAATATAACTATGGAAAAAATTAAACGTTTAGAAAATACAAAATTCACTGATTCTACAGATATTGAATTGGATGACATTAATACTAGCTCATCTACAAAGTTTGAGGACTGCTACGATCCAAAACTAAAGTCTACACCAGTACTTAAAAAGTCTCCTACAAAAGAAATATTAGATGATTTAGAAATGTCACTAGCGGGTCGTGATATCCATGATATTTATGACGGTGTAAATATACCGTTTGGAATAAGAAGTGTAAACAAAACATTGTTAATGGGTAATTATATAGTCTCATTTTCTAAAATCGATAGTTTGAATGACGACAGTGTCATTTTAATTAAAGTTGGTGACAAATCCTATAATTTAACCCCTGGCTTGAAGGAACTTTTACTTCGAAGAAAGCCTGATTTAAAATTAATATCGAGCAAAGATAGACTTGTCTACAAAGACATGCTGCATTATACAAATGCTCATAAGAGAGATTTTAATCCTGATGGACAAATAAGAGGCGATAAGGGAAGAAAATATCGTGAAGTAATCAAACCATTATTTTCCGAATCATTAAATGAAAATTTTCATACTGGAGGAAGCTTACCAACTCTAAAGAAATACAAAAATAACACTGACTTGGTATATTGGGATGACCCTAACGAACTCGTTGAGAGATTGAAACTATTAGTTGCTTCCAGAGATGCTGGCAACACAAATCATGATAATGAAATTTTGTCGATCGTTGAAGAATTGAAAGAAGCTGACATAATTAAAGAATAAATACTCACCACCATAAAATTTACATTCAGTATTTTAGACAGATTCAAAACGAATGCACTAAATTTGTGAATATGAGTAAAACTGACGTGGTAAACGAAATTCATAAAAATGCGAGGGTGAACTTTCCACGCAGATGTGTTATCATGAAAGATATAGATGACCTATGGCAAGCAGACTTAATCGATATGCAATCAATTTCAAAGCAAAATAAAAATTACAGATTTATTCTTGCTATTATTGACACATTCTCGAAATATGCTTGGACTTTTCCTCTAAAAAGTAAAACCAAAAATGATGTATGTAACTCTTTTGAGAAATTATTGAATAAAGGGCGTGTTCCTAAAAATCTACAAACGGATAAAGGAACAGAATTTTAGAATAATCAATTTCAAAAACTTATGCAAACTTATCACATTAATCATTATTCAACCTTCTCAACAAAAAAGGCTTCAATAGTTGAGCGATTTATCAGGACATTAAAATCGAAAGTCTATAAGGAATTTAGCTTAAGAGGCAGCTACAATTGGATAGACAACATGCTTAATGATGTTATTAACAAATACAATCACACTTATCATAGGACAATTGATGAAGTTCCCGCTAATGTGAATAACATCAACAAAAAACGTATATTAGAGAGATATTTAAGATCGGTAAAAAATCATAATATCAGAAGCAAGTATAAAATTGGTGATTATGTGCGTATCAGTAAGTACAAAGGAACATTTGAAAAATAAATCGGAGTTGACCTCATACTTTCATCCACCACTGCATTTACCAGATCAATACGAGTGTGGTTTGCTATACTTTTCAGTAATAAATTCCAGACCAAATATTTCTAGCATTAACAGCAGTCTGTTTGCGATCAGAATCGAATGTGATCTTGTGAACGGATCGTATTGCAACGGATTACCAACTCATTTTATTCACGAATTTGTGTCTGATACTCATCCAGGTCATCGGTGCATAGAAATACCGCAAAATATTATTTATTTTCCAGTAAACAAAAATATAATTTCTTCGATATCTGTTAGGATTGTAGATCAATTTGGTCACTGTATTAACTTTGGTGAAGAACATATTCAGCTGCGTCTTCATTTAAGAAAAAAAAATGATAATTCATTATAAAAACACTCAAGTCAGTGAAAAACATCTTAGTTCTTCAACAATTGCTAAGGTGCAACGACGTGAGAAAAACGTAAAGAAATTGACTAAAGCAAATAAAGTTTTCCTTAAAGCTCTTGGGTTTAAAGTATGAATATACTACAGATTACTGAATCACCACATTTCGACACTTCGATCGAAAGTTATGAAGTCCATTCTTACAATCCCTACAATACCAGCTTTAGAGAAAACGATGAAATCAGAATTCCCATCCACCAGCAAGACATATACGTGTTACCATCGGCCAGTTCAATTTATATTGAAGGACAAGCAAAGCTGTTCGGTAAAGATGGGAATCCGATCAAGAAGACTGTTACATTCACTAACAACTCTGTTTTGTCTTTGTTTCAAGACATCAGATACGAAATAAATGGTATTGAAATAGATCGCATAAAAAACTCAGGAATAACGTCAACAATAAAATCATACATTTCATTAAATGACGCAGAATGTAAAGTTGCCTCCCTATGGGGATGGAATTTAGAGGGACTTCAAAGTGATGGTAATTTTAGTGCTGTAATACCACTTAATAAAGTTTTAGGGTTTGCGGAGGATTATAATAAAATTGTGATAAATTGTAAACATGAACTTATATTGAATAGAAGTAACACTAACCTAAATAGCGTTATTCTTACTGATGATATTGCTCATTTTCAAATAGATATACACAGAGTTCAATGGAGAGTACCGCATATAAAAGTATCAGATCGAGAACGACTAACACTTCTAAAGCATCTAGAAAGAGATAAACCTATTCAGATGGCTTTTAGAAATTGGGATTTATATGAGTATCCATTGCTGCCTAAAACCACGAAGCATTCTTGGTCAGTTAAAACTGCTTCACAATTGGAAAAACCTAGATATGTAATTTTTTGCTTACAAACGAATAGGATAAATAATAAAACTAAAGATAGTTCAGTATTCGATCATTGTGAAGTAACTAACGTAACGCTCTTTTTAAATTCACTATATTATCCATATGAACCTTTAAACTTAAAATTTTCTGAAAACAAATATAGTATATTATATGAAATGTTTGTAAAATTTCGTCAGTCGTATTATAACTGTCCGGTAGACCCATTGCTTGACTTAAAGGTGTTTAAAGACAAAGCTCCTCTCTTCATCTTAGACTGCTCAAGACAAAACGACAGTCTTAAAACAGGCCCAGTAGACGTGAGGTTGGAAATTGAATGTTCTACGCCAATACCAGACAAGACGACTGCATATTGTTTGATCATAAACGATCGACTTGTGGAATACAAACCTCTTAGTAACATTGTGCGAAGGGTATCATGATTGCTATTGTAGATATTCAGGGCTTTAAAACAGAAGCAAATGAATTTATAATAAAAGAAATTGCTATAATGTATGATAAAAAATTACAAGTGTTTTTAATTAAGCCACCATTTCCATTTAAAAAATTAACGATATCAGAAAAAAAGCAAGTTAATTGGCTTGAACGTAACAGAAAGATACATTGGAATGAAGGTTTTGTGCCCTATGGGAACTATCAGACTTTGATTATAAATATTTTAAGAGATATGTGTATCTATGTCAAAGGTTCAGAAAAGGTTTTGTGGTTAAAGCACATTTTAGAAAATAGTAATAGTAAAATATTCAATTTAGAAGATAAAGGTTGTTCTAGTTTGATAAGTTTGTATGATCAATATAAACATTCTGAAGATATATATAATTGTATTTATCATGACTCTGTTTGTGCCTTAAAGAATGTATTGTGCTTGAATAAGTGGTGCTTTGAAAATAAATTTTTATAATAATTATTTACTTGTTTAATTTTATTTAAGACAAAATATTTATATCTAAGAATTTTATATCCCCTCCCTATCCTTTTCAATCACATATAAGTTGCGGACAATAGCGGAGGCTAACTCATTATAAGTTAATAATTATCTGTGTCAGTGAATTAGATAGTAAAGAAATAGAAAATGTTTCTTGTTGAATACAAACCTCGATATAATATGTATAACTCACATAAAATGCGTGAATTTTCATTCCGTTGCTACTGGGGGACGATGAATTCGAAGAAAAGATTAGTGATGGAAATGGCTGACGCTGGATTCTTTTATTGTGGAAATAGTATTAATGATAAAGCGGCATGTTTCTCATGCGGGGGTATCATAGAAGATTGGGAGATTTATGACGATCCTTGGATGCAACATGCTATACACTATCCTAAATGTTTTTATTTGAATGCTGTCAAAGGAAACGAATATGTAACTAATACAGGCATCTCCGTCAAGAATGTATTCTAGCAACAAAATATAATTAAACAATGTCAAAAACATCTTGTTTCATTTTCTACTACCAGCAGCTTCGTCCTTGGAACCTTATACCTTGATAAAAAGTAGCCTATAGATTATTCAATTCGAGTATTCAATTTCATCCAGGTCAGTTCAGAGGGTTTTCAGTAATAAGGACCACTTACTAGTCAAGTCAGAATATATTGAATTCCTGTAAGTATCTGAAATGGTTTTAAAATGAACGGTGAAAATTGCGGGTTTCCATTACTCAGTTACTTAATATATTACATGAATAGACAACACTTTGAACGATATTGTGAATTAAAATTATAAATGAAACTAATAGTAAGTTGAAAGTATGAGTTAATATTTGAATATTGATGAAATGAATAGTGAAATTGGGGTGACCTGGATCTCCTTGATCCAGGTCCCCCAATTTTACTCTACTAATATGCAATGCCCATAAGGGTTTGTGAAACACCTAAAATTTTGTACACTTATAATGCAGATAAATATTGATTGATTGAACAATACAATTGAAGTCATACTTTTTTTAATTGAAAATATCACACTTTTAGTATGAATAAAGTTTTAATACAGCATGCCGGTTTTATTTTAAAGTTCAAACGGTAATTTTTTGTTTAAACTTCGTTGCCGATGTGTAAACAATATAGACATTTCATTTGTGCAAACATTTCATATACTACTTCGGTTCTGATAACTTTTTAAAGGTAAATATATTTTTCTTGTCGATTGATTAAGGGAAGCACTGAAACTGTAGCCAGATCGATTACATCTATAAAATTGTGTCAGGACGAGATAGGAGAGTAAATTCGAATTAAATATTATTTTGTTTAAGAATCTATACAACTGTTAGTACATATTACAGACTGCTTATTTTTTTATTTTATTTCATATTACTAGTTATAGTGACCATATTCTGGCTGATGGAAAGCAGTCGATGCAAATTAGAAAACTAAGAGCTCTCAGCGACCGTGTAACAAGCACGATGACAAATGACGGCCTGCAAAAACGCCGTTTCACGCCCCTCTCAAATTGTACTTATTTAAGGAGTACTAATGTACTAACTAGTTTTAGAACGACACAAAAATATCCAGACTAAGCCTAAAAGTCGTGTTCATGCAAGCAAATATTTACTTTGATTTGAAATAGAACTTTCTACAACCTTAGACAGTTCCCTGCGCTTTGCCATTCCAGCTCTCAAGTTATATAACATCACAAGATGTAGGACCAAGTTAACTTCCCAACGCAATGTCAAATTAAACCTACACATAGCGAATTAGCTGAACTTAGTTTTGGTATAAACCATCACATGGAATCAAAGGAGGTGTACCAAGTTTACAAATTGAGTTTGCCCTCCTTTTAGCGTTATTACTTTAGCCAATTATTCAATTATTGTGGCTCAGCTTTTAGCACTGCGTCTGGAACACGTGACCGAATCGCTACCGTTTCTATATTCTGAATCTTTTTACGACCGATATGGCGTGGTGGCGAGTATACCCGCATTCCACTCCTGAGGTCGTGGGTTCGATTCCCACACAGGACAAATATTTGTGTCTATAAATATGAATATTTGTTCTGGTCTGGGTGTTTTTCTATGTATATTAAGTATGTATTTACAAAAAAAAAAAAAGTATTTATGTATGTTTATTCGTTATTTAGTATCCATAACACAAGTTCTTAATGATACTTATCTTGGAACTAAATAATTGGTGTAAGTGTAAAAAAAAAAAAAAAATGACGCAATGACGTTGATATGATTTCAAAGTTGGAAAATTTTGCTTTGGTAAAAGTTATTTATTAAAGTACTACGGCCGCCCGCGGCTTTGCCGGGATTCAAATCACTTTATTATATTAAAAAAAAACCGCATCTATATTATTTTATCATCATCATATCAGCATGAACATTGGCCTCCCCTATAGATTACGTTCTATTGGGGAAATTTTCCATAATCACCACGCTGGGCAGGCGGTTTGGTGATCGCAGCTCAAACCAGTACGCAGGATGGTGAGGATGATGCTGCTGCCCATCATCCAGTAGGATATCTCGTCGTCTACTCTTACAACAAAAGAAAGCGGAAAGCTACTTGGTTTTTACAATGTAGTCATATCGAATATAATTTAAGACATAGACAAATAAGCATTTGGATATTATATTAAATCTTTAAATATATTTTTTGATAGTTGTAACAAAGCCATTATTTTTCATGTTATAAATAAATAATAAATAAATAAGTATTTTCTAACAATTACACCAATTATTTAGTTCCAAGATAAATATCATTAAGAACTTGTGTTATGGATACTAAATAACAGATAAACATACATAAATACTTTTTTTTTTGTAAATAAATACTTAATATACATAGGGAAACACCCAGACCAGAACAAATATTCATGTTCATGCACACAAATATTTGTCCTGTGTGGGAATCGAACCCACGACCTTGGAGCGGAGAGCGGGTATACTCGCCACCACGCCATATCGGTCGTCAAATGTTATGTATGTACATTGTTGTCATCTGTGATACCAAATGGCCAATATGTACTGTATGTACCAAATTGCCGAATATGGCCTTTCACTTAGCTTCACGACATATATTCAACGGGAATAACAACTTGACGTGTATACGAAAAGCGTGTACTGACCTTGTAAAGACTGATTATTTCTCAATTCTGACTATTAAGCCTCGCAAAACTACGAGTTCTTTTTATCCATTTTATCATCACCACAGCCCATTAACGGCGCACTAATTAGCACGGGCTTCTTCTCACAAACCAAGATGAAAGGGCACTTACACCCACTTCAAAATAAAACCTATATGGAGTGTATAGGGATCCTACCAAGATCTCAGCCTCAGCTGCGGATGTTACGCCTGCCCGTTACGGACAAAGCTCTTGCGTACATAAAAATTTCCCAGTACGCGGCAATAGGCTCGCCACCTATTAAGTGGAGCCAACAACATAATAGGCGAAGTGTGGGCGTTAGACGCCTCTTCTTACTCATTCGAGGAAGCAGGCGTGAATGTTAGTATGTATGAATTATTAAAGAATTTACTAACTTTACGGTACACTGTTTCAAGAAATTATTTATATATATACATATAAAAGGAGTCGTATTAGATATACTTTTATATGTTAATTTCACAATAAAATTGGCGAAATGTGGGCATACGACTATAATATGCCTCTGCCTATTGTCTCGCCTTTGTATCGCCTTTGGGTTTTGGGGCATGATTTAATGTATGTGTGTAAAAATAAATATACTTCATAAGCATTCTTAATTTTACAAATGGGGGCAGACACGGAGGCTAACAACTAACTTGATAACTTCACTGGTTTTTTATATTAATGAATTTATTTATATTGTTGTTATAAATTGTGTGAATATTTACGTATGTTGTTTTTTTCCTTAAACCGGATCCTCTCTCTTCGACTTATCAAGGTCTTAAGACTTGTTTATAAATAAATTAGATAGTACTCAAAATGCAGAATAAATTTCAATGCCTACGTCCCTAGGTGTCTGTGTTTTTTATTACGATAAGATTCTGATACAGCTACACATTGTTTTAAACTGTGTAAGTAGTACCAGGTCCAAATATATTTATACGATATCTTTTACTAGTACTATAAATACGGTGGAAATGCAGCCTAATCCGTCATCTCAGTCTCCTTGTGACCACGAATGACTAAAGAGTATTTAAAACGTCGTCAGAATAAAATACTGAATGGAAACCGCGACTTTCATACTTAAAATGTGTTTTATATCATTTAATAATTTGTTCAGCATTAAGAGAAACGCATAGCTTTTAAATTGGAGTGATTTTTAAGGGAGTATTTCATACTGTTTTCTTTAGTTGTTATTCTATTTGGAATACTTGACACTTACCCGCCGCTTACAAAAGCATTTTTACCCAAAGATAAAACTGAAAAGAGTTTTCTTATTTACAGTATTTCTAAAGCGAATTTTGTAAACAAATATCTTTTATAGAATTCTATTCTATTCGCCGGGGGAGTGCGGTGTCGCCATTTTATTGGCCCGCGGGAAGTACTGACAGCACTTTTGACATTACCGTCAGTTATCCGAAGTGGGTCGGGATGTTACTTCATGGTGCAGTCACGACGAAAAGTAGTAGATAGTTTTTTATGGCGAAAGCTTAAGGTAATGAATTTTATTTACACATACATGTGCGATCGTCAATAATCGCGGCATATTAAGTATCATTCTAAGTTCTAGGTTTTCTGTTAAGTGATAAAATACTATCTAAATAGTGTCTACTCCTGTTACCTCAAAAAGTACTGATACTTGGACTGAATCCATGAAACGATTTTTTAAGAAAGGCCCATAATCGTTGACCGCAGACATACAATAATCTCCATGGTTTATTGTTATCAAAATATTTGTATGAATCAATTTTAATTATTTGAATTCCTATTATAAAAAAATGGTATTATTACCTAAGAAAATTAAAAAACCGAGAGTGAGTTACACTTATGCCTATTTCTTTTTTTTATTGTTTTACTTTAGAAAATACATTTAAGCAGTATTTGGTACCGTTGGGGGATCAGACGTGGTTTCGTGGCTTCTGCCTGAAACTTTGAAGCATACTTGTAAACTACTTTTTAAATGCTGAGAAAAACAATAATACAATACAAACATCAATAAAGACAGACATTCATAAAGCCTATGGCGTTTTTTTGATAAAATACGTGATCCATGTGAGACGCGCAGCTAAAATCGATCGGAATGGTAGTATACAATAAAAAGTGGGTCGAAGGATAATAACGAAGCCATTCAACGAACATGCTTCGACCAGTAATGAAATTACTACAGTGACTCAAGCTACTATAAACTTGTAATTTTGTCGAGTAATTTATCCAAGAGTAAAAATTTGTGAATTCCCAAATGACTTAAACAAAAATTTGCTATTGAAAAAGGGTGCATAGGGTTTCTACCAAGCGATGAGGAACCCAAGCCAACCTCACCTGCAAGTGGTGCACCTGCCGATCAACGGATGAGGCTATGGCCAGTATAAAAGTTCCGGGTAAGCGGCAATAGGCTCGCCGCCTATTACGTGGGACCAACAATACAATTAGCGAAGTGTGGGCGTATAATATGCCTCTGCTGCCTATCCCTTCGAGGAAACAGCCGTGATATTATATATGTATGTATGTAAAATCTTGCTATTCTACTTACCTATGCGTCTAATTATACCTCACTAGCTGAGGTCACAAACCAAGGTGCGAAGGATTTATGCCATACTCCACCATGTGAACTAAGAGCGGATAGGTCGAGGCAAGTTTCTAACGTCCTGCTGTTAGAATTTTTCAAGCTTGGCAGCTTATAGGGCCTCTAACTTGTCTTAACAACTATACCATGCATACTTTAGTGATAACCAGTACCTACGGCTTAATGTGTCCCCAGAAACAAGAAACGGGTGCGCCTATATACGGTATCGTCTCTTTGAAGCACGCCAGCGCCAGCGCGCCAGGGCATTTAATATCCAGATATTAAATGCCACACAAACGGTTACTCATCTAAGAGCCTCTGTGAACTCTGTTCTCTCTACCGCGGAGCTACGAACGCTTAGTGTGTATACTTTTTTTTAGCCGTGCAAAAAAGTCAATCAATTAGTGCATATGTATTATACACTACATGTATTGGTTTTCTACGGTTATGGATCTACAAATAGTTGTCCAGAGAAAAAGACTGATACATACAAAATTAATGTACCGTCTTTGTGTCAACTTCTAGTTCTATGTAAATAAAAAAACTAACTAACTAATCCTGAAACTAATTACGTAAAAAGTCACGCGTGGCCTATTTAAAGATTGCAGGCAAAAATAGATTGTTATCGCTATTATAAAATATGGTAAGATTGTAGTCTCATGGTTGACATAGGTAACTCAAAAGTACGGCGTGGGAGGCGATGGCCTCCTTCTGCGAAGTGGTGATGTCGCAGAAGGAGGCCGCGGAGCGGGAGAGGGAGCGGGATCCGCTCTCTCTCCGGCTACGCCGTTGGCGCAGCGGGCGGGCCAGGAGGGCCCGTCAGGCAGCGCCCGGGGGGTCTTAGGCGGCGTGGGCAGGGGGCCCATTCCGTCTCGCCGAAGACCCCCCCCCCCGAAGTCGGCCAGTTACGCCATGGCCGCACATAGAGGTAGGGGGGGCGCTACATATTGCGCCTCCCTGAGGAGGTTTTCCCAGGTTTTGATCCGGGGGACGTTGGCCGCGGGCGGGGCCTGTACCAGAAGCTACAAACCCGGGCACTGGTGCCTCGCCCCTTTTCAACAGCGGTGGGCGTCGTCTGAAGTTTTTTAGTGGGTAGGACTGCGGTGGTCGCGTCAGCCGCAGTGAGCCCCACACCTCCTCCCGATCTCCCCCTTTTGGCTGACGATAATAATAAAAAAAAAAAGATAACTTAAAAGTCTCTCCCGACTGGTCTCCACCTGGTCGTGGTGGGGGGGCTGAGTACCTCCCGGAGGCCGGGAAAAGGTAACACCCAGAGACCGACGGCTCTGGGTGCCCTTAGTACTGACTACCGGGGAAGAAACTAAGAGGGACCTGTGGAGGGCGCGGCGGGCGGGCCAGGAGGGCCCGTCAAGCAGCGCCAGGAGGGTCTTAGGCAGTGGGGCAGGGGCCCTGCTGTCTAACCATAGACCCTCCGAGAAGTCGGCCACACACGCTATGGTCGCACAAGGAGGTAGGAGGCGTCCACTGCGCCTCTCTAAGGAGGTCCTCCCGGTTTTGGTACGGGGGACGTTGGCCGCAGGCGGGGTGTCAGACGCTGCAACCCGGGTACTGGCCCCCGCCTTTTTCTCAACAAGCGGCGGGCGTCGTCGGAAGATTTTTAGAGGGTATTACTGCTGGCAGTCGCGTCTGCCGGTGGTGAGTCCCACACCCCCTTTCGGTCCCCCTTTGGCCGGAAGGTAGTGCGTAAACGCATTTTGTTACCGACGTAAAACAAAAAAAAAAGAAGGTAACTCAAAAGTAATATACATATTAGTAACAAGAATATAAAAATAACTGATCCTCTAAAAAGAATTGGCAGAGCATCAAAAATACTGATTGAACATTTAATGGAGAGTTTTGGGCTGAGTTAGCATTTTATGATGTGCAAGAAGGTTATGTTACGTTGGTAATTTATATTTTTTTATGAACGTTAAATCCAATGTACTCGTAGATGCCTCAAAGCCAAATTGAACTTTATTATATAATAACTATAACACCATTCAAAAGGACCGATCAGCACTTTCTTTTGTTTATTGCTTGAATACTTTCAATTCACGAATTCTTATAATTTATTGATTCAGGCGTTACTTTGCGGAAATCCACTGTAAGCCAGTGATGGATTAAAAATATCTGCGTTGGTCATGAAGACATCATTGTTCTGAGGACAAAACATGTGTCGTGTTGAATTGTTTTTCGATTTTCGGGAAACTGTAGTTAGGCGGGAATTATTACAAAGATATTTTTAATCCATTACTTGCTTACGTACTATTATAAAGAATATTAATTCTTGGTGTATTTATTACTCATATACAGCTTTCTACAAAAACGAGTATCTCATAATCTCTTTTTGACACAACTAAGACATTACTCTCGGAGTCTCATTTCTTAATATGCATGATGATGGGCAATAAGGGTCCCTTAAAACAAGCCACGTTCCGTGATGAATTTTTAAACAATCGTCTCACATTTGGTGTTCTTTCCCTTCTAACAGCTGCAGTGTCGGCTTTACGAGGTTTGTGCGGATCCCCCCTATAATTCCGGCCGCGTAAGTATTGCTGACCCAGATCGGGACATTCCCGGGAACTTTACCAAGGGTTTACGCTTTCGATATTTCGATGCTTCCTTTATATTCCTTTTTTATAAGGATGGGAATGTCTGCATTCTTTAGATATCGGCGTGACTATGTTTGCATTACATATGACCTATTTTTATAAAATACGATGCGTAATGTAACAGCCTTGACAAGGTAGGTTAATCTGGCCCAAAGGGCCTTATCCAATTTACTGTCGCTTCGTTGTGGGGCTTCGACCGCAACTCTCGTAATTGACACCGAAAGAAAAACCGCAACCGGTCAAGCGAAAAAAAAGCGCGGTGTAAAAACTCACGCAAAATTACGACACGTCTCGCCTTGTGGACAATCCTCGCAGAATATCCAATCAACCGATCGCTCTATTATTATTGTCCCGAACGGAGTAAGTTCTAATAAAAATAACGTAATTCACCGGCCGAATAGAGCGCTCTTATAGGTTTAGTTTAGAAAGTTGGCATCTTGTCCATAGCGGTTATTCCGTGTCCCTACATAGGCTACCGACCGGCGGATCGCGTAAAAAGAAGGCTCTATTTAACGGTAACTGATTCGGAAAAAAGCGCTTTGTGATCTCCGGAGCGAAGAACCGGATTACAGTGGCCGGACTGAAAACAAATCTACTACGATTTACGTACCGTAAACTCGTTACGCGTACCGAGCGAGACGTACTCGGAGTGTCTAGTATTGTTGGATTCTGTTTCTTGTTCCGTATATGGGAAGGTCGAGTTCGGAGTCGGGTGAGGGGGTGATTGTGGCGTCGGGTGAGAGAGAGGCTAACTTATACGGTTGTCTGTGGAGCGTTCGCGGGTCCATTGGTAGGAAGTGTCGTTATCACAGTCGCTGTTCGGCGGTCGACGGCGCACGTGCTCCTGCTCCCTGTAGCCCCTCTGGTTCCCGACTGAAGTTTTGCGGAGATCGCGTCCGATCCACGCTCGCCTACCCCGGCTCGTGACTGTCTCGAACGTTGTTTGAAAGTGAAACTGCATTGTTGACACGTGATAAACAAATTGTGCAAGAACTTGTATGCAACTTTGATTTGTTTGTGTTATACTTTGTGCAGTGGGACCTTGTATTGGATTACCAAAAACTTACTTACACAGACTCGTTTCGATATCGGCGCAGTTTTTGTAAATCAAAGAAACTGACGTTTTGATTATTGGAACGCTGTTGTGTTTTGTGCATAAGGTAAGTTGGTAATTAATTAAACCAAACTGACAGATAAAAGCAATTCCCAATATAAATCTTATACATACAAAAAATAACATGGATTGACTTATTATAGAAAATCCACTATAGCTAAATATATGAATCATAGATTAGGTACACGTTTTGTGTGGCGCTATAGGGGGCGACATAAATGAGATATATGAAAAAGTACCCTCTTTCCCCTTAGGAGTGAAACGTGCAGGCGGAACTGTGGGTTAAAAAACATTAAAATGTATTTTAGGGATTCAGACTATATATAATAAGCCTTTTTCAGTATTCATGTCTATATTTGATACTAGCTGACATAGTTATATAATTTAATCAGTATCCCAGGGGGTCAATGGGGGTTAGTAGTAGTAGATATGTAACTTTAGGCTAAACAAATATGTATATTAAGCTATTTAAAAATTATAAGTTCTTATGTTACTTTATGCCAATAAATTTCACCTTGTGTAGTTCATCGGTAACCGTAAGAAGCTACCAATCTATATAGATAATAAATTGTTGTGTCTGTTTGTAACATTAAAATAATCGCTTTGTACTAAATGCACATACACGTCACATATACCAAAATATCTTTGTTACATTTTTTGTCTGTCTGTCTGCTTATTCCACATAATCTCTGAAATAGCTAGATCGATTTTAACGGGACTCTCACTGGCAGATAACTGATTTAATGAGGAGTTCGGCTACTTTTTACTATCCAGTGGAAACACGATTTAAAAAAGTACCTATAGGTCTTGAGATAGCAAGCAGGCGCTAGTTTAAAATAAAATTAGATCGTTAAATTTAGCCCATGTATTTTATAATTTTAAGTTAGGTACAACTTTACAGCTGGTGCTATGCAGCGGACCGTCGTAAAATATTGACTTCTTCGTGTGAAAGATGGACTTGGACTAGTATAGTCCCTCAATTGTTTGTGATTGTCAAGCAATTATGTTCAAGGGAATAATGTATCACATGGTCATGACCTTCTGCTGTGGTTAACTCATCCCATAACTTTCCTTATTGTCTCGGCAGCGACCGCTGGAGGAGTGTGACCACACTCCTTTATAATTTTGCAGACCTTTCAAATCACGTGTTTTCGAATACAATTCAAATTCTATTGTTTCCTGTCTCCTGATAGGTGACTGTCACATATATATGTTACCAGCCGGTAATATGTTCAAACTAATTTAGGTGGCCTGCATAAAATGTTTTTTTAATGGTAAGAAAAAAAAATAACTTCTATTTTACCCAAAAAGAGATACTTATACTTATCTTTTTGGGTTAGGTTGAGGTTATTTTTTCTTCTTACCATTAAAAACGTTTATTATAATAGTTGCAGCCAACCTAAATTGGTTTGGACTAGGCCGTACTAGTTTGTCCTAAAATCGGGTTTGGCCGGTAACATATACATTATCTCATGCCTATATATAATTGTAGTTGTACTATATATTGTTGTAGCAAAGTACACCATTAGCACAGAGGTCTCTTGATGAAACGTGTCACACGGTGAGAGACAGGCGCGTTAATAGATTGAATTTCTCAATTCAATTCAAATTAAATTTCTTGCCTTACATATTCATACTACACAATTAATAATTAAAAAAAAATACACACATAAATTAACTTAACTGGGATTGCTCCCAGGACTTCTTGGCGGAAAAGTGAAGCGCCATATTTGCAGTTTTGTTTTATTTTCTAAAATTTGTGATATTTCTAACATTAATGTGTAATAACGGTGGATTATTTACCGTTAAGTGTTTGTGAATATACATGAGTGTTGGTAAATCAAACAAAGCAGTGCAACATCACTTTTCAAATTCTCTCAAGAAGTCCATGGGAGATTGTGAGATCTCAGTATAGTCCCACATTTTTACTGAAGACTCAAGGGGCTTAGGGGAGGGTATTTTATTTATCATCTTTATTATCACTCATTCTCATTTACTATGAATTATATATTATTACTATATTACTTACTTGACACTGGCTAAATGTGCTAGACGCACGAAGCCATTATTAAAAAAAAACTCAATCCCACTTTCCCCAGTCACATCATTGGACATAAAAAAAGTTTATTTTTTCGTTTTCAGAGGAAAAACATTAGCTAAAAGGGAAATGACTTTTTATGTACTTACGCCTGGGGAGTACCATCTCAGGTATTCATAAAGAAGGAAGCAAACCAGACATAATATCATTATGTGTATAAAAGTATAATCTGTATCGCTTAAGATATTTTTACTTCAGTTGTATTTTTTTAATAGGGCCACCTTCAACAATTTAGGACAGAAATAAAATAGAAGAAATGTTATGTACTTAGATATTTACAGTAAGCCGGTCTAGTCTCTTATCAAGCATAACTTGTACTATGTATAGATAGATAGAAAATTGTTTACTATACAATGTGAATTACGAGTATAATAAACAATTGTAGAAGAAAAGTGATACCGTTGGCGGTATTATCACTTACAGCGATTTCTTCCAGGAAACCAAGAATACTACGACAGGCTGCTAGACAACGGATAACATACATACATAGATTCACGCCTGTTTTCCCGAAGGGGTAGGCAGAGGCATTTTATACGCCCACACTTCGCCAATTATATAGTTGGGGGCCCAGCGGCAATTGCCGCTTACCGGGAACTGTTATGTTCACCAGAGCCTCGTCCATTGATCGGCAGGTGCACCACTTGCAGGTGAGGTTGGCTTGGGCTCCTTAGGTCTTGGTAGGTTGCCTATCCACCTGGTTGTGGTGCCCAGGTTTTATAACTTGCGTGTCGGTAACATATAATTCATTAAACATACGACCCACCTTCCTGTGGATCGCGGGCTTTGCATTTTCCATATCTATAATTCAGCATTTCTTTAACATTACCTGAAAACCCTTAAGTATTTTGCAAATAGGAGAGAGTCAGAATTGTCTATTAAACATAACATCAAAGCTCTTATGTACTTTGCACATAGATGAGTTATTTACTATTAGCGTCCTTCCTGACTGTAAGTCAAGGGCTTTGTAACTAATATATCGATTACTCGGCTCTCAAT
Organism: Musotima nitidalis; assembly: GCA_949126915.1. NCBI lineage: Eukaryota > Metazoa > Arthropoda > Insecta > Lepidoptera > Crambidae > Musotima > Musotima nitidalis. The sequence goes on from OX421422.1 coordinate 8,818,100, forward strand.
CAACATAACTTCTAAACTCTTAAATACTTTGCAAACTAATTATTTACAAATAAGTTTAAGAAAAAGTGTCCATCAATAATGCTAGTTTCCATAGCGATCTTCTAACTTCAAAACCCTTAAGTAATTTTGTAACGGATGAGTTATTCAGATGAGTACATCAACACTATGTGATTTTATACGTTTGGATATCAAGACAACATAATATATTTATGTAAACTGGTTCATAGGTGAAGAGTGCATAGGCGCAGAATAATGTTCTTTCCTTATTGTGCTTAAAGTTATGAAGTAGGCCAGTCTTTATAGAATCACCTATCTCTTGATCTATTGTTCGTATCAACCATATTGCGATTTTAATCAAGGCATTTACGTTAGTTTTTGAGAAGAACGCTATTGCATAGTAGTCCCCGTCGAACAGGTATAGATGACCTAACTCGTAATTGTATCATACTAAAGACGCTACCCGGGATCTGTTACTTTCGCCAGAGCCTTGTCTGTTGATCAGCAGGTGCACCACTAGCAGGTGAAGTTGGCTTGGACGCCTTAGATGTTGTTAGGATCGGAAAGAGCTAGTAAACGAGTGATGTAGGCCAATGCCAACTGATATAGTTCTTTTGACTAACTCATTCGCGAGCTACTCATTTACCTAGTATTGGGTATACTTGGTTGAGATGATCACAGGCTCGTCACACTTCTAAGTAAGTACAAACACATTACTCACACATTTTTTCAATGTTGTTATCAAAAAACATTTCTGTGACTGAATTTATTAGCCTCATTAACATAACTGCCGAATAGATTTTCATTTGGGCTACGGAAGGAACGTTTTGAACAATTTATTTGGTAATTAAAAGGGCGAAGACGTTTATTTAAATATGAATAATGAGAAGCTTATAAATACTTCTTAGTACAGATAAGTAATAATTATGGAAATTTCCCCTCAGTTGTTGTGTTAATTTCACTTTCAAATGGATACATAAAACATATTTTACATACATTTTTTATTTAATGTTTATTGCACAATTTTATTCCAATGTTTTAAATACTTGACAATCGTAATCAAGGATCTTACGGGAAAAGTAGGATGACGAATGTTTCTCTACACAAAGTCACTTATTTGAAACTAATGGCACTAACATCAATTAAGATAAATAAAAAAATATTCTCTTACAATCACACCAATTATTTAGTTCCAAGATAAGTATCACTAACAACTTGTGTTATGGATACTAAAGAACGAATAAACATACTTAAATACTTTTTTTTTGTAAATACATACTTAATATAGATAGGAAAACACCCAGACCAGAACAAATATTCATGTTCATGCACACATAGATTTGTCCTGTGTGGGAATCGAACCCACGACCTCTGGAGTGAAGTACCAGGTAGGTATACTGACCTCTACGCCATATCAGTCGGTTCGTTATATGATAAGCGTTAAAAAAAGTTGTTTGACTCAAGCATTCAGCCCACCAATCTGATGAAAAGTGCTCATCGCAGCATATGAATGCTTGCAACAACAGGGGCATTACTATCGACCATTCTATAACAACACATTGTATTAGCACATAAAACAATATCGATAGTAAATGATAATTGTGATAATTTATTGATTCAGGCGTTACTTTGCGGACATCCATTCTAAGCAAGTGATGGATTAAAAACATCTATCACAGGGCATCTTCAGGTAAGATAGAAGCCTCGGCACAACGATGTCTTCACGACAAACGCTGAAACGAGAGGCTCCCATTGAGATATCAAGAGAGACTACTTGCCGATAATAGTGTTTTATAAATCTGCATAAGTATCAAATAACATTTTCAAATAAAATCAAATAATTTATTTGCCATAATGCTGCAAGATGTCAATTATGGGACATACTTAATATACATTAATAATACGCAGACCAGATCAAATATTCATGTTTAGCACACAAAGATTTGTCCTATGTGGGAATCGAACCCACAACCTCAGAAGCGGAATGCGGATATATTTTCATTTTCAACACACCATATCGGTCGTAATATCCATGTAAGTAAGGCAACGCACATAATAATAATTATAGGTATTTGATCGTCACAAAGCTATGAAAAACTCTCATCTAAATAGAATTTCGGAAACAGATGATATTTTGAAAGCAAATAACATTCATTTAGCATTTATTAATTTCCTCGCTTTCTATTGAAATTAAAGTACTTTCATCTTTACTTCCAAAAAGTTTTTACTCTTTATTAAGAAATACTTTCTTATTTGTTAATGCCTATATTTGTGGGCTTTACATTTAAGGCTTTACAATTTTTTTTTACTTCGTATATACATACACACATACATAATGTCACGCCTGTTTTCCCGAAGAGGTAGGCAGAGCCATATTATACGCCCACATGTCGCCAGTTATATTGTTGTTCCCAGATTGCTGCTTTTCGGAAACTTTTATGTTTGACAGAGTACTTTATATATATATATTTAAAAAAAAATTGATTATAGAATAAAAAGCGTATAAGGATAAGGATAAAAAGTGGATATGTATAGATAGATATGCAGAAACATCTGTTATTTGTGAAAACAATTATCTTCTGAAGCATACATAATGAACGTTATGCTAATACCTTCAGGATGAAAGTTTGTTTGAATTTCTATGTGCATTTTGATGTGGTTTATTAGGTATTTACGAAACCCTGGGGAGCTTTTACTTGCTTATTCATATTTAGGGATGATAAAGGGGTCTATGTTCAAAATGTTATTATTGGATATTTGTTGGAAAGTTTACTAAACTCTTTACAGGTATAAATTATTTTCAAAATAGGCTTTGCATTCATCATAACTTTTGAAATTTTTTTTTAGACTCTTTTAATTTTTAACCATGTGTTCCTTTAGTAGATACGGAAACTATATGCATTTATATAGTAGATACGTTTTACTTCCTTTAGTGAAACGGAATTTATGAAGGCAGTCTTAAGTAGATTCGCTTGTTACCGTGCTTATTCAAACCGCTCTCATGTTTTGGTTTTTAGAGTTCTGTAATAAAAAAGGAAAAATAGGCCTCTTCTAGTATCACTTAGTCCGTCTATCTGTCTGTCCGTAAGTCAAACCAGGCACTAATACCATAACTGATATCTTTGAGCACTGTTTTACTTCGCTAAACGATTCTGACCATCCAATATCAGCTAGGGCCGCTTCTTGAATTAAATGTATATCATTATAATTTCTTCGATTTGTAACCGAAGACGAGGTCAGGTAATATTTTAATGAATATATTGTTCAAGAGTATTAATTGTTGATTTAAGAAGTAAAGCCAACATTCATAAAAATTTGGTAAAGAAGTTAAGGGCTCTAAACATTTTTACTGAATAAATTTTTTCAAACATTTATAAGTCGTAGTACTTATCAATACTTTAGAGCTAGATGTTTGATGGACAGTTATTGTTTGGTTGAAAGTATATTTATATGTATGTATTTAAAACACACCACGTATTTACAACGCCAATACTTTCAAAAAATTAGTATAGATAAATCTCCATATTTACTTTTGCATGATTCAATAACTTCAATCATTCAATATAAAAAGAATACGAATCAAATAATAGTATCTATGCCTAGAGAATATTAGCAAATGGTATCTCTTTGAACCACAATAAATTGTGCGTACATTTAAAGATACGTTTTTTGTTTGTATTATCATCGTGCCGTGGGAGGGTGCCGTGTAGTACCGGCCTAGAATAGTGCCACCCCTCATCTCATGGGGGTTAAGGGACAACGAAGGGAAATGCGAAAAATATTTAGACACACAAAAACTTTTACTTAACAAAACATCCACCTGTTAACATTGGACGTATCACCAAAAACAACCAGTTAACCATTTTCAGTAATGTATCTGAAAGTAGCAACCCAGTAATTCAGATGCATTTATTTGTGTAAAGGAAACGCACATATAAAAACTATCACGAAAAAAAAAATTACCTATACAATAAAAGGTCACTAGATTGCTATGTAATTTTGTAAACTAAAATGGCCGTGTGGCGCCGGCCTAGAATAGCGTCACCCCCTCTCATCTCATGGGGAGTCGTAAGAGTCGACGAAGAGAAATAGGACCGGATGATGGGCAGCAGCGCCATCCTGCGTACTGGCTGGAACTGCGATCACCAACCCGCCTGCCCAGCGTGGTGATTACGGGCAAATACCCCTAATAGAATGGCACATACACACAAACGGCCCCCAGTCCCCGGCGGCCCCGCTATTCCAGATTACGGTAGCGGTCTTGGTAACGGCGGGGCAGGGGGTGCAAAGAATCACCGGCAGAGATCCGGCTACCATCCTAAACGACTTCTGCACCTGGCAACCTACAACACACGCACACTGAGGACTGATGAGAAGATTGACGAGCTGGAAGAGGAAATAGAGCAGTTGCACTGGGACATTATCGGGTTATCTGAAGTCCGAAGACAGGGGGAGGATACGGTAATCCTCAAGTCCGGCAACTTGCTCTACCACCGGGAGGGCGACCACCTGTCCCAAGGTGGTGTCGGTTTTATAGTCCGGAAGTCCATCCGTAACAACATCGTGTCTATAAAGAGTGTGTCGACTAGGGTAGCGTACCTAATACTCAGAATCACCAAACGGTATTCGCTGAAGGTAATTCAGGTCTACGCACCGACCTCGACACACCCTGATGAGGACGTAGAGTTATTGTATGACGACATTTCTGCCGCCATACATACTTCACCAACTCACTACACGGTTGTTATGGGGGATTTCAACGCAAGGCTAGGCCAGCGAAGTGGTGACGAGCAGAAAGTGGGGCAATTTGGAGTAGGGCGAAGGAACCAAAGGGGCCAGCGGCTAGCGGATTTCATGGAGAAGGAGGGACTTTTTATGATGAACTCCTTCTTCAAGAAACCTCCGCAGAGGAAATGGACCTGGATGAGCCCTGATGGTTTCACGAGGAATGAGATAGACTTTATCATGACCACTAAGCGGCAAATATTCAATGATGTCTCTGTAATCGCTAGGGTGAAAACCGGCAGCGATCACCGAATTGTAAGAGGCACATTGAATATAAATGTCAAGCTTGAAAGGTCCCGCCTGATGAAGTCTACGCTCCGACCCTCAGTCGCCCATATTCAAAACCCCGAGTACTTTCAGATCGAGCTTCAAAATCGCTTCGCAGGTCTAGAGGACTGCGTGTCCGTCGACGACTTAAGTAGCGGGCTAGTTGAGACTGTCCACGCGGTGGGGTCCAAATTTTACAAGACCAGACCCCGAAATAAAACCCAAAAAATATCGACTGAGACTCTTGATCTCATGGAAGCACGACGACATATGCGATTGCAGTCTTCAGCAGATGCATTCTCTTACCGGCGTATCAATAGACAGATCACGAAATCCTTGCGACTTGATATTCGCAGATTCAGTACTACGTGTATTGAAAATGCAATAGAGAGGAACAAGGGTTCGAAAGTGTTCGCACGAGATCTGTCTATTGGCCAGAGTCAGTTAACGCAGCTGAAGACCAACAAGGGCAATCTAGTCACGTCGAAACCTGAAGTCATGAGGGAAATCGAAGGGTTTTATGGGCAGTTATATACTAGTACGCAGGATCCCGCTACTTGTTTGGCTAAAGATCCTAGAGCCAAACTAACCAGGCACTACACCGAAGACATCCCGGACGTCAGCCTATACGAGATTAGAATGGCCCTGAAACAGCTGAAGAACAACAAGGCACCGGGTGAAGACGGGATGACAGCAGAGCTTCTGAGAGCGGGTGGTACACCGGTACTAAAGGTACTTCAGAGGCTCTTTAACACCGTCATCCTCGAGGGACGTACGCCACAGGCGTGGGCCAGTGGCGTGGTTGTACTTTTCTTCAAAAAAGGTGACAAATCTCTTTTGAAGAATTATAGGCCAATCACGCTACTGAGCCACGTCTATAAGTTGTTTTCACGGGTCATCACGAACCGTCTCGGTCATAGGTTTGACGACTTCCAGCCTCCCGAACAAGCCGGTTTCCGAAAAGGCTTTTCAACCATGGACCACATACATACGCTGCGGCAGGTTATACAGAAGACCGAGGAGTATAACCAGCCACTTTGCTTAGCGTTTGTGGACTATGAAAAGGCCTTCGATTCGATCGAGACTTGGGCAGTGTTTCAGTCCCTGCAGCGATGCCGCATTGACCATCGGTATATTGAAGTGTTGAGAAGTTTATACAAAAACGCCACCATGTCCGTACGCGTACTAGACCAGCACACGAATCCTATCCTCCTGCGGAAGGGCGTGAGACAGGGAGATGTCATATCTCCGAAACTGTTCACTGCTGCCCTGGAGGATGTTTTCAAAATGCTGGACTGGGGAAACTACGGCATCAACATAAATGGCGAGTATATGTCTCACCTTCGATTTGCCGACGATATAGTGGTCATAGCGGAGTCACTTGTGGATCTGGGCACAATGCTCGAAGACCTCGACAGATCTTCCCAAAGGGTAGGTCTCAAAATGAACATGGACAAGACGAAAATTATGTCGAATGTCCATGTTAAGCCTACCCCAATAATTATTGGAGGCTCGGCTCTCGAAGTTGTCGACGAATATGTATACCTGGGACAAAAAGTCCAAATGGGTAGGTCCAACTTCGAGAAAGAGGTCAATCGTCGAATCCAGCTCGGTTGGGCTGCGTTCGGGAAACTGCGCTATATCTTCTCGTCAAAAATACCTCAGTGTCTTAAGACAAAAGTCTTTAACCAGTGTGTGTTGCCAGTGATGACGTACGGTACTGAGACTTGGTGCCTGACTATGGGCCTCATTTGAAAGCTCAAAGTCGCTCAGCGTGCAATGGAGAGAGCTATGCTCGGAGTGTCCCTACGTGATCGAATCAGAAATGAGGAAATCCGTAGGAGGACTGGAGTGGCCGACATAGCGAGGCGAGTTTGCAGGCTGAAGTGGCAATGGGCGGGGCACATAGCTCGAAGAACCGACGACCGATGGGGCGTCAAGGTTCTGCAATGGCGACCGCGAACCGGTAAACGTAGTAGAGGACGGCCTCCCACGCGATGGACCGATGATCTGGTCAAGGCGGCGGGAAGCCGATGGATGCAGGCGACTCAGGATCGCTCAATGTGGAAATCTATTGGGGAGGCCTATGTTCAGCAGTGGACGTCAGATGGCTGAGATGATGATGATGAAACTAAAATAAATATATTTTAATATTATTTGATATGACTCGTAATAAGACCACGAAAAGAAAACACACATAAATTCTTACTTACTCAAACATGCACAAAGGCGGCTTGCACAACAGTCACTAATCCTGTTTAGTGCTAAATATATTTAAAACATCGTGCTGTCCCTATTAACTTTAAACAAATGACGGAAACGCAATGACATTTAAAATCAAATTTATCTTAAATTGAATTATCTTAAATCAAATGTGTCTTAAATCAAATTAAGAACTGTTGCGAAAGCCGGCCCAAGAAATGGACATACAATATTTATACCTCGGATGGATAAACTAACCACGAGTTAACCATTTCAAGTTACGTATCTAAAATCAGCAAACCAACTACTGTATAATTCAGGGGCGTTTACTTTGATGAATTTTATCAGCCGTTTAATGAACTGAAATCCAGTTTAACGTTAAACGTCCCTAATAGAGCAGTCTGGAGGCGTGTGGATATCTAACATTCATCGTGGGGTCAGAGTTTAATCTTGCAGGATCGGCCTGGCCGCGGCGTGACTTGGCTGGCGAAAGAGACTAGATTAATGACAGGGGCGGCTAGTCTAAGGCACCCGTTTACACCGTAATGATCGTGACTACGTGACAAAAGTATTTATTACATTGTAAGTAGTTTTTCTTGTTTGTACTGCGCTGTAAGTGACAAACACTGTAACACAACATATTTATTAGTTTGATCAAAAATTTATCATATCAAACGTTATCTTTGCTCCCGGTTCCGCCTGTTCGGTCTAAAGTTCGGAGAAACTACAGAATCAAGATTTCATCAAGGAAATATTTGCTGGTGCCCGTCTATCATAAATAAATTTCAAATAAACAAAAAGAACTTCCTTGTACAGCAAGTTGCAGGTCCTTCAATGCAGCATGTGCTAAGTAAAGTCCTTTTTATGCATACATCTATATAATTATTGACAATTATGTGTTATGCATCTTTATATCTAAATAATGTTCTTTTATTATTCATAATTTCAGAAATGATCCACTGCTGAACATTAGTCTCCCTAAAAGTTTACATTTTATTGGAGGTATTTGCCCATAATCACCACGCTGGGCAGGCGGGTTGGTGATCACAGTTCATGCCAGTACACAGGCTGACTCTGATGCCCATCATCTCGTAGGATTTCTTTTCGTCGATTCTTACCCCATGAGATGAGAGGCATTTTATTATTAGTAATATCCAGTTTACTCTCTATTGGAAAATTACTGTTAGTACTTTCAGTAACTTAGAGATAAAGTGGCTTGTGTAAGTGGTAAGATTAATAGGACGAAGACAGACGAGTTTAGAGTAATGTACGAAATGTACTTACATGCTTTCTCTTATAAACGACGCAATAAAATAGGCTGTTTAAGTATATAAAGTGAGCCGTTATGGTAACCGTCAGTGATACTGGCTGAATTTCCCTAATGCATCAAGGTCTGGTCGTGTGTCCAGAGAAAGCGGGAAAGCGAAAGTTGTAGCTTCCTGTCTTTGTCGAGTAACATTTGTCTGTTTTGTCTACAAAATTAAGATAGCTATTTCTTTGTTAGTAGTAGTAATCGCTCTACTTAACCAAAATGTGAATGTTTTTATATTTACGGATGACATTTTAGGCAAGGATAGTTATAACCTGTATTTACGATGTACCACTACGAGAAGATCCCGGTTTTACATGAAAGAGAATGGACTTCCTCAGGCGACTTTATTCTGTACCAGTAAATTTTTTGCTGTTTCTGTTCAGGGTTACAACATTCTTGCCTTTTGCCTTGTACGTATTGGTTCAGGTATTGAGGTTCCCTTCAATACTAAATTTTTACCAAAAATATTTTGTAAATATTATTGTTGACCGTTTATTTTTAATAATCTCTGAAACTGACCTGATGTTAAATATAATCTATCATTCTGTTTTAAACTAGTATTTTTTGCTACAGTTGAATAAAATATCGTTGAAAACTCGCGGTTGTATTATTCACGTGACACAACTACTTTTTCGCTAAATAAATCCTTTTTGCCTTTATCAGTTAACTTAGCGTCGAAGCAAGTAAAAGAGTTTGTTATTGAATTTGTGTGACTTGGAGGAAAGTGTCACGTAAAAGTATTTTCCCTCGTTAAATGCGAAAGGCGCGTAAGTTCAGATCGAATATGTTCGATACGGTGTAACAGCCGCCTAAGTTATCAGCCCTCGAATCGTGCTTCGATGGGCGCGATTGCTCCCTCACTTCTGTCGCATACATTACGACTGCTGTCCGGCTCCCGACACAAAAATACCCGTCTTATTAACAAAGTTTTGCTGTTTGCTTTAATTAACGTTAACTGTCTGATGGGGAACATACGAGAGTTAATCCGTTTCTCGTTTTTATCTGTTCTTGTGCTAGGTTGAGCTTCGTGTGTATTAGTGTTTTGTTTGTTTATACTCTTTGATAACCTCGTGTGTAGAAAAGGCCGGTACAATGATATACCTAATTAAAAATTGTTATACTATTCAGAACTTACTATCATCAACATAATTTGTAGCGCTTGTAATTCCGCTAAGATTGTTGGTAGAAATTAATCACGAAAGCTAAGCAGAGTCCAGAGAGGACAGCCCTAGGATGGGTGACCGATTGTATGGCTTTTTACCATACCATACCATAATACTTTTGCAATGTGAACTCACTCATCTATCGATATGAACTGGTACACAAGCAGTTACTCCGGTTAAATATTTTATTATTACAATCTCAGAAAACATAATGCCTTTACTTAAAATGAGCCTAAAATTATTATTTGATTTTTGTTTTCTGAGATTGTAGTATGTAACGGTTACTCCACTAAGGATTGTCATACATATATACAATCACGCCTGTTTCCCCGAAGGAGCAAGCAGAGGAATATTATACGCCCACACTTCGCCTACTGTGTGGTTGGTCCCAGTTTATAGGTCACAAGCCTATTGCCGCTTACCGGTAACTTCTGTATTTGCCAGAGCCTCGTCCGTTGATCGGCAGGTGCACAATTTGCAAGTGAGGTTGGCTTGGGCTCCAAGAATGATGTTAGGATCCCTGTACACTCTTCGACTTAGTTCTACCTAGGTGCCTCAAAAGCTTTACTCATAATCATTGATTGCTTATTTATTTCACCAATGATACTGATTATGTGACAAATGGGGCTGGCTGAGCAAACAAGGTGGTTTTGTCGTCTACCGTTAAAAAGCGGTTAACCGATGTTATTGCAATTTGGAGTCAAATATTTATTATACTTAATTGAATTCATTCATTCATTCATTTCATTCTTAATTGAAAATTTTCATTATAATCAAGATTAAAATTCTCTTAATTGTATTAAAAATGTAAAATTATTATTTAATTTCCTTAAGAATGATATAGTAGATGTGGTACATACTCGTAAGAACATTATTGTAATAATCTAAAACAATTTATGATATAGGTTGGATTAAAAAATATATTTTAGGTTTGAATAAGGTTCTTTTAAATCCAAAACTTTTAACAGATTATTTTCCTTAATATTTATAAAGGCCATAGACATTTAAATAATTAGGATTTCAATTGTTTCGAAATTCGAAGACCTAAGTTTCGAAAGGCCCAGAACAAACTATAGCTTTGATTGAATTCCTTAATTTTATTTCAGAGGGCGGCGATAGCCCTGTGGCGAGACCCATAGACTATAAATTCAGGGTTCTCGGGTTCAAACCATTTTTTTTTTGGGATGGAAAATCATCATATGACCTGTGGGTGGAGCGGGAGGGTGTGTCAGACTTCTACTGACTAAAAACCATCCATGTTCCTTCTTTTGAGCCTGCTACGTACCGAGGCCGCGGTAGCCCTTGCAAACAGTCCCGCAACCCCGGCAGGCTTGGCCCCTATGGGGCCCCTCTGTGTGCTGACATCTCTTTGAGGCGCGCGTGGAACACGAACGCGCCATCGACGCGGCTTGTCGTCTATGGAAGACGGACGGGCGGCGAGTTACCCATTATTCGCCACCTACAAGCCAGCGCCTACGGTGGCCGAGAGTCGTCTCGCAGCTCCCGACGTCTCGGGCGCCCACCGCGGCGGCCGGGTTCAAACCCTGGTGATTTGAAGTTATGTGCGCAATTATCGCTTTCTGCGTGCCTCGGAAAGCACTTTAAGCCGTTGGTTCTGGTTGTCATGAACATATATGGCAGTCGTTGTTAGGAAGTCAGGACCTTCTAATATCCTGACAGCTGGTTTAAACATAGAATTATGTTTTTCTATGAGATGCAGAGGTCAGACGGCAGTCGCTTCACGTAATGACTGAATTTAGCCAAATCTGGTTAGACCAGTGAGCAGACCCTCCTCCCCGACTTGTCTCCACCTTGTCGTGGTGGGGGGGCTGAGTACCTCCCGGTAGGGCGCAGGAGGCGCTAGGGAAAAGGTAACACCCAGAGATAGGCGACTCTGGGTTCCCTTAGTACTGACTACCGGGGGGGAAACTAAGAGGGACCTGTGGAGGGTGCAGCGTGCGGGCCAGGAGGGCCCATCAAGCAGCGTCAGGAGGGTCTTAGGCAGCGGGGGCAGGGGGCCCTTGCTGTCTAACCATGGACCCTCCGAGAAGTCGGCCACTCACGCTATGGTCGCACAAGGAGGTAGGAGGTGCGCGTCCACTGCGTCTAAAGAGGTCCTCCCGGTTTGGGTCCGGGGGACGTTGGCGGCGGGCGGGGCGTCAGAGCTGCAACCCAGGTACTGGCACCCCGCCTCTTATTCAACAAGCGGCGGGCGTCGTCGGAAATTTTTTAGTGGGTATTACTGCTGGTGGTCGTGTCTGCTGGTGGTGAGTCCCACACACCTCTTTCGGTCCCCCTTTGGCCGGGAGACAGTGCGTAAATGCATTTTGTTACCGTAGTAAATCAAAAAAAAAACAAAAAAAAAAAAAGTGAGCAGACCCTGGGCCAAAGCTTAAGCTTAGGGCAACCGTGACAATGCTAGAATATGATACTAACATATATACATTCACGCCTGTTTCCCCGAAGGGCCTACCCCTTCGGGGAAACAGGCGGTAGAGGCATATTATACGCCCACACTACACCAATTGTGTGGTTGGTTCCACGTAATAGGTGGCGAGCCTATTGCCGCTTACCGAGCACTGTTATGTTCGCCAAAGCCTCGTTCGTTGATCGACAAGTGCACCACTTGCAGGTGAGGTTGGCTTGGGCTCCTCAGGTCTTAGTAGGATTCCTATACACTAGGATATAGTATATGATGAGTTCAAAAAATAAACCCGGTAAGAGTTCACGATATGAAACTATCATTACTTATTAGTACTTAGTAATACGAGTATAATCGTGACTTACTGATTTATTTCCTCGGACTTCGTGACGTCTTTAAACAAAAGTAAAAACAATCGTGTCAATTCGATTATTACGAGATAAGCTTAGCAAAGCTTCCATAGTCACGCCTAAAGTTTATTTATGATGGCGCTTTCGGTTTCCATTGTTTGGTAATATGTTCAAGGATGCCCAAAAGATACAATTTTACCACTACGAGTGGAATTACTTTGACCGGATTTTTAATTATTTGGCCGGAAATGCTTACCGAAGTTAAGCAAAGGTCACATAGTGAATGGGTGACCGTTTGCCATTTAACTTTTTCTGTGGAATATGAGGAAGTTAGCAGACATTTCACGACTGATCTGGCGTGGAGGTCAGTATACCTGCGCTCTGCTCCTGAGGTCGTGGGTTCGATTCCCATACAGGACAAATCTTTGTGTACACAAACATGAATATTTGTTCTGGTCTGGGTGTGTCCTATGTATTTTATTCGTTACTTCATATCCACAACACAATTTCTTAATGACACATACCGCTAAACTAAATAATTGGTGTAATTGTAAGAATTAATTTATTTATTTTGTTTCGGGGTTTGAGTGGCACGTGCCTCCGCAAATTAGGTCTGGGTTCGAGAAATGGGTGATGTCCTAAAGTCCTCTCTTTCTGGCTTGTAAGGAGAGACCGTTTTACACTCTAAGCAATAAACGTATTATTATAATAATCCTCCAGTAACTTATTTCTGAACTCTACGCAGATGCAGTCACGGACACAAGCTAGTGTATTGTAAACTTTGTTATCCTTATATTCCAATAATGGAAAACAACTGCAGTAAAATCCTCATTAATGTATTTTATTGAGAAACATTTTACGACCCGTTGGCGGAGCGATTACACTAAGTAATAAACGAGGAAACAGGAATTTTCTTAATCGCCTAATACCATGATGATTAATTACAAAATTCAATTCAATCATTTATTGGACTCAATAAGTAAAACAATCGCAGATTCGCGATTATAAATAGTTGAAAAATCAGTTTTCATAAAAGTCTGGCCTCAGCTGGCTGATCGTTTGAGTGGCATTTAATATTGAACGCTCCCGTGGCTCGGACACGTTAAGCCATTAGTCTCAAATTTCTCTATATGTGCTAGTCGATAAGCCAAGTTCAAGGACCTATGATGAGGAGGCCTGAAAAAAACAGCAGCTAGGAAGCCACGCATCTGCTAATCCGCACTGAGTCAGCGTGGAGAAGAATGACTTGAACCCTTCTCAGTCTTAGGTTCTTGACAGCTCAGTAGTGGGACGTTAATAGCATATATTGGAAATAACACATTTCAATAATGTCATCATCATCATCGTCTCAGCCAATTAGCGTCCCACTACTGAGCACGAGCCTCCTCTCACATATCAAGGTGTGAGGGTATTGGGTCATTGGTCACGCTGACCCAGTGCGGATTGGCGGAGGCCACCTGCCTCCGCCTGCCTATGGCGTCCTGCTGTTAGAATTTTTCAAGCCGCCCAATTATACCAGGCAATTAGGACTTCAATACTGCACTTATCGTAAATTTACGAATAAATACATTTTGTCTGGTTTCTTATTAAATTGATCAAGTAAAAAACTTTAGGATTTCGTAAAAAAATGTGTTCTTATATTTATTTTGTTTACAATTTGTGAAAACATGCGTTTGCAAGAAAGATCGATCAATCGATTGCTGTCTCATTTATTTATACATTAATATATCCCTTTAATGTATAAATTAATAAACGTTTTTTTACGCAGACATAAATTTTCTTAATATCAATTTATTTTAATTTTAAAATTATTGAAATTGATTAAATTACTTAAGACATAAACTGTCTATGGTTGTGGAACAAATTATCGATAATGAATAAAGTGCTTCTTTATGCGATTTGCTTTCGCAACATACTTATTGAAATATGTTGAAATATTGAATATTTGACGACCGATATGGCGTGGTGGTGAGAATACCCGCTCTCTGCTCCTAAGGTCGTGGGTTCGATTCCCACACAGGACAAATCTTTGTGTGCATAAACATGAATATTTGTTCTGGTCTGGGTGTTTTCCTATGTATATTAAGTATGTATTTACGAAAAAAAAGTATTTATGTATGTTTATCCGTTATTTAGTATCCATAACACAAGTTCTTAATGATACTTATCTTGGAACTAAATAATTGGTGTAATTGTCAGAAAATATTTATTTATTTATTGAATATTTTGTTTAAAAATAGAACCGTGCAAATCGCGTTATCCAATAGAGCCAGACCTACTTATGGTTTAACTCCCTACTTTATTTTATTACTGAATTCTAAGAAATGCTTTAGTAGTCTGGAGTTAATGTCCGACGATATTTCAAGATAAATAAAAATGCAATCAATATTAGTATTTGCGAATATTTAAGAAACGATTAAGCCAACACAAGCGGACATTTTATGTTGGCAGAGATGAAGGCTTCAACCGTTAGTGGACGCGTTGGAATTCGCCATGTGGGTACCGTTACATTGAAATCAACACATTGATGAACCTCCGAACAAGCTGCGAAGAACACCGCTGCCAAGTGACCGAACCTGCCCCGAGGCGGCCAACTTTAACTGTGTAGCAACGAATTAAACCTAATATTTTTGTCTTTATATCATCAATTTTCTAGCGACTTCGTTCGAGGTGATTGGTCAAAATCATTAATATTGTTTGTTTCCATTTACACGGATTTGAAATACCGTTATAGTGACGTTCCGCCTTTTTAGCAGTAACTTTTTTTGTTATTCAAGTTGGCAGACAATTACAACTTAGCACTGCTTTGACCGCTACAACAAGAGACAGTTGAAACTCGATGTCGTAACTTTGCGAAAGTAGCGTTCTTAAAGTTTAATTTAAAATCTCAATCAATATTACTTAATAATAAATTTCAAGTATTTAATTCAAAATTTTAATTGGTCCACTCGGTGCGCTAACTGTTTGAATCTCCAATCAGAAAATGAAATGAACCGAAGCGAATAGACTTTCTCATTGCTGTATGTTGCGTGATATGACATTGGCGTCTATTCCATGTTATATCACTCGTGCTATTTCCTTATTTTACAGAAAAGTAGGTCACCTGATCGAGTTATTGAGAGCAATAGACATACGCATTGCGAGGCATAACAAATTGGGCGTGAAAACGTGCGTTTTCTCTGCGGTCGAATGAACGCTGTGTGTTTCCTTCCGAGACATGATCGTGACGAATCTCATATAAAAGTCATGATATTTTTGAAAAATAAAAAAACATTCTTAATTTAGAATATAGTAACTATGAAAAAGAAGAGCCAGCTATTAAATAATATGGTAACTTTTCACTTACCATATTTTAAAAATAAAATCATTGGTGTATGATGATTTACGTATTTTAATGTAGAGAATTCGTAAGAAGTAAAAAAATTTTATTTTTCTTTACCTAACTGTATATACTGAGAATAAGACATTACATTAAAAACAGTCCGACTGAGATTCTGTTTGTATTAGTATGATTGGCTTTCTGAAATTGTAATTTTTTATGTTCCTAAAAATTTTATAAACAAAAAAACTGTATGTACTATATTAATCAATAAAAGAAACCGTTACCGTTTATTGCCGCTTACCCGGCACTGTTATGTTTGCCATAGCCTCGTCCGTTGATCGGCAGATCGACCACTTGCAGGTGAGGTTGGCTTGGGCTCCTTAGGTCTTGGTAGGAGCCCTATACACCAATATTATTATAGACCTAGTTAAAGAAATAGAACTTTTGTTACTCAGTCCTACTTACACGCCAGTAAAGGTCATGGTCTTTGTTAATTATCCGATAAATATATTTCTTCTCAACATCATAAACAGAGCTCAATCTTTAGCTTCTCGCCTCCAGCCGCTGCCAGCCTATTTGCGTAAATATTACATTGAAAATCAAAAAGTAAAGTGTTTTTTATAAAAACTAATCGTCCCAAGGAAATATATATATAATATATGCCTTTAACATTTCCATCAATGGGTTATTTTAACACGGGGCAGACTGCAATCGTGAACTTTAATTGGTGGTTCTGTAATTAAAAATACTGGTAACTTCAGTGAGGAGTGACTCTTCGGCACAGTATCAAGTACAAAGCTACTCGTTGCTGGAAATATAATAATACGATGAATTTCACGAATTTACCTTTCGCTCGAGAAATATTAATAATGATGCTGCAGGAAAATTAAAAAAATTCCGCTATTCTGAAATTACGATAGAGTTGAGATTATTGGTTTAATGAGCCTTATTTAACGAAGATATAATTTTATGAAAAATCACGGAAGTATTTTCCGTATATTCTTACATTCTAGTGTTTTTATGTTTTCTCCTGAACTATACATACCTACCACATTCTTAACTTTTACGACTCGTCGTTTACTGTGCAGTCGGTTTGTCTTTGGAATGAGCTGCCCGTCGGTATACGAAAATTCAAAACTAATATTTAACTAAGAAATCTATCTGGGAGCATTATATGTAATTTTAAATATGTTATATTAAGTATGTATGTAACGTTGGATTATTTATTATATGTAATCATATGTATGTGTGAATATATTATTTACTTATAAGTAAGCAAAAGCACTCTGTTGTTCCTACTCTATATTATTACTATTTTCATATGTTTCCTGTCCATCTTAAGGTTGCCTGGAAGAAATTGCTGTTAGCAACTAGGCCGCCCATTGTACCATAATTTTGTTTATGTGTTTTGATTAGTTTTTATATTTAGTGTATAATAAAGTGTTTATTCATTCTTATTCACGTCGTCATCAATGTAAGACTCCAATGTAAGACTATGTGTGGTGTACTATATGGGCAGGGTTGGAGACAAGTGAAACGCTTGGATGTTAAATGCCAATTGTTTATTGTTGCGTGTTCAATTCGCAATCTAATTACACATATTCACACATGTTCAATTAGCTCGCGTCATTATTCTCTCACTAACACAAGACCCCACAACTTCCATAATAACAATATACTCGGACACGTGCTATGAACTAGACAACAAACTGATATAATTATTTTTGCACATATGTACTTACAAAAAAACTCATATGAAAACGTTCATTCTTTGTGGGAATTCAAATCCATTATCTTTGTAGCTGAGAACTATTATACCGCCCTTTATTTTATATCAGTCGTTAAGTTAGATTATTTGCATATTAGTTATGTAAATTTATTTAGATATTCGACATCATGAGGGATTCTGGTAGAAGTACGGAGTCCACATTAGCATTTGATTTCTGCTCTATGGAAGTTTTCTCCTAGATACTTTATAATTGACCTGGAAAATTTACAAAAATGGCCGAATCTAAAACCTGCTTGTGACGTTAGATATAATTAAGTTGCCTCAGCATTCGCATTTTGGCGAACTTTTTCACCCCCTGATTCTTTCTTTGCTGTCAAAATATCCCGAACGACTGACTTGTCGATTCAGCTTGAATTATTCATTAGGAACAATGTCGCATAGAAATAATTATTATGGTAATAAGAATACTTAATTAACTTTCCCGCCTACTTGTTTGTAATCTTTCGATTAATAATTGCTGTGGTTTTATTACGAACGAATGCGTAAATCCTTTCACCCTATATCCTTTTATGAGCTAGACTGGAATATGAGATCACGTATCTGGGCTATTCTTATTTAATTGGTTAGATAATCATTATGACAAATGAACCCGTGACGACGCAATAAGGTCGACAGTGTTTTGTTTTGACTTATATCTATCGATATTTCAGTATGGGACCTAATACGGTAAGGTAGTCACATATCTAAGTACTCCTGTTTTTTTCCTAACTGATATTGTTTTTTACATGAGGGTCCTACCAAGAACTTTCGACTCCAAGTCATCCTCACCTGCAAGGGGTGCACCTGCCGATCAACGGACGAGGCTCTGGCTGGGTGTAAAACTTTACGACCATGTATAGATTTTACATGGTTTTCTATAGGGTGTAAAGGGCTCCTACCAAGATCTGAGGAGCCCAAGTCAACCTCACCTGCAAGTGGTGCACCTGCTGATCAACGGACATGGCTCTGGCGAACATAACAGTGCCCGGTAAGCGGCAATAGGCTCGCCACCTATTACGTGGGTCCAACAATATAAATGGCGAAGTGTGGGTGTATAGTAAGCCTCTGCATACCCCTTTGGGGAAACAGGCGTGAATGTATGTATGTATAGATTTTAGTATCGAAAGTAATAATGAACGTCCCACTATTAAGCACAGGCCTCCGCACTTGAACCAGGAGAGATAACTGAGAGAGATATGTAATAAATAATCATTATATAAATACGATCACGCCTGTTTCCCCGAAAAGGTAGGCAGAGGTATATTATACGCCCACATTTTATTATATTGTTGGTCCCACGTAAAACGTGGCGAGCCTATTGCCACTTACCGGGAACTTTTATGTGGTTATGGTTACAAAGTGACTTACAGATTGAGTGTCTTATATAATATGCATTTAATAAAATACTCTTCTTCTTCTGCTTTGCGTATCTATAGTATATTCATATTTATATGAGTGTTGTAAAGTGCTCAGCCGCACATCCTGCATTATCGGCAGCAATCATGAGCCCGTACTGCGTAAAGGTGTCAGGGCACGCGAGGCAGGATATTATGTGAAGCATGGTTTGGGGATAGAAGCCACACTCATAAGAAAGGTCATTTAAAACTTATATTTTGACAATATAAAAATGACGTCTATTGCATTTATTTGTATACGTCACGTGACTTCCAGGTACAATGTAAAACACCGGTACAGTAGAGTGCAATATTTTGTACCTGTGAGTCACAAAGAAAAAGTCGCGGACAGTTGCTAGTGTTTTTATAAGTACTGTCCCGAAAAGGTCACGGTTACTCTGGGTCACGCATCGCAATGACGGTTGAAACTGATGACCAAATCTGTGGAGCGTGCTTCGTCTTGTAGGTCATTCCGACGGTTACACCACCAAACTAATTGCCCATTTCAACGTTTGATTGTATTCGATTTTGTGAAATAAAGACGTAAATGTCATTGTTTAATTGAATACAATTTTGTTTGGACATAATTGCGACAGCCCATATAGCGAGTGTATTCTGATATAAACAGAAAAGGTCGTGGATTCTAACACAGTACAAATGTTTATTATATAAGGGATATAGGTTATAGATATGCCAATGATGCAAAACGTATCAACTTTCGATTGCATCTTATGATAAAGTTTAAAAATATACAACCCAAAAGAAATGAAATCGCTAATGCAGTGAAAAGCAAAACTATATAACCAGTAAAGTTAAGCGAAAAATCAAGAAATACAGCGAATCTTCAGATCTATCTTTATTTGCAATATGCGCATTAAAAAAAAACAATGTTGCTAATACCGTACAATATTTATTAATTCAAGTTAATTTTAAACATTGAAACCAAGGATTAAATTTTAATGTAATATTATTTATTATTAAAATATTTTGTAAATTTTCGACTCACATTGTGTAATTCAATATATTTAATGTTGCATTGGATTAGTATAATATATCTTAATGAATTAATAAACTAGACAGAATTAAAACTGTTGTTTCATTTAGGTATCGCCACTGACCAGTTCTCAAGCTATTGTGGAATACGACACTAGTTTTATTAAAACAATCGGAAATTTTATCAAGTACCTACCAATTGTTTATAACACTTAATTTAATATTTACTCAAATATCATGCTTAGCTTTCTAGAGTTAATTCGTATTGTACATAGCTGTGTTAGGAGAAAGTGTTAGCAAATTAGCCGGTACGAAGCAAAATGTTAACGGATAACCATAACTTTCACTCCGATCGATCAATGCAAGATTTATAAGTTACTTTGTTGAAATCCATACAGATTCTTGTTACGAACTGATTAAGCAAATTCGATAAAAATAAAGTGAAAAATGGATCTTTAAATTTGATTATAGAATGTATGTACATCCGAACACCATACTAATGCTCTCGCTTACTACTTTTGTCCAGAAGAATATAAAAAAAACTCGTTAGGTTTGTTGACCCTTCATATAACTGTCATTAATGGATTTTAATATTGACATTGAGATCTTTGATAAGATAATTGACGTCTTAGATTATTTGATTTATGGTTGATTCAATTAATATGACCGATAAGGCGTGGTGGCGAGTATACCCGCACTCCACTCCTGATGTCGTGGGTTCGATCCCACACAGGACAAATCTTTGTGTGCATAAACATGAATATTTGTTCTGGTCTGGGTGTTTTTCATATGTATATTAAGTATCTATTAACAAAAAAAGTACTTATATATTTGTTTATGCGTTATGTAGTATTCATACCACAAGTTCTTAATGATACTTATCTTGGAACTGAATAATTGGTTTAAGTGTCAGAAGTATTTATTTATTATAATTATATTTTACTCTTCATCCAGTTTCAAACAATCTCTGTGGTCACATGAATGGAGTCAACAACATAGGAATTGTGTAAAAATAGAATTGTGTTCCATGTGATGTTATTATTATTATTATTTAATATTTATTGCACACACATTAAAATACAATGTACAAAAGGCGAACTTAATGCCATTAGGAATTCTCTACCAGTCAACCTTGGGGTTAGCAGAGACATTAAAGGCGGTGCGAGTAAGAGATAATATTTAAAGTTATGATATACTTACATGAAATAGTACGCTGATCTACATAAAATACATACACATATATAAACACAAATATATACATATTTATAAATGGATGATAAGGGGGGAAATTTCATCGATGATCATTCTTTCAAGAAGTAATTGAAAGTTAAGTTTTTAAAAGCTGTTTTGCGTTTAGCCTTTTAGCATGATGTCGAAGCCATACATAAATAAATCAAAAAATTTCATTAAAGTTCAATATAAAAAACTATATGCGTGATAGGTTCGCGTGATTGCATATGACTTATTGGTGCCCTTTGACATTAATGAGCTAAGATAATCGCAATAGCTCATGACTGTTTCCCAAAACTACTTTCAATCTTATGATTAGTTTTATAGTATCTGCTTAATGGGTTTGTTGCCAAATTATTCTTTACTTGAGCTCGTGCCCGCAGTTAATAGTCGCTATATTTTAAAGTTGATGTTTACAAGAGTTTACTATTTTAACACATTATTGAATAAATTGTTTATACTTTGAATACAGTGCATACTTTATGATAGTAACGATACAAGGTAAGAAGGCGATGTCGTCTCGTTCTGAGTGTTTTCTGTGTATTTTAAGTATGCATTCTCATAAAAAAGGATCTGTATAAGTTAACATAATGCCTAGGAGACCCATAGTGGGTAGGGCTGCCCCGTTTCTGTAGCGCATCGGGGATGTTCGCTGACGCACAGGTAAACTGTTTTTACGCTACCATGCGTAAGAGGTGTGCATTTCTAGTTTCTCGGGTGCGGGGTAGCTCCAATTCCATTCTAAATATGATTGAAGGCGCCTAGATTGTGCATATGTGAATCGCTGCAGTGCTATCACATGGTATGATACTGCGGTGAGTCACAGTGAGGCGTAATTATGATTAGAAGTATGTTGATAATTAGTTTATAAGTTTATTAACATAGTCCATAAGTTGTACTAACATTTTGAGTCCTGGTCACTTGAATAAAGAATATTATAGTATAAAGCTTTGTTAAGTTTACGGCTAGATAGTATATCATAATCTTGTTATCTGATCTCATCAGCCCACGTGTCATATCTGGCAACTACGAGTAGAACAGTATTAAATATAGAACATTGACAGACGTACAACATTGAGAAAGAGCTCAGTAATTGTTAGTTAATCATTCATTTCCTTTATTCAATATAGTTTTACGTGTCGGCTTGCTGAGCAGTGCATCCAACACATGCTAATCAATTTAATTACAATTATATAAATATAATAATTACTATGTTAAATTACATATCAATTATTGTTAGGTTAGAGTAAATGTTTCTCGAAATTAAGGTTTTCTTTATCTTCACCAACATCTAGAGTGCGTGGGTGGATTTGGTCGGCTAATTAGTCCTTGGGAGACAATAGTTTCCTTGTTACGACTGGTCTTCATGTCTTACGTAATGACAGCACTTTTACTAGGCTCCTTGACAAACATTGTTATTCTGAACGTTTCTACCAATGAAATCATTCCAATAATTATCTGTTCGTCTGATCAGCTTACAGCTTTTCGAGGTTATTGTGAAGAAAAAAAGATTTGTCCTACTTTGTTGGTAAAATTATAATTGACACGGTTGGTTTTATAAAAGGGTTTTTTAAAACCAACTCGGCTTTAAAGAAAGTAAAAACGACTACAGAGCCACATTTTTCTTGAAAAATATTTTGTTTTTATTGTATAAGTGTACCGATGGGGCGTTAAGCTTCTACAATGGTGGCTGCGAACCGGTAAATGTAGAAGAGGACGGCCTCCTATTAGATGGACCGATAATATGGTTAAGGCGGCGGAAAGCCGGTGGATGCAGGCTATTCAGGATCGCTTAATGCTATTGGGGAACCCTATGTTCAGTGGATGTCATATGGCTGAGATGATGACGATGATAGGTGTATAGGGTTTCTTCTAATATCTCAGGACTCAAGCCAACTTCACCTGCGAGTGGCTCACCTGCCGATAAACAGAATCTCATCGTAACTCTTGCGAACATAAACGTTCCCGGTTAGCGGCAATAGGCTCCGCCACCTATTAAGTGGGATCAACAATATAATTGGCGAAATGTGAGCATATTGTATGCCTCTGCCTACCACTTTGGGGAAAAGAAGTAAAAATAAGCATTGTGCTATATGTTACATGACTTCCTACTTATTCGTCTCAGCATATTAAGTCCCAATTATGGGCTCAGGTCTCCTTTCACAAACCAAAGGGAGAGGAATTCAAGCCAAAAGTACCCTACCACATGGTCCCAGTGCGGATTGGTAGATACGAGTCGCATCCTTCCGTTAGAAAATTAAAGCCGCTCAATTGGGTCTTTATCTTCATCGTCTTCCTCTTTCGTCTTCTGAAGCACTCGTTATTAAATGGTCGCTCATCAAAGAAACCCTCCTACTCTGTGTCTTGCTGAATTACGAGTGATTTTCCGAATAACATCGAAATAATTATAATAAACGTTTTACTGCCAAGTACAGGTACTTTGTAAGGCTTTATTACGTATTTCGCAATATTCGCGACGAGCTAAGTAGCGTTTCCAGTTGTAGTCTAGTGCCTTTCACTGTACGTTTGTTTTCAAATATAGCCTTTTGCAATAGAGATGTAAGTATTAGTTTTGTTGTGGATAAATGAGGTGTCGGCTACCGGCCGCTCAATGTTGTATTTTAAAATATTTAAAAGAAAGGACAGAAAAATATTTAAAACAAAATCTATTATCGCTTGCTCTGTGCCTCGGAAAGCACTTTAAGCCGTTGGTCCCGGCTGACATGAACATCTATGGCAGTCGCTATTAGAAAGTTAGTGTCTTCTAATATTCTGACAACTGGTTTAACCATAGAATAATGTTTCCCTTTGGGTTGTTGAGGTCAAATGGCAGTCGCTCCATGTAATAACTGAAGTTCAACTGTTAGAACAGAGAGTAAACTCTGGGCCCTGGGCAACCGCGATAATATTTTTTTAAATTTTTGTCACCTCAGGACTCAGCTATAAACCAATTTAATTATTTTTTAATTAAAAAGTTAATTCATCCACAATTGACTTATTTAAAAAAAAAAACTGCATTTTAATAATTTAGGATTCGAAAAGCTTCCAAAATATTATAAACGTACAGAAAGTGATTGTGTATATTTATTAAAGTTATAATATAAGATTAAAAAAATATAATTTAGTCAAGGGACTAACATTTTTAATGAGTGCTGATTAGTTATTTCGACTGTCAAAGTCAATCATTAATCAAACTTGGCCCAATAGAGCTCCTTTGAAAGTCTACTTAAAAACTAACGCGAACACTCACTGTAAGGTTGGTTTTTTCTCCCGCGAGTTACAAAAAAATGTATATTATTGATATTAAAACATTTTAATAAGTCTTATGTCAAATGCTTGTGTTCTGCAATCACAAGAATTAAACAATACCTCTTCTTAGCAAGATGAACATATTTACGAATAAACATAGTAGACATGAGCAGAGCAGTCACCACTGCCGAAACCCGTTCATAAGTATGGCGCATGGACCAGCCACCGTTTCGCTTAACCGTATTTTAGCGAACGTTACGATTCGACGCATGACGCCACCACCGCATAAACATTTAAGTGAGCATGATATACTCAAGCTTCAGTATAAAAGAAAATAACATTAATATTAAAAGAATGAAGTGTGCTGCAAACACAACTTTTATAATTGATTGTCAAGGGAACATACCTACAAGCGTTTCTGTAATTTACGTAGTTATTAACTGTGTAATGCCCTTTCTTGGTAAGTGATACATATGTCTTTACAATTTGCTTAAACTATCCCAAAGATAAATCTAGAATAACCATATGTACTATACTTTTTTTTTTGCAGGCGACTAATAAATATAATTATTGTGTGAAGCCAAACTTATCTGCAAGTAGTGCACCTGCTGATTAACGGACGAGGCTCTGGCGAAGACAAAAGTTCCCGGCAAGCGGCAATAGGCTCGCCACCTATTACGCGGGATCAACAATATAATTGGCGAAATGTGGGCGTGTAATATGCCTCTGCCTACCCCTTCGGGGAAATAGGCGTGATTGTATGTATGCATGTATGTTGTGCATGTACATACATTGCACATTGAGTCAGGAAACTGTCAGAAATCAAATTTAAATAAATTGTTTGATTTGTACACAACTATGTCCGCTGACTAACTTGACTGGCTGACGCCAGAATTTTGTAAGGAAACAATTCCCTAACCGAGTTTAGGTTGATTCGAACATGCAATTTAACTAAATTGTGTTTAAATATTTAAGAAAAACGAAAGTAATCTTTTAAAACTACCCAATCTAAGATAATATAGGAAATGTAAAATATTTTCCAGTGCAAGTTGCACTGGGAAATATTTTTTTTACTATCATGTGAACTTATTTTTTGATGACATGTATTAAATTGATTATTTTAAAGTCGATGCCAAGTTTCCACTAAAATCCAAAAAAGTTTGTAATTATTTGATAGTATTAAAGTAAATTTTTAATACAAAATTTTACAATTATCTGTTAAATATATATGATGATATCGATTTATATTGTTTATACCATAAATATATTCGTTCAAAAGATGCTAATTGGGATTTTCCTACGAAGGAAAACCTTAAGTATTTCCAATGCACAGTTTGTACTAATATATAATGAATACTGTGTATACTAGCTGCTATAAACTTTATGGCACATAGTCTATTTGTCATCTTTATATTGTAACACTATATACATTTTCATAAATTGTAGCGAATAGACAAATGATACCAAAGTTCAATAACTCACAATATTTAAACAGCAAAACTCAAGCTAATCGCCTTGTTCCGTATCAAACGATGGTATCCGCATATTCGGCCACTCCTGTCCCTGTCCATCAATTATGTCTACCAAAATTTACAGTGTTTATAGGGGCTCCCGAACATGGTACCGAATCTAATTTCCATCTAAAATCGATGCGATCCAGTTGGTAACAGCAGTAAATTCGTGGCCATTAATGGAATTTCCGCATCAAAGCTGCCCGGCTACATAAAACCCGTGTAGATGTAAACTATAACCTTTCCACTTTTTGTTTGAGATTGTAATTTGTGCACAATAACACAATGAAATAGTTCTTATAGTTTATTATTCCGAGTTAAATCGTTAATTGCACTCATTTGTTATCTATCACACATTGCAGTTTCATTAATTATTACCCACATCAATTAAGAGTACTATGTTGCTAATATATTTTTTTTGATTACCTATGCAACGTTTTATATTTTATGTTATGCACTCAACTGTATTCTTCTATGTCAAGTGATGGCTCTGAGAAGTAGCATAATTAGCTTATCTGCTAACTTTTTTAGTGGATTGTTATGGTTATTTGTTGCTAACAAGAAATAACTATATTTCTTTTCCTTCCTTATAAATATTTAATTTGTTCTTTTTTTATTTAATTTATCAAGTTTAACCCTGTATTATGGGTTACAACATACTCATAATAATTATTAAAATAAAAATTAATTAATAAATTATTATTAAAAATTATTAAATATTTACATCATATTTTATATACAGAATTCCGGACTTCAACATTTTAATTCTGGACTTTGAGAAATAGTTAAAAAATCTACATGATTTTCTCGTTGTGTTTAATTTTTTTATAACTTCTTAGCACTTTTCACAAGTTTTTTTTAAAAATCTTGTTGCATTAAGGTGCAAAGAGAACATTATTTACAAATTCGAGGAATTCGGTGAGATTATATTCCACCTTTTTCGAAGTCGATTGATAAACTAAAACAAAAACTGAACAATATAATTACACGATATATACACGATTATATTACTTTAGATTACATCTCTGTTATTATATGGCATAGAGGTCAGGACATCTACAACCTGCTCATGAGGTCGTGGACCTCATGAGCAGGGCATAACTATCAGCCATAGATTACTATCAGCCGCCCGTGACTTCGTCCGAGTTACCTACAAATAAATTAAAAAAATATGTGATATGAAAAAATATATGATATTATATCGTGATTTCGTACTAATATTTAAAGCATAAAGTACCTACCAATGTTTTCAGAACGGCACCTCTCGTCGACTCGCCGGCACCCTAACCCCCTCTTTAATCCTATTAATTCCTAAAGGCACATCACGCCTCGGAGCCCGCAGGACGCGGGATACGCCGTGTATTTAAATGATTTTTGCATGTGGCATTTTGACGTACCCTTAACCTAACACCTTTCCGACCCGAGGGGAATAATTGGAATCTCGCGTTTTGTTTTACAATGAGCAATGAATATTAATAAATACAATTTACAATGACACGCCGCTGAGTGGGGATTAAGTGAGGTAAGAAAAGAAACGTTTCACTTTTACTTCGTTTTCGGGTTGCAAATTGAGTTGGAAATGGCTCGCTGCGTACGCGGAGTTACATTTCTGATCCAAATATTTAATTAAAATTTACGATACTTTTAATGATATACGGTTATTTTTAAAGATCGTCTACGTGCTAAATATTCTGCCGCTAAATAGTGGTGATGGTATTAGGGTCATTAGGTTAGGGGGTGTATGAGATTTGCGTGTAAATTTCAGTCAGTAAACGATTTTTGGAAATGACGTACCTACTTGATACAATGAGTCACGCGTTTATTTGACCAATTTTGATGAAGTTACGTGGTTATGTCCAAAAAGGTTCCCGTTTCAGTCATGCAAACGCGCGCTAGTTCAACCTTTTTGTTTTAGTCCGTACTAGTACCGTATGAGACCTTATGAGATATTTTCACAATGTAGAAACTATTTGTTATAGATATAGTTGATCTGGCATTTGGCGCTGTTATACAGACACAGAACAACACCTTTTGGCTCAGCATGTCTATTATCACAACGATATGTACATATGTATGAAGTTCATTTTAAATTAACGTGTTTCATATCAAATCATTTAAATGGATATGAATTTTAAAATACATATATTCAGGTGTTGTAGATGTATACTTAAGCTTAAAAGTAATTACTGTCCTTATATTAGTACTTGGCTAAGTACAATTAGGTCTATTCGATTAATTAGGGTTTACAATTAAGACTTGGAATTGGAAAAACTTATTTACATGAAATAAATAAAAACTTAACTAAACTTGGCAAAGCTAAATAAAGGCAATGTCAAGGCCTTTAAAAAAATACTTAAAGCATATTATTTGAGCGCAAATAATTAATACCTACACTATAAACCAGCAGTATATACCTACACTCTACACGTTTACTATATACTACATACCTATGTTGTATTTTACACTACATACAAAGCTAGTACATATACTGGCAACATATTAAACTTAGTTTAAGTGGCGACTCAACCTGAGCAAATAAACCGCTGTGCGGTTTCCGTTGCGGGTATATGAATGTACCCTTTTGTTTTTGTAATTTTTTATATTATACAATAAAATAAAAAAAAATCAAGGAAAACAATCAATCAAACAGGAAGAAAATTAGTACAAAAACTATTATAACAAGTAGCGATTTTCAATATCCTCTCCTCGTACATTCTATCAGGTCTTTTTGGATTTATTGCTACAAGGGGTAAGCGTTTCGTCCACTCAGCGGAATAGTAATTGGATGACTGAGCTAAACTATTAACATGCCTCAGTTCACGCTCACATCCCGAGCACATATATCGAAAATTTTAGGGAAGCTAGAGAACACAGCTTTAGTCGGCCAATCGATTGTTAAAACATCGAGTTTCCAATCTGAGTTTCCCAATCGGAACATAACACACAGAGTTCAAATAAAGATATATCCGCATTCAGGCTGAATCGGTGCACGGAGCTCTTTGGTTTGCTTGATTTTAATCAAAAGTTTCGATTGGTCTGCGAGCCTGCAATCGTATATGTTCAACTGACACGTTCCGAGTATGATCGGACTTTAATGACTGCTCCCCAAATGTGTTCAATGTAATACGTATTTGCAGTTCTATAATTGTAGAAAGTTTCGTGGCGCGATGCGAGGCGGTTCGTCTCTAGTGTTGGCCGCGACTCATGTATGAGTAACTCGTTATAAGTTTGTCCTAGGCTCACAGCTTTGGCTAATAAGATGTGTAAAGCGCTCGTAGTTGTACAGTACTAGGTGGTCGGGAACGATCACTGAAGTAAATCAGAGTTCACAGTTGGTCAGTGCTTATACGGATCAGTCTATTGACGTCCGAGACGTTGAATAAGAGTGAGAGCAAAGGTTATGTTCGACGTGTTTTTTAATGTGAAACGTCATAATGGCGATATACTGGCTGATGGTAAGCAGTGGATGGAGTCCAGAAAAGTATAAGCGCTCCAGACTGAGGAAAAAGCACGGTAACAAGCGCAGCCACTCATGACGCGAAACTATAGGAACTGGGAAACACATGCGCCGGCAGATAATTCCAAAGCCGAATAGCCTTACACATGAAAGAATCCCCACATTTTTTGGTTCGGGTGTATTACGTAGAGTGCGTCAATATTTTAAGAAGGGTCGTTTACCGTGTAATTTAGCTGCCAGATTAATAAGAGTTAATCGAGTGCACATTAACTAGTAAGCATCATTTGTACCAGATGAAAAATTCAGTAAGAGCTTTTAAGTGAAATAAAAATAAATTATACAAACCGAGAATGGGAGAGCAGCTCAAATTAAGCACCTGAATAAATTGTGTGATAATCCGCTATAGTCTTTTAAATGCTTTATTTAAAGTAGCCGCTGGCGACGAAGGCGTGCGGAAAGAATAAACGAATGAGATAATGATTGCTCCCATTTCATTACTTCTCTTGATCCCCGTAATTGAGGAAATTGGGTTGAAGTATGATAAAAGTGAGAGTATCGGAGTATTATCGGGGCGGTGCCATTGGGGACCTCTTAATCGTATTTAACGCTCTTATCACCTGGGGTGTGCAATGGGCCGTGAGCGGCGAGCATACGGCGCAGATCTCTCGCTAATACCCGAGTACGTTCCTCAAGATCTCACAAGCCGCGTGAAAGCTGACAAATCCCATTATGATAATCACTTTAATTTAGTTCATAAAACCGACTATTCATATTTAATGAGTAAAGTGGTTAAAAGTTTGCCATGCCTATGTATTATGAGGGATAAATAGATTAGTTTGCGTGCACCCTCGGTGTTTGAATTTATTTTTTCTTCCTGTGGGATCGCTTGCAAAGTTCGTAATGGACAAAACATTAGCTCGCCCTACTTTGGGTGAGAGCTCTCTGGGCTTTTCGACTCGTTCGCGGACATATTGTGTTGATGCAACTTTTGCGGCAAAACGTAGTATTAGGTTAGGTACTGATACGGCTTGTTTTGAGGGTAAAAGTTTTCTGGTACATAGATTTGGGTTCAGACTTATTTTAGGAAGTGTATGATTAGAGTGAAATCCTTTATACAAAAACAATTCAAATTAGAGGGCATATCAAGCATTTCATGAATTGATTTGTTTGAAATAATGTTATAAATAAAATATTTAAGCTGCGAAAACTTAAATATAAAATTTTAATTTCAATTTTAGTTTCATATGAGCGTGCGCTTACAATATTATATAGTGCGATACAATTGCCTTGCTGAATTTACTCAAAAAACATTTTACCTAATAACGAAGCTTCACGTTACATTAAAATTATCAAGCTCTAAATAAAATAAAAAAATTACTAACAATAAGATCAGTCATGAAATAAAATTATAATTATAATGAACTTGCTATGACCGGTTTCAACCTTCAAGAACATAAGTTCTGCTAACCATAAGCGAATTTCATATGTGCAACCGAACCTGATTTATTGATCCTGATATAAGCCGATACATGAACGCGTTTCGCTTCAGTGAAAGTGGCTTTATACTATAGTGAAAATAACTAAAATGTGACCTGTTTGCTTTCCTGCTCGTATGGGACAGACAGATATGTCAGTCGCCACTCGCAAATAACTGGTTTGGGCTGGTTTAGGCTTAAATAGATTCTGAACGTTGTAAATCTTACTTACTTAATTAGAGGAAATCGATGTTGTTACTTTCACTATTCCACGTATGTGGTGTAATTTATTGTGGCTAACGACTTACTTTGTTTGAATGTTGAAAGGATGTTGTGTTTTTGTCCCTACGAGATTTGGAATGAGATCTGATTGGCATGTCTTCTTACCTCGGTAATTCGTCATCTTTGTCGTTATTTGGCATCGCCATTCGGGGATGGATTAGTATCTATCCCCTTCTTGTTAATATCATCCTTCACACACTTAATCTCTTTCTCGGTCGTCCTATTCCCCTTCAAACGCTTATATGTATATAAAATTTCCTATTACCTATAAATAGATATGAATTGGTTTTATAAGATCAAATAAATTAAATATAATCACAGTAAAGATGTAAAGAAATACTTGTAAGGAAAAATCTCAAATTAATATTCAATAGAATAATTAAATTGCACATTTCTTTTGAGACGTACATCGAGTAAGTAAATTTTATTACCATGGCTAGCAAAATGGCTTATTAATTGACATGGTTGTTTTTAATGGATGTTTAATGAAATATATGTATATATATATTATTATAGATGTTGTTAATTATACACCTTTTAATTAAAAGATACGACCTTAACGTTTTTGAAATTATTACAGCTTACTGTAATCACTTGACTTAAAATTACTAATATTTTAAAATTAATTGAGATTTTTATTATTACGACCAATATGGCAGGTATAATTGCATTCGCTCTTGAGGTCGCTGTTTCGATACCCTCACAGACAATTGTTATAGATACTTTGCGTGCAACTTTATTTGCTTTATATAATTTATTGACGTAACAACGTCTTATAAATTGGTTTGCCGGGTGACACTTCAAGAAACTGCATTACGCTCCGCTCACGTTATGCGCTCACAATGAGAGCGAGTGAGAGGCACGCGTCCTTTCCACTCGAATGAATATTCACATTAAAATTATTTTACCACTCAAAGTCGCTGTCACGTAAAACTTTCGCCCGTATACCGACTTTACAGGCAACCAATTTTTTATTTATTCTTAATATTTATTAATTTATTCACAAAAAAAAATGCTATGAACTTTTATCCGCTCCACAAATAGTCTGTGTGCGCTGATCAAGCTCTGCTTAGTTTGGATCTAAGTGGCATTCTGATGAATATTAATTCAAAAAAAACTTTATACAAACTTTATGAAAACCATATAATTAAAAAAGTTACAAATTGTGATAAATATTGTAATCTACACTGCCTACGTCCTGAACAAAAGTAAATTTAAGTTTTAATAATTCTTCATAATTGCAAATGATAGACTCAGGTCTAACCGCAATGGCTACTTTCAACACAAGAGTTCCTCGTATCTGGGACACTTGATCTAAGGGCTTGCTTATTACTGGGGAAACTTTAATAATTATCAACTAGAGCGAGGAATTAACTAAAGCTTTCTGTTGTTTATCGTAAGATATTTTGATATTGGAATTTAAAATATGAAATGTTAATAACACCACATTTTTATTCGAAGAAACTGATCTCTCTGAACTGATTATAAGTAGGTATAAGTTTATAATTACAGGTTGAAATCATCATATAACAGCCTCCCGCCATGGGTGTAGCAGACCAGTGTGTCAGACTTTTTCTGACTAAAAATCTTCCATTTTCTTTCTTTAGCCCATTATGTTCCGGGATCACGGCAACTCTTTTGAACAATCCCGCAACGTCTATAGGTAAATTAGCTTTCAGTCAACAACTTTTTCCGCATGTCCGTCCGTGCATAGACATCGCAGGTATATCTTTGTAAGTATGTGTCATTTCTGTATATTTTGTCATATTTCGGTCGATACTTGCACCACTACTGCGATGGATCGCAATGTAAGCTGTTGTTTGGCATACTGTTGTTTCTTTGTACAATCCCCGTAAGCTAAATAGTTGCAAAGCTTTACAATACTTTTTTGACTGTGATAGAATATAGCTTAGGTACAGCTACTTTATTTTTTAGGGTTTCTAAAAGAGTACATACATCTATTTCTCTGAATGTCTAGGCGGGAACTATACCTCTGCCGAGACTTCTCCCGAATTCTTTCGTACAAACTCCCGCTTTAGTGCGATCCTAGATTTGGGTGATGTATTCAAGTTCATTACATAGCTTGAATATATAAATAATAAATTTGACTACATTTTCCATCGCGTCAATCTTATTACATTTTAAGCAAAAACAATTAAAATAATGCTTTGAACATTTTTTGTGTCTCTTTTTAGACATCTGTCTCGCATCCTCCACATTAATTACGTCGCTTAATGAACGTTTATGATTCAGCATTAAAAACCTCTGTGTGTATCAACCTCAATGATTTAATGTCTAGATACAGAGCTACCCACACTCGCTTTGTGAGTTAAAATAAGTGGGCGTTCTCACCTACGTCCGTATTGCCTAAGATTTAATATTATTTAGCAACAGAATTTATATTCCACCGAAGTAAGTGTGTAGTAGTCGCAGGAGACAAATTGCAGTTCATTAAAGTTCAGTTTGTTTACCTCAAATTTTAACTAGATATAATTTAGATTTTAATAGATCGCGCCGAACCGGCGCATGCATAATTGTTTGGCGTTGTATAAGTTGTTTTTTGTTTATAGTAGTACTTTTTTTATCTTACTAATACCTAAACTAATAAAAGACAGATGTTAAGACGGGAACTTCTTTTTTGATCTTATAAATATCCATATGTCCCTACAATTCGCAATTGTTTAAAGTATCTGTATACAAATTATTATAAATACCTCTCAATTATATGTTAATACATATTAGTAATTTGTAGTAATATAACTGATTGATAAGATTAAATGCAAAACTAATAATTGGCATATTATAAAGTTTGAATTAAATACTTTTGATATCAAATTATCAACCTCTCTCAAACTAATCAACGTCCGGGAGCGTCCCAAATTATGATATAACAAAATAAGCAATACATACATTTCGTAAAGTAAATGACAGATATATTTCTTTAATTAGAATGATGTGGCACTTTATTGTCGATCCATGTTTGGGGCTCAGTGGATCACTATATTATTTTTAAATAATGCACGTTTGGATGGAATGTCCTTAAATGTTATTATAAAACTGTAATGACTAAAAATCAATCAAATAACCTCTACATAAGAATTGCTACAGTAAAAAAATATTGGTAATTTTTTTTAAATTTCACTTTAATACCGAAACAAAATTTCTTGTTACCTTGTTCTGTGAAGTTGATCAGAGAGGCCTTGATTTTCACATAATTGGAATTTGATTGAACTAATTATTCCGACAGAGGTACTACCTACTTTTCCCTTCGCATCGTATTTTAGTATAACGCAATTATTACTGAGTGCTATTATGTCGTATTATATTTGAATATATCACCCGGCTTCACTCATCTCAATACGGCAGTTTTTATTTACATTTTATCAAAGTCAAGAAAGACTTCTTTCATATCTAAGAGAAAATGAGTTTATGGAAAATTTTCAATTTCAAAAGAAGGTATATTTTGGGAGGCTTATTTCGTAATTATTAATAAAGGCTAACATAAAAGAATGATGGAGCTTCGAAGCGATAGAATTAATATATTTCTATAAATAAAAGTAGTGTATACCGTAAACACCTACTCAGAAATAATACACTTAGTCTTGGTCTTTTAACTTTATTAAATGAAGCTATTCGTATTAATATCTTAATGAAGAGCTTTGCCGTGTCGGGGGAACGTTAAGTAAATAATATTAAACCTATGTATAAATAATGAGTATAACTCGTTATTAAGTTGTTTTTATTTCATTTATGTTCCAAATAAGTTACGTTAATAACGGTATGTTTGTTTTTTAAAATAAAAAGGCTATGCCTTATATTAGCAAAATAGCTACAGTTCAAATCATAGTAGAATTACGCACGTAAACGATTCAAAAAAAAAACAGAAGCCTAATCTCGTATGGTAAGAACATAACAAAACAATAATATCATTTACTTGGTTTCTCTAACTCGAGAACAATAGGAAAATATCGCTATGCCCTTGATTCTCGATCTAAAGATGTTTTGGTGCAAAACAACCTCAACTAACACAACTTACTAACTCAATTGACCTCGGGAACAATCCTCTCACCCAGCAATAACTCAAGAAGGAGAGGTGATCACAGAGGAGATTAATCAAAATAGTTGAACCGTAATTAGTTGTAAGTCCGAATGCAGACCCAAATTGAGATAGAATAGATCGGGCCACTACTTACAATTTAGGGGCTTGCTGTTCGGTTATTACTTGGTGTAACGCGCCCTTTAACTTTTATGGGGAGAAGTTCGGAATGAGTCCGGCCCTGCCCGCCAGGGACTAATATAGGGCAAGAGTTTTATCTGCCGCTACGAACCTACTTTTGTTTAAATTTGTATTAATTTTACGGTTTGCTCTGTGGAAAACGGCGGCCGAGATAAGGCTATCGAAAGCCTGAGCTTAAAATTAACCGGTTAACTGGCCAATTTTACTAATACAGTTACAAAATATTCAATTTGTTTCTAGTTCGAATAAGGTGCTTTTTAAACTGTTTGAGTTATTATTTATTAGAATACCGGTTGGCCTTCTCAGCTTTGAATTAAATTGTTTAAATCATACTTAATTTTCCAAAAAGAAGCAAAAATACACTATTAAAAATATAGAAAGGGGGAGCATTTGTTCTTTGTGAGGCACATCATTTTTTATTTTATAGAAATAGCATATATCATAAAAAAGAATTATATTCCGTCAGACTCGCAGAAAAACCAAGATTATTTATCTAATTAAAAAGAAATTGTCTTTAGAAAAAACTTGCAGCTAGTATATATTTAGAAATAATGACACAAATTATTTCTAAAACCTAATAGGCACCTTTTGCCAATAACATTTTTCAGGAACCACTTTTTTACGTATGGCGAATAAATCAACACCGATACGAAATTGTAGAAGCCTACAAAGTATCGCTGTAATAATGAAGAAAATGAATTTCTTGATGAAATCTTTTCATATAATTACTTATAATATTTTGTACATTTATTTGGTTTCTTTGAACAGTTTCATGCTAACGTTAAAAAGGCATATATATGTCAATGTCATTTTATTTACTGATTGTAACTTACGTCACTGCTTAGACGTAAGTTAAATAAATTCGTACATATAAACATAAAATCAAGCCTGTTTCCCCGAAGGGGTTGGCAGAGACATAATAAATACGCTCACATTTCGCCTGTAATTATTCTTGGACCCTCGTTATAGGTGGCGAGCCTATCGCCGCTTACCGGGAACTTTTATGTTAGCCAGAGCCTCGTCCGTAAATCCGCAGGTGCACCACTTGGAGGTGAAGTTGACTTGGGCTCCAAAGCTCTTGGTAGGATCCCCGAACACCCATAAATTCTTCACGGCATATAAAATTAAGGAGAGAGGAATTTAAGTCTTAGCTTACCATAAAATAGGCAAAAACAACTATGCGAATTGACGAAGGCAGGTGAATATGCTGTCCTGTGAGAAGACTCTCGGACTCGCCTGAACAATAACCACATACAGTAATAACATGACCCATTGTCTTAAAATACTATACGGAGCATGAAATTCTCGATATCGAATGCCTTAACCATCCAAGCAAAAGTTTTTGGTAAACGTTTCTAGACTTTGTTTCAAAGGTTTTCAATTTAGTTTGCAGCACATTACTATTATAGATATATCTATTGGGCGATAGGTAAACAGGGCAGAATATGTCGCTTGTCAGATCAAATCTCGACAGATTCTATTCATGTTAACCCGTAGAAAACGGAACCAAATATTATTTAGGTAGTAGATATTTTATAGATTCAAACATGAACCTTAAACTTAAAACGAAAAAATACGACGACCGATATGGCATGGAGGTCAATGTACCCTCACCCACTCTTGAGGTAGTAGGTTCGATTTCCACACAGGACTAATTTTTGTGAGCATGACAAAAATATTTTATCTGGATGTTTCCTATATAATAGGTTGGGGAAAAAGTCTTTTCGTATTTTTGTATGAAAAGTCAAGACATTTTTTTCAAAGTTTATTTACATTTATTTACAATATATATGTACCGTTTTGTTGAATAACTTTCTGCCATTTTGTGGGCAGAGACATTATCCCGTTACTGTAGAAACTTTGGGACTTCTGATCAAAAAAACGGGACAAATAGTTTTGGCAGTCCTCTCTTGAGGTCAACCTTACAGAACCTAAAGAATCCTGCAGAGACCGAAACAGGTGAAAATCTGAAGGCGCAAGGTCAGGGCTATATGGTGGATGCACTAGGACCTCCCAGTCGAACTCTCTTAATTTTTGCTGAGTGGCTAAAGATGTGTGTGGTCTAGCGTTATCGTGATGAAAGACCACACCCTTCCTGTTGATCAATTCCGGCCGTTTTCTCTCGACTGCTTCCTTTAATCTCATCAGTTGCTGGCAGTAAAAATCAGAATCGATGGTTTTGCCGGGCGGTAAAAGCTCATAATAAACAATGCCCTTCCAATCCCACCATACACACAGCATCACCTTATTTCGTGTTAGGCCAGGTTTGGCCACAGTCTGTGAAGCCTGGCCAACTTTCGACCACGACCTTTTTCGCACGTTCTTGTCGTACGTGATCCACTTTTCATCGCCAGTTATCAATCTCTTCAAAAACGGCTCGGTTTCATTACGTCTCAATAATGAATCGCAAATGAATACACGGTTCATTAAGTTTCTTTGAGTGAGCTCGTGTGGCACCCAAATATCGAGCTTTTTTGTATAACCAGCTTTCTTCAAATGGGTCAAAACTGTTTTGTGGTCAATTCCCAGTTCTTCAGCTACATCGTAACTACTAATATGCCGATCTTGCTCCACTCTTTCAAAAATGGCGTCCATTTTATTCGTAACAGGGCGACCAGAGCGAGGTGCATCTTTAACATCAAAATTTCCGGACTGAAAACGTTTGAACCAAATTTGTGCTACTCTTACTGACACTGCATCAGGTCCATAAACATCACAAATTTTTTTCACTGCTTGAGTTGCATTTTTGCCTTTTTTATAATAAAATTTTAAAATGTATCGAATTTCTTCATTAGATTCACTCATTTTTACGGAGAGAAAAACAAATGAAAAACAGCGGGAAACAACTTTTTTTATTTTTTTCTTTTCTTTATAATGGAACCTTTTTATGTTACCAAAACCAGCCAGACACAAATAGTACAGTCAAAAAAAATTTATAATAAGTTTATACCTACGTTATGCGAAAAGACTTTTTCCCCGACCTAATATGTTAAGTCTGTATCCACAAGAAAATTGTATTTAAGTATATTTATCCGTTACTAAGTATCCTTAACACACGTTCGTTATGATACTTATCTTAGAGCTTAAAATTGATGTTAATGTAAAAGAATTATTAGTTAATTTTTTCTATCATACGGTCTGGCTAATCCATCGATCTGGAAACGACATACACATTTTCCTTTCCAACCATCAAATTACAAATTCTAATCTGAAAATATTTTATTTTATCAACTATTACATAGTGCTATAAAACGTCAAAACAAAATATAATAAACAGTCGAAATATGATGATGACACTGAAATCACGAAACTTAGATTCACTTACATGCAACAAAACAATCAAAAACAAAAACACATTTAAGTGTAAGTGAATCTAAATGCCAGTTCCGAGCCACCGCTCTGTAAGGAGAGCTGGCAAGAAACACACAGGCTATGCTTTTTTAAATTATTAATTAACTCAAATTACAGTATTTATTTGTCTGTGACGCTATACAATGCAATATAATATAACATTAAAAATATTCATATTAGAATACCCTTTTTTTTTTGTTTTACGTCGGTAACAAAATGCGTTTACGCACTACCTTCCGGCCAAAGGGGGACCGAAAGGGGGTGTGGGACTCACCACCGGCAGACGCGACTGCCAGCAGTAATACCCACTAAAAATCTTCCGACGACGCCCGCCGCTTGTTAAGAAAAAGACGGGGGCCAGTACCTGGGTTGCAGCTTCTGACACCCCGCCTGCGGCCAACGTCCCCCGGACCAAAACCGGGAGGACCTCCTCAGAGAGGCGCAGTGGACGCGCCCCTCCTACCACCTTGTGCGACCATAGCGTATGTGGCCGACTTCCCGGAGGGTCTATGGTTAGACAGCAGGGGCCCCCTGCCCCCACTGCCTAAGACCCTCCTGGCGCTGCTTGACGGGCCCTCCTGACCCGCCTGCTGCACCCTCCACAGGTCCCTCTTAGTTTCCCCCCCGGTAGTCAGTACTAAGGGCACCCAGAGTCGTCGGTCTCTGGATGTTACCTTTTCCCTAGCGCCTCCTGCGCCCTACCGGGAGGTACTCAGCCCCCCCACCACGACAAGGTGGAGACCAGTCGGGGGGGATATTAGAATACCCTGCAAGAAACGACAGTTTAATCCCAAGCATTTTTATCAATTACACCTTTAATGAAAATACCTTAACCAATATTATTTTCTCTGTTCACAGGTAAGATAAAATACTTCGGGACGACTGTGGCCAAA
This sequence comes from Musotima nitidalis, assembly GCA_949126915.1. Taxonomy (NCBI): domain Eukaryota; kingdom Metazoa; phylum Arthropoda; class Insecta; order Lepidoptera; family Crambidae; genus Musotima; species Musotima nitidalis. The sequence goes on from OX421422.1 coordinate 8,857,760, forward strand.
CGCTTTTGTGTGAGTGTTGCGATCCTACTTCAGAATATAGATCGACCTTCATTTGTTTCCGATAATTAAAATTGTTTAGCTCACGCGAAAGCAATTAACGAGATAATATCACAACGTGTAATAATGTTGTAGGCAGGTTCGAGTGACTCCAACTTATCCTATAAATTTCCCTTCACACTTCATCGCATAATAGAGAAGGGTTTTAGAACAATTACTTTGGAATATATTAATTAGGTAAGCTGTATTTGTAATGTAAATATATGTTATTGTGTTCATAAAAGAAAGGTTTATAGTTTAGCTACCCTAACCGTTGTGGAATAAGCTCCTTGGCTAGGTTTTCCCAAGAGATTATAGAATGGAGTTGGTTTTCAAGAAGGGCGTGAAACGGCATTTTATGGGTCGACAATGCTTTAGTGATGGCCTTCAAAGCGTTCAAAGGCAGCGGTGGTAACTTTTCACAAACTTACACATTAAAGTTGTATTTTTGTAATAATTCAGATCGGTACTGCACTTTAGTCGCCACCCCGCCATTTCGGTCATCAAAATATACTAATCAACATGTGTAATTTTTTGTCGTCATAGAAATAAATGACTATTTGTTAGGAGAAACACGCTTGTCGCACAAATTCCATTTTATCACCCATACTCCTACATTATCTCCTACAAGGTATAAGTGCTGCTCAGATATGTAGACTGTGGCGTTATGACTTATCTCAGGTGCTACGCGTCCTAAATTTTACTGCGAATATCCTGAGAGCGATCGTGGAGAACTGAGATATAGCTTGACTAGAATGCACCTTGAAAAATAATCGATACTTTACTTTTATTGTTGTTAATATTACTTAGCACAGTCTAGTATAGTCTTAGGTCTAGGTTTGTAAATGTATGTGAATATAAATAAATGAAAAAAAACTTAATATAATTTAATCTTAGTCGTCAAAGGGAAGCTCCCGCAGTAAATAGCAGTTTTTAAGTTGACTTTCCTAACAGCTTTATTGAACAAAACTTGAATAAATGATTTTAACTTTGACTTTGATAAACTAAGCTATGTTTTCTTTCAAACAGTGATGGCAAGAACGACATGTTAACTATTATTAATGTTATTATTATTTTCTACAAATACAACAAACACATTTACAAACAATAACGAATGCAAATTTCCATGTTCATCAATTATTAGATTTATACTAACTAATTTCTTTATTGTGGTTTTGTTTAGATTTCCGAAATATAGAGCACTGTAAAACTACTTCCTTTTTAAATAGACGATGTGCAAGATTTACCGCCGGGTGTAAGTATGTATTTATAAAAAGTATTTTAGTCTATTTATTTTGCCAAATAAATTTTGCAAAATATGTTTGCCTTATGTTTGCATACAATATCTCTTTATTACAAAGCCCCTATGTTCTTTGTTCCTAATCGAAAGTTTCTATATCTCGGGCACCGTTCAAAGCCCTGATATCAGCTCTCGACTCTCGGAAAGTTATTGCGAATATATGCAATGATAACGTCTTAGAAGACGGGCATTGTAATGCGTAGGCTCCGAAACAAACTTCTTCAATTACTTCTCAATTTACAACAGGCTAAGATCGTAGGGGATTTATGCATCATACATAGAATGAAATTAATTAAGAATTCATCTTCAGGTGTGATAAGACCATTTGGGATCACATTTAAAGAGCTCTTTATTAATACAACAAACGTCATATTTGCTTTTCCTCCTGCTTTACTGTTAAATCTTAAAAACGTAGTTATTCCTAGACGATGATTCAGAAAACTGAAAATGTATATTTGTGACTTTTAATGAGTGAACGTCAAAGATAGACTTTAATCTTAAGACTTTAAGCAGACTCAAGATGCTCTTGAGAATACAGGGCATTGTTGTGCATTTAAAATGAAACTTCAAAGCTTTATACATCTCGTCAAATGGCTCAGGTATGTGACACATTCATTAAATTCATAGTGGCTCTGAAGATCAAAATGTTAACATTCGCAGTTTGTAGACATGTTTCATCTAAAGTTCTTTTTAAAAACTAAATTGAAAAGTAAAGTTTTAGAAGTACAGTTCTTCGGGGTTGCTTATATTTTTCGTAATATAAAAGTATGAGAGTATACTGAACGTTTCCTTTACAAGAAATACGTTAAATGTGCTGCTATTGGTACTTATGACCAGCCTCTTCTAAATAAAAAGGCCGTAGTTACCTTTCTGTTAATTAATCTCTCCTTACTAAAGCTAATGTCAAGTGCAAATAAATAACAAAGATTGGATTCTGCACCTTTATGAAACCTGAGGTAAAACTTCTACGGCTCTCTATGTGATACCTTTTTTTCTATCTTTTCTTTTATCATGTGGGCTCCTTATGATTTTATTAACTCAAAGACATCATGTTTTTTTAAAGCTGCCTTTCTTTAATTACCCTAAACCAAATTTCTAGCGTCCATAGAACAAACCAATGTATATCACTTATAGTAATTATTAAACCACATTGTTTATGATGACTGTCACTTTTTAACCTTCACTGCGAGTTAGATAGTACTAGTATTAACATATTGAATAATGCATTCGCGTATAAGATACTGTGGAGTACACATACATAAGAGAAAGCAATGTAAATAATACTGGACTGCTAAGTTCAGCTTATCGGCGTACGCATTACGAAAATGTTATGCTAGAATTAATTGGAGTCTTTACATATTGAACGTATCAAAATATTTGTTTACGATTGAAACGGTTTATTAATGTGAGATTTACATCAGAGTGACCCTTCTGTGTTTATACGGTTATTTACGCTAAGGGTAACCCTGTAAAGGAATATTAAATTAAGCATTGTTATTTTTTTTTAATGCTGGATCGCTTACACATTGCCAGAAGACCGCTTTAAATCTTTCATCTGATCTGGTTTGTGATAAATAAGTCTGTGACTGACTGACTTACTTCAACCTGTCGCCGTATAGGCTTGTTCTGTTCCAGAAATATATAAAATTCGAATATTTGTATGCAATTGAAATAGTACAAATGATAATGTTAGGATAAGGTTAAAATTCATCGGAGTGTGCATAGTAATTGTACTGTATTGATAGGGTTCTAACCCGAAGGGTGCCTAGGGGTACTTATTACTACGCTTCCGTCCGTCTGTCACTGAGTTTCAACAATATGTAATAAGAAATTAAATCAATGTACTTTTATAATTCTTTTTCTCTCCTTATCTCTAATCACACTCAACACATTATATTTATTACAAGATGAAATTTATTCTAGAAAATATGAACTAGTCCGCGAAGCCCAAGTTGCTTTTAATATTAGAAAAACATAAGTTGCTAGGTGTATCATTTTACATCTGGTTATCATCTCGCTCTTATCATTTATTGTCACTAATTCATTCCAGACGTGGGACACAACTTAAACAGATAAAAAAACTAAACAGATATTAACTGTAATAAGCAGATGATGGATCAAAAATATCTTTGTGACAATTTCCGCGCAACTATAATTTCCTGTAAAATCGAGAAACAGTTCAACACGACACGTTTTTCATCCTTACTCAGGGCATCTTCAGGTAAAATACGAGCCTCAGAACAACGATGTCTTCACGACCAACGCAGAAACGAGAAAGAAATTAAATAGTTTCTTGATTATTCGGGATATTACAGTTGCGTGGGAATTGTCACAGAGATATTTTTAATCCATCACTTGTTTACAATGGATTTCCGCAAAGTAACGCCTGAATCAATATATTATTTAAACTATAATTACATAAAAAAGTATCTAAGATGCTTTAAGCGAGCGCGGGTTTGCCATTACTCCCTATTTGTACACTCTGCTTGAAATATAAAAAAATATACTGAAATTGTCATGTAGACGGAACACGTCACATAAATAAGTAACACTCATTACTTAGCAATACGCATCAGGAATCGCAAGTAGTTGGTGCGTATGAGATGGATTTTCATGATGTAAGGGTGGTAAAGTGGGTCTATGCTTAGCATTCTAATGGTAAAAGGGGCTGGAGTAATTCCGGCGCAAACTCCTCGTCGTGTTTGCAAACCTTTGGAAACTGGACTGCCAACTTTACAGCTGTAAGTACAGCTTAAAAACTGTAAGCAAATACTTTTATAGCGGTCAGGAATTCACTTATAAGTAGCTATAAGAAAGCACAAGTTTCTTAATTTGCAATTTTTTAGTGTGTGTGCGCCTGAAAATGTACGCTTACCGTAGACATTAAAATCTCTTGATGTTACTCTTAAGTTCACACAGAATAAAGAACTTAGTTACTAGGTAATAGTACATACATATATATTGTCACGCCTGGTTCCCCGCAGGGGTAGGCAGAGGCATCCAACTTTCGCCAATTGTTTTGTGTGGGACCAACAAGGTAGGTGGCGAGGTTGGCTTGGACTCCTTAGATAAATAAATAATAAATAAATATTTTTTAACAATTACACCAATCATTTAGTTCCAAGATAAGTATCATTAAGAATTTGTGTTATGAATACTAAATAACGGATCTACATACGTACTTAATATATATAGGGAAGAGCCCAGACCAGAAAAAATATTCATGTTCATGCACACAAATATTTGTCCTGTGTGGGAATCGAACCCACGACCTTGGAGCGGAGAGCGGGTATACTCGCCACCACGCCATATCGGTCGTCATTAGATGATGATGATGACGCCTTAGATGATGATAGGATCCCTGTACAATCAGTACCTACTACGAATCGTATTTGGTGGTAAGACCGATTTTTTGATATCTCAATCGATTACCAATCAAATGTGAAAAAATTGCAAAAAACACTGTTCGGCTGGACTATAAGTTCTGCTATAAAAGTTTAGGCCAAATGAAATCAGGACTGAACATTTTACGCCTTAAACTATTTGACAAGCAAAGGGGTGTCCTCTGACTCGCCTAAAATTATGTGTGTGTGACTGACATACACAATTTTGTGTAAATGCGTTGTCGGAATGTGGGCACGTCCGGGTATTGTTTAAATAATTATTTAATTAAATGACAAATAACGGAGGTGGTAGTTTATAAGCTGGGCTATGCGCTTCTTATTATCCTTAAAGTAGACCTTTGCTTTTGATTTATTCCATATAGACAAATTACAAGATAACTTAGAGGAAGGTCATACAATTTTATTTAAGAACTATAGATAAAACTTGAAATAAAAAACAAGACTGGGCCTAAGCCCCTCGCAAAATTTTGACGAAATTTGGTGTAGAGACAGAGGTTTTGATATAATTATGTACCAAAGAAGTTAGAACCCTAGAGACAGACATAAGCTAGATACTTTTTAGCCCGAAGAAGTTCGTGGTTCCTGAGGGACACAATAACGGTAGGTCCTAAGTAAAAGAACCTCGTATAAAACTTACTCAAATTGTGAGTTGATACCATGGTATTGCATTAAGGTACCAAGCATAACTTGTAAGATTACTATAGCACTGAATCTATAAGCTTTTGTTATGTAATGATTGTACATACTACAAATACGACTGAGATCTTGCAGTCAAACCTCTAAGACGGTGTGGGACCTATTGTGGATTTTATTGATGTTATTACATACATAAGATGAAGCCTGTTTCCCGAGGGGATGGGCAGAGGCATATTATACGCCCACATTACGCCGATTATATTGTTGGTCCCACGTATTAGGAGGCGAGCCTTTACTGTTTTTGTGTGATTAATAAGTTAATAATAAATAATTGATTAATTCAGGCGTTACTTTGCAGTAATCCATTGTTAGCAAGTGATGGATTAAAAATATCTTTGTAACAATGCAAGTAAAATAAGAGCTTCAGAACAACGATGTCTTCACGACCAATGCTGAAACAAGAGTAGAGTTTTCTCTCGTTTCAATATAAATTACATTTTTATTTCATTTATTAGTCAATAATAAGTTTTATCCCTTTCAGACGATGAAATTTGGCTTCGGTATAAAACCAAGTAATTGTAAAGTATAAAATAATGAATGGAATATAATAATCTAATCCAGTTGCCGTTATGACATTTAACCTTCACATACATCAACCGCCTTAAGCCAGTGCACGGTTGTGGGTCGTCTCTGATTGGAAGTCAGTGCCAGTTGGTATTAGCCTGTCTTATTGGAAATCAGCTTTAATCTATACGTTTTCATATTGGAATTGTATGGGGGGATAGTTTAGTTAATAAAGCCAAACCATACGTTACCATACAGAATAATATTACTTTACTGTTTTAATTATAGCACCAAACTTCGTTTCTGATAAGCAATAAAGTGTGTAGTACACACCAATTTTTCTAGGACTTGGCATTTTTCTTGACAATTCAACAAAATCATCCTTGTCGTATAGGCGTGTAACAGATATCGTGAACATATAGTCTTTATTGCATTACTAGCTCCTGCTGGCTATTGCTGCTAAGCTCACGTGTCCTACAGTCTGTCACAATGAAATATGAAAGAATAAACACTTCAATGTACTCCAAAAAAGAATAAATATAGCAATAGAAAAAAAAATCTTCTTACAAAAAGTAAAATTATGATGAGATTTTAAGACTTACGACTACATTGGTTCCTCATGACATGCATGAGCTTTCAAAATAGGTCGCGCAAATTTTATAGGTTTAAGAAATTTTATCTGACAATTTAAAGTTCTATATCACTTTTATATAAACAAATGAAAGATAAACTTGTAAGCGAAGAACTCATCAGTATAAACAATATCTTAATCCACCAAGGAAATTAGGTCATATAGTCTTGTATCAGATAGCGAGATGCTCGGCTCGTCATAAGCCGGCTGTGCCCCCCAAGCCCATCGCAGCAATCAGACAGATAAGCTAACTTCATCCACCCTTCTTATTCCCTTATTCAAACCATTACTTTCCTTGTTTTGACGGCTATTTACCGTTTGGGATTTTATCTTTGTATGATTCTGCTCAAGGAATGTTTTTCTGAGATCGGTATATGTATACGGGACTCGTAAATATTTGAGCAAAAGGTTTTGAAATTTGTGATTTTGAAAGTAGGAGTCACTCTATTAAGCACAATTATTATTTTAACAAGTCATCAGTTATATCAGCCCTATAAAGGCCACTGCTGAACATTGGAACCTAATAATAAATTATGGCACGCGGATTGGTGAACATGAATGGCCTGGGTGTTTAATATAAATTAAGTAGAACTTTCTTTGTAAATGCTACAGGTGACACTTAAAGAAAGCGCCAATATTACTAGAGTAAGGTAGAAAAGTATACAAGAAAAGAAAAACAATATACTTATTCAAAAACTTTCAACTCACCTCATTCATCATCATCATCATCATCTCAGCCATATGACGTCATATGGCTATCTCTATCATAGGCCTCCCCAAGAGATCTCCACATTCATCGCATGCAAAAAAGTGCATCGCATTCTCAAATTATATTTTTATATTGTTTACTTTATAACCTCCCTGAAGGATTCTGTGAATTTACAACCCCACGTTAAAAGAAGTGAGAAGTGAGATCTGCTTATTAATTTGATAAAAAACAGAAATTCTGTTATTATTTTACGTGGTTGAAGTTCAAAGCTGCCGATAAACATTTTGAGGTAGAACTTGGATGATTCTCGGTGAAAATATTGGAACGTAACTTTCTTACATCAGATAATGGTACTCGGTATGATTTATTTCAACCTGATAAGAGTTTCCATAAGACTTCTTTCTGAACCCTACCCGTTTCAAGATAAAAATGCCGAAACCCCTTTGAGGTTGTAAAATACTTCTACGAGTACCTTGTACTTACAACTTATATAAAATATCTTATAAATAATTCCTAATCATAAAGGAAGTAACGCGATTCGCTTATGTTGAAAAAATTATGCTAAACATCATAGGGCTTATTACAAAACAAGATCTAAAGTTAAGCCAGGTTTAAAACTATTCCCCCCCGACTGGTCTCCACCTTGTCGTGGTGGGGTACCTGAGTACCTCCCGTTAGGGCGCAGAGGGCGCTAGGGAAAAGGTAACACCCAGAGATTGGCGACTCTGGGTGCCCTTAGTACTAACTACCGGGGGGGAAACTAAGAGGGACCTGTGAAGGGCGCAGCGGGCGGGCCAGGAGGGCCCGTCAAGCAGCGCAAGGAGGGTCTGAGGCAGCGGGGGCAGGGGGTCCCTGCTGTCTAACCATGGACCCTCCGGGAAGTCGGCCACACACGCTATGGTCGCACAGGGAGGTAGGAGGGGCGCGTCCACTGCGTCTCTCTGAGAAGGTCCTCCCGGTTTTGGTCCGGGGGACTTTGGCCGCGGGCGGGGTGTCAGTGTTGCAACCCATGTACTGGCCCCTGCCATTTTCTCAACAAGCGGCGGGCGTCGTCGGAAGATTTTTAGTGGGTATTACTGCTGGCGGTCGTGTCTGCCGGTGGTGAGTCCCACACACCTCTCTCGGTCCCCCTTTGGCCGGGAGATAGTGCGTAAATGCATTTTGTTACCGACGTAAATCAAAAAATAAAAGGTTTAAAACTATTAGATGTTATTTTGTAAAAAAAACCGTCATGATTTTCTAATGTACTGAATAAAGCTTTTTCTCTTAATACACCGTAATAGGGGATCTCATCCTGGAGCTATTTGGTTAGGTAATAAGCAGCTCTAACTTTAATCAGGATATAAATAGGAGCGCTGCGAGATTATCTGAAATGAACTTCGCATTGGCACTTGCCATTACTGCCCATAAAACTGTTTCATTCTAATTATAACATTTCGGAAGTCCTAGTTATAAATAAAATAAATATCAATTTATCTATATTTATTGGCAATTACGCCATTTTTTTTGGTTCTAAAATTAGTATCGTTGAAAACTTGTGTTAAGGATACTACATAACAGATAAACATACATAAATCCTTTATTTTTTGTAAATACATATATAATATACAAAAAAAAAACACCCCGACCAGAACAAATATTCATCTTCATGCACACAAAGATTTGTCCTGTATGGGAATCTTGAAGCGGATTGTGGATACTCGCCACCACGCCATATCAGCCGTCAGTTATACCGTGGCTAAGTCAACTCAGACACCTTGCAAAGTTCTAACAGCAGGTTACAACACCGCTCTCGGTCCCAGCCGCCGCGGTGGACGCCCGAGACGTCGGGAGCCGCGAGACGACTCTCGGCCACCGTAGACACGCGCCTCAAAGAGATGTCAGCACACCAAGGGGCCAAGCCTGCCGGGGTTGCGGGATTGTTCGAAAGGGTTACCGCGGCCTTGGTGTTAAAGGCTCAAGAAGGAACACGGATGGTTTTTAGTCAGTAGAAGTCTGACACACCCTCCCGCTCCACCCACAGCGGGAGAAGTCATTTGATGATTTTCCATCCCAAAAAAAAAAAAAAAAGGTTACAACACCGCGAGGTAAATTATGACCGGAATTCCTCTTACATTAGTTGGTGAAAATATACCCTATTCTTTGTTTTAGAGCCTTGTTATTGGTTTGAAATTAATAGGAAGGTGGCATTCAATCAAGGAGAAAATTATACATATGTGCGATGTGTTGTACCAGACAATAGATAAATATTGTTTTTGGTAGTAAACACCTAAAACAATATGAATATTCATGTACTCATTATTATACATTATTCTCGTATGGTAATCGTATTCAATCGATTATAGACATGGCGACGACGTTTCTGCTTTGGGCTATAGAAATATGCACTGGGTCCGCGTGGTGGACTATGACCCGAATACAACTTGGTTTCTGAGAGAAGGCCCGTGCTCAGTAGTATTGAGATTATGATGACAATTTCAAACGCACAGTCTTTTAAAATACTTAAGAATGTTGTAAAACAAAGGTGTAGGTACCTATATAACTTCCATTTCAGTTTTAAGCTCATCTGATGGGCCAATTGACTAGACAAACTACGCATCGTCATTAGTCAAAAGCTTAAGTGGCTATCAATCGAGGCTTAGCCTAATAAAGTGTTTCGCTTTGACGCATGTTTCGTATAAATCTCTCAATTTATCTATTAAAGTTCATGACACTGCAGCAAAATCGTACAAGACAATTTCTACCTATACCTATCGTTTTATATTCGTATATTTGTGCATGAGGTCATCATATCAGTTTTTATAACGCGTCCGTATAGGTATTATAAGATGAGCATTAAACTTAATTGGCAATAAAGTAATAACTCACTTTGAACAAAAGGCAAGCGACTGGGGATACCGGGCCGACTCCAATTACGAACGCGAAATTGAGTCAACTCACTAGGTGATAGAAAACAGACTCAAACAAAGCTCTGTAGCCATTGTTGCAGTTAGACCGAACAACGGCGGGTTAATGACGACATTCGAGGAAGCATTAATTAAAGCAACAATACTCGAAGATGTTCCCCCGCCGCAGTAACTGATAACAGTTTAATTTGGGGATTTAATTTTTAGCGGCGAAGCGCCCAGTACTTTGTTCCGGATTGAAATAGGTTTGCTTACGCGTGAAATTTTTCGTTAAGGGCACGGTACTTTGTAGACGCTGACACGGCTTAATCAGCCTATGACGTTTTGACGTTTATTGATTGTCACTTTCAATTACACCTGTGCAGAATTTCGGTAAAGTTAAATTTAATTTAGGTAGAGGATCTCGATTTCTTTTTAGCATATTGAAATAAAAATAGCTTTCAAACGTACAAAATAAAATAAGTTTAAAATTACTTCTTACGAACAAGTTTGTACCTCTTCTTAATCGAAGTATTAACAAAAGTAAAAAAAGGCGATGCTTAAAAAGTTCATCTATAGAAAATCAACCCTTTAAAACATAAAAGACGAAATCTTTTGTTACAAACAAAGAAATAATGAAGAAAGGAAGAAGAATAGTTTTGAAAAGTTAGTCATTCGTTAGTAGAATTGTTTGAAATAAAACTGAACTGTACCGCTTATTCTGTGGTCGATCGAAAACAAAACCCGCGGAGGGGAAGACATTTGGCACAGGTTTGCAGTTCGGTCCCGGGAGGACCCACACCACAATGAATCGACAAGACCTCGCCCTACTTACATATTATAATAATATCTATTAACAAAAAATGTAATGCTCGAGCTGATACAGCAAATCTTTAAACGGCCTCCTTCTCATGTAAATCGAGAGTAGTGCGACCTTGTGAAAAATATACCCCTCCTTTAGTGAAACCTATCGCGTTGAGGCTTTTCTATAGAAACCGTCCCATAATAACGTTGTCCGCTGTTCTCTAGTATCATCCATCATTTTCTTTCACTTCATTAGGCATGTTGGATATATAGAAACATGTTGTCCGCAAATCACACGATAAGCATGAATGGCCATCGAACCTTCTGTGATATTTACATATTTACCCCATAATCTTATTACAGATAACGAATTTCCCCCGATATTTCGGGTCTATAAGATATAACAGATTATAGTGAATGCGAACAACGTGATAAAATTTGTGAACGAACGTTCGGCATATATCTCACATCCAATTCACGGAAGTGGTGATCTCGCTGCCGATTCTGTATAAAAATTCATCGATTCCGGATATCTTTTGTCCGATAAACGAGTAAAAGACAAAAGCTGGATATGGTTTTGTGTAACATCCGCAGTGTAATTTGACGCGAAGCTTCGTTGTTAACGATAAAATGAAATATTATTTCTTATTGATTTTGTTGTGATGTATTTTAGTAATTATTTTATCTGGCTGATTCTTTTGTATTTCATCCGTAATACCACATTTTGTATATGAATTTTAAATCCTATAGATGTTGTGTTAGGGACAACATGTTCATAAGAATAATAGCAACAAAAAGTTAATCTACTACGAGTATCAAAGTATACTTGTTCCTGAGTATACCTATTCTTTTTTGTAATTATGAAGCTCAAAAATTTGTCAACCGTTTTTGAATTGAATACTTTCCGGAGTAACCCAAGCTATATTATCATTTATTTTTATTTGGGATCCCAACGGAACATACATGTACATAAAAATGTAGATCACAAAGAAGTAGCCGTGCTAAGAAACAAGTGTTAATATTAACCAATGAGAATATAAAAGTTAAAGCAACATTTGTGTCGTATCTTTTATGTCCCTTAAGTATAATAAGTATGAAAGACTATATTTTACATTTACAACCGTGCTATTTGGAATCGTTTCTAGTATTATGTCACCAACTTTATTATTGTTTACATTTCGAGCACATTGTATTGTCATCAGAAATGAATGCATTATTCCAGTACAATTAGAGACCGGGAAGTGGGTCAAACTTAACAAGCAAGATTGATTTACATAGTTAGTTACAGGCGATACGTAATAAAAGCCTCTCTCACCGGTCTGGCCCGAACCCAGAAGTGGGACGTTAATAATGATGAACCTAGGATAATGATGATGATTTGCTTAAAAAAAACAAATTTGATGTTTGTGATGTAATATATAAAATAGCGTTGTGAGTGCCGGTCTGTAATAGCCACGCCCTGTCATCTCACGGGAAGCTGTAAGAGTCGAAGAAGAGTAATCCTACCGGATGATGGGCAGCAGCGTCATTCTGCGTACTGGCTTGAACTGCGATACCAACCCGTCTGCCCAGCGTGGTGATTATGGGCAAACACCCCCAATATAATGTAATCTATTGTTCATAACTTTGTGACAATCTCGAGCAACCTAAATCTTTGGAAATATCGAGAAACGACTAAAATTGGCACGTGTTTGGTCCCCCTTATCCTCAGGTAAGAACCAAAGCGGAGGTATATTTGACATCCTCAGAACAACAATATCGACACGACAAACGCTGAAACGTCAGTTTGTAACTAAAAAACAATGACCTAATTCAGGAAACAGTGAATAAGTAGTAAATCGAAATGCATATATGCCTAAGATAAACTGTATCGAATGACAGTAGATGAGAACACATTCAGTAGTGATACCACGTGCCATTTCTCACGACGAGGAGATCCTGCGTGTTTATCGAAGACTACTTGCGTGAAATTGATATCGGCTCTTTACACACGATCCTTCCTGGTTAGGGTTTTCATCAATCGAGATCGCTCCAGAATTATGGACATCTGTTTTGTACTGCGGGTACGGTTTTCGACTGAAATGAAAACAAAAAACCTTATATAAAAAAAAAAAAGCGTACAGCTCCATGGTAAAGACTTCATAATTATTAATCTGTCAAATAATGGCTAGAACTTAACACAGATAGAAGATTCTAATTTTGGACTTCCAAAGACAATAATTATGTTGATAATAATTTTCATACATCTAATAGATGTATTATGTTGAGAATAGAATATCACCTCACAATAAAATCACTTCAAATGATTTTTTCAGGTCACTGAAAAAATAATTCGAAGTGGCTTTGATCGAATATAATCGAGTTTGATTTTATAAAAAAAACTAAATTGGGGTGATTATTGTCCTATAATTCCTCTATCACTATTCAATGTATGCTTTAATGATAATAATTTGACAAACTTTTTGTAGGACTTTTTACATAGTTCTTATTTTGGTAATGGTAACCCTATTTTCGGCTGTTTGTTCGTGGCGAATAGTTATTACAGGCGTGATGCAATCTCTTTGGGGTGATTTGTTTTTGACGTGCCATTGTATGAGTGGTTCCTTTGCGCGTGATTTTCATTTCCATTATGATTTAATTATTGTTAAGCTCTATTCATTCGTTGGTGAACGTGACGTTCATTTCAGATTTGTCGATACGGACGTTTAATAACTTCATAAATTTTATAAAATCAAGGCGGAAGTTGGTTATTTATAATTTATAATGTTCAGGCTAGCATAAGACGTGATGTTTATCTGTAAATAAATTATTATGGCACTGCAGTGACTTCACATCAATAATATAATATAAACAATAATAAACAAATAAATAATATTGCAGAGAATAAGGACATAAAATAGACTTCTGTTTGGTTCTGAAAGATGACGATGGTAGAAAAATAGACAAGATTTTCGATTTGTACCAACTGATATAATACAAAATGTTACTCCCAAATCGATAATCGAAATATCCTGTAATTTAATTACATTTAAATATCACAATAGTGGAGATATCATAGAGTGGAACATTGGGCAAACGGTAAATGGATGAATATTAAAAGCAAATCATTCGTCAGCCTCATGCATTAATTGAGTTTCATTATGGAATTGCTATATTTCCAGCCAAACAGCCGGCGGGCCGTGATGACCGGGAATCGGAGTAGATAGAGCTACTTTACGTACTTGCTATAATAGTATGGACATTCCCGAAAGTTTCTTTGAAGATTCGCTGATGTAAGTTTGGCAACATCGACGAGCTTCCTTTTATCCTTGCTATTAAAAATCAATATCATTTGTTCAAATTTTGGAGAAGTCAGTGAGAAATCCCGGAAATGCCCATATTAAGATCACCGGATGCGGTCAATGTACAGAAATAGCTCTACCTACTCTGGTGATGACGGAAGCAGTCATGGGCGGAAACCTTATTATTTTACATGTGGAAAACAAAGGTAATTTCAGAGCTAAATATATTTTCTTATCGAGAATATTCGCTGTCTAATTTACTATTTCGCATAATAAAACATTCGCATGATAATTTTTTTTTTACTTACCTAAATTTTGCCCACTGTTTTCATACCTCACCAAAAGTGGTAGATGTTAGCGTCAAATATAAAAGAGCTCTTCATTTTCAGTCAATTAATTCGTTTCGTTTTGGTTTTAGCAACCTTGTTAATGTATCTACAAGCCCTTGACCGTACTTTTTGAAATCTGAATTGAGTGATTCGTGAATCCAATTAGCATTCTTTTCGTCATTAAACACATAAAACACGAAATAAGCGCGTAAATCGAAAAGTTACGAGGTGTTCGCTAAATTATTACCTGCGCGAGGTAAGAAAATGTCCTTCGCTTCCGAGTCATATTGGCGGCAAAACTGACTCTTTCTCATAATGAAACAGTTATGGAAACTATAATAAATAGACCAGCAATAAACGAGGTTTAAATTTATATGTTTCCAACTGACGCTGGTTTTTAACTAAACCCCAGAAAGATATTGCTTTACTAAGATCAAGCCACTATTTTCCTTACTGAATGTGTTAGAGATTAGAGTCAAATAAAAATTGCACTTCCCATATTCAAATAGGTTTTAGTAACCTTGTTAGTATACACAGGTTGTATATTAAAGCCCTTTGATCGTACTTCCCGAATCGGAATTGACTGATTCGAGAAGAACCTGAATAGCATTCTCTTCGTCATTAAACACATAAAACACGAAAGAAGCGCGGAAATCGAGAAGTTACGAGGTGTTCGCCAAGATATTACCTACGCGAGATAAGAAAATGTCCTTCGCTTCCGAGTCATATACGGCTTATTCATCGCGAAGGGTAACAAAATTTTATTTCAAGTTAAATTGTGTTCTCGACTCAGCCACTTCTTATTTATTGGGGTGGGGGCACACTGGCTACCCTTATGCGTATACTCATAGCGCGTTTGGACTTATGATTGAACCGCTCGCATTTTTCATATCGATTTAAAATTATATTGAAATTGAAATAAAAATTGTACTGATTTATTTAGCGTTTAAGACACTTTACGTGACTTTAACACTCGTGTGTTAAAGTCACGTATTAAATTGTGCTGTTTCCTGTCTTCCTGTAGTCACCTGCTGTCACAGACTACGCTAAGACTAATTTCACAACCTTACCTTTTTTATTACAGCTAGTTTTTGTTTGAACTAGTTAAGATTGATAACTCAATGTAGCATGTAAGATGAATATATAGCGGCTTTTGATGACCAACTAATACCATAACGCCGCTATTATAATTAAATAAAGCATCAATATAATTAAGTTTGATTTCACCTTTACGACCGTTCCAGGTCGTACAAAAGTAAATCAGGCTTGATTAAATTTCTAAAATTTAATTTTGACCGTCAAGAACTTAGAAATGCGTAAAAAGGTTTTTATAGGGTTGGCAACGATCGTGTGATGCCCTTCATATTGCTAGCGTCTATAGCATGCGCTGATCTTCTGTCAGGTAGACCGTAAGGTTGAGAGCCTCCTTGTGATACAAAAAATACTTTAAAATGACGTGGGACGAACTTAGTGGATTATATTGTTTGGATAACAAAATGTAGTGTATAGTGAAGAGTCACATTAAAAAAATGTGATCTCGAGCGATGCGGGAATACATTCTTAATATTGAAGTCAATAGGCCTTTTGTTATAGCTGCTGCCAATTTTGAAATGCATTTACAAGTAAGTGGTTCTATTATTGCATTTGCGCATTGAATAAAGTCGAGATCATTTCATTTGTCATACAAGGGCTGGGGAAGTGGCTATGTTTGGATACATTATTATGTTAATGCCTCTGTTACGTCATGCTTCGTCAAAATTGAGAAGACTTTCGCATTGTGTTGTGCATTGTTGTTTAATTTTTTCAATAATAATGTCAAGAGGGGTAATATCGTTACTTAATATTGTGCCTGATTTATTAGTGAAACTCACAACTCATTTATTGAAAACATAAACTACAGGTCAGACATACAACTGCTGCCGTTTTCAGTATATTTTTACTCCAATTATCTTGTTTTTTTAAAATCTTTCATACATTTTTTACGATGAGTTTGAAATTGTTTTTGGGTTTAGTTTTAAATATTTTCTTATTTTTACATACCACTAGGTGGCGCTCAAGCATATGGCTCACCTGATGTATCACTGCAGCCTATAGATGCTTGCAACTCTAGGGGCATCACTAGCGAGTTGCCGATCCTATAAAAACCGTTTCACACTCTTTTTGAAGAGCCCCATGCTGTAATCTCTTGAGAAAACCTCGCCAAGGAGCTCATTCTACTAAGCAATGGTACGCGGAAGATAGTTTCTTTTAAAACGCATCATACGCGCAAACGTTATTTCTAAGCGAATCGATGGCAAAGTGGTAGCTTTCATCTAGAGTCTACACCATTGGGTGTATCTTCAATTGACAATTGACGGCTCTTAACGACTTGTTTGAGGATTATCTGAAATTAATATTCAATTCAATTCAATCATTTATTCTCAACAATATACATTGTGTGAATATAACAAAAGATACTTCCATCCATACTTTTTATAGCTAGAATACAGCAAGACACATATTTAAGTATGACGAATCCAACATTACTGTGTCCAGGAATATTGGACACAGTAATGTTGGAGACAGAAAAAGTCATACCGTTGCTTCCAGGTAGTAGCACAAAAAATAAATAAATAACTCATCAAAGGTTTCACAAAAACAAAAGCATGCATGAGTAAGTTATCGCTTGGTCCGTGCCTCGGAACGCACGTTTAGCCGTTGGTCCCGGCTGTCATGAATCTATGGCAGTCGTTATTAGGAAGTCAGTGCCTTCTAACAGACTGACAGCTGGTTTAAACATAGAACGATGTTTTCCTCTGGGTTGCGGAGGTTAGACGGCAGTCGCTCCACGTAATAACTGAAATTCTGTCAAATCTGGTTAAACCAGTGACCAGACCCTGAGCCTTGGGCTTGAGTCTAGGGCAACCGGGATAATGCTGCTGATGATGATACATAAGTAAGTTATCTACATATTTGCCTAAAACGTTGTCATTAATTGTTTCTGTATTAGCTTACAACTTAATCTAGGCAATTTCGATTATAGCTTCTGTTTATGTTATTAGTAAATGGACATATATACATACAACCACGCCTTTTTCCCGAAGGGGTAAGCAGAGGCATCATATTAAATGCCCACACTTCGCCATTTATAATGTTGGTCGCCCGTGGGCATAGGTGGCAAGAATATTGCCGCTTATCGGGAACATTTGTGTTCGCCATAGACTCATCCGTTGATCGGCAGGTGCATCACTTGCAGGCGAGGTTGGCTTGGGATCCTAAGATCTTGGTAGGATCCCCATACACCTACGAATATGCTTTATTCTTCTCTACTCAAGCTCCTGCCTGCAGTGAATGGGTGCGTTATAGTTATTCAAGTTAACGTTCATAAGAGCTTCAATAAAAAACTTGTGTTAGAATTTGATCTACATATTTGCTCAAAATATACTCATTTATTGTTAGTTTACTTATGAATTTCGTTACCTTGTTAGCTTTCAGGTTGTAGGTAAAATTTAAGTTACAAATTGTTTCTATACAGTTTATCTTAGACATTCTATGACTACGCTGCGCCGAATAATTAAACTTGATCTCTATTCTAATTTGTTTGCATAACAAAATGAACAAAGTTACGATATTAAACTTAATCTAGGCAAAAAATATTTGAATATCGATAAATCAACAGATAGTATAATAAATCTGAGACATTATATGAAACCGCTGCGTCAAATAATTAATTTATATGGGGCTTATTACAAAACAGGATCTAAAGATAAACCAGGTTTAAAACCAGCACTAGATTTAAACCTGGTTTAACTTCAGATCTGGATTTGTATTAAGCCCCTATCTTTCTCTATTCTAATTTGTTTGAACAACAAAATTAATAAAGTTATAATGTAAAACATAATCTAGGCAAAATTTTTGTTACAAAATGTTCTTTTAAAGATTCATCTTAGACATTCTACGACCACGCTGCGTCAAATAATTAAACTAGATCTCTATTCTAATTTGTTTGAACAACAAAATGAATAAAGTTATGACGTTTGAACGTCTCGCGACGTTGTCGGCGGCGCGGCGTCATTTTTGTTTTATTCATGGAGCTCTGAATAAAGATGAAAATATTAAAGTTGGCAAGAGAAAACGTCTACTTGGGCCTAGCGTAGTGGGGGTTAATAGTCATACATATTAAAACAAAATAAGTCGTGTGTGTTGTCCAGCTTTCAGTTTTCTGTTAATTAAGAAATGTGTGTGAGTAGATGGAGATGTTTTTTTTGCTTTTTCACAGCAATAGCACATTTTTTTTATAACATTAAATTTAAATGTTCCCGCTAATTAAAATTAGATTCGCGTTGTGGAGTATAGTCCAAACTTTTAATTTGGCTAGTGAGATGATGTATAGAGGGAAATTAATAGGCTGAGATAATTACTCTTCATTGTATATAGAAAGTGTGTGTTTTATCGTGTTTTATCTGCAAGATAGCCACATTGTAATCAGTAAAATATAACACATTAGTATTAGACTTAAGCATGTTTTAATTAAAAACGTAAAAAACATATGAATTCAACGTTATTCTCCGCACCAATTGTTAAAGCTACCTAGACAAAACACACACATTGGAACAAGAAAACAAAATTTATAAAAGCATTTGTGAATGTGAATTTCGTATGCGGGAGCCGCGAATTTTCAAGGACTTTCCGGCCACGCTTTTGTACGGAGCTTACTAAGTACTAGCGTACCTCAAACCACAGCACTCAGCTTCGAAAAAGCCGAGGGTTTTCTGAGAAACGTGACTGTTTTGTCAAAAATAAATTTAAACGAAATTCGAATACGCTATTCGGTCTAATTATGACACATTCGCCGCACAAGCGAGAGGGGCGGGAGATGTCAGTTTGCTTGTCGCGCTCAAATGTGAGATTAGGATATATCATTTACGTATTTAAAATTTTTCACTACCTAAAAAATAAATAAATAAAAGTAATTAAATATTTTCTGACAATTTCACCAATTATTTAGTTCCAAGATAAGTACCATTAAGAACTTGTGTTATGGATACTAAACAACGGATAAACATACTTAAATACTATTTTTTTGTAAATACATATTTAATATAAATAGGAATACTTAAATACATAGAAAAATACTTACAAATATTTTTTTATATTTTTTACCACATGTACAATGCATTTTTTCGTTACACTTATCCTAGCCTGTTCTCCTGTTCTGGGCTTAGTCCTCCTCTCACTAACTCTTTAGAGGGTTCTAGGTCCTCTACACTCCACTAATTGAACCCAGTACGAATTAGCGGCGGAAGGTGTGTGGCCTTTTGTTTTTTTTAAAGCTGTCCAAACGGGCTTCAAACTTAGCTTTCGGGCTAAAACAGATAATACGAGTACGTGCATCCTGAATCGCGGAAGCACTCTATATCCAACGACACACAAACAGTAGTGCATCTCATTATTGACCTCTGTACACTCTGCTTACCTACGATGATCGAATTCCACACCTACCTTCGCGACGCTTCAAGCGCTTTGATTTTTTTTTCCATTTTTTTTGGTAAACAAACAGTGACAATACTTTATATTACATAACAGCCTAATTAGTAGTTACAAATGATAGGATGGCCACCAACACCGCTTACTACTTAGTAATTAACAAGAGATTTGGTGTGTTGGTGAAGTAGTGCCTCTGCATATCCTGCAAAGCGTTAAATTGACAATTCATAGACACTATGCAAACAATTCATATTATAATTTAGATTATATACTCACACTCTTATACACTTTTTCCCTATATTTTTTATTATAACTATAAAGCTTTAATATTGCATAAAACTTTCCTTTAATAATATTTAAGTTCTATAAGAAGCGTAAAGTTTTATTAAGAGCGTAAAGTTGTGATAGTCGCGGGAAAAATCTTCGTACTTAATTAAGTAAGTAAGTGCGCAAAAAGTTTCTGTTGTAATATTCCCCGATCCTCACCCTGTCTGATAAATGACTATTGTAAGAGTTTGGACGCCACGTGCCCGTTACTGCCGCGGAGGTTGGACCCAAGGAGGCCTCCTATAAAACAGCCGTCTTGTTCGCTTGTTTCATCGTTAGACCCCTAGCAAATGGAGTTAAGCCAATGTTTTCCAAAGAAACTTCATGATTACATTCAAATTGGTTGAGAATTGGTTGATAGATAGTAGATTCAGAATTTAGCGGTGTTTAGTTAAAGTTCAAATCTGCGGTATTGAAGCTTAATCTGATTACATACATACATTCACGCCTGTTTAGAGGCAGAGGCAAATTATACGCCCACACTTCGCCAATTGTATAGTTGGACCCACGTAATAGGTGGCGATCCTATTGCCTCGTTCGTTGTTTGGCAGGTGCGCCACTTGCAGGTGAGGTTGGCTTGGGCTCCTCAGGTCTTGGTAGAATCCTTGTATATCCTGATGACATTTTTTGTTTTATAAAAAGCTTTTTAACGTACAGAAAAAGGCTTAATTTGAAATGTTTTATAATTCAGTGCCGAGCTAAAGCAATCTTTTACTATTTACCTCATAGAAAGAGCCGTAAATCATATTAATAATCATGAGAATTGAATATGCAAAACTATTTATAGTATACTTGTATAAATTCAAAATTACTATAATACAAATATTATTTCTCGTGTAGAAATATTTTAGAGTCACCAAGTTAAAGCCACGCGGGAGAGCACTGCTTGCGAAGCACGGGAACAGAAAATGTATAAAATTATAAATATCTATCAAAGGGCTGACCTCTATAGAATCTTTACTTCACTTATCGTTTTCCACTACCTACCGCAGAGTTACATACATTTCTATATATAATTATGTATATCACTTCACATACATGTCAATATCCATCTCACTGTCAAAGTACTATTTTTTTCTATATCGTAGCTTTTGTCATGTCCCAAATATGACTGCGTAATTTATTGTTTTATTGTACATTATATTTGTATACGCTCTGTTTGTTTACAACACAAAATACAAAAAATACTCGAATATTACGAGGAAACAGGAAAGAGTTGTCCCTAAGAATATTGACTCTGTTGTTGTTGACAAGTCACTTCCTATAGATCTCAAAGGAGAGTTCAAGTGCCGCCATTTCCCGAATCTCAAAGTCAACACTGCCTAGACAAGTCTCTTCCCTGACGACTTTCCTGCCATTAATTCATCTTTATTCGAGACCGTATAATTGTATTTTAATAATCCTTTATATAATACAGAAAGATTAGATGAAGTATATAAATTTAAACGCATAAAGGTGGGCTTATCTCTAGAAGAGATCTAACAGCCAAGTCTAGTAAGCTAAATAGTTATATGGGATACATTCGGTCGAAGAGACGTGTATTTATTTAATTTAATGTATGTGATTATGACCTACTTGCTGACAGTTGAAAGTCAAGGAGTTGCCCGTACTAATAAAACTTACTATGAAAGAAGGCCGGCCTTATTTCCAATATTAACATATTACCTGAGCTTCATCAAAACCCATAACATAATAATAACGATTCTCTTATAATCACCCCAACTATGTAGTTCCAAATTATCTTGGAATATTCTATTATCATTAAAAACTTGTGTAATGGATATTTTACCTTAGCACCAAGACATGAATATGCATTTCAAATATAATCAGTAATTTAATCTACGTAAATGAAACGTTAACTTTATGTTACGATAAATAACATCATTCACAATACAAATTACACGTCAAAACAACCTGTGCAAATTTCAAAGTAAATTTAAGCTGCCTTGTTTTTTAAAGTGGAATTTACACCAAAAACTCTAATATATTATCGTCTATAAGCGAGGTCATTTAGGGATCTAAATAAAATAAGACAAAAACATGTTTAACCCCCTAAAATCTGTCATTTAGATTAATAAAAAATTATATAATAAGCTTATGTCATCTTAAGATGAAATAATGTATTAAAATTTGTATAGTGAGTATTTTATGATTTTAATAACTGAAGCTCCCTGACTATAACTGAGGCAGCGGCACTCACCAAAGCTCCATTTAACCTATAAATTTTTAGGGAGACAAAATAGCCTTCGTCATTTATTTCCCACCATTCATTTCTTTATTCAACGTCCAACTTTTGAGTACTCCAGTAAAAGAGAATCTCGGCCAAAAGTTTTTATCTTTTGCTGTTTCCCTTAAATCCGACGGTGTCGTAATTTCTCGCTCAGTGCACCCCCAAGAGTCGTAGCGATATCTTGTACTCACGTACTCGTATTTGCCGGGGATTACATAGCCACTTTCACCTGCGGATTCAGATTTAACCTATCAAAAGCCTTGCGTTTACAATATTTTTATTGACACGGTTCAACGTAGCCAATATATAGTGATCGCGTTTGATGTTTCATTCTGCGAAGAATGCATGAATCGTCAAGATCTTAAGGGTTCATCTCTGAATGGATTTCGAATGTAGTCTGACATAGAGATCGCTCATCTTTATTCAAACAACGTTCATGAATAACACAGCGTGTGTAAATACAACTCCTGAGGGACTGAAATAGTGATAACACGCAGACGCCGACACGGAAAACGTTAAGGGTAATTTTGTTCAGGATCTTTATACGGCATCTTAGCCAAGTTTGAGCTTTGAGTGTTCGATGAGATAAGTGCGTACAGCACAAATGGGATTTGAGAGTCTGCTTTGAATTATTAACTAAGAGAGTTTGTATAAAGAAAAACTGTACTCAAGCGACAACATGTAACATTCGTGCAAGAAATATCAATTGCAGTTATTTTTAAATAGGTCTTACGCAAATGCAATCGATTGCAGGATCCAATCGAAAACCAAAACAGCAGATAGAATAAATTTTGTCACAATATTATTCTCTAACTTAATAAAGGAAAAGACACAAAACAGATTTAATTCTTCATCGATTGTAGAACCCAACGGAAAATTGCAATCGGCATCGGCTCCCAGCTTATTAAGTACACCGGAACACATGTGCAAGGCGTTTCATTTAGCGATATAAATCATGTAATAACTAACATGAGGGCCAGACATTATTAAATCGCTTTTCGAATAAAAAACTGCTGCGATTCCACCGGCTGAAACGTTTTCTATTTTATGCCCGATGAAATATTTTGCCGCAATCTTTACACATTTCGAAGCTCAAAGCTATACGAGTACCTACTAAGTTTTAGAAAAGGACCATGAATTTAGTTCTCATTTCTCGATGTTGATACATATTTTTGATCACTGAAATATGACATTAATAGTTAATTCGACAATTAAATTTTAATATAAAAGTAGAATTGACAAAAGTTGCGATATGCCGATGATCTACGCTGCGCAAGATTAGTCATCATGGAGAAACTCGTAGGAAGCCTTTTTTTGCAGTGGGAGTCTTCAGACCGATATTACTGCTTGCTATTATTATAAAACATAGTTAATAGAGATGAATGGTAGAGGAAAGGGGAAGCCTCAGAGTTAGACACAAATAGAGGCCGATTAACCATTATTGTTAATTTTTTTATGGCGAACGTATTTTATAACAATTAAATAAAAAAGTTAGGTGAACCCCCACAGTAAGTTATCGGTTGAACGACTACTTGAAATTGATATACAGAATGGGACGCTGCTTAACACATATCGTGCTTTTATTCCGGTTGTCCTTCCGTTTTTGTAAAAATAACTTTTTGCTGGTATAAATAAAACTTTGTGTGTTGGTTACTTAATCAAGCTTATGTGGCATAAAAAATATATTATTGCGCTAAAATGGCTTCCCGAGGATAGATAGTATAATTAATTATTTTCTAACACACCTGGAAATATAATTCGCAGGCACTTCATTATAAAATGATTTACACGTGCTGTTACCTACATGGACACAAGCACTAATTGAAAACATCTAGGCCGAGTCGACTACATTTCGTTTTTAAATGATCTCATTCGTCTGAGTTAAGTTATTTAGAATAAAAAAAAGTTGTTCGGCAAATTCCGAAAAAGATTGCGAATATGATAACAGACGGAAAATGAATTTTGAGGGCGCTTGTCCGCCATTTATTCCAACCGATTAGAACCTCATAAGTTCTAAAGTTTGAAATAAAATTATGGTATCGTTAAGTAGGTATTAAACGAGCTGCAAAACTACTGATTTCGTCTCATTTTCAATTTGAATTCAGCTTGAATTGCACCGAGAAATTAGCATAGGATTTCAAAGAGCAAACAAGTTTGAATATAATCGTGGTTCCTCGATAGTTATTGAGAGAAAATCCACTTAGTGCGACTTTGGTCCGCAGCAAAGTGCACGAAGTTCGTATTGAGAAATAGCAGAGACGGCAAAAGTTTCGACATCAGTGATCCTAGTCGAATTACCAACGACTGGCTCGCCAAACACTATGTTCAATAAAACATCGTTAGCTGACTTTAGAATTAACATTCACTGCCTCCTGGAGTAGTGATACTAGCTTACTTTGGCCTCAGGAAGACGCGAGTTTAACTCCCGTTTCAGGTCTGGTTTTCTCTGTGGCCTTTTAATGTCTTACCACGGGCCACGTCTAAAAACATTTGGCAGCTAATTAATATAGTTTGTTCATGAGATTTGGAAGATTTGTATGTTGAATTCTCTGGGAAAATAATGTATTAGTTACTAATTGATAGAGTGGTTCTATTACGTTGTTTTATAAAAGTTGGATTTTAATAATATTACGCTAGCGCTACTGAACACCGACATATTTAGTATTAAAGCCGTCTTTAGCTACCGAATTCTGCGAATGTAGCGCTTACAAAAATTAGGCATTTAAAAATGAGACTTGCCTCCACGCCTTGACCAAATCATCGGTCCATCGGGTCCGTCGGCTTAATATAACATTCCACACTAACGGCCACCCATGAAAGGACTGACCTCTGTCAACTCTGCTTTATTTCGGTGATCGTTTCCGACCACTTAGCACTGCAGAGATCTAGTGAGCATTGGTGGTCGGTCGCATCCCGTTATAACGGATATTCTTTATTAAATTAATGGCTCATTTTCAACATTATGTAGATCAATATAGACATTGAGTAAAACGGCACAGCTCCATATTATCGTTGTGACGTCATGCGACATGTTGCTGTTTCGAACAAAATGTTCAATATTTTTTTGCGAAAATGACAAAATAAGAAAATATAGCAATGCTTTCACAAAAGTCATAATTGATGAGATGTTTTTGTTTTCCTCAACTATCCGACACTTGGTGGAATAAAAAGCTATCAATCAGTGGTTCCTACTGTATTCGCCGTTGCGTCGAATCCGCTTGTATTGGAATAAATTTTCCTTTGTTCTTTTATTCGATGGATTCATTTATTCCACTCGAATTCTTAGTACTTCTCGAGGAAATTCTTTCCAAGTGTTTCTATTATTGAGGTAGGCCGCATTAAAGAATCCTTAAGAATTAATCTCCGATTTTTTATTTTAAAACTTATTTCTGAAGTACACTACTTCATATTAATGTGAAAGTAGTTTTATCCGTCTGTTTATTAGGTTATTCCAAACTATAGAACTGTTAACAAAAGAGGAGGTTGAATGCATAAATGCATTCTGTATACATAAAAACGTCTTAGTTACCTTTGCCCATACATTTGGCTTATGGAATGAGATCCCTGGCCCTAGCAGTCTCTTAGGGAAGCCTATTTCCCCAAGAGACAACAGCATGGGAATCTTCAAAAAGAGCGTGATATGGAAATAGTGTTGAAGGTTGACTTGTGATTGCAAGTATCCATGAACTGCGTTAATCACTATTTATTAGATGGGTCGCATGCTTAAGTGCCAACTAACTTTTAATAGTCGCTCGCGGGTGCCGCCAGAACAACACACAGATACACCTTTCGTTGGAACTAAGAATATATAAATAAATGACACCTAGTGTTAGTTTTTAAGTTAACCTTCATAAAAGACTTTATTCTCTATTGATATATTATAACATACATACATAATATGTAATTTATAATGGTATATATACACATATATATATATTATAAATTAATTTGAATTTGACTATAACACAGTTTTTGGGTCGGGGGTTAAAGAAGGTACTTAGATATTCAAAGTATAAAAACTGGTGAAATTTTCGTGGTACTAGGAGAGTTTACCCAGATATGATTCCTTAGTTTTCGAAATGATATTCAGTTGAACCAATGTAAGTTTAAAATTCTTGTTTACGTTTTATTATTGGAAACATTCAGACCGCCAAATGTGTAAAAAATATCTGTTACATGCTCAATAAAAATGGAAAATATTCCAAACATTCATACGTGCAATTATTTTGTATAAATATACTATGGCTTGTTACGATAACTTTATTCAACACGATGAACAAATTTTGATTCGGTTTTCATCATTCATCCCTCCAGGCCATCTCAAAAACAGTATGTTAAAACACTATATTATGTTTTTTTTTTATATAAGAGCATTTGTATCAACGTAATTACATTTTTTTTAAAAAAACCATTTTATATGCGCGTTCCCATTGCTTCCATGACGATGAAGCGTCTTTCTGACGCTTCTGCCAAAGCAGTAGTCATTTCGGTGACGAGCTTAATTATGGGGATGGTCGCTGGTCACTTGAATTTAGAAAAGTCTCAACACTAACCGGATCCGAGGCATGATTTAACTAAATTAATACTTCATTGTACACTAAGAAAGGGTTTTCCTTACATAGTTAAGTAGGTACAAATACATTTTAAAAAATTGCATAATAAGCGGGCTTATCTCTCACAGCAATTTCTTCCAAATATTGGTATATACTGGCAATATAGTGCTCTAATTAAGCTTAAGAAAACAAATAAATTATAAAGCTTCTTACTTGGGCTTAAGAGCTAATACTTAAACTGATCTACCACCAGCCGTTCAGAGAACTAATCAAACAGTACGACCTTTTTTTTTAGAAATAATAACAAGTGGCGACCATCAAGTAGAAGTCTAGAACTTTCGCTGCGGCTCCGACTCAAGGAGTCGTTTGCAGAGAAAGCGGTGTTTTGTTCAAAGTTTTCTCCTTTGTAAATCTGCGCGCCCTCTCCCAGTAGAAAGCTGAAATAAAATTCCTTATTCTACCCTCGAAATTTAATAAAGTGAATTCGGCAAAGGCTCACGGCTCAACCAGTCACGCACGGTGTTACGACTGACACTGTTCATAGGATGTTTCATTTCCTTTCCGACTTTTACCACCACTAATTAAATGTTTCGCGGAGTCGCCCCCAGATTTCATTTAAATCTCGCTGAACGCGCGAACTTGTGCAGGAAATTAAAAGTGCTGCTCTTTTTTATTGTAGAAGTTCTCTTAGTTTAATGTTTTTCTGTTACAAAAAATTGCGGAACTCACTAACTTTCTTAAGTTGTTAAATGTGGTTGTTTCGGAGATAGCTTGGTGTCTCTTGTAACGTGCCGTAATAAATAAATACAAGTTGGCTCAAATATAGTACATACAAAAAATCACGCCTGTTTCTCCGAAGGGGCAGGCAGAGGCATATTATACGCCCACATTTCGCCAATTAAATTGTTGGTCCCTGGTAATAAGGTGACGAGCTTATTGCCGCTTACCATGAATTTGTATGTTCGCCAGAGTCTCGTCCGTTGATAGGCAGGTGCATCAGTGCAGTTATATATTATTATATCTTATCCTATCTCACTGCATGCGTGCTTCATCACAAGCTGGTGATTCTCGGGCGAAAACTGGTAAAAAAAATTACGTCCTGTAATGTATTTAGGTGACGAGGAGTTAAAGTTTTGGCGTTTGTACGAGAATATATTATTATGTCTTTCTGTTGCATCGTAACTACAAAAAAGTTAAAGTGAATTTAAATTAGATTTTAAATGGTAATGAAATCTACTCAGCCGTTAACAGATTTTTTATATATATTTATAACTTTTACATGAAGTATACAAGTATATATCTAGTAACATATTCTTATATTTACAGGTAAGTCATCATTTAGACACAATGGGACGATTGGTGCTGCACATCGTAAGGTTTGTTTTGTTGATTGCATCGCTACTATTAAAAAAATAAGTTATAAGCTTTAAAGGTGTACCATTGAATTAACTATTATCTTCTATTACTTATACAAAATTTTGATCTATTTGTATCTAAAACATTTGATAAAAATGGTTTCGCAGAACCTATTAAACGGTTTGACTGCGAGTACAATCTCACAATCAAACATTTGAATATTTTTCAGACGTTTTAAAAGAAAAGAAATAAACTATTATAGTCCTAGTGAAAGCTCTGATTAGGACTACATTTCGCTGTGATGTTTCCAGTCATATGTATGTCTTTAGTTATTTAAAAAGATCTTAAGGTAAAGTGAAAAGTTCTTTATCTCATAAACTATTACATACACCTAAAAACGTGTAAGTGTAAAATATATCGCATGCTAAAAGAAACATAGAACCATTAATAGATAGGTCAAGTTTGAGTTACGTAATTATACAGTCTTTCTATTTCTTACTGTAATTGAATCAATTTTAATCAAACGTTCAAAACACAAGCAGAATTAATAATTAATAAATACAAGTAGGACAAGTATTCTTTAGAAGACCTTCTTTTGTGATGTCACAAAAATAGTATTTTTTGAGTTATGTCTATATTTCATTGAGAATGCGACATATTAAAAGAAACTACTATACTGAAATCACGAAGTGTTTCTAAATATAAAATCTTCAAGATTTGTACAATACTTTACGAATGTCTGAATATACAATCACACGCATATATCTCATTTGGGGTGGGTACAAAACATAGCTACAACTATTTAAAAGAGCAAAATTTAACAAAGAGATATCTAGATAAAATGTGTTAAATAAAGAGAGGTGGCTAACCCACAATTTAATTTTATTTATACCACTGACGGGAGACAGGAAACAGTAAATTTTCAATGGTATATAACTTGAAAGGTTAAGAGAATATTATCTATTTTTGCGTAAAGCTCTTCGCTAGATTTCTTTGTCAAATAATCCGTTTGGTAAGAAGATTCGATGTTATTATTGTCAACATTATTCCATTCTGCGCAGCCGATGGAAAGGATCTCTTAATCTCTTTCATCTGATTGTCTACACAACTCGAGTTTATGTAATCCTTCGAGCTTGCTTATCCATGTTTTCGGCGGTCGTAGATGACAAAGATAAGTAAATTGACTAATTGTAGCAATTACATTTATAATATGTGGCCTGTGTGCGTTGTTGGTATTTGAAAATAACTGATATATACTGTAGTTTCAGATTTTCTGTATAATTATATTTTCTAGGTTATTTGGTCTACTCGTGGCCACTGGAAGGTATTCGATTTTTATAAGACATCTAGTTATCATAAAGCGCTCCGCGGGTTTAAGTGATCGCACACGACTATAAAACGTTAAGCCTCACACCTTGATATGTGTGAGGAGGCTCGTGCTCAGTAGTGGGACGTTAAAGGGCTGTGATGATGATGATAAAACGACTATTAAAATTTAAGCCTAGTTAACAATGGTCAGAACTTAGATGGATTACCGGTGGTGTGGCATTTATCTATCATCTTTCTTTAATGAACTGATTCCATGTCACCTTTGTTTGTAAGATAAGACCTGTGTACAATACGGGACATGAATATGCTAACATGATGATGTTCAATCGAATTGTCGGGATATATTTCTTTTTTTTTATACTCTGCCCACCTGATAGAAGCTAGAGGGTTAAATAAAGTATGGTAAATATAGAAATATAGAAGCGCTCGTAGCTCTGCGGAACTCAGTGATCGAAAACGATCACCGAAGTACAGCAAAGTTTACAGAGGTCAGTCCTTGGATGGGTGACCGTTTGTGTGGCATTTGATATCGAGCGCTTCCGTGCTTCGGAAGGCACGTTAAGCCGTTGGTCCCGGTTATCACTAAATGTGGTAGTCGTTAAGCCATGTTAGAGGCTTAATAGGCGGCTTGATAAATTCTAACAGCAGGACGCCATACACCTTCCTCCGCCAATCCGCACTGGGTCAGCGCGGTGGAGTATGACCCAATACCCTCACACCTTGATTTGTGAGAGGAGGCTCGTGCTCAGTAGTGTGGCTGAAATGATGAAATATAGAAATATAGATTAGACACAAAGTGCAATTTATATTCAAATATGGTACGATTGGAAATTAACTTTCTGCCGCGTACTCTTGCGTTGTGGAATGAGCTCCCTGGGGAGGTTTTCTTAAGAGATAACAGTATGGGGATCTTCAATAAGGACGTGAAACTGTTTTCGGCGACGCGCTAGGGACCTTGGAAGGTGTTGCAAGCGTCCATAGGCTGAGGAGATCACTTTCCATCCGGTGCCGCATTCTTAAGTGCCACCTTGTGGTATAAAAGAGAAAAAAATTATGGAAAGAAGTATCATGCTTACATTTTGCTACCACAAATGTTCAATCGCTTATAACTTGTACTTTTTGAAAGGAAATTAAGTACTTAATTTTGTAATAGAATTTTTTATCAAAAATTGCAAAGAACTTACATTGACTAGAGTTTTGATAGTTTTCGCTGCGTAACCAAAGCAGATATTCAAATTTCTTTATTAGCTTACAAGTTTGCTGAAGTAATGCTTTACAAGGTAGCTGTTGTAATGCAAGTTGTATAACTTAAGCGATTTTGCTGCCTCTGGGGCTAATTAAAATATTTAGTATTGTTACCTTATCACCAAGCAGGTGCTGATGAAGTATAAGAAAATTTCTCAATTGTGTTTACCCAGCTTTAAGTAATTGAAAGAAAAATAACTAACATTACATCATTAATTCATACTCTATGTTTCATCTTAGTAATTTTATTTCATGTGGCTCAATATAAAGTCACTCATAAAGGTCACACTAGTAATAAATAACAGAGCTAAATTTATTCTGCAATATTTTTAGTTTTCATATAACAGGGGTGTGTATGGAGCCTTTAACTCTAAAACTTAATATAACTCCCATAAAATAAATTACTTCGATTTTGTCGTAAGCTGTATTATAAATTTTATTTTTTATTTTAATTCGTTATTCTTTATTTCTCATACTAAGTACCAGTATAAAATTTCTCTAAGTATACATTGTTTTTAGATAATTAAGTACAGAACTAAACCTACCGCAAAATTCCTCCTGAGTAAAGGTTTTTGAGTCAACGTTCAAAGATAATTAATTAATGAGCAATATTTAAGTTTGCCGTGGCGTTATTGGGTGCCGGTTAATGAGTTATTAAAGTGAGCAGGCACTTCTCTTGTTTAATAAACGCTTCAAAAGCTGGTTTAGATAATATACTTAAGTTTACATTAAATTCCGTAAATGACACTATCATACTAAATTAATGAGTAAAAAAATAAAACCATTGTTTTGTGATATTAAATTTATATAGGACAAAGTTTTTAACGTTAGGAAGCACATCAGCCCGCTGATGACAGTCTAATGCACTGCGTTCATTCACATTATTGTTGTATCGAAATCCACTATAAAAATAACTGCATAGAACGAATGTAATTTTATAAATAAAAATGTTTATAAAATTGACGACCTCTATACGATTTTTTTTATTTACCGACAATCACGTTTACTCTCTATAATTATGGAGCTTTTTTAGTAGCGTAAGAAAAAGTAAAATACGTTTATTAATAAACAATTTGATAAAAATAAATGATAACATTTTATTTTTAAATATCTAATATATATAAATAAATTATATGGCTTATATGGGTACTGGAGAACAGATTAACAAACTCAAATGCTTGTTTTTAAATACACACATAAAAATATTAATATCTAACACATCGCCATCTATCATAGATAAATAAAGAAAGATTCCAAACTAAGCAATGCTTTTACTATGGGAACGTAAAGAAACGTCTGGAAAATATAAATAATTTTGATAATATTACGGAAACATCCAATCATATAATACTAAAATACATTCGAGTCAATTGTAATTTACCCTATACATTTTTGAAGTTTTGTAATGCTCATTTTTGATATGTTTAGTGTATTTTACAGAATGTATATATGGAAGCACGCCCTTACGCTCTTGATAATAGAGAAGTGTTTCAGCGTCAGCGTTATATAGTTGATGTTAACGACTATATGACGCTGAGTGTACAAATAAAATGCCACAACAAAAGCTTCTGATGAACCACGGCTAGTTGCGGAACCATTGGAAGGGCCGCATCGATTTGACAACATTTAATCACTTATTGTCAATGAAAATAATTCATATACTTTTGAAATACAGGAGAATTACATTAAATGCGCCTCGAGCAATTATAAGACACGTAGCTATTTTGTATTAAGCAGGTCTACACACTTATACATACACATTGTTATAGACACATTGCACTTTTGTTTAACTCAAATACTTATAGGACATTTATCATTATATAAATAAATAAATATTCTTATACAATCACACCAATTATTTAGTTCCAAGATAAGTATCACTAAGAACTTGTGTTATGGACGGATAAACATATATTATTAACATTATGTAAATGTCTAAATAACGAATATACGCAAATAAATATTTCAATTCTTTTTGGTAAATCCATACTTCATATATGAAACTTATAAAAAACCCAGACCAAAATAAATAATCATATTCATGCACAAAAAGATTTACCCTGTGTGAGAATCAAATCCACAACCTCAGGAGCGGAGTGCAGTTGATTTATTCATCTGCCATATCTTCAATTTGTCTTGTAAAAGTTCGACAGTTATCTACAAGAAATTAAATCTAGCCTCGGACAAACCCAGTTCATGGTATTTAACAAGTGAAATTCGTGAAAGAAATCCCATCAGAAAGTTCTGTGAACCCCGCAACAGAGCGTGGAATGAAATTACACAGATACATCGGCAAATCCGATTATATCCACCATATGGGACTCAATTTCATCGGGCCCTTCCACGTGACTCGCTACTAATTTTAATACAAAACCCGGACCCTTAGTTCAAATGTCAAACACATCAACCTTTGTTGTATTTCGACCTTACCGTTGTGTGCGAAAGGTTGGCTTTCCAGCGAGTAATGAGTCATCTCAAAGGTCCGTATTGCTCAGGTGTTGTGGTTAAAAAGCTATTTGAAGTTATGGATGGCCATTAACTAGATACAATATGGTCAATGTTTGCTTCATATAATAATATACAAGGTGGAAATTTTATTTACGCAATTATTTATACTTAATTATCAACACGCGGTGTGGCGCCGGCCTAGAACTAAATAGTGCCTCCGGAGAAATCTTACCGGTTGACGAGCAGCATTATTATCCTGCGTGCTGGCTTGAACTGCGATCACCAACCCACCTTTTTTTTTTATTATCGTCTGTAAAAAAATGCTGCTTACGCACTGTCTCCCGGCCAAAAGGGGGAGACCGGGAGGGTGTGTGGGGCTCTCTGCGGCCGACGCGACCACCGCAGTCCTACCCACTAAAAAACTTCAGACGACGCCCACCGCTGTTGAAAAGGGGCGAGGCACCAGTGCTCGGGTTTGTAGCTTCTGGTGCCCCGCCCGCGGCCAACGTCCCCCGGATCAGAACCGGGGCAATTTGCAGCGTCCCCCCTACCTCTATGTGCGGCCATGGCGTAACTGGCCGACTTCGGGGGGGGGTCTATGGCGAGACGGAAGGGGCCCCCTGCCCCCGCCGCCTAAGACCCCCCGGGCGCTGCCTGACGGGCCCTCCTGGTCCGCCCGCTGCGCCAACGGCGTAGCCGGAGAGAGAGCGGATCCCGCTCCCTCTCCCGCTCCGCGGCTCCTTCTGCGACATCACCACTTCGCAGAAGGAGGCCAATCACCAACCCGCCTGCCCAGCGTGGCGTAAGATTATATGCAAATATCCCCAATAGAATGTAATTTATTGGGAAGGCCAATGTTCAGAACTGGACTTTATAAGTCCGATGTGATGAAACAACAATTTGGAATAATGGTTTCTAAAAAAATTGTTATCTCGATGTTTCATACAGCATTCTGAACGATGTTTCAAATTATGTAAACGTACCTGCTTCTTTTTTAATAATCGTATTAAAAAGCCCCATTCATGATAAGCGCACTGTACGTTGCAACCTATCTCTGTGATAAGCTTTTAAGCTCTGAATAATTTCTCTTGTTTTGTAGCTGCTTCCCATAATTTATAACATAAAATATTTCGCTGTTTATTGATATGACATTTTCTATATAATGATGATATAGATGGCTGGAGATGAAAAGTTCCATTACCACCTCTTTTGTAATTCCCATATCAACTGGCGAGTGAATAATATTGACGAGCTTATTTCCCAATTCTTCAACACTCAAGCTCATGTGTCCATAGTGAATGTATTAAGTTTCCATGACATTCATATGTGCTTTATTCATGAGCACTTATTATTTTTTATAGTCAAGGCTAAATATGTATGGAAATTGTACTACTTAGATTCACTTGCACTTATTTTGTTATTTTTTTTCAATGTTTGTAAATCTAAGCTTCGTGATTTCAGTGTAGTAATATTTCGTTTGTATATATTTCATTTTGATGTTTTCAAGTGCTATGTAATAGTTTATGAAATAAATAACTTTTTACTTTACTTTATAAGCAGCTGTTTTACACTTCTTAACTTTTTAAATATATTTTATTTGTTTACATATTTTTTAAGATAAGATGTTACTACGAAAACTTGTTAGTAATAATAATAGGCTGATACTTAAAAACCTCAGCTTTTCCTAGACGCAAAGTTCGAAAAACTTCAGCTTTGCATTACTGAGGTTTATCTCGACAACCAATTTCAGATTGCAATTTAAAGTAATATTTACTTAAAAGGTCGTTGCTAGCGCGGTCCCGGAGAAATCTTATCCATACTTATTTATCGCTTTCGATAGTATTGGAAGGGACAATTACTGAGGACCCCGCGCTACTGCAATTTCGCAAATTGCTGATTTTACTTCTGCCGATGGCAAGACGATTTAAATTGCATGTCGTTAAGTGTTCCGAGTACATCTTCACGTCGGCTGTCGGCTTGTCATGAGTTATTCTTATTGGGAATCCAATGAAAGCAAAAGTTTGCGGTTGCGTTGCCGCTTTTTGCAGTAACTGCCAATTTTCAAGCGAGCTCTTTGTAGCAATTTTTTTGGTGAATATGAAGAAGCAAAATTGGAGGTCAAAATAAAACGTGCTACTTATATTTTTTATTACAAACGAATCATTCGAAGTATAATCATAATCATTTTTTTTATCTCATACTGTTTAATTCCAAATTACGCTAATATTTTTTAAAGTAAAATAAATGTACACAAAACTTAACGCAATTAGCACTTACATATCGTTTACGCGTTTTATCATGAATAACTTATGAATTTAAATGTAATTTGCATTTACAATATCATTTTATTTTTGAAGCGACTTGTGAATGGCCTTAGGCATATTTGATGGAGCGTGGCATAACTTACAGCACCTCTCAACATTTGCTGAGTATGCACAACTTTTTACAATACATGAAATAATTCTTCCTAGCTCTTATTGCCTTCCTAATATGATTCAAATTTTACTTGCTTGAAAGCACAATAAGATAGATGGTGGATAGAGGTGGAATGCTCTGAGTATATGTCAAGGGCGACCGGACTGCATTAACCGCACAGGTTTTATTGCTTTGAACACATAAATATAAAATTGAAACCAAACAAGTTCTCTTTGTGTTCAATTGCATTGAGTATTGAATTTTCGTTCGAAACGGACCAACGAGAAATAAACCTTGGGTAGTTTGTTTGTAATAAAATTGCAGTTATTCGTTTGCATCTGTGTGTTATTTTCCAGTACCTTCGTTTTTTCATATCAAATGTCTTCGATCTTAATGTGTTTGCACCTCCGTAGGTGGTCGGAGACGATCATCGAAGTAAAGCAGAGTTTACAGATATCAGGATAGGAGACCGTTTTTATGTCTTTTGATTTATTGAAATGCACCAACGTCAGAAGGCACTTTAGTATAACCGGGAACCCGTTGGACTCTCCGTCTGATGACAGGCGGTCAGCCAAGCACTTCTGCAAAACAAAAAAATTATATCACTTGAAAAATGAAAAAAATATTTACGTAGGTACTTTTAAAATTGTTTATTGGAAAAAGAAAAAAAATTCAGCAATAGATAAAAAAAAAGCGAGTTGAGAAATATAAAAATCATTAAGCGTTTTTACATATATTATTCTTGATTAGGAAAGATTATAGCATTAATTACTAGCAACTAATGACAAACCCTACACGTATATGTTGCAAAATTCCTAGCATGAAATTTCCCTGCACATAACTAAAAGTCGATGCAATTAAACGATACATGTTCATTGGTAATTTAACCATTATTTAATTGTTTTAATTAAAAGTTTGAATTACTGATTTGCCAATTCTCGCTACAAGTAGCAAAATCTGTGCGTTCTCTCTATAAAGATAATTAAAATTGGTGTGTCTGTTTTTAACATAAAACTAACCACATTTTACAAAATGCATATGTTTATAAATACAGTACTTAAAACAAAATTTTTTTTTCGCAACTTTCCTCTGTCTGTTTCTTTGTTCCGGCTAATCTCTAAAACGACTGGACCGATTTTGACGGGACTTTAACAGGCTGATAGCTGATATAATGAGGAGGAACTCTGGTGACTTCATACATCTGCGGGAATGCAATTTTGAAGTACCTGTATGTCACGCGGACGAAGTCGCGCGAAGCTGCTAGTCTCCAATAAAATTAAGTATGAGACTAGAACGTATTTGATAGCTGTCTGCCGATAGTTATAAAATAAATCTAGGTGCCATTTTCATAACTATCGTAAATTCGTTATTTATTTGTCGTGAATAAATAGATAGGTAATCTCATAGCGTTACTTTGATGGCGTGATAAATATAAATATTAGTAACTAATAACAGTAATTAATTATTAGAGCCTTTAAGCGTGGCCATTCGCTCAAGGAATTGATTGCAAATGGGACCGACCCTGGATAGGACTTTCTTTGACCCATTGGTAATGGAATAAAAATATTTTTTTAGATTTTTTGTAAAATGTATATATAATTTTTTTGTTTTTCTAAATTTGTTCTCCGAATTTTGTTGGCATATCCCTCGTGCATTCCTCTTCAATCTTTGCTAAAGCTGATGTTTAAGCGATTTAATTTCTTGCTCTTCAAACAAGTAAACTCTAAAAAATATGAAATAGAACATCCAGAGAGGAGACGAATTATATATTCATTAATATCTTATACAGTGCCATTTAAAGAAAATTCTGTGAATTGAAAAGCTTTTCAGTGGTTCATATGTTCTTATTTTTATTACTCTATCGTTCCTGTCGACTACAAGCAGATGAGATGTTTCTGGTATTGTTTAAGGCCCACTACTATTGTGATAAAAAACATTTGTAGATAGCAATGTATAGAGGGGAAGTTGTGAGTTGAAATTATGTCTCCCAACTAATTTTAGTATAACTTTGTTTGTAAATTATACAGTATAAAAAGTAACTTCAAAAACCTGCAACACTACTTACATAATACAATATAAAACTTTCTTTTAAAGTAAATTGTCCAAAATTATGTCTTATTTTAGTTCACCTATTTAGCCGAGAACGAGCTCAAAGTAATCTGTTTAGAATAGTAATGCAATGCGTTTAGCAACAAAACGTGTTAGCCATTGTGAACATGGACATACAAAGTTGTTTTCACTTAGCACGGTGAGGAATGTAGCTGTGATTACGGAGATGATGTTTCGATTGGGTAATAACTGTACTAGCAGGTGTCATAGATAGTATACAAATAAATATTTTTCTGCCAATTACACCAATTATTTAGTTTCAAGATAAGTATCATTATGAACTTATGTTCTGGATACTAAATGACGAATAAGCATATATAAATACTTTTGTTTGTTAATACATACATACAATCACGCCTGTTTCCCCAAAGGGGTAGACAGAGGCAAATTATACGCCCACACTTCGCCAATTACATTGTCGGTTCCACGTAATAGGTGGCGATCCTAATGCCGCTTGCCGGGATCTGTTAAGTTCGCCTGTTGATCAGCAGGTGCACCACTTGCAAATAAGGTTGACTTGGGCTTCATAGATGTTAGCAGGATCCTTATACATTTTTTGTTAATACACAATTAATATACATAGGAGGACACCCAGACCAGAACAAATATTCATAATTAGGCACTAAAATATTTGTCCTGTGTGGGAATCGAACCCACTACAACAGGAGTGGAGTGCGGGTATAATCGCCTCCATGCCATATAAGTTGTCTACATAGAATTGTTTTATTTACGAGTTAGGTTTACCAGTAATTGCTTATGGATATTATACACAGTAAGTATGCAATAAAGGTAGAAAGCTAAATGTACAATTAATTTAATGTACACACCACATGCAACATTGTTTTGTTGTAAAATTAAATGTCATGATCCACCAATAACGGATTTGTATATAGACTTTTCTTCACCAATCCAAGCGCTGAATTTTCAATAATCCTTTTTTGACGGATCACTTACATAGCTTTGGAAAACTTATATAGTTCGTCCTAATTGTTGTTCCAATATTTGTCTGACCGCTGCACATGAACATAGTTATATGATTTATGATCAAATATGGTTTCTGAAATATGCTTTGAAAGCTGAGCTGTATGGAATAAAATAAGGTAAAAGTTGGGGATCTTCGTAACTGCGCGACAAATACATGTTTGACAAATATTTAGTTTATAGTTGGCACATAGTTTTTGATACAATAAATGCTTTAGATTAGGATATGAAATTATAAAACGCAAATACGCAAAAAATGCGTTAGTAATCGCCATCAACTATGTACTTAATTATACCAGTTTTTCTGTCTTAATGATATGTCTTAAACAAAATTTCTTATATACAATTTAAAAAACTTTAAAACGTCTAGACTGTTAAGCTTTAAATATAACGAAAACAAAATAAAACATAACCTTAGATAACAGAAAAGGTTAAAATATTCAGTAGAATACGACTGGCTTCTTCAACCGAAAAATAATCCAATAGCTCCCTCGTACTAAATCGCAACCCCGCCGTTTATGCTTCTCTAGAATACTCTATTACGAAACATGCTTTGTGGAGTTGATAGCATTGTTGAGATCTTTGCATTTGCAATATTTTTCTAAGAGGCACAATGAGATTATATCTTTAGCGTCGTATTTTTAACGCTTCAGAATATTTTCTATATTTTTCCATTTACATGCTCGATTGGTTCTTGCTACTTCTAAGATTATTTTATAGTTTTTCGATTTTCTTAATCAACCGATAGTAAAAAAATACTTTTAAAAAAAATATGTATATTTATTGTTACTAACTCTTGGGACTAACTCCCATAAAACGTTGCAAAGTCTGTGCTAAAAAAGGCATTGAAAATAGACATGCCCTTGTAATACCCGATAAAATAGTGGTTTTCATATTTAAACAGATATTACACTAAAATCAAACATTGGTCTGTCTACTTGAAAGTCTACGATTGTGGCGTAAAGTCCTAAGTCGTGAACACTCCATATAAATTGATCGAGTCAAGCTGTTGCTGGTTTAGACCTGGTATCTTTTGCAGACTTATCCATTACCAAGCAAATGGTAAGTTCAACCATGTTTAAAACAACGTAACATTTTTGACATACTTTTAAAATAAAATTTCCTCATGAAAACATTAGCTTACAGAGAGACAAACAAAAATCTGTAATACCATGCCAAGTCTCTGTTCATGTACTTTAATTATCCTAAAACACAGAGAGATAAAAGCAATAAAATAAAAGAATTTGCACAAACGCAGTCAGCCCGTACAGAGAAAAATAAATTTAAAGCCGTGCAAAGTTTCGTTGTCGAGTTCGCAATCCCACTCGAGATAGAGCCACAAATACGCACAGCAAATTGCTTCTTGTACGCCCCGGGTACATTATCTGGGCCTTAGTTTCCATTCCACGTCGACGCCGGGTAAGGCCCCAATCTGACTCCATAAGTCCATACACCATTATACGAAATCGTTCGCAGTTTATAAAAATGATCCGAGTTTAAAGCGGGGATCGCTAGAAAAGTTTCGAGTTGGCTAGTTCACGTGATGGTGTTTCTGTAGTGCTCTGTCGCTGTTTAGAGATTGAAAGTTTTAAGTTGCAAGTTCGGATAGACTATTTTTGTCCTAAAATTAAAAAAAAAACTCGCTTATTACTAAATAATTAGGCCCCAAAATGACTCCTGATGTACATAAAATATATTCTATGCCTTGGCAGCTTAGAAATGGTGCGAGTTCGAAAAAGAAGATTGCACTACTTTTTTATGTTCAACGCTAAACATCTTAGTTCAAAGTTTAGTTAAATTGATAATCCAACAAGTTGAACGTGTGCGGAGGACATTTGAAAAAAAAAATTTAGATTGAAGCCGCCCAATGGGATCTCTACTACGTGGGTTTATAGGGATCCTACGAAGACCTAAGGAGCCCAAGTCAACCTCACCTGCAAATGGTGCACCTGCCGATCAACGGACGAAGCTCTGGCAAACATAATAGAGCCTGGTAAGCGGCAATAGGCTCGCAACCTATTACGTGGGACTAACTACATAATTGGCGAAATGTGGGCGTATTATGTGCCTCTGCCTACCCCTTCGGGGTAACAGTGGAAACTGGAGATCAGTGGCTTCACAAGTATAACTTACAAACGGCCACCCAATCTTGGCCTGACATCTGTGATAGGTTCTTAACTTAGATTGTCGTCTTCAACCACCTAGTCTAGCGGCACAACGCCATATTTTTATACATTTTATAAAAAAATACTACATAAAATAGGCCACAAATAGGCCACACATAATACTGTATAGATTTAAAGAGCTAGAATGAGGCCATATTCATTTCTTGGGCGGGGTTTGATCTGTGATCAAGATAATGCATGTAAGGCGTACAAGAAGTAATTTGCTACACCTATTTGTAACTATTTACATAATATAGTGTTTCTTAGGCTTACGACATGTTTTTTATAATGTGGAGGCCATAGTTATGCTTCAACGTTACCCAGTTGGTAAGAAGGTGAAAGTGTGTATCATCTTTCTTTTTGTATTATTACTTAGTCGTTACCCACTATGGCAGTTGTTATTCGTAAGTCAGTGACATCTA
This sequence comes from Musotima nitidalis, assembly GCA_949126915.1. Taxonomy (NCBI): domain Eukaryota; kingdom Metazoa; phylum Arthropoda; class Insecta; order Lepidoptera; family Crambidae; genus Musotima; species Musotima nitidalis. Next base: position 8,899,385 of record OX421422.1, read on the forward strand.
ATATCCCGTCTGTTGGTGAAACCATAGAATGATGTTTCCCTCTAGGTTGCGGAGGTCAAACAGCAGTCGCTAGTGAGCAGACCTTGGGCATGTGTAGGGTAACTGGGATACTGGATATTATAGGATATGAAAATAATCTTAGGTTGGAGATTTGGATATCAATTGCAAACAATAGAAAACATTCGAGCGGTTCGCAATACGGTATCGAGTGCGTGATACACTTCTGTCGTCTGTTTTCCTGTTGTACTTGGTTCGGATTATTTATATAGAGATTTATTAACAACGTAGACGCAAGTGCGACTTACGTCAGGTGCGTGCGTGCGTGATGGCACACGGAATGATGAGATATGTCAAGAAACAAGATACTAAATGGATTGTCTTTTTTTAGGCCTATAGTATGATTCAAACATCTGCAGGCTCTATGTATTATTATTATTTTTTTAATGATCTCATCATCACCATCATATCAGCCATATATATTCCACTGCTGAACATTGGCCTTCTTTTTCATTGCCGATAGTCACCACGCTGGGCAGGCGGGTCGGTGGTAGCAGTTCAACCCAGTACGGAGTCGCGAGACGACTCTCGGCCACCGGAGGCGCTGGCTTGTAGGCGGCGAGTAATGGGTAACTCGCCGCCCGTCCGTCTTCTATAGGCGACAGGCCGCGTCGATACACTGAAGCCAAGCCTGCCGGGCTTGCGGGACTGTTCGAAAGGGTAACTGCGGCCTCCGTACGTAGCAGGCTCAAAAGAATGATTTTCCGCCCAAAAAAAAAAGAAGAAAAGTCAAGCCGCGTACGCAGGATGACGCTGCTGACCATCATCAGATAGGAATTCTCTGCGTCGACTCTTATGACTCCCCGTGAGATAAGAGGGGGTGGCATTATTCTGGGCCGGTACCACTCGGCACTACATATTATTATATGCCACAACTATTCACTGATAAAGGTACTGTCAGCATCATATAGTTGTTACTTCCAAAGGGCCATAAAGATCGACACTCGTCACTATTGTCAAGAGCGTTTTGGGTGCTAACAGCCATTGACTGTACAATAATGCCGCTTATTTCCAATAGAAACTCTTTCCAGCTGACCAGAATGTGGACAGTTTATTTATAAAGTGTGAGGTTCTAATGCAATAAAAGTGGGTGCGCCAAAGTTCACCTAAATTTTCAACTCCGAAAATTGGAACTCCGAAAATGTTCTTCCTAACATTTTTCATCCTAACAATCACATTTACTAACTACTCTGTCTCTAATGTTTTAATTCCGAATCATTCAACTTCATAATGTCGGTAGCAATAAACATCTATTATACTATTATTTCTTTTCCTATATTTTGTCAACATAACCATCTTTTACACTATTATTGAAAGTCATACCTTTTTTGTTTAGATTTATTTTTATTCATAATAATCAGTATTATTTACATTAATTTTGCGTAACTTTTACAGTTTTAGTTATTTACACATAACATGATAACAAATAAGAATACCAGTACCCTGGTACAAGTAGTTAAATACATGTTTTCATTTACACATTTCAACTAAAGTAGTCTAATATTAGCAGCTATAGGTAATAAAAAAATCGGTCATATTTATAGTTCTTGGTTTAGGTTAGGTTACAACTGTGACCACACAACGTACGAGCCGAGCGAGCGAAGCGAGCGTGCCGCGGTAGCGGCCGGCGAAGTACCAGAAACGAATCGAAAACGAAAAAAGTCATATACATAACCGTTTATCAGTTGTATTTTATGATTTTCATTCATTTAAGCCAAAAAATCAGTGAAACAACCTTTAATCATTCTAATGAAAATATCATATATTTTTATTACATTTGGTAGATAAATGTTTCTTTCTAAGTATGAGTGAAAATATTATGGTAATTATGTTTAGGGATAAAAACGTTAGGATAAAAAACAGTAGGAGCTTTAATATTGTATGTTAACGATTTTATTGATAACAATTTTCGGAAACATGAGTGTTATGAACATCGACGGTAGCACTACAAATAGTATGAATAAAAACTTTAGGATTAAAAATTTTAGGAGTGATCATTCGGATTACAAATCGTTAGGAAGAACAATTTCGGATAAAGAATTTTAGGTGAGTCAATATGGACCCAATAAAAGTATGTAGAAATTCCAAATACTGGAATGAACTTTTTATTGTTTGGCGATAATTGAGTGTATGTTTAAAACATGTATCATTTCTACAAATTGTATGCAGGGAGGCCTGAAGTCGGTTTTCCCGAAAATCCTCGAAAATTTTAATTATAGAATAAAAGTAAGTTTGTATTTTAAAGCAATTAAATTATATAGTCACTGTTGACTAATAACCAGTGATAGGAATAGGTAGTGCAATTTAGGGTCGATAACCTCCAACATTATAATAGTATGGATACACCTGCGGGATTCCGTGGTTTTTTGTGAGAGAATTCTTGGTTTTAATTATTGTTTTTTCAAAACAACCGGGTTTGTTATTATTATTTGTAATAAAATCTAAAATAATTGAAATCTTCCAATGTGTGTTTGTATTAGAATCTAATAAGAGTAATAAGTTATTTTAAAATTCATTTTAAGTTTAGATAAAAATAATCTATGGTAAATTATTAAACGTGACTAGTCCTTCAGAGTATGGTCCGTCCTTATTCAGATTTTGTCGTGAAATCTCGCAAAATAACACTACCTATTCCTATCACTGCTAATACCACATAAATTCCTTCTCTTTTATGAAATAATATAAGGTTTATATTGAAAAATTATCTGTTAATAAATATATAAATTATTCTTATCTGATTTAATATGTTACCTTTTACCCAAGCGCGCCTGCCCTGGCCAAGTTATCGCCTCATTTGCATTCAAATGGTCTAGACGTAATAAACATGGTCTAGGGTACCTGTTTATGACTATAATACGTTGGTACATGGTAACATTTTAAGTGCGGCCATGTTTAATCATGCTTTCCTTAAATTATATTTAATACTTCCCGGTGTTTTGATATGAAATATGATACAAGACATACAATGCATGAGAGATGTCTATGGTTTATTTTATGGACTTGCAATTATTTAATATTTATTGATCTCAAGCGCAATTATACATATGTTGGTTTTTTTCTTACACCTGATAAATATTGTAAGCTTCTCAGTTAAATTTTCTTCATAAGCTTAAGGACGTATACTGCTTAATATAGGCCTTCCACATAGATTTAATGTATTTGATTTTATTTAATGTATCTGTTTCAACCGTATTTATGTTTTTGATGCTATGGAAATTATTATTATGAAATAAATGATTATTATTATTATTAAATATATAATGTGATTTTAAATGTTCTTGTGAGTTTGAATGTAATGACACAAAAACAACGGTTTACTTATCTCATATTATTATTACAACTATTTATAATTATAAGTTATTTACAATATCTACTGTAAAATTAAACAAAACGTAAAACACAATGAATTAGTGGCATTGCCTCAACTCGTCGACGAAACTTTATCTCCTCTGCTTTGTGTAAACAGGAATTCAGTTCCATTTCACATAGCTTCGAGTTACGACTCCACACTTTTCTGTTTACTGTACAAATAGTGTATTGTGCTAATTGTTTTGTATTAAAATAACGACTGCTTCTGATGTTCGTTCGTAATTGGACGTATAAACAACTTGTTTGCGTGTTTTGTATTATTTTGTTTGTTACGTTTTTGTGGCATCAGTGTTATGAGTAAAACACTGATCTTTATCTTGTAATTCTCACCACAATTAACTTTTATGTAATCACGCATAGTATGTGATAGGTACCTTTTAATAATGACTGGTATAAAAGTGTAAACAATTTTATAGGTTTCCTCTAATTTAGTAATTGGTAGACAATAATAAATTAAGAAAGATAGAAAGAAAAGAAAGATATTTTTATTAACTGCACAAGTAGGTACCTATTTGTGCAGTTAATTACAAAAGTTTTCACAAGTCTTAATTGTGCAGTCAAAAGCCGTTGCTTCAGCGTAAAGCAGCTGCAACAATGAAACATTGTCATAGCTTATTAGCTAATTAGCAATTCCTTATAAGGCAGTGGCAATAATAAAAACATATAATTTCAAATGTGAAGTACATAATGATTTAAGAAATAGGTCAAAATTACTTATTCAAGTTAGGCTCCATAGAGCTCTTATGAAAGTCAAAACTTAAAAACTAGCGCGCCCATTCACTGCGGCTTGATCGTAAAAAAAGGGGCAAGAAAATCGTAAAGGTTAGTTTTTTCTCCCGCTAGTTACAAGAAAATGTACTTAATAGTATAAAAAATACACAAGTCTACAAAAACCTGTGTTCTGCAGTCACAGGATTTAAAATAAACGAATTATTTTTGATGAAGGTGTAATCTTCGTATTCTTAGTCACCTTGTAGAATTGGTATTAATTTAATTAATCAAAGTTAAGTTATATAAGTACCTTTTTAACGTCACTGAAGGCTATTTAACCGTTAATATCACCACGAGGTAATATGAGAAATTTTCAAGTATAGAAAAATCTGGTGAGTAGAAGTTTAATTGACTTGTAAGGTGAACTACTTTGGACTGTTCTTGAGCTGGACCATGTGTGCCGTAAATATTTCCAACAAAGCCTGACCATTGCCTGAGTATTGTGTACGTGCTTCTAGTATTAAGAAATGAATGCGATAAGTGGCCTTCCTTAACCATTCCAAGCACGAGTATCCAGACACAATGGGAATTCTATTGTTTCCTGTCTCTCGGCAGTTGACTGCTACCTCACAGGTCGATGCTTACACTATTATTACCAAGAATAGTCTTCAACTTCTTTCTGTAATTGTTTCTACTTATGTGTTAAATTCTCCAAAATCTCCTGTAGTACGGATAAATACATAGTAATAGCTATATGTAGCTCCTCTAAAGTCACTTCGATCTTTCGTTAATACACATTGAGTCTGCTACCTTGTTTTAGGAGTGGATGCCTGAGTTCAGTTGTGAGACGTTACTAGACTAAGAACTAATCTGAAATCGCTGTCTTACTATATTATAATCCATGGTCTGGGATAAGTGGTCCAGCCACGGTTTTCATTTATATATTTAAACATGAACGAGCTTTACGCCATTGGTCACAGCAAGCGGCGTTAGCCCAGTGGCGAGTGGTTTTAAACCCTGAAGGCGCACTTCTGACTTTTCGAAGTTATGTGCGTAAGTATCGCTTGCTCTGTGCCTTAAAAAGCACGCTAAGCCGTTGCACCCGGCTGTCATGTACGTCTATGGCATTCGGTTTTAGGAAGCCAGTGCCTTTTAATATACAACTGGTTTAACCATAGAATGATGGTTCCCTTTGGGTAGTTGAGGTCAGATGGCAGTCGCTCTATGTAATAACTAAACTTCAGCCAAATCTGGTTAGAGAAGTGAGCTCAACCTGGGGGCCTATTGCCGAACTTGCTGGTATTCGATTATTAGGCAAAATCAATTTCGAATTGATTCCGTCGTACCGCCGAACAAATGGAACTTGATACAAGATGGCGTTCTTCATTTAGACACATATTTTGAAAGATTGACGTAATATTTGATATTATCATTACAAATTATTAATATTGAGGTAAAAATGTGTCATCTAAACGCAAATAATAATTATTTAATGAATTAGTCGCTTTAGTTGTCTGTCAAGGTCATCAATAATCTATGGCTTTCAGCAGATTCCCCGGTACGGATTGATGAACCTCCAAAATTTAGATCTATATGAAATAGCTGAAATTCATCGAATTCAGTGGTAGGGCCCCTGGGCCCTGGGATTATGTCTAGGGAACCGGAATTATGCTAGGATATTATGATGATTACGCTATTGGTCACAGCAATGATTTACTGCTTGTCGGTATGTTGTAATGTGTGATGGAAAACTTTAAAGAAAAGATAATACCTCCTCATTTAGCTCTCAACCTTTTCTGTCGATTGGGATTTATACAAACTTTATTAATGAATGGTGTAGATACAACAAATTAAATTCATTGTATCTACACCAAAAAAATATAGCAATAGAAAAGATCTGTGATATATTCGCTACTAAAATTCCAATTGCGACTAAACCCGTTGTTAAAAAGTTTAAATACTGGCAAAACTCAATATATTACCCCCTACCAGCTAGTATTGCATTTCCTGCATTATAGCGTGGAATAAATTGCAAGACATTTCAATTACGGCCCACGATGAGTGAGAGTTTAGAAACAACTTCAGAGCCAAGTTTCAAATAAGTTTATCAAAGGATTGTAGCGGGAGAGTAGCTTATAGCGAGTTAGTATCTTAGGAATTAGACTACAAATTCAATTACAATATTCGTTTCACTTGGTAATCATATTTATTATTACCTACAACGTATCATTTTCTTTTAATCTTTATCTTCTTACTTATAAATATTAGATAAGATTCTTATCTTTTGATAAAGTATTGAAAAAAGTCAAGATAGGATATATAGCCAAATATAGCTTTGACAACCAATATGGCGTGGGGGTCAGTATACCTGCACTCCGCTCCTGAGGTCGTGGGTTCGATTCCCACAGAGGACAAATATCTGTGTGCATAAATATGAATATATATGGGTGTTTTCCTATGTATATTAAGTTGTTTATCCGTTATTTAGTATTCATAACACAAGTTCTTAATGATACTTATCTTGGAACTAACGAGAAATGGTTAGAAATTATTTATTAATAGCTGTATCTATAAAACAAAAATTACCGTGAATTCATTCTTTCACCTGACTCTCAAAGTCGATTACTTTATGCGTGAAGTTTAAAAATTTATACGTAAGAATAACCTATTATCAAAATTTATTTCTTAAGTAATTCGATGCTTGCAGAGTAAGAGTATTAGGTTGTCGGACAACGATCATCGAAGTTAAGCAGAGTTTACAAAGATCAGTTCTTGGATGGGTGAGCATTTCATTGGCGTTAAACCAACTCTTCTGTGCTTTTGATTGCACGTTAGGACGTTGGTACCGGTTCATCATCAAATAAAATGTACGAGTATAATCGTCTTGAATCTACGTTATAGACCTTATTAAGTATAGATTAGAAAATTCTAGCAACGAAAGGCTCCGCACCTGAGGGCCTACTCTAATTCAACGAAAACGAAACTTCGCTATACCCATTCCTTTCACTCGATAATGATATACCCAAGGAGTGACAGAGATAGATGCAACGAAGTTTCGTTTTCGTTGAATTAGAGTAGGCCCTCTGCCTCGGCCAATCAGCACTAGGTACGCATGGTGGTGTAATAACCTAAACCTCACAGAAAATTGTCACAGAAGGCCTAGTTATAATTTCAGCCCATTGTTTTACGGGTTTGTCCTACGGGCACGGGCCTTCTCTGACAAACCAAATTGAGAGGATTGCGATGTTGGAGTCCTAGTTGTAAGATATTAATCGACTGTGATAATGATACTCAGTTACATGAAATATATTGGCGCCTATTACAAAACAAGATCAAAAGTTAAGCCAAGTTTAAAACTAGTACTGTCACTGTCTTCATTTTATGACATAAAGGTAATAAGCCTCTTTATTTTTTAAAAGTAAATCTATTCAGAAATACATGAGAAAAGAATGAACTAAGTAAAGTAATGTGTAAAAATATGTGAACAATAAAAACGCGATATCTAATAGGAACATGAAGTTAAATCGGGTAGGTATTCATTTCTCAAATAAGAAGTTGGACAATTCAATTAAGTTCCGGATAAGTGCAAGTTTGCAAGCAACCGTTGCAGCCAAGTTTTGAACGAGTTGCTTCGACTCGACTACTTGGTCGCACACAAGTTTGTGCAGTCAGACTCACTCCGTTTAAGCACTTATGTTGTTACTTGTCGAAGATATTCAGAAAAAGTATCAATAGAAAAACATTTTTTTGGTGCTTGTGGTCTTCTTTTAGTCCGGCTCCTCGGAACTGGCACTTAGATTCTCTTTCATTTATATTTTTTTATTATGCATGTAAGTGAATCTAATCTTCGTGATTTTAGTATGTCATATTTTGATATTATTATTATTTATTTATTCAGTAAGTACAGGTTATAACAACTTATTAATAACATAGTCCCACAAAAGTAGATAGATAGTTTTTTATATTTCATTTTGACGATTTCAAGAACATACATACTATGTAATGTGCTAATAGTTTATAAAATTATAACTTTTCGATTTTGACCTTCGGACTAATTTATTATTGCAGGTTGTGTTTACTGATGTAGATATACTGATCTCTATAAAAAAAAGGAAAATTATAGATATTTTTTTAGAAACTATGGACCGCCATTTGGAGAGATCAGCCTATAGAAGGCACAGGAAGACACTCAAGGCTAAGGAGACATGGTGTCATAAAAAGATTATCTTAAAAGATTCTTCTGCTAACAGTACCAATTACCTTAAAACCACATCTAAATGGCTTATTGTGTAATCATAGATCGCCAAGTCGCAGCAAACATAGAAAAAAAAAGTTGGGAGAGAGACAGAATAAGAGCGCCCATTCATTGCGGACAGAAGCTTAAATAGAAGAGAAGAAGAATATGGAAAAAAAACACGTTAAATGTGAACCTCCTACCAGTACAAACATTACTCAATATTAATTTGCACAGGGTTTATAAAAGAAAATGAAATAAATATACTTTATTGTCTTTACGATCAACAGAATCATATAGATTCGTCAAATTGGTCAAACAAAATGAGGAAATTCAATATTTTTATTATTACACTACTAAAAACTACAAAAAAGATATGAGCGATATCATACATCATCTCAGCCCATTAACGTCCCACTACTGAGCACGAGCCTCCTCTCACATACCAAGGTGCGAGGGTATTGGGTCATACTCTACCACGCAGACCCAGTGCGGATTGGCGGAGGCAGGTGTATGGCGTCCTGCTATTAGAATTTTTCAAGCCGCCCAATTAGGCCTCTAACATGGCTAAACGACTACCACATTTAGTGATAGCTGGGACCAACGGCTTAACGTGCCTTCCGAAGCACGGAAGCGCTCGATATCAAATGCCACACATACGGTCACCCATCCAAGGACTGACCTCTGTAAACTCTGCTTTAGTTCGGTGATCGTTTCCGACCACCGAGTATCGCGGAGCTACGAGAGCTTCATAATCATAATCAAGAAATAAAAGCATAATGAAATTGATAAGTAAGAGAAAAATAAGATCTAGGAGTTTCGTAAGAAGCCCCTGTGTGTCTACAATTCTAAAAGTTTTAAAAAGGGTTATAAATATGGGCAAAGCTAAATTATCCTGGAACATACACGACATTATTTCGTATCCAGAGACATTGCTCTTTTAAACGTCTGCCTACAAGAGAAATGGTGTTAGCTGAAAATGAGTTTAGGACGAACACAATGTTTAAAATGTTATTTGAGCACACAGCGGCCATGTTTGTCAGCACGATCTTAAACTGCTGACATAAAACAAAAGAATGGGTATTTCTTTCATTGTAATTATACATAATAGAAATATAGAATTTGAAGGTTCTTTTCAAACTTCTTACATACATGTTATACAATACCTTTAGGGGTATATTGTAAAGAGGCATATACACCCACAATTCGCCAATCATGACTATCTATATGTCAATTAGGTACATCATTAAATTGTAATGTATGCATATTGTGTAAATAAATTATTTAATAACTTCACCGAATGAACAGTAACTGGCAGCAAAAATTGCACATCGACTTTTGAAAATTGAGGTAGATCATGCAGGAACCACAAGAACAATATAGTAAAAATACGTCCAAGTTAGTCCTATTCTCTAATGAATCATAATTGTAGTAATAACAAAATGGATTTACTTATACTACTTTACTTATCTGTACTAGCCTATGTTTTGTAGTTTCTCCTTACTTTATCACTCGCCCTTAATGATGAGATTCGGAAGCAAAAAGATATGGGCAATTAGTTGGCAACATACGATTATCTCGGTCATTCGTGACCTCTACTTCAGTACGGTGTAGTAGGTTTTTGTAGGTCATGCTTAGTTTTCAGAAAAAAGAAGAGAGCGAACGAAATTATCATAAACATAAAAAGAGATAAGGGAAAGCGATGCTGATGAGATAAGTAACAAAAACAGCGAACGTTGGCGGACATTTTTTGTATCAACTCAGTTTACTGTAATCGCAGAAACGTTATGAATTATACTTTCTCGACTATCGTCAACCAGAAATCGATATTCCAAATAGTTATGGTTAGTTAGACATACAAATATAATATTGTATACAATAATAGATATTTCCAAGAATCCTGGTCTAACCATAGAATTATATTTCCCTCTGAGTTGCGGAGGTCAGCTGGTAGTTGCTCCATGTAATAAATGAAATTCAGTCAAAATCTGGTTAGACCAGTGAGCAGATCTGGCCTATAGCTTAGGTCTATGGCAACCGAGATAATGCTAGAATATGATTATGATGCCGATGAGTTAAGTAACAAAAACACCGGACGTTGGCGGCCATTTTTTATATTAACTCCGTTTACTGTAATCGCAGAAACGTTTTCTATTATTTTCTCGACAACAGTCAATCAAAAAATCTGGAGAGATATTTCTATTAGTCATGTTTAGCAATGAAAAAAGACTTTGAACAATAAAAGTAATTCCAAGAATTCTGGTCTAACCATGGAATTATGTTTCCCTTTGAGTTGTGGAGGTCAGCCGGTAGTTGCTCTATGAAATAACTGAAGTGCAGCCATATCTGCTTAGAACATTGAGCAAACCATGGGCCCTATGCTTAAGAGACAACCAGGATAATGTTAGGATATGAAGTTAATCCAATAATAACAAAAGGATCATATGCAAAAAAAAAAATAGTACCATATTATGATATTGAATATTTAGAGCGACGATAGTCCAGTGGCGAGACCCCTTGCCTTTAAAATCAGGGGGTCTCGGGTTCAAACCCTGGTGGCGCACCTATAACTTTTCGAAGTTATGTGCGCAATTATCGCTTGCTTCGTGTCCCGGCTGTCATGAACATCTATAGTAGTCGTTATTAAGAAGTCAGTGCCTTCTAACAGACTGACAGCTGGTTTTACCATAGAATGATGTTTCCCTCTGACTTGCGGAGGTCAGACGGCAGTCGCTCCACGTAATAACTCAGTTAAATCTTGTAGAACCAGTGAGCAGACCCTGGGCCCTAAGCTTAAGTCTAGAGCAACCGGGATAATGATATATGAGATGATATTATACTGAATACATAAATGTGCTCTTAGATTTATTAGCCTAAGTGCCAAACTAACTAGTGCTAATACTAGATAACGGATAAACTTAAAATTGGGTATTATCAATACATAATAGGTTGGGGAAAAAGTCTTTTCGTATTTTTGTATGAAAAGTCAAGACATTTTTTTCAAAGTTTATTTACATTTATTTACAATATATATGTACCGTTTTGTTGAATAACTTTCTGCCATTTTGTGGGCAGAGACATTATCCTGTTACTGTAGAAACTTTGGGACTTATGATCAAAAAAACGGGACAAATAGTTTTGGCAGTCCTCTCTTGAGGTCAACCTTACAGAACCTAAAGAATTCTGCAGAGACCGAAACAGGTGAAAATCTGAAGGCGCAAGGTCAGGGCTATATGGTGGATGCACTAGGACCTCCCAGTCGAACTCTCTTAATTTTTGCTGAGTGGCTAAAGATGTGTGTGGTCTAGCGTTATCGTGATGAAAGACCACACCCTTCCTGTTGATCAATTCCGGCCGTTTTCTCTCGACTGCTTCCTTTAATCTCATCAGTTGCTGGCAGTAAAGATCAGAATCGATGGTTTTGCCGGGCGGTAAAAGCTCATAATAAACAATGCCCTTCCAATCCCACCTTACACACAGCATCACCTTATTTCGTGTTAGGCCAGGTTTGGCCACAGTCTGTGAAGCCTGGCCAACTTTCGACCACGACCTTTTTCGCACGTTCTTGTCGTACGTGATCCACTTTTTATCGCCAGTTATCAATCTCTTCAAAAACGGCTCGGTTTCATTACGTCTCAATAATGAATCGCAAATGAGTACACGGTTCATTAAGTTTCTTTGAGTGAGCTCGTGTGGCACCCAAATATCGAGCTTTTTTGTATAACCAGCTTTCTTCAAATGGGTCAAAACTGTTTTGTGGTCAATTCCCAGTTCTTCAGCTACATCGTAACTACTAATATGCCGATTTTGCTCCACTCTTTCAAAAATGGCGTCCATTTTATTCGTAACAGGGCGACCAGAGCGAGGTGCATCTTTAACATCAAAATTTCCGGACTGAAAACGTTTGAACCAAATTTGTGCTACTCTTACTGACACTGCATCAGGTCCATAAACATCACAAATTTTTTTCACTGCTTGAGTTGCATTTTTGCCTTTTTTATAATAAAATTTTAAAATGTATCGAATTTCTTCATTACATTCACTCATTTTAACGGAGAGAAAAATAAATGAAAAATAGCGGGAAACAACTTTTTTTTATTTTTTTCTTTTCTTTATAATAATAAATATTAATGTTACCAAAACCAGTTAGACACAAATAGTACAGTCAAAAAAAAATTATAATTAGTTTATACCTACGTTATGCGAAAAGACTTTTTCCCCGACCTAATACATTAAATTGATAGGGACACATCAGTCTAATAATGGTGATTTATTTTTATTTATTTATTTATTATTTGGGAAACATACAATGTATTATTACTTATCTATGCTTATCTTAGAATACAATACATATATCAATAAAGTTTCCACCATTACATAACACACACAAGTAACAGACACAAATCGTTTAACAAAAAAAAAAGAAGATGTTTACTAAATAACCCCCTTAACTATTTACCAATATTAATTACTAACTCGTGAATACAATTTTTCCACTGATAAAGAGAAAGATTGAACATATCAATTGACGTGAACTTTATATTATATTCATTACAAGATCTGAACAAAAACGTATTGCCAGTATACTTAGTTCTCGTAGAGGGTAGACTAAATAAATATTTAAGACGCGAACTTGACCGGGGGCACCTCAGACCAATTCTCTCCAAAAGAAATGGAGTGTCGACTAGACTTTTCACAACCTTGTAAAGGAAAACTTGATCTCTCTCAATACGACGATCCTCTAAAGAAGGAACACTAGGAATAATTTCGTTAGGCAGCTTATGTGCTTTGTAATTTAGATGTTTAATAAACTTATAATTTATTCGTTCTATTGAGTTTATGCGCACAGCATACTGCGGATTCCAGACCGTTGACGCATATTCCAAAATGGAGCGGACGAAGGAATTAAAGAGAAGCACCAAAGTAGAGCCATGCTTAAAATCTCTGCCTATTCTAATTATAAAACCAAGCATGCGATATGCTCTGGCCGAGATACTATTGATATGCGCCTCAAACGTCAGTTTACTATCAACAATCACCCCAAGATCTCTTATCTCAGTTACTCTCTTAATATTAATGTCGCTCAGCTGATAGTTAAATCTAACGACCTTTGATTTACGGGTAAATGTTATTACATTACATTTTTTTGAATTAAGATGAAGACAATTCCTGCGACAGTAATCATAAAGGTTGTCAAGATCATTCTGAAGCATGGAACAGTCAAGACGAGTAGAAACAGTTTTAAATATCTTCATATCGTCAGCATATATTAGTACATTGGAATGCTTAAGAGTTGTGACTACGTCATTAATAAACAGATTAAACAGCAGAGGACCCAGGTGTGAACCCTGCGGCACTCCTGAGGTGACCGGAATGAACGTTGAACAATAACCCTTAACAGTTACGGCCTGACTACGATCCCTGAGATAGGACTCCATCCAGCGCAGCAGGTCACCGTGTATACCGACTTCACCAAGTTTTCGTATTAAAATAGAGTGTGGAATCTTGTCAAATGCCTTGGAGTAGTCAGTGTACACGACGTCAACCTGACAACCCTTATCCATAGCTGTAGCTACTCTGTGCACAAATTCACACAAATTAGTTTCAGTGGAACGCCTATCGATAAAACCGTGTTGTTCATTCACAATTATGTGTCTCAGCAAAGGAAACATGCAATCGTATACAATTTTTTCGAATAACTTAGGAATAGCACTAATTTTGGATATGGGCCTGTAATTTTCAATATTATGCTTGTCTCCTGTTTTATGCACAGGAACAATGTGGCTTTGCTTCCAAATCAAAGGCATTTTTCCCGATTCCAAAGAAAGTTTGAACAATAGGTACAGTGGGACAGCCAATTTATGACATAATTTTAGAAACACCGGGGGAACATCATCTGGTCCGCTACCCTTTGAAATGTCGAGTCTCTTTAAGTATTTTTGAATTAATGATACACTAAGATTAATGCTTCCCAAAGAAGTCGCACCTGATTCGATCACTGGTTCTTTAACTTGTGATGAGTGTTGGGTTATGTTCAAACGGTCCTCAAAAGAAGAGCTAAAAAAATCATTAAACAAAGAACAAATTCTTTCACCATCGCTTGAAAAATTATTGTTAAAATATAAAGTATCAGGTATATCGGAGGATGATTTTTTTGATTTAACAAATGACCAAAAAAATTTACTGTTAATTTTTATCATATTTTCAGCATTACAAATATACCTGTCATAACATTCTCGTTGAACTCTTTTCTGTCGTTCCCGCAACAGACTAAACGTGTCAAAATCCTTGCGGCTACCATACACTTTCCATTTTTTATGAAACTTAAGTTTCTCCTTTATGATTTTAATAAGAGGCGCAGAGAACCAGGAAGGGTATCTGAGCCCACTTTTTATCACTTTTGTGGGAACATGTTTAGTGATAATAGAGTTCAATTTATCATAAAATAATTTAACAGCCAAATCTATATCACAGACTTCCAGCAGGTCGTGCCAATCGATAGAAGCGAGTTCACTATTTATAATTTCATAATCAGCTACCCTAAAGAGACGAACAGTTCGCGACACGGGTCGCAAAGTATTGGGTATTGATGATTTCATTTGAATATTTAGTGCTGGATGGTGACCATCCTCGTCTATTAAAGGTTCCTTGCTATGTGTTACCTCACATTCACAACTACTGATTACCAGATCCAACAACCTGTTATTTTGGTTTCTGATATAATTGTACTGTTTCAAATCATTAAATGACATAAAGTTTTGTAAAGCGTACTCTAAACTACCCAGGGCAAAACTACTACCATCTGATAGAGTAACAGCACCCCCAGTGCGATTCCATTGCGCAGTTGAAATGTTAAAATCACCGACCACCAGTTGACCGTCATCAGAACTTTCGACAATAACATCAGACAGTGCCTCAAAGAAACTGCACAGGCAATCAAACTGCAATGAACAATGTGGAAAATAGCCACAAAAAATATGCAACAACTTAGAATTACAATTACTACTATATTCCAAAATAACCTCAATTGCCTCGGCCGCAGCACCAGGCATGGTTATGATGTTTGAAGAACGCACTGAGAATTCACGACGTACCGCTATAAGAACGCCGCCGCCCAGACTGTCGCCCCGAGAAACGTAGTTTCGATCACATCTATAAACATTGTACCTACTGTCAAAATACTCTGAATCATATATTCCCGGTAACAACCATGTCTCGCTTAAACAAATAATGTCACATTCTGCATGCATCAAATTACGATAAAAAATATATGATTTCGTTCGCATACCTCGAACGTTCTGGTAGTATACTGATAACTTCTTATTAAACATCAATAAAACAGTATGTATAACTCATATTGTTTTCACCATAAGCTATATATAGTCGCAAATGAGAGATCAAAAATATATATTTTATAAATAAATTTAAAAAATTGTCAGCGTCGTTAATCGGAGCACCCGGAAAAGTAAGTTCTATGATAACAAAAGAAATTTCAAACACAAAAAGCAGATACGCTAATACACAAAACAAACAAAAGGAAAAATAATAATTTAAAAATATAGCCCTTATTTTATTTTGTTTAAATCCATTTCATTTGAAATATGTACGACTGGAGATGTATCGGATTTTCTAGCCATAGTGATGATATAATACCAAGCCAATGTTCTTGTGTTTGTCGGAATATGTAGGTCAAGCCACTCAAACTCCTATCCGTATTGAGTGTAGTCCGTTTTAAAGTTATCTTGATATTTCGCATGCTCAATGGAATATAGACATAACTCAAAAAAGACTATTTTTAGTACATCACAAAAGAAGATCTTCTGAAGAATACTTGTCCTACTTGTAAGCGCATTAAATTGATACTGATTTATTAATTAGTAAATCGGCTTATGTTTTGAACGTTTGATTAACATTGATTCGATCTCAGTAAGAAATAGAAAGACTGTATAAGTACATAACTCAAACCTGATCTCTCCATTAATGAGTCGATGTTCCTTTAAGCATGCGATTTATTGGCAAATTCAAGAACTTTACTCTATTATATATTCATGACTTATAGTGTATACATATATAATATCACGCCTGTTTCCCCGAAAGGGTAGGCAGAGGCATATTATTTTCTCATAATTCGCCAATTATATAGTTAGTCGCACGTGATAAGTGGCGATCCCATTGCCGCTTATCAGGAAATTTTATATTGGCCAGAGCCTCGTCCGTTGTTCGGCAGGTGCACCACTAGCAGGTGAGGTTGGCTTGAGCTCCTCATATCCCTATAGTGTATAAAAATATTATTTATATATCTTCTCTATCGTATTGGGACCATAACTTGTAAAAATAGATTTAAGTTTAGAAATAAATAAGTGCTAAAATTTAAATCAATGATTTATCACTTTATTTAAACTATCCGACAACCTTAAAAAGTCAATTGAAAGTAATTTTAAAACAAATGATATTTCCGTGAGAAAACCTAAAGCTACTATTACACGCTACCAAGATTTAGAACAACTGTGTTATTAATGCCGATATCAAGTTATAGACACGCAAATTAAGTTTCAAATTGAATTAATGTAACTTTGGCATTCGAGGGCACTACCAAATTTGTGATAGATATGGATTGCTCAAATCTGACTCGGTTATCTTAGCAATCTGAGGGTTTCAGTAAGTAAATACATTGCTAAATTAAGGGCTTGAAGAGTTAACCTTTAAGTGTGATCAGATAGTTGAAAGACATACATCGAATATATTTCTGCATCCTCAATCGAATAGCCGAATCAAATTTCGCACCGATGTACGTAAATTCAATATCTACGCCTAGTGTACATACGGGTAGATAAACGTCCCAGAACAATGACTTTCTAAATCTAAGCCGGCTTGGCACATATTGATAAAAGGACGGGAATTACATTTTTTTCATCACATTGACAATGTGTAGGACATTATACGCACTAATCCCAGAGGCAGAGAGAGTCAATAACTTTGACCTAAAATAAAATATAAAATCTATTACATAATTTATTTTTGGACTAATGTGTCCTTTTTTTTAAGTGGTAATGAGTGACCGACATAGCGAGGCGAGTTTGCAGGCTGAAGTGACAATGGCGGGGCATATAGCTCGAAGAACCAACAACCGATGGGGCATTAAGGTTCTTCAATGGTGACCGCGAACCAGCAAACGTAGTAGAGGACGGCCTCCTACGCGATGGACCGATGATCTAGTCAAGGCGGCGGGAAGCCGATGGATGCAGGCGACTCAGGATCGCTCAATGTGGAAGTCTATTGGGGAGGCCTATGTTCAGCAGTGGACATCAGATGGCTGAGATGATGACAATGATGGAGAGCAAAAAGTTATGTCGAGCTCCCTGGCCGAGATGGTGGTGGCCAGGCTTACCGACTAATCATTATCATTATTTATCTTATCACTTATCACCACCTTATCATTCGTTGGCACCGCACGCCTGTCCATGTCACAGACCTTTCATCTTTTTTTTCAACTATTGGTTAACACCCTCTGGATTCACTTATGTGTTCTGTGTACATGTTCTGGGTACTTGTGGCCAATATATAAATTGGTAAGAATCTAAAATCCATTTAGAAGATATAAAGTTGATAAAAAGTCTCTGCCAGGAATTGAAAACCCACTCTTATCTTGAACGAATAAGGAGCGCTAAATTTTTATGGACTGCTTCGACTTTTGCCATTAGGAATGGGGTATAGGATATGATAACTAAGACGTGTTAATATTTTAAACAACATCATAGACCAACCAACATGTTGGAACAAATGATAAATCTGAAAAGACAATCAAAAATTTATTTTGACGCCAAGTAGGTTATATCGCCTGGGTGTTTATTGGAAATCATAGTATCAAGCGTTAAATGATTCAATTATTTTTATTGACAATTAACAGAGTCCACAGTAAAACTATTCATGCGTGTTACGAGTAATGAATAAATTATTAGTTATTTCCGTTTATCATCAAAATTTGGTTAATTCATATAACATTGATTGCATAACCCAGTGAGGTTTCCACGGATTTATGTTCAGTAGTGAAAGACTGCGCCGGAAAGATCTATGGGCGTCGTCGTTCTTGATGTTTATAACTTCGATCAACAATACATGTTGATCGAAGGTTTATAACTACTCAATCAACGTTCAATATACGTCTCAAAAATGACGTTCAGGCTGAACTAAGGTAACTAAGTGCAATAAAATAAATGGTAATAATATGAAGCATTTTTCATTTGATTAACACTTTTTCGTATACTTAGTGTATAAGGATCCTACCAAGACCTAAGGAGCCCAAGCCAACCTCACCTGCAAGTGGTGCACCTGCCGATCAACGGACGAGGCTCTGGCGAACAAAACAGTGCCCGGTAAGCGGGACCAACTATATAATTGGCGAAGTGTAGGCGTATAATATGCCTCAGCTAACAGGCGTGAATGTCTGTATGTATGTATATTTGGTTACCTATATAGTATCCACTCATTCTATTTAGAGTATTAAAATTTGTTGTGTAATGTGGAGGTTTATAATTATTTCTTGTTAGTATATATTTTTTACGCATGTGGTGTATTCTGTGGTGTAAAGTTCCTATAAAGTGTTAAAGTACTTCGATTTATTGAGTGACTGATGGTCATTTTTGTATACCCTGCTGCCATCTATTATGGCTGACGACCGGTATAGTGTGGAGGCGAGTATACCCGCACTTCGCTTCTGAGGTCGTGGGTTCAATTCCCATACAGGATATTTTTTTGAGTATAGAAACATGAATATTTATTCTGGTATGGGTTATCCGTTATTTAGTATTCATAGCACAAGTTCTAAATGATACTAAAAAATTGCTGTGATTGTCAGACAATATTTGTTTATTTTGTGTGGCGGCTATTAACAATGTAATCTTTAATTAGTCATTAGTTTATGAAAGTTTTGGTTAAATCAATACCATATAAACGGCAGGAGCTTGGGGACAGAAGATTTGGGCAAGCTACCTAAAGGCTATGACATGTTTAGTCGTAATATTTGTTTCGTCAAACACGATATTATTTCGTTTACGCGAAAATAAATCCAAAGCCTCACTAATTGGTGAACAAAAAAAATTATTTGCATACAACTTATTATTCAAATAAAATACAATACTGTTATACTAAGTGGATATTAAGTTGAAAACAAAAACAGGCAATCGCTCTCCAACAGCAGAACAACCAAATGTAATGAAAGCAATTAGTCACAATGAGTGTCATTGTGAAAGCTTCAGTACGACCCGGATCCCACAGGAGATCAACATTTAAATGAGAATTGTATTCTGACACTGACTGTACCCGAATGTTTGTTTATAGGCTTACGATAAGCGACTTGCATTTATAAGCTTCTAGCATTTCACATAGAGTTCAATTTTGCGATTTAATACATATTTTTTAAGATAAACGAAATGAATAATTGTTATAACTTCTTCCATGTTTTGGAAGGCGAGTTAAACTAATGGTCTATGATTTTAAAATTTGCGGTTTTGTTTGGTAATAGAGGTATTACCAAAAACTCATTTTACAGCAGGAGGCACCATCCCTATCTATGTATGGGGATTGGCGATCCTAACAAGACCTGGGAAAACCAAGCCAACCTCACCTGCAAGTGGTCAAACATAAATGGCAAGGGAAGCTCTGGCAAACATAAATGTTCCTGCTAAGCGGCAATAGGTTCGCCAATTATTACGGGGGACCAAAAATATTACTGGCGAAATGTAAGCGTGTATTATGCCTATCCCTTCGGGGAAACAACGGTGTATATACTTATATGAATCTATGTATGTATTATAAAGTTTATGCACGTTTATTCACTATCACACAGTCCATTAACTTTTATGCTCGCCCTTAGAATAACTGGAAGAGAATTATTCACGGAATCCAGCTCGCCTATTGTGCATATTATATATTATTACAGATAAAGATAAAGATTACATAAATAAACTTAAGATTCTGGAAAATATGATTTATGATTTGCTTATTGTTATAACATACCTCTTAAATTTATAGAGACTGGTTCATTTATATATTTCTTTATACCCCACTTTTTTATTCGATCGGAATTTTTTTATACAATTTTGTGCTAAAAAAAATGCAGCCGAATCTCGTAAACAGTTCCCGCGATTCGACTATTACAACCGCAAAGTTGGCATGCCTTGGGTGTGAAGAGAGAAGAGGGTTACATAAAAGAATTCTTTAACAACCTTCGTGGCAATGCTAGGTTCGCTTTAATTATTTAAGCTTAGAGCTTAGTATCTGAAAACATTTATGCAATTAATTTGTGTTTATACGATATCATGGAGTGGACTCGTAGCTAGCTAGAAAATATGACATATTAGGTGGTCGTTTTGCGACAGGCGCCGTTTATAGCATTACAGCAGTGCCATTAAATTTCAATATAATAAGTAATACTTATAGAAATTGATTCGGTGTGACCCTTTCCTATATATATTTATGTTTTATGGAAGTCTTCAATATTTTTGAATATTATATCATAACATTGTGTTAATTAAAGCTTTATGTAGATTTGTTGCCGATAGATTTTACTATAGAACTTAATAATTATTAATGTATTTTGCATACATAATTATACGCCTATATTTTAGGGTGAGCAGATACCTTGCTGCAACGAGGGATCTTTATGTATCTATATCCACAAAAACTTATATTTAAAAACATACAAATACAGCTTAAATCTAAGGTACCATTAGCAGATAGGACATCTGTTTCCGTACTAGATCAATGAATATCTGTATTCCTGAAAACCGCGCTCTTCCATAAAGTTGTAACTACACTTATAAGCTAATTCAATTTTGAAATATTATCAAGAACCGACGTCTAGACAAATTACAAAAAGGTGTGTTTATTATAGTAGTAGCTAATATCATTTGAGCACAAATATATGTAGATGGAACGTGTGAAATTGTGAAAGGTGGTCTTCGCCCACATTGTTATAGTGTTAATACACTAAACAAGATTCCATTTATTCTATTATGCATAAGTCGCTGGCTGATTTTACAAGGACTTGAAAACTGTTAAAAAAAAAAGGTTGCTAAGGACTCGAACTACTTTCCGAACAAAATATTATTAAGTGGTCTGCCAAATCACATGACAATATATTGAGTAAAATACTTGCAGAAGTTTGCAAAAAGCTGCGATAGATCTAGAAAGGAGAGAGCGCCTATTGCGCTCTCAAACTTTCAACTATTACACAGCCAATGGACAACGTCAAATAACAACTGTGCTGGTAAAGTTGCCGAACGTCGCCGACGCTATTTAGCTGTTATGAACTTACGGACCCGCCAATTATGTGTCAGATACACATATTACCGGCCAAAACAAAAGTTGTTGTTAAAAGAATCTAGTTGCGCAATTCTGATACAATGTGTCTTAGTTCTTAACTAAGTGTAGAAGAACGTAAGTTTTATGGAAGTTTTTTACTCTTTGTTTAATGAAAATTTACAATAATACAGCTAAGACATCTCGATAACACATAGTCTATAATTTAAAAGTATATTATGTAGTGTGAAATGTATTACCTGCGCCGACTAAGTCGTGGGAATTAGCTAGTATTATATAAAAGTATCCCTTAATTTTGGACGTCTAATATGGCGTAGAGGTATGTACAACTGCGGTCCAGTACTGTCTTGGGTTCGATTCAAGCCCCAAACAAATATTTGTATACATGAATAAGAATATTTATCCGGTGGTTGCAAGCACCACAAGATCGATTAAAGTCGAAAACAATTGGTGAGGGCTGTGATCAGCAGAGGACTTCAAATAGCTGATATTATGATGATGATATGAATATTTGTATTTATTTTACTGGGAGTTTTCTTATTCATTTAAAAGTAAGTGTATAAGGATCCTACCCAAATCGGAGAAGCCCAAGCCAACCAAACCTGCAAGTGTAGAGCATGCCGAACAACGGACGAGGCTCTGGCAAACATAAAAGTTCCCAGTAAGCGGCAATAGGCTCGATTAATTAATATGCCTCTGCCTACCCCATCGGGAAATCAGGCGTGATATTATGGATGTTACAAGTAAGTATTTACAGATGTTATGTAAAGGCCCTATTTTCTACTAAGCGGAGTTCTCTTTGAGACAGGCCGTCTAGACATGTGCAACCGCATTGCAAGGTATTCCGCCGCCAAATAGTTGCGCTTTACGCCATACTGTGTTCCGGATTAAAGAGCGGTGTAGGCAGTGAAATTAGACTTAGTAGCTGATTTTTGAGAGGTCTCAAGAGCAGTGTAGTGCCATTCTTCATATCCCGGTTGGCCTAGACTTAAGCTAAGGGTAAGCAAGTGTTTGGCTAAATTTTAGTTATTACATTGCGACTGCCGTTTGACCTCCGCAACCCAGAGGAAAAAATAATTCTACAGCAAAACAAGCTGTCACGATGTTAGAAAGCACTGACTTGCTAATTACGCCTGCCATAGATGTTCATGACGGTTCACTGTCAAGAAGCATAAAAATTTTAAGCATAAAACAAGTTAGCATAATGTAATTACTGCTAATTATAATTTCGCATAATACTAATAAGCACAACAGTTTTTAGCATAAAATTTTTAGCATTAATGCAATAAGCATAAACATAATTAAGCATATAATAATTAACCATAAATTTAAAAAGGTATAATGGAGTTTTACCATAACTAAAATAGGCCTAATCGTTTAACGCAGAAAAATAACTAATTATTATAAATATAAAAACATAATTGCATTCATGTAAGGTCATTAAAAAGCGGCTTAGCCGCCGCACCTAAACCTACTTTTACTCTATAAAAAGAAGAAGTACAACCACAAACATGATCGCATTGAAAAAATTTTGAACAAACAAAATGAATTTTCATCGAAAATAGAATTTTTAAAAGCAATTGCTAATAACTTACATTTAAAATAGAAATAATTATTTACCATATTGTTATAAATACAAAAAATTTATACATAAATGCATTATGCTAAATAATAATTATGCCAAAGTACATATTATGCTAAAACCAAATTCGGCCAAATTAATATTATGCTAAATAAATTATGCCAATTTCATAATGCCAATCCCGTTCATGACAGATGGCTTAACGTTCTTTCCGAGGCACGGAGCATGCGATAATTACGCACACAACTTCGAAAAATCATTGGTTCGCCACCAGGGCTTGAACCCGAGATGCTCTGAATCGGAAGGCGATGTGTCTCGCCACTGGGCTATCGCTGCTCGGTTCAAAGTGACCAGTCGAGAGGCGTCCAAAGGTTGTCTGCAAGAAATCTGTAAGCACTAAGGCTAATAAGGTTGCCAATTGTTTCGCTTTACTTTTGCGATTGTATTTTGGTGTACAATAAAGAATTTTCTATTCTACTATTTTCTACAAGGTGGAGTTTTGGTGTAAAGGATGTCTTTATGAGCGACTGCATTACAAGGTATTAAGCACAGAGTAGTTGCACTATATGCCGTATTCTGTATCGCGCTGTACCTATTTAGGTTAAGCGCTGAATAGTGTTCTTTTTTTAAGTCACATAAAAATCAATACTATTTGTAAAATAAAATGTTTCCTTTACTATTTAAAGCTTCGCAATATTTTTTCTTTGAGATGTTGTCATAAGTTTTATTGCCAAGTTTCATAAACTTAAAATTAAATGTGCATGTTACATGTTACCCGAGTTGAAAGGACGTACATACTCGTAGTCATTTCTCGAGTCTATTGAGAGCTTCGGAGTTGGAACGTAATAATAATGTATTATGAAACTTTCCGAGGCAAGGGTGCTTGGGATGTAGTTTTAAAATTTTAAATCGGCTAACGATGCACTGAGGAATATGACGAGGCGGATGAAGTACGAAGTTTGTTTTCCTTCCATAATTCCAGCTTTATTCGAACTGGAATCAGTCAATTGTAAAATATAACTATCTTATAAATTGTATTAAAGAACTTGACTTACTTAAGAATTGATTAGCGAAGAGGTTGTTTGGCTTCCGTTTTAAATGCCAGGCTTTTGATTCCTACACAGGATATGAACTTGGATGCTCGTCTTAGGTGTTTTCTATATATGTCAAAAAAGTTCTATATATACTGAAATATAGGTAAAAATCTTTAAATAAGGAAGCAGTGTTTGGTACTGTCTCCTGACATGCGTCCATTTTCTGCCTAAGCAAGTAATGGCTTAAAATTACTTGATTAATAAGTGAGTTACTCTCGTTTCAGCGTTGGTCGTGAAGACATCGTTGTTTTGAGGCTGTCTGATATTTTAAGTAAAGATGCCCTGTGTGAGGGCGGAAAACGAGTAATGTCGAATTGTTTCTCGATTTTTCGGGAAATTACAGTTGCGGAAATTTTCACAAAGTATCTTTGTAAACCATCATTTGATTTCAATGGATTTCTGTAAAGTAACGCCTGAATCAATTAACTGTTCATTTCCTAAGTTTCCACAATTAGATTAGGTCACACAATTTTTTTTAATATCATAATTTCGAACGAACACATTGTAATATGTACAATTTTATTTAACGGCAGAATAAAAGGCATTGCGATGGTTACAGTTCAGTTACGTAAAGTGATAAAAGTATGAATGATAATTGTTAAATGTTAACCAACTGTTCCAGCGTAGGACTACACAAAGGCATTAATGTAGATTAAATTAGAAATTAAGCTACAGTGTGCCTCAAATTTTGATGCAATTGTAAACATCCTAACTAGATAGATATTTGCAACTGCTACCGTACACATGATTAATATCCATTCCTATGCTTTAGTGATGGGAAAAATTTTAACCATTGGAATAAACTGCAGTAAAATTTCATTTGTAATTATTTATTTACTTTATTTACCCCTATTATCTCAGCCTCTATGTCACTTCGAATCACTGTTGGTATTCGTAACGAAAATATTCAGGTCATGTCAATTGTACACTAAGCTTTATTATTTATTCATTCCTCTTACAAAGCAGAGTTCCAGTTTGTGTGTCTGAATGCGATAATCTCAAAAACTATGAAAAAAACTCTCATTGGGTTTGCACTAATAGATAAAGTGATTTAACTATATGTATGTGGAAGTAAATGCTTTTACTTCCAAGGTAACTAGTATAATATTGGTATTAAAATAAATAGTTCATGTACCGACCTTCTAATCTCTTTTCCTTGCATCACAAAATTCATATATGAAATTGATCATATTTTGACGGTACGGTACGTAAAGAAACTTTCCGCTACGTACCCTTAAGTTATGGAATGAGCTCCATGGCGTGGGTTCCTTAAAATATTACAGCATAGAGTAGGTTTCAAAAAGGTGTGAAACGATTGTTTTATGGTCGGCAAAGCGTTAGTGATGCCTCTGGTGTTGTCAACCTCCATTGCGTTGATCAGTTTTCGATAGGTGGACCGTAGGTATACTTAAGTGTTGCGGGACTATTCGAAAGGGTTACCTCGGCCTCGGGACGTAGCAGGCTCAAGAAGGAAGATGGATGGTTTGTAGTAAGTAAAGTCTGACACACCTTCCCGCTTCATCCACAGCGGGAGAAGCTCATTTAATTAAGTACAATTCCCAAAAAAATTAACTTGGTTGCCACCTTGTGGTATGAAAAAAGGTATGTACATTCACTTACGTTATTAATTCACTTCAAAGTAAAGTTCGATACATTCTGGAACATCACTAAACAGAATAATGTCTGTGGAATCGAAACGATCCGTTAATTCAAACACACATTTTGATCTGGAAATTGTAATGCGAATTGTATGATGTAAGCTCAGTTTGAATTGAACTGATGTGTTGTTTGAGCACTCCTCACTGTGGCTTCTGTGAGCAAAAGTAATACGTGTGTATCCTTTGACCGTTTCCTAGTGTATATTATCGTTTGCTCTTGAACCAGAAACCATGGAATTTGAAATATCGATTCGAGTTTGATTGGTGGCAGTTCTTTGACAGTGTTCTTCTAGATTGTTCTATACTCTGTATTTGATCAACATAATGGCTTACTGTATTCCCGCGTTAATAATTATGAGATCTAGTACTCTTTTGACACAATATTTATCATCATCATCATATCTATGTTTAAAAATTTGCCCTAGACTTAAGCTTAGGGTGGGCCCTGTGGTGGGGTGTGGGTGGGTTGACCCTGGGGGGTCTGCTCACTTTAATTTTAATTTAGGTCGGTAACAAAATGCATCATCATGATAGCCGAGACCAACGGTTTAACGTGCTTTCCGAGGCACGGAGCAAACGATAAATACGCACATAACTTAGAAAAGACATAGGTCCAGGGTTTGAACCCAAGACCCTCTGAATTTGAAGGTCTCGCCACTGGGCTTTTGCTGCTCGTACAAGATTTATGTAATTACGTTTTCAACATACTTATGTTCGTACATAATTAAGCCACCCAATTAGGCACCCAATTATACTAATTATAACAACTACAACATATAGTAACAAATGAATAAAAATGTTACAAAATTAAACCAACGGCTTACTGTGTCTTTCAAAGCAAACGCTCGATATTAAATGCGAATGGGTCACCTATCGCGGATCTGACCTCTTTGTACAAAGCTTTCTTTAGTTGATCGTTTCCGACTATCTTTTACAGTGTGGCTATGATTTCCGCCTTCTTAGTACAAAATTATATATTGTGACGAAAATTCGAATTCGAGAAGAAGCATTTTCCAAGAAGCATAATAAACAAAAATCTCTTCAAAACATTATGAAAATAAAGCAACCGCACGCTGTATCAATTCGCCAAAAACCTGGAAATAACATCAGGATAAAATTTCCCAGCGGCTTACGTAGTAAATTTAAAGTAAAGCTTGAAATTACTGGCATTACGCGGAATGCTCAATTTGCCGGGGACTAGAGAGCGGCCCAGGCTCCTCGCGCGATAACAATACTCAAACGACACTTTTATAAAGATCCTCTTAGAAGGAAATGTTTGGAATTGTTTCCCTTTCTGCGTGCCGAATGAAATTATACGAAAAGTTAAATTGATAGTAGGTAGGTTTTGTATTGGATCTATTAAAAAGTCAAAAAAGTCAAAAAATTGTTCTGGTCTGGGTGTTTTCCTATGTATATTAAGTATTTATTTACAAAAAAAAAGTATTTAAGTATGTTTATGCGTTATTTAGTATCCATAACACAAGTTCTTAGTGATACTTATCTTGGAACTAAATAATTGGTGTGATTGTAAGAGAATATTTATTTATTATCTAATGCTGTAAAGACATACTAAATATAGATATAGCGATATTTGATAGGTATAGCGTACTTACATATGTAGGTATATACAGACATATTTACGCTATATCTTTTAAATGAAGAAATTTAGTAATGATAATCGATATTCATCTCGGTATATTATAAACATACAGTATAGTAATACAAAATATCTTGTAATAATTTTTAGAGCAAATTGGTCAATTAACATAGAATCAATCTATTTTACGAAACGAACCAATATCCTTTAAGTTACTGATTGGTGTTCTAAAACGTAGATGTCATAGTGCAAAAACAGCAGCCTGACTGACTTGAAACGAAAGAGGATAAATAAAAGCTCTTAGAGCGATACTTGTCCGGATTTCCTAACTTTCTTCAACTAATCCCGGATTTTCTTGAGGTATCAAATGGGCCTTGAGTGAGTTATCACACGGAGGCTTTCCAGTTTCTATTTATTTATAGATAGTTTTTTTTGGAATCCATGTTTTTTTTAGCTTATCACTTTCGTTATACATGTGATAGTTTTATATGAAGCCTTTAACAGTAATATATGTTAAATTCCAAATCAAGTACTTGCTTTTTAAGCCTTGGTACTCTTGAGATTGTCTTGATAATATATATATTAACCACATGTCTAACACGTCTCGATATTAATCACTAATAGTGTTATTTAAACCAAATAATGAATAGGTGAAGTACATGAAGTCCAAAATCAATGGAGACAGACATCGCTACAAGCCATAATAGAATACATTCTATCTGGAGTATCTGCCCATAATCACCACGCTGGGCAGGTGGGTTGGTAATCACAGTTTAAACCAGTACGCAGAACGACGCTACTGCCCATCATCCGGTAAGATTTTTCTTCGCCAACTCCCCGTGGGATTATAGGATGTGGCACTTTTCTAGGCTGGTACCACACGGCACCATCAAAAGTAAACTGCGATTTATTGTGCCATTATTATACTGACATTACGAATGTTTTAGATATTTGTTGTGAACGGGTGATTAGTGTTTTCATAGTCACAAATTTTAAATTACATACTTATTGCTACAGGATTCGTTTTTAACAAATGCCTTAACATATGCCTTACTGGCTGTCCTGGCTATATTGGCTGCTTGCGATGTTATCTAACTAAGACTTCCCTATCAAAAAAATTCACTTTCTCATTTCGAAGAACAACAAGCATTTTATCCTCGCACCTTTATTTGTACAAGCAAAAAGAAATATCCGAGTTGATTTGAAAGCTGTGAACTTTTCCCAATCAAAAGTCACACAGCCACCCTCTCGACGTGACGTGGCGCGGACAACATCTGTCAACCTGTCAATAACAGCGATGACTGTTATGATTGTTGGAACAAAGTTTAAAATCGACCTAGAAATACACAACGCCGCCATATTGATCTATGTTGCTCAGCGTTAAAGGGGAAACGGGGTGATTTATTATATTCGATGATTAAAGAATTTTCTTTATAAAGTAATATCATTTTAAGAAAAACACAGTGTGAACAGGCTACTAGAGCACCCAAAGGCTGGGGTACTGTTTACCGTGGGAGCTTCCAAGTGGTTAAAAATTTTAAGTTGCCTAATATAGTTGAGCCAATTAATGTTTCGGAATAATAAAGAAATAAACTACCACTAACTTATCAAACGGATATTAACAACAGTGTACTTAATTCTATATAGACGGAATACGTGATTCATTGAATACGAGATCTATCCAAACATATACTGAAGTACAGAATAGAGGAGATGGCATACGCTAAGAAAAGATTTTTAATTTCTTTACCCATAAAGAAATAGACCACACAAATGAAGTTTATAATATGCTGCTCAAGACTCTTGAAGTTAATCCTTCGAAATTGACTTTAACATAAACCCCATAGCTTCCCAGCAAACTCACAAAAGGGTATGCAATTTGTGCGCGGGTTTTCTGAGAGCGAAGCACTGTGCAATGTTCACATATGGATACGTCAGCATAGTTAGCTGAGCAGGGATTGTTAAAAATCTTCTATATAATGCACAGTGTGTAGGAGCTTTAATTAAAAGTCAACGCGGCCGGATTTTTTGCCTGCCCCACGAACCCATCCGGCTTAAACGTTCTATGTGTTAGGTTATTTTTTTAACGAACACTAAGAGCTTTAAATTTTGTTGAGTGTTAAGAAGCCCTTTGTAAATTTAAATGCATGGTGAGATTTAGCAATATTAGCTTTACCTATACTGCTAAAGTAATTTTTTTGTGGCCTTGTACTTCCATTTGAATTTTAACATACTTCTTTTTTTTTTTGTAAATACGTACTTAATATATATAGGAAAACACCCAGACCAGAACAAATATGCAAGTTCATGCATGCAGAGATTTATCCTGTGTGGAAATCGAACCTACGACCTCTGGAGTGAAGTCTGACGCCATATCGGTCGTAGAGATGAAGCAGTCAAATTACTTTGACTAAGACTCTTTGAGATCTTTTATTAACAAAGCCTTTAAGAACAAGGCTGTTGCTTAATCTGATAGAAATCCTTTAATATTAATATCTGAGTGGGAAATTCACGCAAGCAAGTATAATCTGGTAATATTTCACCAGAACTAAGGCTCCGATGAAACAGGGTATTTCCCGGACATATCTCTTTGATTTATAGACTTGTTAAGCACCCTTTAAAACTATGGTGAAAGAAAGTCAATGGGTCGTTTTGGGAAATATCAAACGCAATACAGTAAATAAATAACGATGTTTGAAGCTAGATTTTTTTTCTTATCTTCCTTACAATACTTTTATTCTATAAAAATGATATTCTCGGACTAATTACACTGCTCCAGCTAGCCCCATAGAACGGTTAAACATTCTAGAATATTTTTATAAATTCGTTAAAACATATGGGTGCATATGGATAATACAAAGATACGAGGAGCTCAATCCAACCTCACATTCACGAGGCTCTGGCAAACCTGTAAGTGAGGCACGAAAAGACGAGGCGATGGCATAAAAGTTTCCGGTAAGCGGCAATAATCATAGGCTTGCCACCTATTACGTGGGACCAAAAATATTATTGGCGAATTTTTGTAGTGTAATGCGCCTCTGCCTATAGTATGTAGTAGTATGTTAATATATCTATATAATAGTAAAAAACCAGTCCAAAGTACCAGACCAATAAACATACTTATGGACACTAACATTTTATTATATAGTCGCTATAGTCTTGTATTTGATAACTTCTATTTATTCATTAGTTTTTTTTATTCCTTCAGACATTTGCTGGTTCTATTAGATTAATATATAAACCGCCTAGGAATGTTGCTTGAGATTTTCCCAAAAGAGTACTGAAAAAGCTCAAGAAAAGCATTTAAATGATAAGCGCGAGACACAGTCTATATAAGCTTCGCAACAAAGCAGCAATTACTTTCAAAGACGAGCACAAATTTTTAAATACCGTCATGATAATATGGTATAATTATATTGTACTGCATGCCGGTATGTTGGATGCCAGAGCAGTGCATATAAAATTGTGAAAAATTATGATAATAGTAATTATCATCAGCCAATCTTCGTCCACTACTGGACATAGTCCTCTCCAATGGCACGCCACTAAACTCGATATTCAGCGCCTCTTTGATAATAAATATACATAATGTCACACCTATATCGCCGAAGGCGTAGGCAAAGGCATATTACACGCCCACAATTCGCCAGTTATATTTTTGGTCCTACGTAATAGGTGGCGAGCCTATTGCCGCTTACCGGGAACTTTTATGTTCGCCAGAGCGTCGTCGTTGTTCAGCCGGTGCACCAGTTGCAGGTGAGGTTGACTTGGGGCTAGGGACCCTATACACTCTTTAATAAAAAAAATATATAATAAGATAATAAATTTAATATTATGTCAGTAATATTTACAATTCTCTAACAACCAAATTAATGATTTAGTTCTATGATAACATTATGTGATGTATATGTGTATAAATTAAAATATAAACACATCGGTTAAATACTCATGAAAAGGTATCAAAATATTAAATGGTATTAGTGGAGTGCGAATAAAAATATATTCAGTATTTCGGCAGC
Organism: Musotima nitidalis; assembly: GCA_949126915.1. NCBI lineage: Eukaryota > Metazoa > Arthropoda > Insecta > Lepidoptera > Crambidae > Musotima > Musotima nitidalis. Next base: position 8,931,026 of record OX421422.1, read on the forward strand.
TCCTTTGCATAAACTGGGCAGTAGACATAAATTGTGGACCGGGACAAATTGCGTCCCATGATAATGTATTCGGGCAGTATTGCCGTATCCTTGCTTGTCAGCGAATCCTACTAAATGAAACTTTCTAGAAAGCTTCTCGCACTTTTCCGTTTAATCAGAATGAAAGGAATAAGGTGGGAAATGAAATTGAGGTTGAAAAGCATTGTGCCGGTTCATGAACCGAAAATATGTCAATGTATGAAAAAAAGGTTTATTAATTTAACCAATTCTAACACGGTTAGAATCATAGAGTATGAACGAACAAAATGTAATTTTGTTTTGGGTTCAACTGGTATCAATAAATTTAAAAATATATTTATTCGTCAATTTGCATGCAATCCTATCAAGACCTAAGGAGCCCAATCCAACCTCATCTGCAAGTAGTACAACAGTGCCCGGTAAGCGGCAATGGGCTCGCCACCTATTACGTGGGATCAACAATATAGTAGGCGAAATGTGGGCGTATAATATGCCTACCCCTTCGGGGATACAGGCGTAAATGTATGTCTGTATGTGTAATTTGCATGTTTCGAAGAGGGAGTCTAAGTACCAAATAAGATGTTAATAAGTGACTAATAATTTAACATAGCAGATGACATAATTAAGTTAGTTAACGTAATAATGTGATCCGAAATGTTCCTGTCTAATTATCTGTCAATTTGCAATTAGTGTATTGATACAGAATGCACAGTCATATAAAACTTATATGATGTAGCAAAATGGATATGCAGGCAGACATGGCAGTAAGTGGAAACGTAGCTCAAAGATTTGATGAAGTTTCACGAAAAGGTTCTTCTATGGTGACGGAAACCTACAAACGTACTAGAGAATTGCCTCCCAATCAGGTTATCAGCCACTATGATGATAATAGAATATAAAATGACCTTACAATATTTTTCACTTTTTCATTACTTATAAATTATATAAATTCAAAATAACGAATACGTTATTATTTTCCTCATATCCCAAAAGCTCTTTAAGTTTTAATTTGTTTTATGTTGTTAATTTTAAGCCGAAACTAACTAAAATATTACATATATTGTGAGTATAATGGTATGGTACTAATATTACGATATGCCCGCCTCTTTAACAACAATTTTAAGTACCTGTGCGGGAAGTATATATCTAGAGTATATTAAAGGTAAGCTGAAATCTAGTTAAAATAGTATTACGGTGAAAACCGCTGTAAGTTTAAATTACGTGGTTCGCTACTGTGTGAGCTTGTTATAATGCTCACCAGCTTTTTGATACACCATACGACTTCATTATTTACGTAAATAAGGAGAGTTAATGCAATATTTTCATGTTGAGCTATGATGTTCGCAGGTTTTAAAATTTAATGAATGTTAAGGTTTCATTAGGGTATTTGATTTCTGTATGGAATATGGTGTAAGTATGAAGTGCGTTATCCTTATAATATTCGTAGAAGGAACATCTTAGTGAGGGCTCGGTTTACCGGCATTTATGTAAATTTAAGGATGTGTTTTTTTGCGGCGATAGCCCAGTGGCGAGACCCCTTGCCTTTAACTTCAGAGGGTCTCGGGTTCAAACCCTAGTGACGCACCAATGACTTTTCGAAGTTATGTGCTTAATTATCGCTTGCTCCGTGCCTCGGAAAGCACGTCAAGCCGTTGGTCCCGGCTGTCATGAACATCTATGGCAGTCGTTATTATGAAGTCAGTGCCTCCTAACAGACTGACAGCTGGTTTAACCATAGAATGATGTTTCCCTCTGGGTTGCGGAGGTCAGACAGTCGCTCTACGTATTAACTGAAATTCAGTCAAATCTAGTTTAACCAGTGAGTAGACCCTGAGTCCTAATCTTAAGTCTAGGGCAACCGGGATAATGCTAGGATATGATGAAGGACGTTTTTTTTCTGCTATCATCATCTCAGACCATTAACGTCCAACTACTGAGCACGGGCCTCTTTTCACGAACCTAGATGAGAGGAATTCAATAATTACTCCACATAGCGGACCCAGTGCTGATAGGCGGAGTTTTACCTGCTAATATGTAACTGGTTTTTAGATATTATTTCAGCTTTATATTTAATTAAGATACTGTTAAGACACTGACGACCGATATGGCGTGGTAGCGATTATAATAGGTTGGGGAAAAAGTCTTTTCGTATTTTTGTATGAAAAGTCAAGACATTTTTTTCAAAGTTTATTTACATTTATTTACAATATATATGTACCGTTTTGTTGAATAACTTTCTGCCATTTTGTGGGCAGAGACATTATCCCGTTACTGTAGAAACTTTGGGACTTCTGATCAAAAAAACGGGACAAATAGTTTTGGCAGTCCTCTCTTGAGATCAACCTTACAGAACCTAAATAATTCTGCAGAGACCGAAACAGGTGAAAATCTGAAGGCGCAAGGTCAGGGCTATATGGTGGATGCACTAGGACCTCCCAGTCGAACTCTCTTAATTTTTGCTGAGTGGCTAAAGATGTGTGTGGTCTAGCGTTATCGTGATGAAAGACCACACCCTTCCTGTTGATCAATTCCGGCCGTTTTCTCTCGACTGCTTCCTTTAATCTCATCAGTTGCTGGCAGTAAAGATCAGAATCGATGGTTTTGCCGGGCGGTAAAAGCTCATAATAAACAATGCCCTTCCAATCCCACCATACACACAGCATCACCTTATTTCGTGTTAGGCCAGGTTTGGCCACAGTCTACCCCCCCCGACTGGTCTCCACCTTGTCGTGGTGGGGGGGCTGAGTACCTCCCGGTAGGGCGCCGGAGGCGCTAGGGAAAAGGCAACACCCAGAGACCGACGACTCTGGGTGCCCTTAGTACTGACTACCGGGGGGGAAACTAAGAGGGACCTATGGAGGGCGCAGTGGGCGGGCCAGGAGGGCTCGCTCCGCAGCGCCAGGAGGGTCTAGGCAGTGGGGGCAGGGGGCCCCTGCTGTCTAACCATGGATCCTCCGGGAAGTCGGCCACACACGCTATGGTCGCAAGGGGAGGTAGGAGGGGCGCGTCCACTGCGCCTCTCTGAGGAGGTCCTCCCGGTTTTGTTCCGGGGGACGTTGGCCGCAGGCGGGGTGTCAGAAGCTGCAACCCAGGTACTGGCCCCCGCCTCTTTCTCAACAAGCGGCGGGCGTCGTCGGAAGATTTTTAGTGGGTATTACTTGGCGGTCGTGTCTGCCGGTGGTGAGTCCCACACCCCCTTTCGGTCCCCCTTTGGCCGGAAGGCAGTGCGTAAATGCATTTTGTTACCGACGTAAAACAAAAAAAAAAAAAAAAAAGGTTTGGCCACAGTCTGTGAAGCCTGGCCAACTTTCGACCACGACCTTTTTCGCACGTTCTTGTCGTACGTGATCCACTTTTCATCGCAGTTATCAATCTCTTCAAAAACGGCTCGGTTTCATTACGTCTCGCTAAGCTTTTTTGTATAACCAGCTTTTTTCAAATGGGTCAAAAATGTTTTGTGGTCAATTCCCAGTTCTTCAGCTACATCGTAACTACTTATATGCCGATCTTGCTCCACTCTTTCAAAAATGGCGTCCATTTTATTCGTAACAGGGCGACCAGAGCGAGGTGCATCTTTAACATCAAAATTTCCGGACGTTTGAACCAAATTTGTGCTACTCTTACTGACACTGCATCAGGTCCATAAACATCACAAATTTTTTTCACTGCTTGAGTTGCATTTTTGCCTTTTTTATAATAAAATTTTAAAATGTATCGAATTTCTTCATTAGATTCACTCATTTTAACGGAGAGAAAAACAAATGAAAAATAGCGGGAAACAACTTTTTTTTATTTTTTTCTTTTCTTTATAATGGAACCTTTTTAATGTTACCAAAACCAGCCAGACACAAAGAGTACAGTCAAAAAAAATTTATAATAAGTTTATATACCTACGTTATGCGAAAAGACTTTTTCCCCGACCTAATATACGCTCTCCGCTCCAAGGTTGTGAGTTCGATTCCAACACATATTTGAGTGCATGAACATGAATATTTCTTCTGGTCTGGGTGTTTCCCTATGTATATTAAGTATTTATTTACAATAAAAAAACAAAGTATTTATGTATGTTTATCCGTTATTTAGTATCCATAACACAAGTTCTTAATTATACTTATCTTGGAACTAAAATAATTGGTGTAATAGTTAGATTTTTTTTTTATGTGTCTCAAATTAAATATTTTAATTTAGTGGAGATATTAAGCAGATTCTAATAACCTATCACCAACAACAATGGGAAAGGGACCCACATCTAAAGTGTATCCAAATTGTTTGTCAGTTGGGCTATTAACAAGCCATCGATTAAACAGTACACGGGCGACATTAATAATGGGAGCTCCCAAACGAATATCGGGCGACAGTAATCAAACAACTATAGCACGGTCATCGAGTATACACTTCATAGAGGAGCTATTTATTATCATTTAATACTGTTCACTTATAAAAAAATTAAAAAAACACTATATTGGTGTATGTGCAAAACTGTAATTTATTTATTAGTATAAAATTAGTTGTTATTAGTTTAAAAGAGACTGTGATCCACAGACAAACCAGTCAAACGGTTTTGTGGGATATGTTTTTATGTAACTTGCATTATTAAAAGGAAATAACCATTTTATCTATTTATCTATCTATCAAGACCACTGAAATCTTTAGAATTCTTACCTAAGTAAACTCAATTCATACCTAAGTGTTATAAGTTTGTTTTCATAAAATAAAAGTAGATATGTCTAGATGTTTATTCCTTGTCTAGTATTCACAGTGCCCGTTTCACAGTTTTTTCGGATGGAAAATGACCAGCTTCCGCTGTGGGTGAACTTTTACTGACTAAGAACCATCCATGTTCCTTCTAGAACCTGCAACACCAAGGCCGCGGTAACTCTTTCGGTTTACCAACAGTCCCGTAACAGTCATTATTCACAGTACCTACAAGTTTTGCTTAGTTTGGGACTAGAGTACTACTACTACTAGAGAACCGCTGTGTGAGAGATCCAGAAGTATTTATTTATTTTATTATATTATCTTCTACGTGCACTGAAATTGTTTACATCTCTTTCTTTAGCGTTAATTACATAAATATCTTGTCGAATATTTATTATTTCTGTAAAATAGTGTTTGTACAAAATATTAAAAACGTGCCCTTATCTATAGTTTACAATGCATCTAAAGGACCCACATCTATAGCGTATCCAAATTGTTTGTCAGTTGGGCTATTAACAAGCCATCGATTAAACTGTACACGGGCGACATTAATAATCGGAGCTCCCAAACGAAAACCGACAGTAATCAAACGACTATGGCACGGTCATTGAGTGTATACATCATAGAGGAGCCATTGAAGATCATTTAATCTTGTTTTTTATCAGAACGCTGAAAATATTATAAAGGATAGCTTATTATATACGCCGACACCTCGCTAATTGAATAGTTGGTCCCACGAAATAGGAGGCGAGTCTATTGCCGCTTATCGAGACGTTTATGTTCGCCAGAGCCTCGTCACCACTTACAGGTGAGGTTGGCTTTGGCTCCTAAGATCTTGGTAGGATCCTTATGCACCCAATATTGAACTATTTGAATTATCGAATGTTAAATTAAAGAACTAATTTTTTTATTGTTTCTATCGTTTATTATGGCTTCCTTACTAAAATATACATTATTTGTTAATGAATCTACGACACGCTCTTTGCTTGCATCTATAAGACGATATGAACATTGAACAAATAATCTACTACTTCGTCTCTGAGCCATGTCTGCCCGATAAGCACGGTATAAGCTGCATCATACACCCGAAGATAAACATTTCAAATGCCCATAAATAACTGTAAACGATTAACAAACCGATGGCCGGTACCGGACCGTAATATATTCACTAACAGATCCCAATATGTCCACCCTAACGCGATATTGGGCGTTGGCGACACAGAACCCCCGCATATCAATGGTGGATCTAAGCTTTTTAATCTAAGCCTGCGATAAGTCAGTCTCGCTGCTTAGAAAGCGATATAGAGAATGGTTTGGAGAAGTGTATACGGCAGTCGTACAATGTTAGGTCAACTGAACTATGGGTAGATAAAATAACAGATTTTCTATTGTGCTCGACTTTGATGGCAGGAATGTGGTAACATAAAAGCACTGACTTTGTGAACTGCGATTCTAATAACTTACAGAAGTGGTGACAGGACTCTAATTCGAAGTTTAATGAAGTGATAGTTGAATAGAGATCCTACTAAGGCCTTAGGATCTCAAGATAACTTCACCTGCAAAAGATGCACCTATTACGTGAGAACAACATTACAATTGGCGAATGGTGGGCGTATATTATATGGTATATAGCTTTTTCCCTGAAAAGACAGAGGCATAATATATGCCGGGAACGGATTCCGTATATTTAAAGAACCTCAAAAATAATAATAATGTAAATTATCTCCAAAAGTCTCGAGCTTTAATTAAAACAAGCTAACTTAAAAGTTTAAAAAAACGAAATGTCTAATAGTCAAGTCTGAGAAAGTTAGAAATACAGCTGAATGAAGCCCTTAGAAACATTTCTCACGATTACTTGACATTCAAGACGTACTAATAAATGGAAAACGAGAGGGTCGCCGGCGAACATTTGCCGATGGTGCGAGCGGCTTCATTAGCATTCACTTTGGATATTAAGTTGGAATAACGGTGTTAATAATTGTTGCAGTGTATTGTCGCCAGATGTCAAGATTAAAATGTCACTTCTCAAATGTATCAAATATATTGAACATTGTAGATGTATTAACAAAGGCAGCGGTGGCTTCTAAAAATTGTAAAGTAGGAACAAAAAGAAAGAAAGTTGTCGTGGGTTGGAATAAACATGTTGGTGAAGTACACAGGTGTGCGCGACAAAAATTTTATATTTGGTGTTGGTATTGTGAACCCAGGGAAGGAGCTGTCTTCAATGAAATGTGTGAAGCTAGAAAATGTTTTAAGAAACGTCTGAAGTGGTGTCAAAACCATGAAGAGCAAATTAAGATGGACATTGTAGCTTCACATCATTCAAATAATGATTTCCGCTCCTTTTGGAAAGCTACTAAGAAAATAACTACCAAACCTTCTGTTCTGTGTGTGTAGATGGTATAAGTAATTCCGGGGAGATAGCTGATCTTTTTAAAGATCACTTCCTGGTCAAATCTTCGTTGGGGTCCTCGCAGACGGTGCTCAATGTGGAGGCAGGAAGATTGCTGAGTTTAAAATGTGCAGCTAGTGAAGTGAGCTTAACAATAAAATCAATGACAAGAGGCAACAATGAGTGAAGTCATGGTCTTTGAGGTCAGAGGCAACAACACAGCACACGTCCCTGAGGTTAAACTTAGTGGGGCTGTACTAAAACGGGTTCACACACTATCTGGGACGTTTATTAACCTCTGACCTCAGGGATGATGACGACATTGAAAGGGAGCGGAGGACGCTGGCGGTGAAGGCGAACATGATAGCTCACAGATTTGCTCGTAGTTCTGAATCAGTTAAAACCACTCTGTTTAGATCGTACTGTACATCTTTTTACACCTGCGGTCTGTGGGCTGTAGGCATATACCCGAAAGTCCTACAGTGCTCTCCGTGTCAGTATAATAATTCATTCAGGGTGCTGATGAGGCTGCCAAGAATCTATATTGCATCGGGCATGATCGCGGAGCATCGCGTAAATTGCTTTTATGCCACTATGCGTAAAAGATGCGCATCTCTGGTGCGCAGGGTTCGTGCCAGCGGCAACAGCATCCTGGTTCTGATCGCTAGCAGGCTGGACTGTGTATATTGCATTGACTTGCATATAGAAAACAAGTTACATTATATTAATTCCCTACTAACCTTAACTTATAAGATAAATATGAAAAATTGGGCCCATGGTTTTGAATAAAGAATTATTATTATTACATGCCAGCTTTGCTCCTGTTTGCAGTGAAAAGGCGAGTTAGTTTTTAAGTTGACGTTCATAAAAGTTTCAATGAGCCAAGCTTGAAAATAAAACTTTACTTCGACTTTACCGCTCGAAACACAATAGATATATTGTTTGCTCCTATTTATGCAATTCTTATAATATAGTAATTATATAACAGGAAATCTATGGATGTGTGATTCGCAACTACAAGTTTATTTAGTCCAAACGACTTAAAGTATCACTGCGCTGCTGGCGGGTTTTTTAATTAAAAAAAAGGTAATCTTAGTTATTTATAACTTAATCACGTGATTGATTATTTGTCTGTCTATATGCATAGCCTTTGTGTTATCATTTTATGATCCTTCAAATAATTAAGGGATACCAATGCTATCTATTTAACTTATAAATAAACCAAACATTTTAGCTTATAGAACATTATAAGATTCTAATTCACACTGGCAGTAACTAATGCTACTTGCATTCAGTTTCGTTACAGTAATCGCTGTTTTTAAACAAGAATAAAATGTGACAATTGACAAATGTGTCAATTGACAAATGTGACAAATATTGTTTGCAATTGGTGCCTTAACGACGGGTTTCGCTGAATGCGACCAATGTTTTAAAAATAGAGGCATCTGCTATAAGGAGCAGCATCTGAAGATTTAAAGATACATAATATATAGATTTGTCTAAATTTTTAATAAGTATTTTTTGTTTAACGTCAAGAAGGTAATATTTACATTTTTCTCAAAAAACTATGAAATAGTAAAAATAAAGCACAAACCATGTTTCTTCTGTAAATGTATTTTATTCAGTACTAGGTGTATTCCATGCATTAAATATCATCTGATCCCTGTATTATTCTCAAGAGAGGAAATGAAGTTCAAAAGATTCGCTTGCACAGACAGAATGACTGTCATTTTGCTAACTCGTTACCGTCCACAAGAGAATTCCCGGATCACTACCCACGCTTCGGCATGTGCCTTTTCGCTCGGGACCTTACATTACTCGGACTTTATGGCGAACACTTCGTGCCATTGAAATAAAGCCTAAAATGCTTAGAATTGTGCAGGTACTCCGAATCATCGACCAGACCACAATGAGATGTACGCTTTTAGCTGAATTAAAACGTTGAGCCATGGTCCACACGTTTTATTGATAAATAATGGCTACCATAGCTGTTATTACGGACTTGCATTTGCAATTTGGTTAGTTGATTGGATTGTGCATTCCAATGGCGATTTATGTAAGATTATTTTTTGTGTTTTCGATGGCATTGAAAGGATTTTTTAGCTTAGCAAAATGTGTTATGTTATTGTGTTTGTACTTTTGCTCGTTTCACCACTCTAAAAACTTAATTATATCGGTTTCTGTAATAATTAAACATTACAATTCGTTTATTTTTAATTTTATTAATTCTTTAAAAAAAGGTAAAAGAAACTTTATGTGAATAGAATTTGAATGAATGAACACTTTATTGCACAAAAAAAAAAACAATCAAATTTCATGAACAAATGTATAGTACAATGGGCGGCCTTATTGCTAACAGCAATTTCTTTACGGCAACCTTAGGATGGACAGAAAACATATAAAAAAATAACAATATAGGGTACGCACAACAGAGTGCTCTTGACTACGTATAAGTTAATAAGTCAAGACTTATACGGTGTCAAACAGTAATCAGAAATCTAGGCTTAGGGTAGTTTCTACATACATTCATACTCACGCTCATACATCTAATTTGAAGTGGAAAGAAACCTTGTTACAACTATTTAAGAGATTTATTGTGTCGAGACTGGTAGCAAAGTTCACTATTAGCACACAGATCTCTAAATAGAACGAGAGTGGCGCTCAAATGGTGAGAGGTAGCTAGCCCTTCGCCAATACGGTAGTATCTTCTGTGACAATTTTTGAAAAACTCGTTCGAACTATGTTTCCCAACTAAATACGCTTCATTTTTGCATATTTATAAAAGATTACTGCTAGTGACGCTAGCGAAACGCTCAGGGCTGTCTCCGATCTCCTTTCACGTCACTGCTTTCTAAACAAACGACGGTTGCTTTGTATTTGTCTTCACTTCACTTAACTTTTTTCTTTAATGACTAACTTGTACTGAACATTGTTTTTCTTAATATTTACAAAGGGGTGACGTCCCAAACAGAAGTTTCAACAGCACTTAACTGCCAGTCGGATCCTCTGCTTAATTTATACTGACATTGTTTATTTTTGTTAAAAAGCTGCACATAATATGTGCAGCTTTTTGAAAAATATTATTTTGAACGTTATAATCTCCCGATCATTATTTTGAACTCGATTTTTAAAAAAATGTAATGATTTTAAATATAATCAAAGTTTTAGAGTTAGTATGGGTAAAACCCACGTTATCTGCGATAAATTTAAGAAATCAGTTGGCTCAGTCACTCTTAGTTTCTTTTTATTCTTTTAAATACCGGCTTCGTGCGTTTAGCACAGTTAGCCAATGTCAAGTTATAGATATATTAATCATATTTCATAAATAGTCAAAGAGAATGAGAGGTGATATAGATGACAAGTGGTAAATGAGACGGGAGGCATAGAGGGGAGGGCCTCTAAACGCCTTGAGTTCTCAGTAAAGATATTGGGATCTCACATGGACTTCTTGACAGAACTTGAAAAGTGATGTTGCACTGTTTTGTTTTATTTACCAACACTCATGTACGTTCACAAACATTAACGGTTAAACGGTTCAACGTTTTTACACATTAATGTTGGAAATATCACAAATTTTAAAAAAGAAAACAAAACTTCTGTCATGACGCTCCGTTCCGTTACTAATAAAATAACAAAGCTATCAAAACAACCAGCATTTAAATATTTATCAATAACAGTTTAATATGTCCTCTAAATAATATTATATAAATGTTAAAACATATCTACACATAAAATAAATTTTGGGGTCATGTATAAAAACAATGAACTATTATACATATTCTGGTATGAGGAATCAACAAAATGAAATGCACAAACAAATTATCCCTAGTGGAACTCGTCAAAGTGTTATCTCAATTTTCTGATATTTAACCGTTATTGTATCAAAATATCCCAATTATAAATGATCGCATAAACCTACGCTTATTCGAGATTAAACCTTATTAATGAAAATGATTTGATTGTGTTGACTGTTCCCAGTGGCTTGATATCATATTCACAACTTTGTGTAAATGTGAATGACAATTAGAGATTAATTTAATATAATTCGCCACATAAAGCCGCGTTATTAACGGTTGGTTACCTTAATATACCTGCTAATGATCGTCTCAATGGGGATGTATTTGACTGTAATGCTGAGGTCCCGTGATTAAACAATAGATTACCCTCCTTATTGTAATGGTCCTAATGTTTGAGTAAAGCTTCTCACTTTTAGGCGTTTTATTGCTTGATTTTGTTTTTTTTTTGTTTGGAGTGTTGAGACAAGTGCAAATGCTTGATAAATAAATAAATATTTGCAGAAAATTACACCAATTATTTGGTTCCAAGATAAGTATAATTAAGAACTTGGGTTATGAATACTAAGTAACGGATTAACATACATAAATATTTTTTTTTTGTAAATATATACTTCTATACGTAGGAAAAAACCAAGACTAGAATAAATATTCATGTTCATGCACACAAAGAATTGTCCTGAATGGGAGTCGAACCCACGACCTTAGAAGCAGCGTGCGAGTATATTCGCCACTACGCCATATCGGTCGTCACCCTTAAATGCTTAGCGGTACGCAGCCGATGTGGTCTAAAAAATAGGAGCAAGAAGCTTAGTAGTAAAAGATTAAAAATAAGTGTACGAGAAACTAGTAATGAGAGTTAGACTCTCGTTTCAGCGTTGGTCGTGAAGACATCGTTATTCTGAGGCTCCTATCTTACCTGAAGATGCCCTGTGTAAGGGCGAAACACGGGTCGTGTTGAATAGTTTCTCGATTTTTCGGGAAATTATAGCAGCGCGGTAATTGTTACAAAGATATTTTTAATCCATCACTTGCTTACAATGGATTTCCGCAAAGTAACGCCTGAATCAATAAATTATTAAAGATTAAAAATAGCTATTAAATGTATTATTATTTATTAAGCTTTTTCTGCAGCTTCCCTCGCAGTATGGCAAGTTTTGAGGGATTTTAGTTTCATCCAGTTCAACTAATGATGATAAACTCCATAATAACGAGTATTTATTTGTTCTAGATATCTCACATCTTGCTTCGAGTAAGAAGTGATATTTCTGCGGACTTTGGACTGAGTAAGTACAATTTATTTATATTCTCTCCCTTTAATTTTATGAACTATAATTCATTGTAATATAAAACAAACTAACCGATCAAATACAAAAAAGTTTGTTCAAGTTTGACTCAATAAAGGTTTTGTTAAAGTCACCTTAAATCTAAAACGCCTATCTACTGCAACAGGTGCTGTACTGAAGCCAAATGGGATGCAAAACTCGATGAACAAATATTTAACCATGACCTTGGCTTGTTATGTGTGTAGTTATCGCTTGCTCTGTGCCTGGGAAAGAACGTTAAGCCGTTGGTCCCCGCTACATAAACATCTATGGCAGTCGTTACTAGGTAGTCAGTACATTACACCTTCTAACATCCTGACAGCTGGTTTAACCAATGATGATGATGATGTTTCTGGGTGGCGGAGGTCAGACGGCACGTCGTCGCTCCACGTAATAATTGGATTTTAGCCAAATCTGGTTAGACCAGTGAGCAACCCTGGGCTATAAGCTTCATTTCAGGCAACCGGGATAATGCTAGGTTATGATGACTTTGGCTAATCAAATCAAATTGTCAACCAGGAAAAACTTTTTCGAATTTTAACCTTTATTTGTAAGGAAAAACATGTGAAACTTTGATGAATAAACAGGGCCTTTGTAGCAACAAACCAGCCTATTTTGAAAAATAAAGACACATATCTCTATCTTCCAGCATACAAATATAAGATTTGCGTGACAATACAATCCAAGACATTGGGATCTAATAACAGTTGTACCCATATTGTGGAATCATGCCACACTTATTGTCCTTGAAGTTTAATTGCATAAACAATTGCATGTAGCTTTTTTCGCTTACAAGACTATTTTATTTTTTAATTATTTTTTATGTAGGTACACAAAATTATAGTACCTATATTGTGAATAATGTTGATGGTTATATATATAAGTCATATATACTTTGTTAGAAAGTTTAAAAAATAATAATTTATGTATAATGCATTACTGTTTACCCAACAATATTTTATACATAATATATTTATTATAAAGTATGTCGTACAACTGGTTATTAAAATAGAACTGTTGAAAATAAAATAAATCCAACAATATCAAATTCAGCAGCTATGCAATATAAAATACGCAACATTATTTTTTATGGAAAAGCTTATTATTAAAGTGAATTTCTTTGTTCACATAAAACAAAACATATCAAATTAACTGAGCAATAAGAGTTAGACGCCTGTGCGCTCGCCTGCGCGCGCTAGACCGTGCCGCGTCATGCTCCGACCAACTCATATATTCTAAATGAGATAACTTGTTCATTTTAAAAATTGAAAAAGCTCGTTATGTGTCAGCTAAATTAATTAATGCCAACATAGAATAAACTTATTACATATAAAAAACATGAATTTACTACCTAATTATTAGCCTTCATTAGATTCTCAAGCAGTATTTAAGTCAAGTCTTTTTTGAAGGATCAGTTTACTATATTTTAATTATAAATTCAGAGCATAAAGTATTAATTTAAAGAGCATAGCCTGTGAGTTTCTTGAGAGTTGTTCTTTCAGAAAGGTGCGCGGTTTATTTGTCTTGTTGCATGTAAATGAGTCTAAGCTTCGTGATTTCAGTGTTATAATATGTTCTTTATATTTATTTTTTACTTTTTCAAGTACTATGTAAAAGTTTTTGAAGTTTTGAAGTATTAATTAGTTTTTGACCGCCTTGTGTGGTACCTACAAAGGTAGCTCAGAGGCAGCTAGTTATGAGACGTAACGTAAACTCGTGTTTGACAATACAGTGCGCTCAGCTTCTCGAGAAAGCTCATGTTGGTGAATGATAAGCTGATTTTAGCTAATGAGCTGTTAAGTTAATTTTTTATGTGTCGTCTAGGCTTTCATTAGCTTAAATAACATAAAAATATTTAAAAAATTATACATACTGCCTACTATTTATTTTTTATTCTCTTATCTCAAAATATGTCACTTTGAAAGGATGGCGTTAAAAAAAAAAAGATAGTATATCTTCAGTTCAGCTTCTAAATTTAAAGACCTCAGATTATTATCCCTGCCTTCATGAGAAGTACTCTCAATAGAATAGACCGTAATTTCCGCTTGCCATCTGGTGTGCTATTAGTATTTATTATCTAAGTAAATGACATAATTTCATTTGATAATACTCTGTTATGAACTAAAAGGGATACTTTGAAAGCATAACTACATCATTAGAATTTATTAGCTACAATATTTTTATGCGTAGCGCATGTGTATTATACTTCTAATTGGTAACTAAACACTATTTTGAACTTTACTCATTTACAAGGGATACGAGAAGATTTTTTTTATATAAAAAGTAAGCCCCTATACTAATTTACTTAATTTTTTTGTTGTATTCTCGATTTTAATTGTGTACCAAATTATTACAGAAATAAAAGTGATTTGATTTGAGTTTTGATTTGATAAATACAATTGTTTTGGTCATCAGTATCGGATTTAAATATGATAGCCTAAATTTATTTGCACACTGGGTGATAAACCTTTTTTTTAAATATAATATAGATATTGAATATTGCAAATTTACTGATAGGTACTAATATACTGGCGAACTTTTATGTTGCGCACATTAACATACGCTCTAATATCCTTCTTTAATTACTACATTAAAAAGCACATTACATAACCTCCAAAGCTAACTAATCGTTAACTTTAAAGGCCTAATAATATTATGTTAAGACTGAAACCGTTCTTTACCTAATAAGTAAAATTCAGGTAGAGATTTAATCACAGAAAGTTACAAAGTACCACGCCCTAATGTAAGCCGCTGCTCAAGAATAATTAAAAATTATCGGCACCATTTAGCCTCAGGTAAGGCGTACTTGGTTAGAGATAATACTTTTTTGAAGAGTTAGGTACGTGAGGGATTGGTTGGTTGTCCCAGACGAAAAATAGTAGAACAAAGAAAAGTTCAACGGTATTTTGGGCACGTTCCTCCTGCTACGGCAAGCCTACGGTCTTGGCCTCCGAAACTTTTTAATTAATTTCGAAAAATGCTATAGTTAATTCCGCCCTCGAAATTCGAATTGTCAATTTTTTGTCTATTTCTCTTTCAGCAGACAGTTTTTGCAGTTTGTTATAGTTGATTAGCCTTTTCTCGTTTTTTCATACCAATATATTTTTCTTACTCTGAAGCAGTGCACCTACAAGTTTGCTGCGAAAGCAACTACGTACCGTTTTTTTTAAATTTCTAATGTTAAATTTCGTATGGAAAATAACAACAATATCTCATACTTAAAAAGTTTTAAAGTATCTCTACATCCATCGTTTAAAAATGAAATATCTATAGAATGTACTAAAAGACAACAAATAATTCATATATCATTTTATTATCATCAAATTATAAAAATTGAAAATTTTACCACATGTTCATTATTTTTTGTTTTTGAGTAGGTATTATAGACAATAAAAAATAAGAAAAATGCGTGAAATAAATAAAGTTAGTTAAATAACTGTTGTATAGCTTTATATTGTGTGTGCTATCATTGGATCTGTTTAGTCACACTTTTACTTACTGGATCTTTACGGTTGATTAAATTTTTTTATAACAAGAACAGCTTCTTTTGTTTTTAGTTTGAGTTCAAAATTTATTAACATAAAAAGTAAAATATTTGATCGTCTTAAGTAATCCATCTTAGGAGCAGTCGCTGCGGTGTTAATTAGAGAACAGGATTTCATTACCCGAACACTCTTCATTAACTTAATGAAACAAGATAGCTTTTATCGAGACAAAGTTTTAAATGGGAAAATAGTCGACGAGACAGCACTGCCAAAGGGCGGACTAACCCAATTCAAACCTCTTTTACTTGTGCTAATGAGATCACAATCATTAATTAAAGCACTCTTCACCTTTTGCTACCCCTTGACATGAGTTTTTGTCCTTTATTTACATGTGTTTATTTTTATAGAAATATACTTATTCCAAGGATTGACTGATACTAATAGGTTGGGGAAAAAGTCTTTTCGTATTTTTGTATGAAAAGTCAAGACATTTTTTTCAAAGTTTATTTACATTTATTTACAATATATATGTACCGTTTTGTTGAATAACTTTCTGCCATTTTGTGGGCAGAGACATTATCCCGTTACTGTAGAAACTTTGGGACTTCTGATCAAAAAAACGGGACAAATAGTTTTAGCAGTCCTCTCTTGAGGTCAACCTTACAGAACCTAAAGAATTCTGCAGAGACCGAAACAGGTGAAAATCTGAAGGCGCAAGGTCAGGGCTATATGGTGGATGCACTAGGACCTCCCAGTCGAACTCTCTTAATTTTTGCTGAGTGGCTAAAGATGTGTGTGGTCTAGCGTTATCGTGATGAAAGACCACACCCTTCCTGTTGATCAATTCCGGCCGTTTTCTCTCGACTGCTTCCTTTAATCTCATCAGTTGCTGGCAGTAAAGATCAGAATCGATGGTTTTGCCGGGCGGTAAAAGCTCATAATAAACAATGCCCTTCCAATCCCACCATACACACAGCATCACCTTATTTCGTGTTAGGCCAGGTTTGGCCACAGTCTGTGAAGCCTGGCCAACTTTCGACCACGACCTTTTTCGCACGTTCTTGTCGTACGTGATCCACTTTTCATCGCCAGTTATCAATCTCTTCAAAAACGGCTCGGTTTCATTACGTCTCAATAATGAATCGCAAATGAGTACACGGTTCATTAAGTTTCTTTGAGTGAGCTCGTGTGGCACCCAAATATCGAGCTTTTTTGTATAACCTTTCTTCAAATGGTTTCTTCAAATGGGTCAAAACTGTTTTGTGGTCAATTCCCAGTTCTTCAGCTACATCGTAACTACTAATATGCCGATCTTGCTCCACTCTTTCAAAAATGGCGTCCATTTTATTCGTAACAGTGCGACCAGAGCGAGGTGCATCTTTAACATCAAAATTTCCGGACTGAAAACGTTTGAACCAAATTTGTGCTACTCTTACTGACACTGCATCAGGTCCATAAACATCACAAATTTTTTTCACTGCTTGAGTTGCATTTTTGCCTTTTTTATAATAAAATTTTAAAATGTATCGAATTTCTTCATTAGATTCACTCATTTTTACGGAGAGAAAAACAAATGAAAAATAGCGGGAAACAACTTTTTTTAATTTTTTTCTTTTCTTTATAATGGAACCTTTTTAATGTTACCAAAACCAGCCAGACACAAATAGTACAGTAAAAAAAATTTTATAATAAGTTTATACCTACGTTATGCGAAAAGACTTTTTCCCCGACCTAATATATTTAAAGCTCAGAATCCCTTGCATATTAGGTATAAATTGCACAGTTTTGTCTTTTTTTACTATTTTTTTTTAATGATTTGAGATTTTGCATTTATATTTCGACGGTCTCTACGTATAAAAAGACATGTCTAAAACCAAGGTTTAAAGGAGAGTGCAATAAAAGTTAAAATCGCTCTAGAAAAAAAATTGTCATATAACAAATAATTACGTGAACAATTTATTTATAACTGAAAGTTTCTTTTTCTAGAGCGATTTCTTTCATACGTGTTTTTTTATACGTAGGAACCGTCGATTTACTTATAAGTAAGGTAAGGTTTTACTAGAAAATAATCAACCCGTATGCGGTGACCCAGGTGAAAATAGAACTCACGAAATTCGTATATCAGGTCTACTACTCTATTTATTTCTATATATTGCTATATGTTAAAATGTTATTATTCATCTTCAAAAAACTAACTACATCTGTTTTACCAAATACAATAACAGCCAACCCCCGCATGGTTTTAAAATAGTCGTCCACCGCTGCGACAAGTATGCTACCGTGGCTTGTTCCTGTACTGAACTTGAAAAAATAACCAGTACAAAATATCTGGGTGTTATGCTTGATCAGCGATTGTCATGGCATTGTCACATTGAACTACTCATAAATAGAACAAGGAAACTTATATGGACCTTTAAATCTTTACGGCATGTGGCCTCTGAGCATCTTTTGCGCCTAACATATATATCACTAGCGCAATCAGTTTTGTCGTATTGCCTAACCGTGTGGGGCGGTGCAAACAAAACTAGATTTCTAGACTTGGAAAGAGCTCAGAGATCATTATTGAAAGTTATGTATTTTAAACCACGCGACTTCTCTACAGACCTACTCTACTCCTCTAGTGATTTGTTATCTGTTAGAAAATTATACGTTTTAAATACTGTGATGAGTAAACACAAATCGCTCGGAACACAAACTCAAACAGATCGAGACTCACTCTAGAAGGAAACGTAACGTTGTGCAACAAACGCGAGTAAAGTCAGTATTTGCGAAGAGGCAATATGACACGAGAGCTACTGCTCTATATAACAGAATAAATAAAGAATTAGAAATTTATAATATGACTAATACAAAATGCAAAATAGCGATTACTAAATGGTTGAAAACTAAAAGCTATGCTGAAATGGAATTAATTATAAGTTAATACACACTCACCACACACACACACACACACACACACACACACACACACACACACACACACACACACACACACACACACAAATCATTAGGATAGATTTTTTGTATAAATTGTTTAATTATAATATTTAAGATAGGATTGATTAATTATATTATTTATTTAATGTCAAAAAATATTTGGGGTAAGACAAATTTCATAATTACTTAATATTAATAAAATAATAAATAACAATAGTAAATTCATATAATTTCAGATTTTGTCAATATTGAAATAATCATTTATATTATAATGACATTTAGCAAATTGTAATGTAATTTTATTAGCACAAATGTTTGCATCAAAAACTATTAATTGTTTATGTTATGGTGGACGCTGTCCAATTTGCTTAAACTAGTATATTGTAACCATGCTACGGAAGAGCGGTCTTACCTAACACAAGCATAATTTGCTTAAAAGGTAGCTCCATTCACTAAATTTGTATTAGACACTAAGTTAATGAAATAAACATTTTGTATTGTATTTGTGTATTTGTATCTTTTATTGCACATAAATCATAGCCAGAATATTAAAATTCCTATTTTTATAATTGGGTTATTTGTCTTTAGGACATCCAAAAAGTTAAAACGTCGTGCCTAATTGCTTTCAACTAGATTTACTACAGACTACTAAACCGTATTAATTTGTATCAGAAACAGTGTGAACCAAAACGTACAAAACATTAAATTCAAAAGTTCACCTGCAAACAGTTATGTTAAAAGGTATGAAAGTGTTAAAAGCTCCGCCATAAACCAAAAACCTTTACCAAAAGTCCATGAATAAAAAGTTAATTAATTGATGGCGCTTGAGCAGGCGGAGTGCGTTTTATCGCCCTAGCCCACCCTTGCATACGAATCATTGGAATACTAGCAAACCCATACTAGATACAGTTGTGTCTTGTCAGCCGGTATCAAATAAATGAGTCCGTTCGGTTTGATTCATGTGAATGGGGAATGGAAAATACCCCAGCTACAAATAAAACGGTCTGACTGCGCGAGGTACCGTGTACCGCATTCGGTGCATCCTCGTTCCACAGGACTCGTTTTAACTACTCTTTCTACTTTTTTCACAATAAAAATCGATCTCTCATTGACAATTTGTCACGTACAGCATTGTGCTTTAATCACAAAATAGAGAAATGGTAAGAAATGCGCCTATTAAGTTCATTAACGGAATTATTACAAAACTTTTTGTGTACTTTAACACAAATATTTATCTTGGTTTGGGTGTTCCTTATGTATTATGCGTATGTCTATGTATCTTTATCCGTTGTTCAGTATTTAATCTCTGCTATTAGAGAAATATTAATTTTATTTGTTCATATGGTTTAGGAAGTAATTAATATGGAAGTGACAACTTAAAATAATGTACTATACACCCAAAAGTAGTTTCGTACAATCAGGGCTATTTTAATTGCTTCCATACATTATGAAAAGGCACAATACAACGTCACCCAGCCATTATTCGGAAGATCTCTGGCCGTGGCTTAATAAACCTCGACGCAATTTCGGTTATTGTCTGTATGTAAATTTATTTGTAGTGGAGCACCGTACTACTCTCCTGCTGTTTAACTGGTTGCTTGTGTTTTTATTGTAAAGTTAAATTACTGGCTGGTGAATCTTAGGCTTTATAACTGATTTCTCTGTGTAATGAGTGTAGTGCAAGTCTATCCGGACATGATCCTTCTTAGTTGATTTAGGCCTAATTATGCTTTTGTGTGGATAATAAACGGAAGACAGAACATTGGCAGAAAGGAAGGTAGATAAAAATAAAAGGCTTTGTTATTGACGTAGAAGTGTTGGCAGAAAACCCATCACGATTTAGCCAAATTGGCCGCTACAAATTAGCTGCGTAGAATCTACTATCGAAAAGAATGGCGTGCATTACAAGAGGCCTTCACTCAGCAATGGGTGTCTAGAAGAAGAATGCCCTTCGTCTTGACTCTAGGTGCTTTAAATAAATTCTAAATGTATTGTAGTAAGCAAGTTTTGCGTGACTAAGGAAAAGTGCATTGATAAATTATTATATCTAGCATTATATTTATATCTCAGTCGAAAACGCCTATCAATTGCGACATTAACGATTAATGGGATGCAAAACTCAATTAACAAATACTTAGCCATGACTTCCTCAGCTTGTTATGTGTGTAATTATAGCTTGCTCTGCGCCAGGCACGTTAAGTCCCGTCTAAGTTAAGTCATTACATTACACCTAACACCCTGACATTTGGTTTGACCATAGAATGAGGTTTCCTTCTGGGCTATGGAGGCACGTGTCTTAGTCACCACATTGCTGGAAAGCAATGAAAAGTATTAGAAAGGCTAGGGATAGTACAATTAACTGCAATTTAAATTCTGTCATACAAAATAATTTATTTTGAAAGTATAGTGATATTTTTTGCGTACACATAAAAAATTCTATAAAAGACAATTTATCGCTACAAACGTCTCGATTAACACGCGCTGGCCTCGCAAGATCATTCGTTCTTGAAGGTATTCGCTTCATACTCATGAATCGATTCCCTTTCCTCTGTGAGGAAAGAGGACGTGGAACAATATTAGCTCTGTTTGAGTAACAATAAATACCTTGTAATAATAAATTTGATCGTTTTATTGTGCTCTTGAAAACCAATATTGCGGACGACCTACTTACTCATCGTAAAGAGATATGATTTTTATTTGAATTCTCCTGCTGTTACGAGTATTATTGGTTGTTGTCATTTATTCCGGGTACATTGAGATGTATCATGAGATATATGTAATATTGTATCATATAACACTTGATTACACAAGTATTGTACTTCAACGTGACTGATAAATACAAATAAAGCGGTGATATTCAGAGCTTTGACCCAATATTGTCAAATACTCTAAATCAATGAATAGATTTGGGGCACCGACTGGCCGCTAAGGTTCTTCAACGGCAACCACGAATCAGCAAATATAGCGGAGGGCGGCCCCCCACCCGATGGACCGATGATCTGGTCAGGGCGGCGGGAAGCCGGTGGATGCAGGCGGTATAAGATCGATCAATGTGGAATGCAATTAGGGAGGCCTATGTTCAGCAGTGAATTTCAAATGTCTGAAATGATGATGATGATGAATTAATAGCTTTTAGGCAGGTTGCACAGAATATGGTCTGATTAAACTGATTTCTCGGTGTAATGAGTGTAGTGCAAGTCTATCGGGATATGATCCTTCGTAGTTGATTTAAGCCTAACCATGCTTTTATGTGGAATGGGCCGGATAATAAGCGGATGACAGGAGGGGAAGAGGGGAAAATGAGGAGGCCTATGCTCAGCAGTGGATTTCAAATGGCTGAAATAATGATGATGATGAATAGGCAGGGAGCACAGAATATGGTCGGCAATGTTATAGTAACATTTGTATGACTTGTCATAATGACCATCAGGAAGAGTCCTGATGACAATCAGCCGGTGCAATTCACAAAGTTATTTAGCTCCTTTCTGTGCAGACTAAGAATAAGACCATCTAGCGTAGAGAATAAACGGTAAATAAAGCAAAAGGAAATCTTCATAATAAAACAAGCGGTCGAAGATACTAAGTAAGTAGAAGGTTAAAGATGAATGAAAATCAATTACATCGAAATGACTAACCGACACATGCCTTATAAACTTCAGTTCGATTGGTAGGAAACATGGATAATGTATGATATGCACTTCCCTCTATTCATTAATCTCTGTGAACAAGATGTCGGCTGCGAATGCTTTCACCCTACGTCAATTAATTTGATATCTACCACTTAATCTTGCTCGAGCCCCACTAACCCTTATTCAGAAGCAGCAGTCGTAATTTCATTTGTTAATTTTCTTATTGCATGTGAATTAATGGGTCGAAATTATATACAAATTACATAAAGCCTGTTTCATAATGTTTGATTAGGCCTTATGTCATATTGGCAGTTAAATTCAAGTCAAGTTAATTGTCAAATAAACGCAAATAAGATCTTACTTGGACATTGTGAAATAAGCCCTTAATCATGTTTGTTTGTAATATCAGTAAACTGCTTTTAACAAATGAAAACATTCACACTTATAATGATTTGTAATGATCACATTTATGAATAACATTTGCCGTGAGAGTCGACTTGCTACATTCTGTAACAATCTAGAGGACAAGTGAATATTGGATATTTTTTTAAAATCAACAGCTCTCGTATATTATAGAGAGGGTCCAAATTAAATCCAAACTTCTTTCGTCGTAGTGTGTAGAACGCAATCACCCCTGAATTGATGGAACATAAAATTTACGTGAGTGTGTTCTCAATTTGACTTTATTATATGTTATGTGTATCATATGTATGTTTCCAGGATTTTATCAAGAGACTAAATAAATACTTTGCGATAAAGTTTACGGATTATTTTACTGGTTCAGAAACACTGCATTGTAACAATATGAAGGACAAATGATTATAATCTCGTTCTTTTATTTTCATTATCAACAGTTCTCTTAGTGTCAGTTCTAAACGCAATAACATACTGTGAAATGGTGCTAGTTTACTGAATTATGCTCCAATTCTGATAGAAGTTTTACCGATAAATTTATCGATGAGTTGTGAACTTATCCGAAATATCGCAATATTTTATGACCACACTGAGTTGTCAAATTTTGAATCCGCCATTTTTTTCTAATGACATATTTGCTCAAAATACTTTTCAAACTGAGATCTCTTTTAAGCAATATGCAGGAGCAAAGATACCCAAGTCAATTGGTTACATTGCTCCTTATTAATGTTTTTATATATATAACAAAACAATTAAATAATAATAGGTAATAACTAATCATAGTGTTCAAAATTTGGAGCAAAGTAGCATAATTTTACGGTAGACAGGGTCCAGACAACGTCCATGCCTGCCTGTGAATTGAACAAGAAGTTCTCGTGTGTATGTAGCATTACTTATATAAATATTTTTTTAATTGATATTTTTTATAACTGTTACTTTTTATGGAAATTCTATTTTAAAACTTTTTGTGTCTATCTCCGTAATCCATAATTTTTTTATAATTGGTATTTTTAATAACTGTTTTTTTATCAATATATTTTTTAAAATTTACGTTATTTACCAAGGGAATAAATAAAGGTTGTAGATCAGTTTACGGACTACAACACTCCGTAACAATATTAATGACAGCTGATTGTTATCTAGTTCTTATATAAGAACTATTATTGTCAGCTCTTTTAGTGCCAGTCCTAAACGCAATAACATAGAGAGGGTCCAAATAACATCTATACTTCTTTCGTCGTATCGTGTAACACGCAGTCAGCCGTGAATCTATTACCAGTACTAACATTGATTGGCCCTCTAGGGGACCGAATTATTTGATTATGTCCACTGGGCCGACAAAATTGTCCTATTACCAAGAATGGCCTTATTTGACGAGTATTCGTATACCTGATATTGTCTTGTCTTATTTATAAGATAGCACGTGGCTACGGTTTTGCTCAGCTGCGGTAGCCAAGAATAGTTTAGACTTTAAGTTTTGATAAAGTTACTAAAGTGATTTTTTGGGATAATTTGTTTGCTGATAATATAAAATCACTTCAAGTTAAAGTTTATATTGGGCTTAATTACAAAAAAAAATATGTTACGATCAACCCCAAATTCACATAAGTATAACCTCTATTAGTTTAGTAATCTCTGTTTCTATATATAGGTAATTATAAAATTATTGGCCTTATGAAATAAATTCTACAGTCACGTACAGTGACTAGCCAGTTACTACTATTGGCTATATTTTGTATTAATAAAGCAAACAAAGTAGTAGCAACTAATGCTATATAAGGAGTTTAATTATAAAACCAGTAAACCAAACATTGTTGCGAATGTTCAGCCCAACATTGAACCAAATACAAGGATCCGCCTCACTCATTCACACCCCCCATGAACATAACGCGTCCGTATTAATCCGAACAGAGTTTCAAACAGCTTTTGCAAACATTTTCGAATAAATTGTTGAGATATTTTCATCGTCCTTCCCTTCAAAGTTTGGACCACAACCGTAATACAGTTTGGGGCGAGTGGGGCCCTACGCGCACAGACGTAGTTATTGTAGCGCAGGGCACATTGAGATGCGACACCTGTATTTGACGCCGCAGAGACTAGTACACATCACAATGTAACATTTATTGCCCAAGTACACGGACATTTCCATTTCGCTTCACGGACAAATCATACAGGGTTGTCAACGTCTTACAGTCAATATTAGATCGTCTTTTGAACGCAAAGTCTCACAGTGAGAAATAGAGAAGGCTATACTTTGGGTTTTTTATCACAAGTTAAGTGAATTAAGAAACTAAGATAACCTAGAAATAATTCTGGAATGGACACCCTGTGTCAGGACCCGTAGGACGGACGTAAGACAACCATCTGCGAGTGTTTAT
Source organism: Musotima nitidalis (assembly GCA_949126915.1). NCBI lineage: Eukaryota > Metazoa > Arthropoda > Insecta > Lepidoptera > Crambidae > Musotima > Musotima nitidalis. The sequence goes on from OX421422.1 coordinate 8,956,096, forward strand.
CTTCAGCACCTGACATCCTTAAGTTGATTGAAACATTACATTCTTCATTATCATCATCATCATCATACTCAACGTACACTGCTGGACATAGGCCTCTCCAATGGCTCGCCACTTAGCTCGATTTCCAGCTCATTGTCTCGAAACACTGAAAGCCGCTTTGGGTAGGTCGTCGCTCCACCTAGCCGGAGGGTATCCTACACTACGCTTACTGAGACGCAGTCTCCACTGTAGGTTCCGTCTACCCCAGAGGTTATCGATCCAACGGCAGATAAAACCGGCCCACTGCTTACGCACTACCTTCCGGCTAAAGGGGGACCGAAAGGGGGTGTGGGACTCACCACCGGCAGACGTGACTGCCAGCAGTAATACCCACTAAAAATCTTCCGATGACGCCCGCCGCTTGTTGAGAAAAAGGCGGGGGCCAGTACCTGGGTTGCAGCGTGTGGCACCCCGCCTGCGGCCAACATCCCCCGGAACAAAACCGGGAGGACCTCCTCAGAGACCAGTCGGGGGGGTTCATTAAACACCCGTTTTAACATGTTGCAACGTGCATATTATAAAACTAAACCCGACTAGTTTAAATTAGGTACTCATTGCTAAAACCTAGGAATAACTTGTGTACCTACTGCGAAAATGTTGATTTAACAAATGTTCAAGTTACCAAACTACGTTTATCCCTATTTATTTGTAAAGCATAGATCGTATTAGGGCGGAGATTCTCCGAATTCCGGCTGCAATGCAACCTCTGAAGCTTTGAGCTAAAATTTACCTAGCATAAAAAATAAAGCAGCGGCTACAAAATGGGTATCAATATGCTATAAGAAAGTCATACCGATATGGCATTATTATGTTATAACTGTGATGCCTTTACACATACATACCCATTGCAACAAAACTTAAAAAAAGAATGTTAGCTTCTAGCGAAAGTAAAAGAAGGTCCAGTTAATTTGCCGGTACTTTTAAGTTGAGTCTTGTCTTGTGTGCACACAGCTAAGAGGACATAGTGCACCGCGGATTGTTGTAGCTTATATGATAGGATGAGTGATATTGCATATAGATATCACATATGACTACCTAATTTGCATACGTTTTTCTACACAGTGTGCAGACTTTAATTTGGCCTCTGACTTGAGGCAAACTGAAGAACCTTTTGTAGTGTAATATTATTCATATTGTTGTTGCTTGGAATTGTAGCCTTCATTTTGTATTCCTCAATGTTTATTCACCAATAAGAACTTCTTCTTTTCCATTACGAAGAAGTAGTTACGCAATCCGTTGACAAATGTATTATTCGCTTTGTAACAATGTTACGTTACACACAAAGTTCCCAGTCGGTCTCCAGCTTTAGGGGCAGTGCGTTTTGGATGGGGTCGGGGAAATTAATCATTCCCCTGTGTGCAGATTGCAGATTACCACGTAATAAGTTTGGAATTGGCCGTAACAGCGAGCGCGCGTTGACTTACAGCAAACAAACTCAAATGCACTCCGGGAACACTCATTTCCGAATCGGATTTGATCTGTCTTGTTTGTCAGCATTTAAATTTTAACGTTTGTCTTTGTTTGTGATCTAATTCTTATGTCAGCCCAATACTTAGCATAATTTATGCTATGAGTACTAAATAATAATAATTATCAGCCTTATAAAGTCTTCTGTTAAGGACATTAGGACAATTACAAATACGCAGGATGACGCTCCTGCCCATCATATACTTTTTTTTCTCTTACAACCCATGTCTTTTTTTAGAGTTGAAATTACTAAGCGTAAATGTATTCTATCCTTCAGTAATAGACCGTACCTTTTCTAAACACGTTTCTGCTAAATTAAAACCATATTGTACATTTGGTAGTCGTTTCTTCGATAGCCGAGTATCGTTAGTAGTTATTAGACCCGGTCATTTTATCGCTGACAGCCCTTCTGAATGCTAAATACTTGGGAAATCGTTTCAATAAAAGGTGGGGTACGATCATAAAATACCTATTTTCTAATACTAGCATCGAGATATTGATAATTCCTGATTTTATTAAATGCTATCGTAGATTTCATTTCATCCATTTCAATGAAGATGCAAATTGAATTATGGAATGAATGAAATTTTGTCAATACAAATAACCCTTTACTTAATATATTGATATAAGCTATTTTATTTTGTATTGAATATTGAAAATATATTGGTATAGGGTAAGGGCTTTTCTATTTAACTGATAAATAGTTTTTTAGAAATGTTACACTTATTTTTACATTACTCGTATATCAAAATTTGATGTCCACATAAGACAGGGTGTTATACAAAAAAAACTAGGTGGTAATTTTTTGGTACAAAGGACGTCTAACAAAATGGAGGCTGTCAAAATCTATCTATTTATAATAATAATTGAAATTAAAGTAAAATTTAATATATTTAAAAATATATATGTAGATATTCAAACGTCATTTATTACGTTTAAACTTTTGAACAGAAACATTGGCAAAACAAACATTCCCCTATAGACAGTCCTTCCTACGTAGTAAAAACTTTTCCTTGCAGAAGATATAAAGTCCGCCGCGACCGGCAACCAAAGACAAGCGAAGTGAGTGTAAAATATTCAATAATTCAAATTCTACCGCCACGATTCAATTCAGTTCAAAAATATTTGAATTCAAACATTAATTTAAATTCATCAGCAATTTACCTGATAAGTTGGGTCAAGTTGCGTAAGAAAGATGGGACTTTTCCTTGAGAGGCTTGAGGGATCGTGTTCAAGCGTGGTGCCTATTTATTCCTGTTGTTTAATTTACCTTTGCTTTGTTCCCGTCCCTTTGTCTTTTTATTGCATACCGGACTGAGTTCGGTTGAGCGTAATACAGATAAGTTTGAGAGAAATTTCTTCTTAGTTCTCTATTGTTTAAGTAGTAAAGACCATGTAATTTTTTTTTAAGGATTTATACATTTTTTGAAAATGAATCCCGTATTTAAACGAAAGGTATATACTACATAATCAATTGGACATCGTCCGCATGGTCGTAATTTATAAACTTTTGTCTTGAAAAGGAGCGAAATTTATAAAACCAGCCATTTCTCGTAAAAAATATCTATAAATTTGATCAAGCAGTTTTTGAGATACGCCACAACAAACAGTCACTGCATTTTTTTTAAAGAGGTTGCATATTGTTATGTCAGATTACTATTTTAAGAATTTATTAATAAGCTTTTATTTCGATATTACAAACAGAAACTTTATTTATTTATGTGGATAGAAATGAAATAACATTTATTTATTACAATACTGTATTAGGAAGAATTTTTATTGCTGCGAACGTGTGTATGAGTAAGCTTTCGCACACAAGTTCTGGGACCGATATTGAAAAGCGCTGTCACAATATAGTGGCATCAAGCCGCGCAAAAATGGAAATTGAAACTCTTTTTGGTTTTTATTCCCAGCTTGAAGTGAATACTGGCCAGTTTACAATGGCCGCAAAGCGTTTTGGTAATATGAGTTTTTAAATTGCATTTGACTTATAAGAGGTTGAACTTTTCATTTGAAATGTTAAACGCTTTGGAAATATTCGCCTTTTGATATAATTTCTTACATTTGGGAGGTGAAGGCATTTTCATCTTGGGCTCTATAAGTTTATCATTTAATTAAAAAAATTACATTCCACGTATGTATTTTTTTTGCGATAACATTTAGTATATTATAATAGATTATCGAAAAAATATTGACATTGGCCTAATACAAATCTATAAGGTCATAAACATCAATGACAATATGGCGTGGTAGGGAGTATTCCCGCACTCCACTCCTGAGGTCGTGGTTTCGATTCCCAAACAGGACAAATCTTTACGTGCATGAATATTTGTTCTGGTCTGGGGGTGAGTATATTAAGTATGTATGTACAAAAAAAAGTATTTTTGTATGTTACATATCTTGAAACTGGCTATTGGGCAATACGTTCCGCCCGCGACTTTTCTAATTGGTAAAACCTTGGTGGACGCAGCACTTTACGGGTGAGCCACATTTCATCTGGGTTATATGCATTTGAAATCAAGCACGGAATGTCACATAGACCCCTGATCTGGATATGATTTTTACGTATGTATTTATATCTGCAGTCAAATTTTGTATGTGAAAATAATGATTGATTTTGGATTATATGACATCCTGGTTCGCAACGCTTAATGCACTTATGCAAGTTTTAGTAATTTATTTCTGTTTAATTGCAGTCTTATTAGATTATCTTACATACGTAAATTGGGTAAGTAAACTGATGGTAGTTCATAATTCTTTATTTGCGTCGTGTTGTACATAAAGATCTTAATGTTACATTTAATAGCTCTGAAACATAAACCCTGCAAGGGTATTGCAAAAAACATTACATAATAGTTACATTTATTATCATTGGGTGTTTTCCTATGTACATTAAGAATGTATTTACAAAAAAAATATATTAAAGTATGTGTATCCGTTGTTTAGTATCCATAACACAAGTTCTTCATGATACTTAGGTATCTTGGAACTAAGTAATTGGTGTAATTGTCAGAAAATACTTATTTACTTATTAAATTCTACATTACAAATTAAAATTACACAGAATAGAAAAAACACAAATCAAAATATAGTTACAATTAAAATAAAATCACATTAAATACAATAATTATAAAATTAAAAGTTACTAATAATAGTAGTAATTAAAATAAAGAAAAATTTGGCAAGAACCTCTTCAAGTTAGTCGGGAGAACTAATATTGATTAGATAGAGCCAGTTCAAATTGAGATTATAAAACAATGAAGTGACATTGTATTACTATATCAAAAATAATAAGACTTCAGTTTCTTGTCAGGTTAATAAAAATCTCATCTCATGCACACCTTTAATAATACGGAAATAGTTTTTTTTTTCGGATTGGAATTCATGAAATGGCCATCTTACGCTAAGGTGGGGCGGAAGTGTGTGTCAGGCTTGTACTGACTAATAACCATCCATATGCCATCTTAAGCCTGCAATGTTCCAATGCCGCGGTAACACTTTCGAACAGTCCCGCATAACTTTTAATTACCTACTATTTCAATTGAGTTATAAACACAGGGACATGCGTGGCTTATATGTTTCCTTATAATTTGTAAGTCTTAGAGCCAAGTTGCATTGCTTGTTGGCAAATCATTGGAGAAACATTCGGCATTTATTTAGGTTATTCTTCATACGCTGACCCAGCGACCCGTAATGCATGTTGGCCTCCGACACAATAAGACTTAATTTCATTCAATCTTTCTCTAATATGAACCAATTTACACTACTGATCTATCAATTAATTTATTATGCCCAAGTAAGTTCTTGGCTCCGTCCCTAGAGTAATTTACGTTAAATAAATAAACATGCTTAGATTTTTAAAACTTTAACAAAAAACTCTTAGCTCGCCTATAGAGTACAAGCCAAATATGGAGCCCGTTTCTGTACCAATTCCCTTAATTGACTCGGCCCCGGACCATGCTGCGCTCGTTTTTTCATAAAACCTTTCAACTGCATCTAATTTTGTGACGGTCAGCGCGATTGCAAAAGAAGATCAACGAGTTTCTCTTTTGACAAGTCAAAAGTTCCTCAAAAATACTGGTGCTATCACTTTTTATTTAAATGGAGGAGAAAATAATAAATTACTACGTATGCTTTTGGTGAAAACATTCTCGCATGTCAAATTAAATGGGGAAACCGGTCCGTGATTATAGAGAGATTAGTGGGACAGTATTTTTAATCATCATATATGCAAACTTCCACTTTTGAAGTTAACAATTTCAAATAAAAAATGCCTTCAATTTGGATTAATTCCGTTGAAACTCTCGGTGTTGGAGATTGCGACAATTTAAATGAGACCCGACCCATTTTGTAGATTTATTACTAAATTAAATAATTTAAATTTATTACAAAACAGATTTTGCTTATGTTGACTTTAATCTCATTATTAAATACTTGAATATGACTATGAGTATAATGGTGCTGTTCACGTAATAACAATATTTACAATAAGTGTCTTAAAAAAATACCATATTACGGTAATGTTTGTTATCCCGAATAATATAAACTATTTTTTTATAAACATTAAATTCTATATTTATTTGACACATCGGCTCTTGACTGTTTAGGAATATTTCAAATGATGCTTAGTAATTTTTAACATATTTATTATAAGTTATGTAATTGTGTGCATAAATACATACATTCACTGACAGGGGCCTGTTTCCCCGAAGGGTTAGGCAGAGGCATATTCTACGCCCACACTTCGCAAATTATATAGTTTGTCCTACGTAATAAGTGGCGAGCCTATTGCCGCTTACTGGGCACTGTTATGTTCGCCAAAGCCTCGTCCGTTGATCAGCAGGTGCACCACTTGCAGGGGAGGTTGGCTTAGGCTCCTTAGGTCTCCCCCCCGACTGGTCTCCACCTTGTCGTGGTGGGGGGGCTGAGTACCTCCCGGTAGGGCGCAGGAGGCGCCAGGGAAAAGGTAACACCCACAGACCGACGACTCTGGGTGCCCTTAGTACTGACTACCGGGGGAGAAACTAAGAGGGACCTGTGGAGGGCGCAGCGGGCGGGCCAGGAGGGCCCGTCAAGCAGCGCCAGGAGGGTCTTAGGCAGTGGGGGCAGGGGGCCCTTGCTGTCCAACGACAGACCCTCCAAGAAGTCGGCCACACACGCTATGGTCGCACAAGGAGATAGGAGGGGCGCGTCCACTGCGCCTCTCTGAGGAGGTCCTCCCGGTTTTGGTCCGGGGGACGTTGGCCGCAGGCGGAGTGTCAGAAGCTGCAACCCAGGTACTGGCCCCCGCCTTTTTCTCAACAAGCGGCGGGCGTCGTCGGAAGATTTTTAGTGGGTATTACTGCTGGCAGTCGCGTCTGCCGTTGGTGAGTCCCACACCCCCTTTCGGTCCCCCTTTGGCCGGAAGGTAGTGCGTAAACGCATTTTGTTACCGACGTAAAAAAAAAAAAGGCTTCTTAGGTCTATTTAGGATCTCTATACACCTTAAAAAAACCCTGACAGGGGCAATGGTTGTTCATATTCGTATATTTATTGCACTCCATAAGTTACATTCAAATATTTTCATTTCATTACTTATTTAATTTCTCGTAAAACCATGTAAGAAAAGTAAGTATTGAAAACTCTGATTCCGTACAGTAAGTTGCTGATTCAGTTCACTGGTCACGGCTCCGATTCTCTTAATTGGCAAGTCTTAGCTGACGCAGCACTTCGCAATTAAAGCAGATTCTATGCCACCACAAGTGTACGGATGAGCAGAATCAACTCGGCCCGATGAGAGAGCGGATGTTAATTATAAATCGCTGATCAAGTAATGGCTCGGCTAATCTATGCTAAGCACTCGGTAACTATATATTGCGAATATGATAAAAACTTTTGAGGAAATTAACAGTTTGTAGAGCAAGAAAAGTATGTAATGTTCGAGGAAATCGAAAAAGTATTATTTAGGAATATGTAGTTCTTTTTTGTAGACATATAACATACTTTGGGATTGTTCGAAAGGGTTACCGTAGCCCTGGTTATAGCAGGCTCCTAAAGGAACATGGATGATGATTAGTCAGTAAGAGTCTGACGCGCTTGTTTAAGTTTTGACCTTCATAAGAGCTCTCTTGAGCCAAATTTGAATAAATGACATTGTCTTTGACACAGCCTTCTGCTCCACCCAAAGCGGGAGAATGTCATTTTATGCTTTTCCATACGCAAATAGAAGTACATACTGTACCATAATTTTATGTATCATATTCTTGAAAAAAAAATAGCATAGTAATTAAAATTACTCCTTTACACTGTGTAGTGAACTTAATACGTGAAGCAGTAAAATACTAGTAGATCAATTGTACAAGAAAGAAAATATTTAAGTAGCTAATAAATGACGATCTAAGCGAATGAAATGCGGAATGTACATAGTGAAAAGGGGAGAGTGTAAATGCCCAGTTAAACCAAGCGGATTTGTACCAGGCTCTCATTCGAATGTACATCAACATTAACCCGAGGTACCCAAGTAATACAATGAATACTGATACCCCGTAGGGGCACTGCAAATTGAGAGGGAACTTAAACATACAACAAAACTACGTTCTTAATTATTCTATAAACTAACTCACTACAACAAAATTATAAATTTCTTGAAAAATTTGCACATTTCAAATATATAAATGCATGAGAATGATAGAATTTTGTGGCGTATGAAATGGGGTTTGCAAGTATCGGTTTTTCGGATATTGACTAAATTCGCAACAGTTTCTTCTGCGCAGTGAATACAGATGGCGCATCTACGCTGCCGCCCCAGAGAATGACACAATAAATAAATATTCTCTAACAATCACACCAATTATTTAGTTGAGCTATGCGTGCGCATATGCATAATAAGTACTAAGAGCAGTTTACATTAGAGTAGTAATGCAAATCTCCATATTTCCTCTTAAATTGTAAGTGATGCTAGTTCTCGTGAGCTAGCTAGCACCTGTAGCCGGTTGGACTACAGGTGAGTCTCGATGTTAAAACAAATTAAATATATACTCTGTCCTAAGTATTAAACTAAGACAAAGTTAAAAAGCTTTTATTAAAATAATAATATTTGACTGTCTGCATAATAACCGAAACGTTGTGTAAGGTTTTTTTATATAATTACATTTTTAGCGACATGCGTGTTGGATGTTATAATTACCTTATTTATTATGCTTATCATTAACGCCTATTCAGTCTCAAGATGCCTGGCTCACAAGTGGTATTAAAAGAATAAGCCTTCTTCTTCCTGAGCGTGTTCTATCGTATGCACTGAGAAACTGATTGAAATGATGCCAACAGCCTCTGTTTAACATCGCACCGATCGCCATCTGCGGGAAGTTCATCCTCACACCTTACAAATGACAGATATGGAACGCTTGAAAAAATGCGAATGAAAATGCTTAATGCCTCGAGGTATTAGGTGGTGGAGTAAGCCACAAGAGAATACAATATGAAGCGTAAAACGGTTATTAAAGGTTACTTGCTAATAATTCCCCTCTGGTGTTGCAATCTTCCTTTCGCATTGGTGAACACTTTTCATCAGGTAGGTCGTATTCTTGAGCACCTTGGGATACAGAACCTTACCGAGTTTCTTGCCGACTCAAAGCAGACGAGCTTTAGTGAAGAATAGATTCTAAATTTAAACGACTGTCACAAGAGCTTCAGAGTAAAGCTATTTTTTAATAAATGTAATTTAATTATATGAAAAATGTCTCATATAAACAAATGTCTCTAGTATTTCCACGTTTTAACATATATTCAAACTTTTTAGTTGACCGTTGACTATCATATCCTACTACTAATACATTGACTGTTATTCCATCCTTCACACCTAACTTTATAAACTTACAACCGCAGAGCGTCGAAAGTGTTCGCCCACAAACTTCCTCAGAAGTTGGTAGGTTACCGAATTTGGCTATTGATCGGGTAATTGAAACGGATTGAGCCGGCAGGATTCGGGGCACGTAGCTAGTTGTCGCGACACTACGTGATATCTTGGACACTCAATACATTATCGTTATCCTCAGAGGTATTTGTTATTTAATATGAATCTGCTGTTGTGGTCGTTTTAGGCTTGTCTATTATTGTGGTTAATAGGTAATAAACTTTGCCTGTAATAACTGCAATTTAGCCAAATCTGGTTAAACCAGTTAACAGACCCTGGAGTACAGCCGGGATAAAGCTAGGATATGATGGTAGATGAAATCATATTTTTTTTGGCACATATGATAAGTTCCTTATTTTCTCTGCAAATAGTTCATCAAGATGCTTTATTTGGTTTAGGCTTCGATGGTTTGTTAAACATATTAAAAAAATATACATACATATATCACGCATGTGTCCCCCATGGGGTAGGCAGAGGCAAATTATACGCCCATACATCGACAGTTATAAAGTTGGTCTCACGTAATAGGTGGTGAGCCTATTGCCGCTTACCGAGCACTGTTATGTTCGCCAGAGCCTCGTCCGACCGATCGGCAGGTGCAACACAAGCAGGTGAGGTTGGTTTAAAAAAATATGACCAAAAAAATCCCGATTTTAAAATATTTAAGAGGGCAACTAGGACGATGTTTTTTAAACGTCTAAATCGATTTACCCTATTAGGTTCATCATCATCATGTCATCCCATTACCGTCCCAGAACTGAACACGGGCTCTCATAAACCAAGGTGAGAGGGTATTGGGTCACACTCCACCACGCAAACACAGTGCGGATTGGCAGAGGCAGGTGTGTAGCGTCCTGCTATTACAAACACGTCATCATTAAAAAAATTTTTTTATTGTACAGCATTTTTCTACCCACCTTTCCATATATTTATTTATTTCATTAACTTATTCATAATTATTTTATACTTTCATTTTGTTATAAATATCGCGATGCCACTCTCCACCCGGGTTCTATTATTGCCCTAGCGACACATGCTGAGGTAGGATCCCAGTTGGCCACACATTTGGAGAATGTTATAATTGTAGAAATTTGCTATTACGTTGTTTTTGTTTGCTCTTAGTTTTCAGGTTATTGTTATTAATTTATTTAATGTATTTGTTTTGTTTTTATTGCCTTGTTCTTTTTTATGTATGGGTAATAATGTTTTGTATTCTAATCTGGAATAGATTCTAATCTGGGATTTTTTAGGCAGCCCTATTAAGCCTTTTAACGTGACTTAACGATATAGTGATAACCGGGACTAACGTATTAACGAGTCTTCTAAAGCACGAAAGCACTCGAGATTAAATGCCACACAAACGGTCACCCATCCACGGACTGACCTCTATGAGCTCTGCTCTACTTTTTGATAATAATTTCCCTCCATCCAGCACCGCTTCCAGCTATGCTAGGTATGATAGAAGATATTTCCTTTGGTATATCTATTTTCGATATCTGTAAATAAATATTTACCTAAAAGAAAAAGTTTTCTAAGAAACATTTCACCAAAATGTAATGATCAAGCGTGGCATCACTTTGCGGGTGTCGTATCTACCCTATTTTATCGAGAGCATAGAAAGTTCTTTTGCAGAATAAACGAGTTAAATCAACCATAAATTTGCCTGAAAATGGGCCTCTCGAATAAGTTATCATCGGCAGTTAGGTAAGCGAAGCCCCAAATTTTATCATTCCATAACGGAGTATCTGACAGATAATAGGTTTGTGGAATGTGATGCAACAGAATATACATATTAGGTCGGGGAAAAAGTCTTTTCGCATAAAGTAGGTATAAACTTATTATAATTTTTTTTTGACTGTACTATTTGTGTCTGGCTGGTTTTGGTAACATTAAAAAGGTTCCATTATAAAGAAAAGAAAAAAATAAAAAAAAGTTGTTTCCCGCTATTTTTCATTTGTTTTTCTCTTTGTAAAAATGAGTAAATCTAATGGAGAAATTCGATACATTTTAAAATTTTATTATAAAAAAGGCAAAAATGCAACTCAAGCAGTGAAAAAAATTTGTGATGTTTATGGACCTGATGCAGTGTCAGTAAGAGTAGCACAAATTTGGTTCAAACGTTTTCAGTCCGGAAATTTTGATGTTAAAGATGCACCTCGCTCTGGTCGCCCTGTTACGAATAAAATGGACGCCATTTTTGAAAGAGTGGAGCAAGATCGGCATATTAGTAGTTACGATGCAGCTGAAGAACTGGGAATTGACCACAAAACAGTTTTGACCCATTTAAAGAAAGCTGGTTATACAAAAAAGCTCGATATTTGGGTGCCACACGAGCTCACTCAAAGAAACTTAATGAACCGTGTACTCATTTGCGATTCATTATTGAGACGTAATGAAACCGAGCCGTTTTTGAAGAGATTGATAACTGGCGATGAAAAGTGGATCACGTACGACAAGAACGTGCGAAAAAGGTCGTGGTCGAAAGTTGGCCAGGCTTCACAGACTGTGGCCAAACCTGGCCTAACACGAAATAAGGTGATGCTGTGTGTATGGTGGGATTGGAAGGGCATTGTTTATTATGAGCTTTTACCGCCCGGCAAAACCATCGATTCTGATCTTTACTGCCAGCAACTGATGAGATTAAAGGAAGCAGTCGAGAGAAAACGGCCGGAATTGATCAACAGGAAGGGTGTGGTCTTTCATCACGATAACGCTAGACCACACACATCTTTAGCCACTCAGCAAAAATTAAGAGAGTTCGACTGGGAGGTCCTAGTGCATCCACCATATAGCCCTGACCTTGCGCTTCAGATTTTCACCTGTTTCGGTCTCTGCAGAATTCTTTAGGTTCTGTAAGGTTGACCTCAAGAGAGGACTGCCAAAACTATTTGTCCCGTTTTTTTGATCAGAAGTCCCAAAGTTTCTACAGTAACGGGATAATGTCTCTGCCCACAAAATGGCAGAAAGTTATTCAACAAATCGGTACATATATATTGTAAATAAATGTAAATAAACTTTGAAAAAAATGTCTTGACTTTTCATACAAAAATACGAAAAGACTTTTTCCCCAACCTATTATTAGACGAAAAAATATTTGCTTAATTTGTGCTTTTCATGTGTGTTGTTTGTGACAGAATGTGGTAGTCGCTAAATACTCTGTGACAATCGGCAACCGGCAACCCATTGCCGGCTTGCCGGAGTATGACCAGGATTCCTCTCACCTTCCCCCCGACTGGTCTCCACCTTGTCGGAGGGGGGGGGGAGGGGGGCAGAGAAGGACGGAGAAGCCACTAGGGAAATGGTACTCTGGATGCCCTTAGTACTGACTACCGGGGGGAAACTAAAAGGGACCTGTGGAGGGCGCAGCGGGCATGCCAGAAGGGCCCGTCAAGCAGCGCCAGGAGGGTCTTAGGGCCCCTGCTGTCTAACGCACTTCTATAGTCGCACGGGGAGGTAGGAGGGGTGCGTCAGAGAGGTCTGAGGAGGTCCTCCCGGTTTTGGTCCGGGGGACGTTGGCCGCAGGCAGGGTGTCATTCGCTGCAACCCAGGTACTCAGGCCCCCGCCTTTTTCTCAACAAGCGGCGGGCGTCGTCGGAAGTTTTTTGGTGGATATAACTGCTGTCAGTCGCGTCTGCCGATGGTGAGTCCCAAACCCCATTTCGATCTCCCATTGGCCGGAAGGCAGTGCGTAAATGCATTTTGTTACCGACGTCAAACAAAAAAATAATCAAAAGGAATCCTCTCACCTTAGTTCGTGAGAATGGGCCTGAGCCCGTTAGTGTTAAGTTAGCAGGGCTACTACTACTAGCACTTCGGCACACGACTCTTAGTGCAATAGATATTTTAAATATTTTATTTAGGCGTTACTTTGCGGAAATCCATTGTGGGCAAGTGATGTATTAAAAATATCTTTGTTACAAACATAATTACTGAATAAATCCAGTCTTTGCGCATTTCTAATATTTGCTTGTGCATAACTGCACATAGCATTACTAGTGCTAGTTCTGATATTTCTGTAACTAATGGTTACTTTCACTTAATCAGTTCCGAGAGTTTCCAATATAGTCTCTCTGTCTGCCTGTGTACACGATTTCCTCATTAGCGTGCTTTTGTTGGGTGAAGCACCTGTGGTTAGGGCTGTCACTCTGTAAAACAGCAAATATAAATATCTTATAAGTTGCTTGATATATAAATAAATCGCTACATTAATATAAATGAATGCTCTGGCATTGAGATTGTAGCGTCTTTTCGGGTCCTAATCTTAAAGCAGGCCGTAAATCCTGGCTGTCAAATAAATCATTAAAGGTTTGTGCGTTCCACTGCACGATTTCTGCTTCATATCCACAGCCTTTAGTTTGCGGTTACAGAAATTGATATAATTATTGACGTTAAAATTTTTTTTACCTAATAATTAATTGATAAAACATAACTTTAGCGATAAAGGTAAATCGATGTTAAATAATGGTCCAACAACAGATATTCTGCATAATCGGATAAGGCTTGAGAGACGTGCATGACCCTAATAGTACAATGATGTACAACGTGCTTAGCTCACCTGAGAGTGATGTGTGGGAACATGCTCTAATCAAATCGCACGGATGTCGTGACGCCATTGGTAAGCCATATGTTGTCACAACACCGATGCGATAATACCTTTGGTGTCTGTCAGTGACGAAACTATATGTTAACGTTGAATTCAGTATATAATTCTCATCCCAGGCATCTACTTAATTAACACTGATTCTATCTCAGCTTAAGGACATCTTCCACAGAATGTGACAATGAATTGCTCTTAACTTCGGCACAGCTCTTCGTGAGTGAGCTGGTAAAGCTGGAGTGGAACGACGTGTAAAATGATCATTTAACACCGAATCCAACCGAACAGTTTGGAAATTAAATTCTTTAGTAAATCAAGGGTAAAACGTAAGTAATGAAATGGCGTAGTAAAATTGACGACATGCAAGAACAACACTTGTATTTGTAGAATGAATGTTAATTGAAATTGTTAGCGGTTCATTCTATTTTGCGCGCTTCGTATAAAATAACACAGTCATGTTAATTAACCACTAACATTTTTTGATTGTAGATTTGTAGTATCTGAAAATCTGACAAAATGAAAAAGTTTGCTTAGATTTATGTTAGCAATAAGAGTTATAAGAGTGTACTTTGGATTGCCGAATTTTTTGTAGCTTTAATTGACATCGACACCCAAATCGGCCTTAAAGAGAATCAGATATAAACGTATTCACCAGTCAGTCGGGCATAGAAAAAAGCACTGCTGCTTAGATTGTTATTAGCTTGGTTAAATATATCAGTGCTTAAGTAGTAATTGGGTCTTATAAATATAATATTTACATGGAGATTATAAACTCAGCGTTAATTGGCCAAGTCAAGTGTCTGGCATCTTGCTGTTAGAATTTGAATATACCATTTTCAGGTTTTGTACTTACCACTGCCTAGGACCAGGAATTGGAATTACTTAATAATACTTATAGATATGTATCCTAAATCTATTCATTCAATGATTCAATTCTATTATACATTGAAGGAAAGGATAACTCGGAAAACTTCAGTAGGAATATGAATCCAATATCCGATTGAAAGCATGAGAAGCCAATATCTTCAAGTAGAAAACTAAGTCAACGAGCTCAGATTTGATTTCTTGATGTGATTGAATAATATAAATGAGGTACCTATCTTTTTTTTTTATAAAAGCAAAACACAGTTATTATACCGCAAAAAGCAAAACAAAAAGGTTTGCTTCATATAATATCCAGAGTATTGCATTTTTTGCAATAAACAATTTATATTGATAAGCACGACCTTGAAATCAATTACCACAAAAAACTGTAGTACTAAGAAACTAGAAATAAATTTGTGAAATATTATTTAAAGAGTTTGTTAAAGTTAAGAATCTAATAAGATATAAAAAATAAAATTATGTATTCACATACTACCTACTTATGTGGTCCATAACGACATTCCAACATACCAACCACTTTTTCAAGCAGGAAACTACAAAGTATTGAATGCTTTTTTCAAGAGGTGTGCTACATTTATCAAACAATCCACATTAAATGCTGCAATGACAGCTACATTAGACCCTGATCGCGTTTCCTACTACGTGACCTTCTCACGGCAAAGCATTTTTTTATGCGTGAACATACCTATGTCATAATTCGATAGATATTACATTAATATCTTATTGTAAGTAATCGGCAACAAGGCTATTTTTTGTTCTTCGTTGAAATTTGCTAATTCGTGATACTAAAAGTGTTATTATTTCTTGTGAATCTGGTGACTGCAGTACTCATTTGTATGTTTATATTAAGTGGATAATGTGTGTACTGGTTTGTTGCCCATTCTCCGAAACGGACAGGAGTTTGTCCGCAGCGTCAGTATGAAATAACTAGGTCTGCTCCGACTTGGTCCGCGTCCGCAAATCAAGTAATTAATTTAGTAAATATTAAATGATAAAAGCTATAATATGTGGTAGGTTAATTTTAAGTGTTTGCATGTTTTTTTTTGTTTTTATTATATTTCGATTGTTTTGTTTACACATGACGTCTACCGGGTAATGCTTTTTCCTTATTTCGGACTGCTCGAAGTTATTCTTTTTAGAATAAGCAACTCTATTGTACATTGTTGTGAAATTCCCTTTTTATATATGCGTTTTGTGTGTACATAAATTGTTAAATAAATAAATAAGTAATAAAATTTCGATGACTGATTTGACCGGAGTTTAGTATACTAGTTCATACAGTCCTAAGTTCGAAGACGAGACGCGATATAGCCTCCTTTTCTTATCTGCCTCGGCCAAGTCGCAACGGGTCAGTGGTAGAGTGGTTGTTTTGGAAAACCTTGGCCAAAACCCAGCAGTTAAATGTTAACAGGATGCCATTGAATGATGATTGGCAAAACCAAAATTTTTAATGCACTGCATTATCTCGAATCTTTTGTTAGTCTGTACAATCATGCCTTTTTCCCCGAAGGCTATTGCCGCTTACCGGGAACTTTTCTATTTGCCAGAGCCTCGTCCGTTGATCAGCAGGTGCACCAATAGTAGGTAAGGTTGACTTAGGCTCCTAGGATCTTAGTGGGATCCCCATAAACCATGTCAGTCTGTAGTAGGTAGCAAAATAAGCTGAGTAGTGCTGTTTTTTCTATTAGGCTTTACAACGAACGCCATCGTCACAATTGCCACTGGTCAGTTGAAAAGTCTGGAAAGAAGAGTCTTTGTAAGTGATAAACGTTACTAAGCAATAAAATAGGTAAACACATTTCATTGGAAAGAAAGTTAAAAATTTAAGTTGATATTAAACTAAAGTTAAAAATTGCCATGAGTTAGTGTAAATAACTAATAACAATAGAATAAAGGTTAAAATCAACTCCTACTAAGCGCTCCAAGAATATTAAATTATCTTTAAGAATCGCAATAAGCTGTCGTGGGCAAAATCGCGGGCAGAAGCGGGTATTCCAATATTCTAGCCAGATGTTACTTTCCCTCGATCAGAAAGAATGTGAACAAAGCCACAGAAGTGACAAGTTTACGATAACAATTTTCAAATAATTCCGCTAGTATGTTTATTGCCTGGGAATAATACACTTGTATGGAATATAATGACGAGGTTGCATTTTATCGCTAAGAAAGTAGGCCTTCAATGATCTTGATGCAGTTTCTTGGAACGAAATTCGCTTTCGACAGAAGCAAAAAGTTGATTTACAATCTGTGGGAATGTCGTCACTTCTATGTGTATATCTACTACACATTGATTATGGTTTTCAATTGACGACAGGCGACAAGGGACTCTTTGCGATTATAAATAAATAAATAACCTCTTACAATCACACCGATTATTTAGCTCTACGATTATTATTCTGTACTTATCATAGAAAATTAGAATTCTCTGGTACTGACTCTTTTACAAAGTAAATATCGTTTTATTTTAATGACATTCAAATGTGGGGTGTTTATTATTCTGAATAAATGTGGCTACTAACCAGCTTTTTTAAATTTTATTTTGACGCGAAATAATTCGAACTTGATGGCAAATAGAATATTATAATAGTTTCAAAATAGGAAAAAAAAACTTCAATTTCACTAGAATTCCTAACTTTTTTAGGAGCACGTACCGGCACTGTTACTCTGGATTAGCGTTGCGAGGTGTGCGCAAACTTAACCCCCGCGTAATCTTGCACCACCCTATCCTACTGGAATATAATCCTAACAATAATAATTCTTTGTAATCATTATCATACCACAATAAATAATAATATATAACAATAATATATAGTGTACCACAATAAGTAAATTATATATTGTTATTAATTCCTGAGACATCATATATTACCGTCTATTTGGGTTTGCGTCCTCTGTCACAACAAACTTATTAATAGAAGCTGCTTTTGCTTATGCTCCACAAGAATTGTGAAAGATATTTTAATATAGCTTCAGGAACAAACCCTTTTCTGTTAAATTTCTATTTATACTCCCGTAAATTCTTAAAAAAAGAAGCAACTGTAATTTATAAAGAGAGAGTTCCACAAAAATATTATAACATCCCAATGAAAACGAACTCAAAAGTCGATAAAAATACATCATTAAAAGATGCCGAGGAACAAATTATGGCTTTTAAATCAAAACTTACTGCCGCACATTTCAAGTACACGATTAAAAAGCAATACAGCGGACTTTATGAAACATTAAAAGAATTAAGCGTAACGGCTGAATAAAACATTCAGTTGTTTTATATGCGTTCTTAGGCTGTTTATTTCCACAGCTAATTTAATTTAAAGATTTATATTTCCTAAAATACCAAGATGTTGAAATTCATGTAATAATGCCTATAAGTTTTTGATTTTAAGATACTATTTATTGGTTTAGTATCAGGCACACACTCTAGTCGAAGACTTTCGTCTTGTACTGACTAACGCTAAAGTATTTTGGACAACAACTTTTTAAAATACGTATATTGTTAAAAACTAATTTAGCATTAGTCTCATAGCAGTAACAGAAAGTCTCTACACACCTCACAAAATAATGATTATATATAGTAATACTGAGTGTTTTGTAGTTATAATAGGTTGGGGAAAAAGTCTTTTCGTATTTTTGTATGAAAAGTCAAGACATTTTTTTCAAAGTTTATTTACATTTATTTACAATATATGTGTACCGTTTTGTTGAATAACTTTCTGCCATTTTGTGGGCAGAGACATTATCCCGTTACTGTAGAAACTTTGGGACTTCTGATCAAAAAAACGGGACAAATAGTTTTGGCAGTCCTCTCTTGAGGTCAACCTTACAGAACCTAAAGAATTCTGCAGAGACCGAAACAGGTGAAAATCTGAAGGCGCAAGGTCAGAGCTATATGGTGGATGCACTAGGACCTCCCAGTCGAACTCTCTTAATTTTTGCTGAGTGGCTAAAGATGTGTGTGGTCTAGCGTTATCGTGATGAAAGACCACACCCTTCCTGTTGATTAATTCCGGCCGTTTTCTCTCGACTGCTTCCTTTAATCTCATCAGTTGCTGGCAGTAAAGATCAGAATCGATGGTTTTGCCGGGCGGTAAAAGCTCATAATAAACAATGCCCTTCCAATCCCACCATACACACAGCATCACCTTATTTCGTGTTAGGCCAGGTTTGGCCACAGTCTGTGAAGCCTGGCCAACTTTGGACCACGACCTTTTTCGCACGTTCTTGTCGTACGTGATCCACTTTTCATCGCCAGTTATCAATCTCTTCAAAAACGGCTCGGTTTCATTACGTCTCAATAATGAATCGCAAATGAGTACACGGTTCATTAAGTTTCTTTGAGTGAGCTCGTGTGGCACCCAAATATCGAGCTTTTTTGTATAACCAGCTTTCTTCAAATGGGTCAAAACTGTTTTGTGGTCAATTCCCAGTTCTTCAGCTACATCGTAACTACTAATATGCCGATCTTGCTCCACTCTTTCAAAAATGGCGTCCATTTTATTCGTAACAGGGCGACCAGAGCGAGGTCCATCTGTAACATCAAAATTTCCGGACTGAAAACGTTTGAACCAAACTGGTGCTACTCTTACTGACACTGCATCAGGTCCATAAACATCACAAACTTTTTTCACTGCTTGAGTTGCATTTTTGCCTTTTTTTTAATAAAATTTTAAAATGTATCGAATTTCTTCATTAGATTCACTCAATTTTACGGAGAGAAAAACAAATGAAAAATAGCGGGAAACAACTTTTTTTTATTTTTTTCTTTTCTTTATAATGGAACCTTTTTAATGTTACCAAAACCAGCCAGACACAAATAGTACAGTCAAAAAAATTTTATAATAAGTTTATACCTACGTTATGCGAAAAGACTTTTTCCCCGACCTAATATGTTTGATAATGTTCCCAGTTACAAAAGACATTACCGTGCCGTGTGCTACCTGCCTAGAACAGTGCCACCCTCTATCATATCGCGGGTCGTAAGACTCAACGAAGAAAAATCCTACTGTATGATGGGCAACAGCGTCATCCTGTGCGCTGGCTTAAACTGCGATCACGAACCCGCCTGCCCAGCGTGGTGATTATGGGCAAATACCCTATGATATGTAATCTGTTGGGAGCCTTCCCAATGTTGAGTAGTGGCCTTTATAAGGCTGATATGATAGTAAAAAACATGTTTAGTACAATATACAACTTCAGTCAGATTTTTGCAATAATGTTCCATGTAAATTTTTTTGCTAGTATATTAAAACAAAGTCGTAACATTTTTCAAACAACAATGTAACAAAATTAAAGCACTTTTACAAGTTGACTACAGTTTTAGAGACCTATCAAAAATTTGGTGGAATCCCAGTCGTTTTATTACGGAGATAGACATATGAAACTGCATGCCTACGTGGAAATACGTACATTCGAATTCCGTAGGTAATAGTTCAAAGTTATTACGCAGCGTTTGCATCCAGTGGCGACCTCTATTGCGGCTGTGGTGACAGTAGCAAGAAAAAGAGAGTTACAGAAGGATGGCTCCGTTGTTTAATTTAACTTTTGTTATTGAAGCGCTTAGAGCGGAATAAATCAAGCATTTAAGGAAGTAATTGCTAACCGATTTCAGCAAACTATTAATGTGATATTTTTTGTGTGATTAATTTTGAATTCCGTCCGCTTCATCTCCTAAACCACCTTTAAAAGATTAGGGAACTCGCTAGCTCAATTAATTATATGCGATAATACCAGTTATTAAGCGAATGAGGGTACCTACCGTACTCTAACAAATAAGTATGCTTCCACTTTGTGGAGATATAGTGTGCGTAAGAACTAATATTTTGTCATTTTCCCGCTCCATCACAAAAACCAAAATATCTTATTTGTTTTGCCTAATAGTACTAATCGTTTTTTCAACCATATTAAGGGCCACGTTTATCCAAGTATAGTTTCTATAAGTCTATTATAAAAATTATATATTTATAACATATGACCCCCTACACCTACCTTTCATTCAAATTCAGTAGTTTTGGCGTGAAGGCATTACAGAGTTGGAGGTAACTTTACTCTGTCTGTCATTAATAATATTAGTATAGAAACATAACCATATTCGTGAAAGACGACCGAACAATATGTGTGTTTTTAGTTGCGAAAAATGGTTTCTCATGTTATGTTTAACACAACCTTCTGAATTATCTGTTTTGTGTCAGAAGCGTCTGTTGTGTTCGCTGACGTAATGAACAGTGTCACCACACGTCCATATAATGGGGGAATTCCTAACGAGCATGCGAGTGACAGCCTGACGAAGCAAAAAATATCGCACATCTTATTGATAAATATTATCAACATTTTTCCCAAGCGTCTTGTGGAAGAAATATGATACAATACTTCATATATTGTGTTTATGTTTGTCTTGTTATTACATAAAATAAACCGAATTTATTATATTCCGTCATAATTATCAGTCCAAGTACGTCCAGTGTAGAACATAGGCCTGCCAAATATGCCTATGCATATGTTTTCAAGTGACCTGCATGCAACCTGATTCTGCGACCTTTATAATTTCTTTCCTTGGGTTCATTTTGGAGGTGCACGTCCAACGCTACGTTTCCTATCAAATGAAGTTTCCTATTCATCAAATCCCTCAATTTCAGAAATTTTTATATTCTATATTGGTTAAAGCTTAGATTAGACCTTTCAGGACAAAGTGGTATTCAAAAGTCTATACCCTTAGATTTTATCCTGATTGCGTACCGCATTATGGTATCAATAGTAATTTCTAGTTGGTTATTTGAAAGTGGCGCGTGCAGCTCGCAAAGCCCGCCATAAAATGGGGAAGAAGGGACGAAGCTCCCTGTTTTTATCAACTCATAAACTGTATAGTGGTAGACAATTTGGCTCTTAGACAAAATTCCACACCAACCTGTGTATGTGTATAAGGTTGTGAATAACTTGTGGCGGTTCATTGAAAATTTCACGTTATAGGTATCTGAAAAGTTTTAGCTGGTGCTTCAAAGTGACGAGCTCGAAGTATTTTATGCAGCTTCCGCTGAAGCGACGTCTTCTATATTTTCGGGGTGCTCTAGACTTTTGTCGCGATGTAGTCAGCAACAAAAGTTGGTCGGGAAGTTAAAATTTTACTAACCCATAAGAAGAACTTTTTTGCAGACACCTGAGAAACTAAGCTCTTAGACACACTTATAGGTTGCAGAAAAAATTAATAACATTTTTAAATGAAGAGGTTTTGAGTTTTTTTGGTTGGTAATAGAAACATTAGATATGAAGTGAACAAAACAAGATTTAAATGTTTTACCGTTCGAGAAGAATATTAGGTTTTACGCATATTTAAGAATGTAGCGACATTTTAGAAGGTTGCATTCTGTTAATACATAAGTGCAAAAAGACCACTCAAACATTTGATGGTATCTCTTTCGTATCCATTATTTTGTTTGCTAGTGTCTTAAGTTTTAAGCATCTCTTATAAGGCTGACCAATCAAAGGCGCTGCCTGATGTGCTCTTGCACCAATAGTGTATAGCAAAATTATTTTCACAATCTTGATGTAACTTTAAATTTTTTTAATGACTAACTAGCTGGGTTGACCATCCCAGGTATCACTTACGACCAGTAAAATTACATCGTCACGTCACAACGTGACAGAAATAATATTACTCTAAGAATTTCAATCAGCATTCAATATAATTTGCAATAATGTAACGGCACGGTGTCATCTCACAAAGATATAAGCGCAGAAACATGAGTTGAGCGAATTATTAATTTATGATTATATGGCGGGGCTTCGATGCTCAGCCGCAAATTGGATGGGGGACAAAAATGTGGGGACTCCATGGGGGGGTTAATGTCAAGCTGTTGTGGCTTGTTTGTCGCATTCATATTGATTTATTCCGTTAATAAATCTCAAATGGATTAAGCAACCCGCGCTTTGTCAACTAGGCAATTTGTGATTGTATTATATGTCTACTTTTTTACTGTGACAAATGACCACGAATTTTGTTTAGTTTATAAATTACATCTGCTGGTATTTTCTCCGTTTGTTTTATTTTTATTTTACCAATTAGTATGAGAGAACAGACGTTCGCTCGATGACAAGTGATACGCTTGCCCAATAAATTACCCTTCCATTTTACGATTATCCTGATTTGCATAGCCATGTGCTTTTTAAGTAAAGTTATTTCTCGACACCTTTGGAATCGGAACACAGAATCGCATAAAGCGCTACCAATTTCGACACTGCATATTATACACATACATACACGACGACCGATATGGCGTGGAGGTCAGTTACCTGCACTTAACTCCATTCGATCCAGGGTTCGATTCCCACACAGGACAAATCTTGTGTGCATGAACATGAATATTTGTTCTGGTCTGGGCGTTTTCCTATGTATAATAAGTATGTATTTACAAAAAAAAAGTATTTAAGTATGTTTATCCGTTATTTAGTGTCAATAACACAAGTTCTTAGTGATACTTATCTTGGAACTAAATATTTGGTACAATCACACCAAGAATATTTATTTATTTGTTTATACATATGTTTCCCCAAAGTGGTAGGCAGAAGCAAATTATACGCCCACATTTCGCGAATTATATTGTTGGTTCCACGTAATAGGTAGCGAGCCTATTGCCGCTTATCGTGAACTTTTTGGTCAGAGCCTCGTCCGTTGATCGGCAGGTGCACCACTTGCAGGTAAGGTTTTCTTGGGCTCTGAAGATGTTGTTAGGATCCCTTTACATTTATATTATACAGCAATGTGGTGTTACCTACCTAGGGGTGTTCTATAGTAACAACCTAGAAACAAAGATATACTAATGCTGAAATTTCAATTTTTTATTAAAATTTTATTTGTATCTTAATCATAGCGAACGAGCAGGGAAGTAAAGCAGAACTTACAGGGGTGAGGGAAATAGGTGACCGTTTATGTGGAATTTAATATCGAGCGCTTCCGTGCAGGAAAGGCACGTAAAGCTATCGGTTATCATTATATGTGGTAGTTGTTAAGCCAAGTTAGATGCATCGGGCGGCTTGAAAAATTCTAACAGCAGGACATAAGTATTCATAATCTTTTGAGCTAAATTGCACATAATAAACATAGACAACAGGACTAAAACTACAAGCTTTCGCAGAATACTGTATTCTTGTCGAATGATTTTAACATTTTATTGCTAAATAAATTTTATTATTTTATTAATCTATCTGAAAATTCAAGTACGTGTTTCTAATAAAACTACATTCAGTGGTAAGGCATTTGTAATGTTGAACAGATGTGAATTCTTTTACTAAGGATTAAGTTAGGTACATTTTGTGTCACATTATTTAAAGTACGAAGGTATTTTCAAAAGTAAATATTTATTTTTTTGGGGACTGTGTTTAAGTACTTTGTGTTACTTCCAACTGGGGATCATTATTAAAAATATTGTAAGTTGCTGTTTTGTAAATTTTCAAAGCTGTTTTTTATTTATTTACGACCTTAGTATTGATGCTATTTTTTGTTTTTCAAGAAAAGTCTGGCAGTTAATTGAAAATATAATAATTATTAATTGGTGGCAGACGATTGCTGGGAGACAAGAAACAATTGAATTTTAATTGTATCCGGCCTTAAAAGGCTAATATAAAAAAACATCTAACCTATTACTTTCTAAACGACTTCTTAAAAGTAACTCCCCAAGGGTGAAATAAAATCTATTGAAAAGTGCACCGGGAAGGCGGATGGTTCCGATAACAAACTAACTTTGGCAACTCATCTTCTTAACTGCGTCGGCCTCAATTATCATTAGAATCTTGGGTCTTGACAAAAAACTGGATCGTAATTCAATATTAGTGCCTATAAAGGTGAATGATAACCGCATATCCTCTTTGGGTTCTTTTATAACCGCAGTCTGATGGGGCGCTGAAATAGCTTATAATTTATGACTCTTGCACTAGCCAAATTGTTTAGCTTTTAAAGTAGACTTGGCTTCTACGTGTCCCAAGGCTATATAAACAGCGCATGCATTGCACACAATGTTTTGGCTGTTGTATTACAGTTGCCTATAATTATTTCTTATTATTTATTTATTTTATTTGTTTTAGGAAAATTTACAGCTTATTATATTTATAATACACAGTATAAAACAACTTAACGCTAATTACAAATTTCCACTTATGAAAGACTTAAATAAAAGTAACACTACTCACACACTTATGCTATTTTTAAAATTTTAAATGTTATTAAAAAATTGCTCAGCCAAAAATCGCCGTACTGAATTAGTGGTCGCACTAAATAGTTCGATATCCGGAGTTAGTTATTCAATTGACGGCCGGCACGCAGTAGATATGCGTTACGTCTGTACTTAGTATTTGCGCTTGACACGTTAATAGGAACGAAATTTCTCAATAACTTTTTGCTTGGCACTTTAAAATTGATTTTTGACAGAAGCTCTGGACAATCCACGGAACCGTTCGTTATACTCAACAGGGTGCACACATCACTGACATCACGCCTATATGTTAAGGGTAAAAAGTGGTAACGCCGACAACGATGTTCATAGCCCTCTGATCTTACATGACACTTATAGTCGATATAGTTATTTATATTAAAGCTAATATTTTAATAATTATGTATGTATTACCAAAACCTTTTCAAAGCCTTCTAGTGGTGGGAAAACAAATTTTAAAAAGTTTCTTGCCTTCTTATTCTCTACTCAAGGTCCTGTTTACAGTGGATTGGGTGTGCTTATTTTAAGTTGACGTTCAT
The DNA here is from genome assembly GCA_949126915.1 of Musotima nitidalis. Taxonomy (NCBI): domain Eukaryota; kingdom Metazoa; phylum Arthropoda; class Insecta; order Lepidoptera; family Crambidae; genus Musotima; species Musotima nitidalis. Next base: position 8,981,707 of record OX421422.1, read on the forward strand.
AAGAGAATTTTTGAGCCAAGTTTAACCAAAATAAAACAATTACATATAGAAGTTTTTTTGTTGTTGCATAGTACCATCCCTTCTTAGTTTGGGTTTCGATCGTCCTGTGTGAAATGACCGAACGTTTATTTAGAAGTATTATATTATATATCAACTGAAATGTATTGATAAAAGTCAAGGTTAAAAATAGTAAGCACAGCATAAACATGGACATATACCTAAATCCAAATAATGCGTAAAGCATTTATGTAGATATTTGTTGTCCAGTACCCATACTGTGTGAAATGACCAACGCTTTTGTTATTTCGTATAATTATATTATTAACATCATCAACTGATACCTATTAATCAAATACTTGTTCAGTGTTGAATTTGATTGTCAGTTTTCAGATGATATCGAAAGGTCAAATAACCAACACAGCAAAAACAGGGAAAGGTAAAACAATAATAAAAATTACGTGCTCATTTATACAATTTCTATAAACGAAGATAAATGTTATCCGTGTTAGTAGTCCGACCAATACGGACAAATGCCGATGCGTGCGTAGACCACTATATTTATTACGATGTGGCTGGCGTGCGCGGGGACGGAATGGCTAATGCTTCTGGCTGGCCTTAACAAGATCGCCTTAAACTTTGTTCCCCGTTCATTGTATTCGGTACAATTCGGTAGAGCTGTACTCAACACTTTTAACATTCCTTGTATGTCAATTGTTGCTTTTAGATTCTTATCACTTTATATCTGTTCTATATGCCCTTTATCTGGGTGTATTTATACATTGTGTAATCACTGCGGGTTTGTATTCCTTAAAACCTTTAACTGTATCTATTATAATAAAAATATAAGAACAAAGCGACATTGAAAACAATCAAAACGCCAAATCTATCATGATCTGTGTATTTTAGGATTACCTGAAGGCTTTTTTATCTACTAAAGTAAAATAATGTAAATCGATTAAATGTTTCATGACTTGTTTTGCTTTATACTTGGAGATACAGACTTGAATTAACTTTTTCCAGACTTCAATAAACCTTTTCTATATCGTGCTATTAGCCTAAGTGCAAATTAGTTTTATCATCGTGAAAGTCGGATAGCTGCCGTTGAGTATTCATGTAATAAAATATTTGTTTACGACCAAGTAATAGTATTAACACTGCTATAGTAGTATTAGGGTTACATAATAAATAATAATAAATAAATAATAATAAATATTTCAGACACTTACACCAATTATTTAGTTCCAAGATAAGTATCATTAATAACTTGTGTTATGGATACTAAATAACGGATAAACATACATAAATACTTTTTTTTTGTAAATACATACTTAATATACATAGAAAAACACCCAGACCAGAACAAATATTCATATTTATACACACACATATTTTTCATGTGTGGGAATCGAACCCACGACCTCAGGAGTGGAATGCGGGTATACTCGCCACCACGCCAAATCGGTCGTCAAAACTTTTGTAAATTATAAATGTCATTAGTGTTGAATTTGTAACAGGTAAATAATTTTGAAAACTTCTTTATGACCAATTCGGTAAACATCCCAAACCTCCTTCCTTAGGTCTCTGAAATAGTCTAGTCCGATATAGTAGTTATATTTGTTCAGACCAAATGGTCTGGCAGCACGTGATCCGGCCGGCCGGAGGTGTAGGCGCGTCACGTCGCTAAACTGATTACTGCCTCCAAACTTAGTGACTTCTGGAAAATAAAATAGAATTTACTGTTTTGCATTTCTTAACTTGATAAAGACTATTTATTTATTTCAAGAAACTTACAGCTGTTGTATCACGTACAATGAAGACGTTACTTTGACAATTGATTAAAATAGAATTAAAGAATATAACTATTGGCGACTATGTGACGACCGATATGGCGTGGAGGTCAATATACCTGCATTCACTCCAGAGGTCGTGAGTTCGAGTGCACATAGGACAAATCTTTGTGTTAATGTATAAAAGTATGTTTATCCGTTCTTTAGTATCCATAACACAAGTTCTTTATATCTTGAAACTAAATAATTGGTGTGTTATTAAAAACAAAAATAATTATTTATATATTTACTAAAATATATTGTGGTGTATAGTTCACATTTGATAGAGAGTTATATAGCTCCAAACTAAGCAGATAACGGATAGACAAGCTTTTTTTTGACAATTCACACCTACTTATAAATCTTATAATACTCGTACATAGACATCCGCGTTCATGTATACAAATATTTGTTTTGTTTGGGAATAGAAATTCATACCTATAATACTCGTTCAAAGACATCAACTTTCATTTCTACTATTATGTGTTTTGGGTGGGAATCAAAACTATGACCTTTCGAGCGATGAACTTATTTTTATTTTTTATAAATAAATAAATATTTTCTAACAATTACACCAATCATTTAGTTCCAATATAAGTATCATAAAGAACTTGTGTTATAGATACTAAATAACGGGTATACATACATAAACACATTTTTTTTTTCGTAAATAAATACTTAATATACATAGGGAAACGCCCAGACCAGAACAAATATTCATGGTCATGCACACAAATATTGCAGATTGTTAAAGCAGGAGTGTAGTATTCTTTCTTATAGTTTTAAGTGGTTAAAATAAGTACCACTAAAAGGAAGTATTTAATTAAAGCTGAATAACTAGTTTATTAGCTATGCTATTTGCATTTAGGTACACTAGTATAATAAAACATTATCGTCACATTTCTAGTTAATTATTAAACGTCAAGGGGATTAAGGCATAATTAACTGCAAATAACAATAACGTATGTCATATGGTAAACTTCCGTATTTAATTACTCCTGGTTTGTTGATATTGGTTATTATCTCTTTGCCGGACGATATAGCACATTATCATCATCATCATCACTATCCCGGTTGCCCTAGACTTAAGCTTAGAGCCCAGGGTCAGCTTACTGGTCCAACCAGATTTGGCTGAATTTCAGTCATTACATGGAGAGACAGCCGTCTGACCTCCGCAACCCAGAGGGTAACATAATTCTGCGGGTAAGCCAGCTGTCCGGATGTTAGAAAGCACTGACTTTCTAATAACGATTACCATGATGTTTATGACAGCCGGCACCAAAGGCTTAACGTGCTTTCCAAGACACGGAGCAAGCAATAACTACAAAAAGTAATAGGTATTAATAGGTTCAAACTCACCAGGGTTTGAAGCCGAGATCATCTGAATTTGCAGTCTATGGTTCTCTCTACTGGGCTATCGCCACTTTGAGGACGATATAGTGTGCTACATGTCGTTGTGTATAATAGGTTGGGGAAAAAGTCTTTTCGTATTTTTGTATGAAAAGTCAAGACATTTTTTTCAAAGTTTATTTACATTTATTTACAATATATATGTACCGTTTTGTTGAATAACTTTCTGCCATTTTGTGGGCAGAGACATTATCCCGTTACTGTAGAAACTTTGGGACTTCTGATCAAAAAAACGGGACAAATAGTTTTGGCAGTCCTCTCTTGAGGTCAACCTTACAGAACCTAAAGAATTCTGCAGAGACCGAAACAGGTGAAAATCTGAAGGCGCAAGGTCAGGGCTATATGGTGGATGCACTAGGACCTCCCAGTCGAACTCTCTTAATTTTTGCTGAGTGGCTAAAGATGTGTGTGGTCTAGCGTTACCGTGATGAAAGACCACACCCTTCCTGTTGATCAATTCCGGCCGTTTTCTCTCGACTGCTTCCTTTAATCTCATCAGTTGCTGGCAGTAAAGATCAGAATCGATGGTTTTGCCGGGCGGTAAAAGCTCATAATAAACAATGCCCTTCCAATCCCACCATACACACAGCATCACCTTATTTCGTGTTATGCCAGGTTTGGCCACAGTCTGTGAAGCCTGGCCAACTTTCGACCACGACCTTTTTCGCACGTTCTTGTCGTACGTGATCCACTTTTCATCGCCAGTTATCAATCTCTTCAAAAACGGCTCGGTTTCATTGCGTCTCAATAATGAATCGCAAATGAGTACACGGTTCATTAAGTTTCTTTGAGTGAGCTCGTGTGGCACCCAAATATCGAGCTTTTTTGTATAACCAGCTTTCTTCAAATGGGTCAAAACTGTTTTGTGGTCAATTCCTAGTTCTTCAGCTGCATCGTAACTACTAATATGCCGATCTTGCTCCACTCTTTCAAAAATGGCGTCCATTTTATTCGTAACAGGGCGACCAGAGCGAGGTGCATCTTTAACATCAAAATTTCCGGACTGAAAACGTTTGAACCAAATTTGTGCTACTTTTACTGACACTGCATCAGGTCCATAAACATCACAAATTTTTTTCACTGCTTGAGTTGCATTTTTGCCTTTTTTTTAATAAAATTTTAAAATGTATCGAATTTCTTCATTAGATTCACTCAATTTTACGGAGAGAAAAACAAATGAAAAATAGCGGGAAACAACTTTTTTTTATTTTTTTCTTTTCTTTATAATGGAACCTTTTTAATGTTACCAAAACCAGCCAGACACAAATAGTACAGTCATAAAAAAATTATAATAAGTTAATACCTACGTTATGCGAAAAGACTTTTTCCCCGACCTAATATGTCGTTACCCAATCATAAATTTGGCTAGATCGTATGATATGCCCATATGGACTAAATCTGTCGAAAAATGATATATAAAAAGCAACATTTTATGAAACGCCCAAGCCTATCATGTATCCGATTTAACGATCCCGTAACGATGTTTTTATTCGGATGTATGCCAAATTTTAACCCGATTCAGTGGTATGAGGTGTGCGTAATCATCAGTCATCCATATAAGATAAACTTATTATTTTATTTATATACAGCGTGTCTGGTCACCGGTGTCCCACCCGTCACGGTGCAGTAATATGATATTTTTTTGACAAATCCACTTTAATTAAACATTACATCAATATTATTTAAAATATCCAACTATTTAATTTATTTGGTTTCTGAGTCCGGGTGCAGTAATTTATTTAGCAAAATCTACAGATGAGCAGGCACCTTGACCTTTAAGCATAAAATTAGTTCGATAGCTAAAAGAGTAGGTAGTTATCATATTACTGCGCCCTAACGGGTTGGACACCGGTGACCAGACACACTGTATTTTATGTCATCCAAAGTTTATAGGTTTGATTCCTACCCGGATTACTGCGGACAAGTTGATTTTTTCTAATAAATAATAAAATTATCTAACAATCTCTCATAGCGACTTCTCTGCCTGTTTATAGATTTTGTGTTCCTGTTTACCTGTAGGAATTATATATTTAGCTACAAAAAAAAGATAATAACCTAACGTAACAGGTTACATTCACTTACACTTGATTTTTTATTATTTTTGCATGCGTGTGGATCGTGATTTCAGTGTAGTTTATTGCATATATAGTTTTTTTTATAAATTTGGAATATATTCCATTTTGAAGTTTTCAAGTGCTATTTAATAGTCAAAATTAAATCAACGTGAACTTTTTACTTTTACAGGAATAGGTTAAATTTATAAACAAATGTGAATACTTATATGTTTGGATGTTTGTTTGTACATCTCGCTTCAACAGCTTATGTAAATTCGTATAATTAAGGCTATTAATAAATATTAATACGGAGGTTTTATTGTTACTTGTGTCACATGTTTTATTCTTGATTACAGGTCATTAACATACTATACTATACGATACATCAAACTACTGAAACTCCAATATCTTCTGCAGGTATTTAATTATTCCGTATATTATTGTTTAACTAATAATACATTTTTGATGAATATTATTTAGTTTTTAATACAAAAAGTTTTATGACTTTTCATACAGGGTTTCAAGTGTCACTGCATTTCAGTCATTTGTTTAAAGATGAGAGAGACAGAACGATGTTTGTATGTGTATTTATAGAAATGTTCCACATAATGTATATTGCTGAGAATAAATAATTGAATTGAATTGATGTTTTAAATAGATTTAAATCTAATCAGGATTAGTGACGGTTTCGCAAAACAGCCTTAAAAGAAGAGCCCACACTATTTTACTAACTGTCTTCAATAATAAATATTTGTATGACTTTTTAAGTGAGACAAGTTTTTCTTATAATTTCCCGTCTTAATTAACATGACTATTACTAACTTCTCTCAACCCATAACCTGAGCTACATTGACGTAAATATTGCGCGGTATTGTTATTACATCAACAATGTGTGGCTCAAAGCAACTCTCAGGTGCAAAACAACGCAACTCGGCACCGGCATGTAGGCAAATGTAATTGCATTGTGTTTAATTCCATTAATGTTTGTATGGGTTCGGCGCGTCGTAGTGCGACACGTCCCCATTGCATAGAAATCCGATTAAGGGCGGCCGATTGTCACAAACAATTGGTCTGAATTAGTGGGATTGACGATTTTCGCACTATCTCCGATTAACTCCTTCATTACTTTCAATTTGTTGTTGAAAAAATATATTACGCGGTCGAAATCCGCCTCCTTTTTGAAGTATTTTAGAAAGGAATGATAGGATTGGTAAATTTTCGCTCTACCTTTAATTAACTCGGCCGATATCAAAAAAATTGGTATGGATATTTATTGAAACGGATAAGAAATGAACTAAAAAAATAATTTCATATGTCTACTGATATGGTGCGAGTAGGTTGGTAAACTATGCCGTAGATTCGTTAAAATTAAATTTTACAGATGAAAAATCCTAAAATTGTTGCCGCCCGCCAAACACGCTGTGGTTTGGCGGAAATGTGTGTCATCAGATACAAACTGATTAGAACCTTACATATTCCTTCTTAAACCCTTTATATTCCGAGGTCGCGGTAACTCATTTGAACAATCCCGCAATCCCGGAAATTCGTTTCGATGTGAATTGGGTATTCTAAATTCAATTTAAATTCAGAAATGCATGCATGAACGCATTGTTTTACTCCCATTTTTTTTTGGGGATAAAAGGCGCTGTGTGATGTGATCTAAGAATTTTTATTAAATCAAATTCGTAAACAAATCGGAATTTAATAATAAAGGCATTTTCATAATATTTGTAATCAAAATCAATGTTAGAGCAAAAGCCTATTTCAAGAGAACATCTTATATAAATTATATATTTGTTTAATAAGAAGGTTGTTCTGAAATAATAATACTATATTGACGGAAGCCTTGTTTAAACATGTTGTTGAAGATTCCACAAGTTGTTAACTTGTGTTTACATTAGCCGAGATCGTTCATTGACCTAAGTTCCATGGAACTTGAACTATCAATTTTATAATTATTCAATATTACAAATTTTGCCGACCGATATGGCGTGGTGGCGAGAATACCCGCTCTCCGATCCTATGGTCGTGGGTTCGATTTCCACGCAGGACAAATCTTTGTGTGCATGAACATGAATATTTGTTCTGGTCTGGGTGTTTTCCTATGTATATTAAGAATGTATTTACAAAAAAATTGTATTAATGTATGTTTATTCGTTTTTTAGTATCCATAACACAAGTTCTTAATGATACTTATCTTGGAACCTTATCTTGGTGTAATAGTCCGAAAATATTTATTATTTATTGATTAATTATCCTAATATGTTATTAATATTGCTAGTAGTGGTTTTCTGTGTAACATAGGACGCTTAGGTACGTAACGTCGGTAAGTTTTCCGATATGGCATTGTTTTGATTTTAAGCCGAGTTTTAACGCGTAATTTAATCCAAATTTTGTGTATTTTAAAGTAAATTAAAATGATGCAAATGATAAAAAATCCAGACAATCTCCGTGTGACATTGAAATATGCGGACATTTGAATATATCTAGATTTAGTTTTCAGTCCTGAAAAGATAAATTTACATCAGCCCTAAAAATCGAAATTACTAAGAAATTACGTTTTCTAGGACTTGTCTTTGCTTATTGGATACATTTTACGAAAAGATAATGATTGTGACCAGCTGTCGCGTATCACTTAACATCGTGTGAACAAACGGTGCAATAAAATAAATTGTGACGAAAAATACTAACCAAATTCAAATCCGAATACTAGAGCATTTTATCTGCAACTTTACTGAGTTCATACTATCCTAATATGAATTCTTAATAGAATATGGCTCTTGCAACGTTCAGATTTCATATTTCTCTAGAATGGCAGGTGTATTCAAACCGTAACATATTCTATGCAAAGCAAACATCACTGCCGGGAACTTACACTATACCGAGTTATGTAGAAGTTTGCATAGTCGTTTAACTTGGGAGCACTGGACGGAAATCGTCGGATGTCACATAGGAAATAACATTTCACATTTCCCGACCCAATGTCAAATTCAATCTAACGAAACATGGCTATCCTATTTTGTCTCGTATGAGAATAGTTTCAGAGCTTTGATCTTTTTATCCACTTTTGTGTAAGACTATTTGATCCTTAAGAGCGGGTTGTAGGTCAAATTATTTGGGAGCATCACCATCTCAGCCTTTCAACCCATACCCTAGTAGTATCTGTAGACTCTGGTATGAGTGAACGGTATTCAGATCGTGTCCAGTGTGATAAATATTGGTGGATGGACGTCCTGCTGTTAGGTTTTTTCCAGGCCAATTACTACTTGTCTTATTATATTACTCCAGTAATCCGCACTGAGTCTGCAAGGTGGGGTAAAATCCCATGATCTTGATATTGACTTAAAATAACAATCTAACATACACGCCGAAATAGGAACAAGTCATACCAAAGAAATTATTATATTACGTGCAAGATGTAACACAGATTCAAACTATTTCCGAATATTGCCAGAAAATTTAAAAACCAATACGGGCTTACGCAAGTTTAACTTCCAACACCTAATAAAAAAGTCGTTTCTTGACTTGTATTCCTTTACTTTTTTTTTAAAAAAGACATGCTAAAAGCCTTCAACTGAAAAGAAGGCCCTCATAAACCACACACTTTTAATTTAAACAGCGATTATTCTGCTTCTCAAAATCTCTTTTAAAATGCAAATTTAATATCCATTAGCATATCATAGTTGAAAGTGTAAAGCCGCAATGACAAAAAGCTGTAAATATTCACGTTGGGTACGAGGCATTTATAAAATCTGACACTTTTGCAACACATTTCACGTGCATACTTTTTGCTTTGGCATAGAGCCAATGTTGCCCCTTGCGCTGTATTCTACTAAACTGGGTAAGCTTTCGAACAAATATTTTTTGTTATCCTAATATAATAAAGTCATGATTTTGTTAAAACCGGCGTCGCTTTTTTTAAATTAACGAGTGAGAGATTTAACAGTAACGACAATACCCAAATTATAATTTCAGTTTATTTCATCAACATCATTTTTGTAACGAAATGGCCTATTCCTAAATGTCCAGTGTTCGAAAATACGTTTATTATTGTTTTCTCTTGAATACTGTAAATCTAGTTCGACTAAATTCCACATAGCCCATATCCATAGTCTTCCCAGTACCTTTATCGAGGACCGGTTTTACTTTGCTCACAATGCGTTATTGGCACGTGGTGGCCATTAGAGTACCATTTCCTCAGTCCTCCTCAGTCCAACTTCAGTCGCCATCAGTTCTTTTCGCTATGTGTCCCGGCAACTGTCACATATTTTTTTCAAACTATAGGGCTATGTCATCGATCACCGACTTCATGATGTACAGATGACATGTTTGTACATGTATACGATTTTGTATTCGATCACGTAATAAAACCCACATCATCCTCCTTCATTGCGACTTTGAGCCTCTTAGTTCATAGTTAAATATCACTTAACTAGTATTTAACACCTATATTGCATCAAAATATTAGTATCAAGTTTTAAATACTTAGTAATCTGCATTACAAGGATTTTCAATTCAATTAATATCGTTTATTGCACTATGTGAGGTTTATTTATAGGATGTTACAAATATTGAATTTAGTACAACACATGCCTAGTAAGGATATCGCAATATAAGCTTATATAGCACAGTAAAAATATTATAAAAGTAATAAAATAACGTACCTACTAAATTATGAAATTAACAACATTTAAAGTACTTATTTAATTAAATTAAGCAAATAAACTTGTTAGTACTACACCTAACTAATTAAATTATTTTATGACATTATAAAATATAAAATAACATTAGAATTGGAGAACAGAATTACGAAAACCTTTACTATTAAGCTAACAGAAAATTTGGCATTGCAAACCTAAGCGTCGTGTGACACAAATAAAACTCACTTTTCCTTCATTTAATTTTCTAATTACAACTTTCATTTTACGAATTTTTATTTGTAGGTACGCTTAATATAATATTTAAGTGGAATCTTAGCAATTAAGTTGACCGTGTTTCTAGTACATAATTATATTTTCAATAATATTGAAGCAAAGTTACGAGGTGAGAAGTCAGGTCGAGGTGGCACGGTGTGTACTAAAATGGAGGAAATATGCTCTGAATCCCGTATAACGTTGGGCATCGTTTATTTTCAGTGTAAGCGGTTTAACTGCAGGTGGGCAAAGTCGACAGGTGATAAGACCAAGCCATCTTCGATAAACTTACAGGTTATAACGTTCACTAGAAGAGATACATGACTTCTATAAATATTAAATAAAGTAGTAATGAAGATCAGTTGAAAGTAGTTTAATAACAATCATTTTAATACAGAAATATCGCAAGCCTTTTTGTTTTTTTATCTTTAGCTTTAGCTAGCGTTTCTCCTACTTTTAGTGTCCTAAACCATCATGGCCGCGACTTTTAGTCTTACATTACAGTCTACATATTAAGTTAGATTATTAGTCTGTACACCCATTACGCGTCACATGATCAATAAATACGGTTTAAATATTCTACAAGATAATGATTTATTACTTGCGATTTCTTTTTTACAATTAAATCTTTTGATTTTGTCGTGTGACAAAATCGTGTTTTTAAAAATAACTTAATAATTGATGTTATTCACTGGTCTTCCTCTCAGTCACTATTTCACAAACTTCAGTCAAGCTATTATAGTCGCTGGCTATTCCATTCTTTCATATCACACGCAAAATATTCTCCTGAGGCAGTGTGGCTTCTCGGCGAGCGTGACATTTCCCAAGCTTTTAGTTCCCCACGCCATCATGACCGCGGCTTTTAGTCTTACAGTCTAAACATTAAGTTGAATGTAAACTTACGGAATTTCGCTAAATCCTACTTTTCTGTCTGAATTTTCTTGAGACCTCAAGGGCGAGTTATTGCATTATTTTAGCTGGATTATAAGCATTTAAATGTTTTTATTTTGTAGTCAAAGTATATGATTTAAATATCTAAATATATTCTTAGTATAAGTAGGCACTAAGATAAAGTTTGACTTTTAATTTTCTACATATGTACAAAATGTGTTTAACATATGATGAAAAGAATAGTGGAAGAGTACTTCAAGTTTGTTATTTTTCTCGCGTGTATGGTTTTACAAGCTTGAGCGGCGATAGCCCAGTGGCAAGACCCCTTGCCTTTAAATTCAGAGGGTCTCGGGTTCAAACCCTGGTGGCACCTATGACTTTTCGAAGTAATCGCTTGCTCCTTGCCTCGGAAAGCACGTTAAGCCATTGGTTCCGGCTGTCATGAACATCTTTGGCAGTCGTTATTGGGAAGTCAGTGCCTTCTAACAGCCGCTGGTTTAACCATAGAATTATAATTCCTCTGTGTTGCGGAGGTCAGACCGATACTAGAATTAAGATCATACAAATACGTTTAGTTTCCAATAACATATAAAAAAAATTGTTGCTGACCTACGAAAATTGGTACACATAAAAATATAAATAGGCTTAAAACTTGTGATACAAAACACAGACATGGGGATCATATTTAACAAAATATTGTGGTACATTGGCATAACTTAAGACATTTCGTCTAATCTAAAATAAAGTATCCTATTAATAAGTAAACAAAGTTCTTTCTTAACAACAGCAGGTTACTCCCTCATTAACTGGCATTAAAATGGATATTTTTAGTGCTAATATGGTAAACAAACTTTTTGCAAAAATTAAGGTTAAACACGGGTTAAGCTGAGAGTGTTTTCTAATCACCTGTAGCGTGAAGCAACAAGTTAAAAGTAAAGTTGTGTTACAGTTTAAACGGTTGACCCGTACTAACGCCTTCCTTTGTGCAACAAAACCGCCTGGTTAAAACTTGTAATGGTTAAACAACAGTTAGACAAGACTTCCTAACAATCTAAGCTAGAATAACTTACAAAATAGTAATATTTTATGAAGCAATTGGCTAAGGAACTTTCAGCTTGACTACATTTTTATATTTCCCTATTCACAAGAATTACTGTAAAGTATTAAATGAGTAAACGTTAATATAAAAATAGTAGCCGTGACAAAAACGCACCTTACACATAATAATACAAATTTCACTTTATAAAAAAAATTTGACTCAACAAAGAAACATTTATCTTAAAATAAGATTAACAACAAAACATTAGTTTTCGTTTGGTAATTTAATAATGTACAGTTGTACATATTTTTTTTATACCATGTTCTGTACATTAACAATAAAACAAAATAAACATTGATTTTAGTTGTATTTCAAATAATTTTTTTTTTTGTATAGGGATCCTATCAACATCTTAGGAGCCCAAGACAACCTCACCTGCAGGTGGTGCACATTCCGATCAACGGACGAGGCTCTGGGAAACATAAAAGTTCCCGGTTAGCGGCAATATGCTCGCCACTTATTACGTGGGACCAATAATATATTTGGCGAAATGTGGGCGTGTCATATGCCTCTGCCTACGCCCTTTGAGGAAACAGGCGTGATATAATATATATACACGAATGTATGTTGTAATATATAATATGGGTGCTACATAGTAGCACAAATGAAACAGCAGTCATAAAGATGTGGTTAACATTTACTAAATAAACGTAAAGTAACTCTCTTGCTGCAATGGAATGGATGAGTAAACATTTAATGGTATTTACTAAACCGTATGCGTTGCTAAATAAAAAAGGCAATCTACTACTAATAAAAACTTTAACCATCAAGCATAACATCTGTAGAACAATAAAAGCAGGATTTAACGACGCAAACGTTAAAAACTTACTTAGGAGAGTAAAGTAATTAGAGGCGGTCGTGGCTTATCTGTTAAACAAAAACCAGTAGGTATCGAGTTGAAAACTCGCTTATATCAGCATATCAGCCTTTTAAAGTCCACTGCCGAACATGCCTTCCCAATAGATTTCACTCTTCTGGGAGTATATGCTTATAATCACTACAATGGGCAGGCGGGTTGGTGATCGCAGTTTAAGCCAATACGCAGAATAATAATAATAATAATAAAAATTTTATTTCATTAAAAAGTTATGGTTACAATAATTAGTGGCCGGAGTCTCCCTTTAAGCAAATTATGCCTGTAATGACGCTGCTGTCCATCATCCGGTTGGATTTCTCTTCGTCGACTTTTACGATTCCCCGCGATATAACAGAGGGAGATCGCTAATTCACTGCTGAAATAAACCTACTAGTACAACCAGAGCTTCAAACTATCGACGAAGGACGAACGGGTCTATTGAAAACGTTTGTTTAGCATGTAATCATTGTGTGTTGTTGTTGTTCCGGATGTTGTTGTTGTTAGGGATCCCAATTTTTCGACAGTGTACAATCTTGCCAGATAGATGATATTCTATTGGTGGTTCTATTTTTACGGTACGGTTTAACCATCGAATGATGTTTGCCTATGGGTTGCGGCGGTCAAATGGCAGTCGCTCCGTGTTATAATAGAAATTGTGCAATTATCTGGTTAGACCAGTGAGTAGATCCTGGGTTCTAAGCTCCAAAATGCTGATAATGGAGTATTTAAAATTGTACGCTGCCATGGATCATATTTGAACTCAGTGCCTCTTCATTTGGTTAACCGACACAACTGATAGCCTACGACGGCTACAAACATTATTATAATTTTAAATTAACTGCATTTTTCCGGTTTCGCCTCCCAAAAAAGGATCCCCATTTAAGGATTGCTTGTTCCCATTTCCAGACACCACGCAATATCGTGTGCTGAACAATAAACAGCATTTAAGGGGGAGTCATTTTTTTGTTCCGGCTAACCTCTCATGATTTATGCTGCGCCTGCCCTGAATGTGATTACGCTTGGTACGAGTCGGAAGTGCCCTTAATGGATATAAACGTCATATTTATCTAGTAAACAGAGTCGTTTTTGTGAAGGCTCGTGCCGTGCAATTGGTGCGTTATTGAGCTCGTTAACGACTTTGCAATTGGTAGCTTATCAGGCTTTGGTTCTGTTAATGCTTGTTATGTATGATACTTTTTTATTGTTTATTGATGAGATTTAATGACTAAGTTTGAATTCGAATTTAGTTTATGCCATATAAAAATTGCAAACAACTACATCTCGTTCATTGGCCGCCCATTGTGTAAATTATTATTATAATAAAAAAAATACTTTTCTATACAAACTGGAATAAAATTTGTCTAATAATTTGGTATAATAAAGCAATGCAAAAAACCTAATTATATAAGCCATTCAAATTACACTGTGCTATAATAATCGAAGTCATTCAAGTATGGAATATAATGAACATGATAAAAACGGTGTACAAAAAGCTCTCAACAAATGGTTTTTTAGTTTTAACCGAAGGAACAACAAGACAATAAAGTTGCTTGTAAAATTTAATAATTATTTAAATAAAATATGCAATGCTGCACAAAAACACATACATAAATTCACGCCTGTTTCCGCGAAGGGATAGGCAGAGGCATATTATACGCCCACACTTCGCCAATTATATAGTAATATGTAACACCACGTAATAGGTGGCGAGCCTATTGCCGCTTACCAGGCACTGTTATGTTCGCCAGAGCCTCGTACGTTGATCAGCATGTGCGCCACTTGCGGGTGAAGTTGGCTTGGGTTCCTAAGGTCTTGGTAGGATCTATTTAAACAAAAGTATATAGAACTAACGGCCGTCTGTTCGCCTCCATCGGTCACATCTCTGGATGAGACCATGTTGTGTTGTGAACGTCCTTGAGCTGATAATGATGATGAAGATAAGATACGTTACCAAAAGCAAAAATTACAACATTCACCAAATATTATCGGTCTGTTTACTGATGTCGTTAAGCCAAGCTAATGAAGAACCTTAACAGATTTACAATTTTTACAATTCGCAACTCTCAACTCTCTTATTCAGACCCGAGCTTTGTAGTGGGACGATAATGAACTGAGATAATGCCTCTGATTATTTAAAATTTGGTAAATATAATTTAAGTTACTTAAGGTAAGAAAGGACGTTAATTAATTGGTATCTGACAAAATGCGTATGAGACGTGATAATTTCCATACCAGCTAGTTAGATTATTTACAAGTACATTACGCAGTCATTCGACGATCGTTCGAACAAAATTAACTTTTTTTGTATACACCAAAAGTTGGTTGAGAAGTTGTAGCGAGTCGAAATGCAAAGTGGTTATTATATAAATATTAAGAGGTTTTGTGATTGATCAGCTATTACAAAGGAATGTATAGTGCGTAGTAGCGATTACTTTTTGTAGGTTGTTTTGAAATGATATGCCGAGAATGCGGCACAGTATTACTTTTTGAGGTTCGTTTTTTTTTGTAAACTTAAATAATGTTTTAAAGTTTAACAATATGTATATGTAACACCATTTGTCACAGTATTTAAGAAAATAAATATACTGATTCTAATTCTGATTCTGACAAATTTTGGAAGTTGTGTTTTAAGAAAATTCAACCGAATTAACAAAATTATCCTATGTAAGAAAGTTTCATGAATACAAAAACACGGCGACGCAAATGCAGAGGTTTAGAAAAAACTGGTGATGCATATCACTCACATGTTATGAAATGAAAAAGTATTACAGTACGAGGCTTAAATAAAGATGCTTCTAAAAAGTTTGGAGTACTACTTACTTAATTTCAACGTTATCTTTTTAAGACTTACTGACGAGCGATTTGCGTTGAGGCCAGTATTCCCAGCATTCTGCTCCTGAGATCGTGAGTCCGATTCCCACCCAGCATATTTTTTCTTTGCATGAACATCATTTTTTTTTGGTCAGGGTGTTTCTTTACATAAAATATGTATGCAATTACAAGAAAAAGATAAATGAAGTTCACATCCATCACACAAGTTCTCAATGATACTAATCACACTAAAACGTAGAACTAAACAATTTATGTTATTATAAGAGATATATTAATATTTACCATCAGTCTCGTCTAAGATTAAACATTGGAGAAAAGCTTGAATGTCAGATTAAGGTCAAAGGCATAACATTAATAATACCAGAGTCTAGCTTCTGATTACATTAGCCTTCTAACCGGCTTGTAAAAGGTCGGGGTCAATTTGTGCTTTACTCTCATACTATGTCCATTAAAGCGAATTTTATTCAAATATATAACTGTTTTATTATGAGAATGATCGGAAAAGTTTAAAAGACACTATTTTACTATCTGGTTTATCCAAATTAAGCTAATAATAACTGTAATCAAGAACTTTGTCGAGGTCAATCGTACCAGGATATAAGAATATGAAGGAATATGTGTGTGTGTGTTAAAAGTGTCGTGTGGCACCATCAAAGAGTTCTACTACCCCATGTTTTGCCCGAGGGTGTTGTAAAGGACTAAGGGAATGGAGACGCGTCTTGATGTGGGCGAAAGGTTAACCATGTATCACCATTTGACACGTAACTCAGTATTACTTCTGTGTTAAAAGTGAACTTAGCTTCAACTTTAAAGATACATGTATACTTACAACTACGCCTATTTCCCCGAAGGGGAATATTCCCAGAGGGCATACTATATGCCCCTATTTTGCCAATTCAATTTTTGGTCCCACGTAACAGGTGGCGAGTATATTGCCATTTACCGGGAACACTTATGTTTGCCAGAGCCTCATCCGCTGATCGGCACGTGCACCACTTGCGGTGAGGTTGGCTTGGATCATTCGGTTCATCATTTGGCGTGGTGGGGGGGCTGAGTACCTCCCGGAGGCCGGGAAAAGGTAACACCCAGAGATTGGCGACTCTGGGTGCCCTTAGTACTGACTACCGAGGGGGAAACTAAGAGGGTCCTATGGAGGGCGCAACGGACGGGCCAGGAGGGCCCGTCAAGCAGCGCCAGGAGGGTTTTAGGCAGTGGGGACAGGGGGCCCCTGCTGTCTAACCATGGACCCTCCGAGAAATCAACCACACACGCTATGGTCGCACAAGGAGGTAGGAGGGGCGCGTCCACTGCGTCTCTCTAAGGAGGTCCTCCCCGTTTTGGTCCGGGGACGTTGGTCGCAGGCGGGGTGTCAGAGCTGCAACCCAGGTACTGGCCCCTGCTCTTTCTCAACAAGCAGCGGGCGTCGTCGGAAGATTTTTAGTGGGTATTACTGCTGGCGGTCGTGTCTGCTAGTGGTGATTCCCTCACCTCTCTCGGTCTCCCTTTGGCCGGGAGACAGTGGGTAAATGCATTTTGTTACCGACGTAAATCAAAAAAAAAGGATCATTCGGTCTTGGTAGGATCCTTGTACACGCTTCTACTACTATGTAACTTAAAGATACCTTATTGTTAGTTGTAACATTCTACCTATCAATTAGGATACCTATATGGGCGTTAGATTATGCATGTATATAAAATAAATCATACAAAGCTAAAATAAGTTTTTTTTTTCATATACAAGTTATAACTTGCCAAATTAATTTAAAGGTCCTTCCTTTTGCAGACCAAATGGAAGAGATTTATCTGTGGTATATAAACTGTGTCCTATACATAATTTTTATTTTCAAAGTTTTCTTTTAAATGATCTGTGTGTATTAAATAAATAAATATGACATATACCAACTACCGACTTTTCTAGAAGTGATATAAACGGCATTATTTTGTTTAAACAAGCCCGTTAGTAGACTGATACGTATCAAAGAAAGAGTTTTCAAACGATTTCTAAGAAATTCTGTGTAATAAAGATGAATAGCAGTGAGCACTACGATCGCGGCAGCCTTCGTTAACGACCTGTAAACGCTGCGACTTCGCAACTTTTTTCATCGTAAATTTCCTATTCAGTACAGAACATAAGTGTGGAGGCATGGTGATACACACGTATCTTCTTTGCTGTATATCGTTCATTAAGGGAATAAGTCGGGAGCTTCGCTAATGAGGAAAAACGCCGTTCTCAATGATATCGCGCTGAAACACGAACTTTCCTTTGCTTCTAAGCAAGTTTACCGCGCAATTAACTAGCTTGATACTCTGATTTCCCGTGATTCATGGCCCTTTGCGAGCGTAATAGCAGGCAAAGTAATAAATATTGCCTCGCTTAAGAGGCTTGAAAAGTGTTAATAAAATTATGTCTCGTAGCGCGTTTCAAAGCTTCTTAGAATGAGATATTTTTATCAATTTACTTTAAACTACAGCGGTCCATCATGCTATATCACGACAAAAAAAGCGGACTACTGGTTGCGAATCTTCGAGAATGCTGGCTCCATGTTCAAACTTCGTGGATACATTACTATTATTTTATTTATTTCCACAAAATAAACATACAAAGAACAATATTCTACACCTGCCAAACTGTGATACAGTTTGACGGCAGGTATTAGGAATGTAACGTGGCCCAACTTGTAACAAGCTTACTTTATGAGGTTGATGGATGTTTTCCGTAAATCGTTAATATTAATTAAAGAAGCGTCAAGTTTATACACAAATTATTATATATTAAAAATAAAGAAATTATTATCAAGTAGTAACATTTTTTTAACGAAAATTTACTTTTTACAAGGTAGCCTTCATAAATCAATGTTCTGCTCCTGCAAGCTAATTTAATTTTATATGTTTTTCCTGTGTAATTGGATATAGAATCAAGCTCTTAATCTCCAAACTCTTAACACTCATTACCTATTAAACTACTATACTAAAACCAAACTCTTAACATTCATTACCTATTCGTACTCGCTGTACTTATTACTACTAAGTGTTAATATATTTTAATCAAATTTCAAAGTTCATCGAATATTGAATTCCAACTTTGCAAGAGTGACTATTAACTATTACATACTCATTAGATGTAAAGCCTCAAAATTTCGTGTCAATTACATGCTCCATATGATTCGTATTGGATGTCTCGACGGAGTAAGGTACCTTTATCGTATTTGCACGGTTCAAACATCAAAGTGTTTGTGTAGGTCTTATTTGTGATGTTTTTTGGGAAGTTGCTGACGCGAACATTATATCAGCAATAAACATTCGTTATGATATCAGGGAGGGCACACAAACACATTGACAAATATTAAACTGCGTAGATGTGTATTTGATTTTTCTTTTGGGATTTGAGAAGATATTTATATATTAAGAAAATTTAAAAATTTGTTAAATGCGTTTTGGCACTTTTTCTATAATAATATGTAGTTTTAATTAATTAAAATAAAAAAAAATTGTAATACGTAACTTAAGTAATTTCAAGTTAATCTTTTATTTTTTAAGAGTTATTTTATTTATTTTTTGTCATAACTTTTCTTGATATAATTCTCTAAAACCTATATAAAGAATAATATTTCGTACGTTTTTTACATTAAGTATCGTAGGTTAATCTGTATTGTTCATTATCTGTAAAGTCTACAAAAAACCCGATAAACTGCAACCTCATTTCTATCCTCTTTTTCTGATGAGACGCGTCATAATGACTACATCCAGCCTGATGGTAAGCAGTCGATAAAGTCGAAAAAAATTAAGGTGCTTCATGCCTTGGTACAAAGCGCACCCACTCATGACGGCCTGCTAAAATGCCGTTTCACGCCCCGCTTAAACGACCTGGGATTGTAAGAACTAGGAAACACATGAGCAGCGAATTTAAAAGCTTAATTCAAAATAAATTGAGATGGCTACAGATATGTTTTATTTGTTTAGTATATAGAATTGTTACGATGGGACTGGCATCGTCGAATAACGAGAAAAGTCCCTAAATAATTTGAAGATTAAAAAAAAATGTGAAGTATTAATTTTATTTTCTGTTTTAAGTTTTTTTAGTTCTATCGGAATCTTTTGTTTATATTTGCCATAATTTTTTAAGGTCTAAGAAAACATTTTTCGCAGAACCTACGTATTTCTTATTTTGTGCAAAGTTTGCAAGAAACCTGTCAAGCTCCAACCTTTTTGTTGGTGTGCAGCCTCTTTGCGTATCTGGGTCCGAGCTCCTGATTTATTGCAAAATATTTGGTGTTCTTTTATAGTTCCTGATAGAAAACTTCAAGAGAATTCTCCACATAATAGCTTTGGATATAGCATAGCAGTGCATTTAAAAAAATATATAATTATTAAGCTGAAAGCTTGTTATTTTTGTAGCATCTACAGATAGGATAATTAACACTTCATAACTAAATTATTTGAATGACTTCCGTATAATGTGGTCTTATGCATAGATATAGTGTATAGGAATCCTAATAAGATCTGAGGAGCCGCAGCCAACCTTACCTGCAAGTGGTGCACCTGCTGAACCTGCAGGACAACGGACGAGACTCTGGCGAATATTAAAATTCCCAATAAGTGGCAAAAGTAAATTAAATTAATTAGAATAGCAATAAAAAACGTGATTTAATTATATTTTTCCGGTATTATATCTAATATATGCGTTTGCCAACCCTTTGGGGAAACTTTTTAATTATTTAATTAGCTAATTATTTTCTTTTAAGGCCACTGCTCTCTGTCTTTAAATGTATTCATACAAAAGACAGCTATTGTATAATAAATAAAATGAAAATATTTTAACAGCATAAGTATTTTTGACAATAACCGTGCAATATAAGCAATTAATATAAGTTTGTACAATTATTTTACATAAGGTAAAATCACTCAGTCGAAACCATGATTAGAAGTCGGTTCTGTTTGCTGTGGGTAGTTTAATCCATTCAGTGCTGGAGAAACAAAACTTTTGATGCCAAGTTTGTTGTAAGCGTTCTCAAAGCATCACTTGTGAGGATCTGTTTGTGATCTAACTATTATCCTCTTCATTCCAAATTCCAAAACAGAATTTTTATATGTAACATGTCTATTTGTGTGACTATTTTTGAACTTATGTGTCTTGTGTGTTTTTGAACTTATGTGAGTGTTTTTGAACGTTGTGACTATTTGGAAGGCACAAAAGGTTTTTAATAGATAATCTTTATGAATACTTATATTTTTCTTCCTTTTATACATTTTTTACATTGGGAAACATTAGTCCTGTACCTAATGTTTTCAAACAGCTCGTCCAAAAATCTAATATGTACCATTTGTCCTTATTCACTAGTATTTTTTTTATTATGAAATAGTGGCTCTTACTGTTACTTGTGTCTTATTGCTTTAAAGAAGGAGTAAATCTTAGTTCTATATATATTTTTACCAAGATAAAGATTTTTGTTTTACATACGTAAAAAAATGGTTTCGGAGTTTCAACAAAAAGTCTGCAGTGTGCATTGAATGGACATGCATCATTCGTCCTTCTAGTCCATAGTAACTCTACCTAATGCAGTTTTAATCCGCATTTATTTCGAATTCATTCAATGGTCCATTGAATGAACTTCTTACGAAATGTACTAACTGCTGCCAAGAATTCCTGTCACATTCACCAAAGTATCTAATACACAAATGTTAGAACTATTTTATTAACGACTGGGGCTCACAGATAAGAGTTACATGAACATAAGAAACTTGATTAATTTATGTTTGGCCGAAACTAGTCACGCCGGATGCGAAGAAAGATCAAACTAACAAAGTATGTATAATACTTACTTATATTATGAAACAAACCAGCTTTTTGTATAGTTAAGCTAGAATAGCAATAAAAAACGTGATTTAATTATATTTTTCCGGTATTATATGTAATAGATGTTTGGTAGCGTTTGGAATGTTTCTTGAAGTCGCCCATATTGCAGTGCCTAAAGATGAATTTCTATAATCAAGTCCAAGTGATTGCAAAAAGAAATTTGAATATGAACTCTAGGCGAGCTACGGAGCCGATACGCTTACCAACCACGATCTACAAATCCAAGGTTTCTTTACGTTTTATGGCAGAAATGTTCAGCGTTGATAAGAAATTGAATATGTGACGGACTGATTCATTATAAGAAAATAGATACATACATAATAACACGCATGTTTCCCCGAAGAGGTAGGCAGAGACATATTATACGCCCACATTTTGCCATTTTGTCGGTCCCACCTAGGAGCCTATTGAAGCTTACCGGCTACTTTTATGTTCGCCAAAGCGTCGTCGGTTCATCGGCAGGTGCACCACTTGCAGGTGAGGTTGGCTTGGGCTTCTTATATCTTGGTAAGAACCGTATACAAGAAATATAATTAATTAGAAATACGACTAAATTCAATGTTTATTTTGTTTTATTGTTGATATAAAGAAACTTATTATATATAGCAGTACATTATTAAATTACCAAACGAAAACAATTTTTTTATTGTTTTTCTCATTATAAGATAAATGTTTCTTTGTTAAGTCAAATCATTTTTTATAAGGTGAAAGTTGTGGTGCCAAATAAAATTTAGATTTGAAGGTTCTGCGTGCTGGTCCCGGCTACTATTTGTATATGATGTTAACTCATATACGAGTATATTAAACATAGTATGAATGACACACTCAGTAAGTATGACAATAAGCATATAATTATGCTTCTTGGCTATATATCACCCAAATACCTAGGTGGTTTTTATGACAATAAAAGAGTTCAATGTTTATTTATATTAAGTATGCGTTACTCAACAATAAAATACATACCATTAAAACTTCAGCAATAAAATCTATTACAGTACAATTATCTATTATTCGTTCAATTCATTTCCTCCTTTCATTGAATCTGAAAATTGCTCACCTATACAAAAACGCTCATACCTATCTACCCGCATCTGGTGTCTTAAATTTAGACGCTTACCAATATTGGCATCAAGAAAAGTTATCGAGGAACGAGGATCCATAAAACAAGCCGCGTCAGAAGGGGAATTTTCCTGTGTTTTTCGGTAGCGCTAACAAGAGGCCCCTACATGACCGGAATATTTTTGTCACCAATTTCCTTAGACGAACGGCTTAACGCCCCGGAAAAAGTTACTCAGACTTACCTGGTCTATTCGGGCTTGTCAAGATATCGTATATTTTATACACCCCTCCAAGAATGTTTCTTATATTTTTTTTATTACGCCGCTCTTGCTGAGATGGCTATTTTATTAACTGCTTACAAAATTTTATGAGTAAATATTTTGATATAATCTTTTTATATTAAAGACGGACGATTCGATTGCCTGTGATAAGTGACTTGCCAGTTATTAATAATAAATGCAGCCAGGACTTTAACTCCTGGTCTTCTCTGTAAGCCAGCGGACGGCTGCTGGTAGACAAGAAAACAGTAGAATTTAGTTTGCTTTTTCTTGAAAGGTTTCTATCTGGTCTGTCTATATTATGACAATAATTTTTGATTCACACACAATCAAATTGTATTATCATAGTATAGGGTTTCCATATTTAAAGTAGGCAAGTACCATCAAGTCGTACATAAATTGTATCTAAAATTATCAGGTTAAATTCACTCATTTGTACTTCATACTTTCTAATGCTCTTCGAAACAATCAAAGATAATTATTATTTTTCTTCTATTTATATTATCTATGACAGCTTCTGTATCTTCAGAATCTATCTGCAGCTCCTGTAATAAGATTGATAACTAAAATGATAGATACATTACAGATTCACCTTAAAGTGGTATCGTTATAAAGTGGATACGATAAACAAGTAACCTGATATATTCTTCAGCAATTCGACAAAGACGGGTAAGTTGAGACCTATATATCACTTAAAACGACAGAGCATAAATCAATGGGGCCTGTCTGCTTGTTATTTGTAGTCGCCACGTGAACCGCCGGTTTCGGGTGAATATTAACGATATCGGCAATTTTCCGCAAGTTTAGTCGCGTGGCAATTTTTCGCCAATTGAGCAATCCTATGGCGAGGTGATGCGACGGCGAAGTGTTAAGCTTCGCGACGGCACGCTGCGTAAACGTTATATACCATCATAACATAAGCCAGTTTAGAAGGTCGTTGACATTGCACTGACTTGGTATATTATGTCTATGTTTATGTTCATAAATTCTTTACGTAGATAATATTTACCGAGTTACTTTATGCCGTACATAGTGAAAGTATATTCTGCTAAATATTTCAAGCGAAGTAAAAGCTTTATTTTTCTTTGAAGGCAAAGCAAACCACACATTGGCGTTCTCGGTAAAAGCTACAAGTAGTATGTATTGTTTATTATTCTAAATTTTTAGGTAAATATTTTCATGTCTACTTAATGTGTTGTGAAAGTGGCTATGTCCTGTTGAATATTTCATGTGAGAGACTTTAACTGACCTTATAAGCAGAGCGCTCTTCTTCGCTTTCTGGGTAACTTCAGCTGGGCAAGGTATGGTAGTGGCGTAGATGCTTAGCAGCCTGTCCTGTCAGTAAATACTTATTCTTGTTTATATTTATGTGTAAATATTAGGAATGTAGTGCAGGGCATATTGGGTCATATCAGCCGGCAATCTCATTATCTCATATTAAAATAAAATCTAAGTTCCTTTTTATTTTCTCATAGACTAATATAAAACCCTGAAGCCCGCCTAAATCCCTAGTATGGATATTTGGCTGACCAGTCTTAAAAAGGGCATCGCGTTTTTTTACTTAGACAGCGACTTATCTAATGACTTAACAAGTTCTAAGACTAGCTCTACCACTCTGAATCCAAGAGTTCTTAAAGATCAATTTACAATAGAATTGATTTTTTAAACATAACATCAATTAATAGTGTATTTAATAACTTAACAGAGTAGCAAACTACCTACAAAGTACTAATAACCGTAATTTTTATATATTTGTCACAAAGTAGGAGTTTAAGTAAAAGTATAAATTGTCAATTATGTATAATGTACAACAAACGTATGTGACAAAGATTTGTCTAATTATAAGAATTTCCATGCATCCTAAGTGGACCTAAAATACGCCACTGCTCATGGTATACAAAGTTATTGATAGCAGAATATATGTTATTCATACATATATAATATCACGCCTATTTCTTTGAAGGGGTAGGCAGAGACATATGGTGGGCCTTACGAAATAGGTGGCGAGCCTATTGGCGCCGCCGCCTATCTGTTATAGAATTAATTTATCCTAAAATGTCTATAACAATATATGAGCATTATTAACAAGTAACTGATTTAATTACAATTTGTGATAATAATCTTAATTAAAAACGTAATTATGGTTATTACATCACTAATAATAATAATAATTTAGATGAAATATTTTAGAAAAATAATAATAATAAGTAATTCAAAGATTTCAATAATTCTTAGTCACAGCAATAATTCTTTAAAAATATTTGTTATAAATTATTGTTTTTATATTACTATTAGTAACACTTAAGAATAAATATTTTGGAAAGAATTTTTTTTTATATTCAATATAATTTCCAAATTCTCTATGAAATGAAACTTAGCGTCATAACTCTTTTATTGTCTATAAATAACGACGAGTGACTGGTTATTACCGTCATCATGTCGAGATTCACAAGTAAAAGTTCTCTAGTGTTGTAACTGTACGTGAAAGTTGTCCACTTTGCATTATGTCTGTTACGTTAGACTTTGACAGTTAAGTCGATGACGTTTTAAAGTCTGCTTACGAGCACCTGTTGACAATTATACTCGTCCCATTAAGGTTACAACGGACAGTTTTTAAGTTGCGTCGCTTTCTTTATTTTTCTTTTGTTGTAATTTTACATACAGCTGTTGAACAACTTGCAAAAGAAGCAAATTCCTAGGTTAAAATCACTAGGATATTTTTGTTATTGGAATGATGAACGCTGAATGACATTGTATCTATATGTTCGCTACATATTTAAGGCAGATAGTCATGTAGCGCGCACTGTCTTATAGTACTGACTGAATAAAGAATTGTTTTATTGTAATAAAATTTATTACAAAGTTTTATTGGATGCAAATCATTGATTTTTTTGCACTGCAGAATATAGGAAATCAAAACATAGTATTTGGTTTTTGAGTCGATCATATTTCGATATGTCATTACACATATTATATGTCATAATTTTAAATTATGATTAATGTAACTGACAGAATTTAAAAATAAGTGGGCATTTTGGCTGCAATGTATAAAAATGTAAGCTTACTAGATGTTTTTGGATGTTTACGTTACGAAAGAATCTTACTCACATAATTTCGTATGTCTAGCTTCATCATTGGTTCACGTTCAGGGCTCGAAGTCATTTCAGCTGATGATTGAAGATGAACTCACCGATGTTATGTAAAAGTCATTGACCTCTGTTGCAAAGTACACTCAACACTTAGCAACTAAAGGATCCTGCCAGCTCAATTTCATTTGTCTAGCTACATTATTAGTTCACGCTTAGTGAGGTTGCAGACAGTTCAGCAGATAAATTGAAAATTAAGTTACATACATATTTAGGCCTGTTTCCCCGTGCCGCTTCGGTGCCCGGTGGCACTGTTATGTTCGCAAGAGCCTCGTCCGTTGATCGACAGGTGCACCACTTGCAGTTGAAGTTGGTTTGGGCTCCTTGGGTCTTGCTAGGATCCCTATACACCCTACATAGATTAAGTTCTTTATAAGTAATAGGTACTTACCTCACTAAGGTTTTGTAAGAGTCATTGACCTCTGTTGCAGATAGTACAACTCAACACTTATTAGTGCCAGTCGATGATATCTCACAGAAAACAAGCAGTGCATAAAAAAATGTGATAAACACCATAAACACGTTACTTCATAACTGCAACGTAACCAACAGACTGTATAATTGACTGACGACTAATAACGTAAGACAGCACTAGAGCAAATCTGGAAAATTACAGTTAACACAACAACATAATTATATTTAATTCAATGGGATGTAAACACTACAAACACTAGATAGTAGGTCTTGTGGCAAACCACTGTAATGTGTAGGCAACTTCCAAGGCGCCATATATAACGGAACACGCCCTTACGCTCCTTAAAATAGAGAAGTGTGTCCATTTTTAAGGAGTTTTGGACGTTAGGAAATAATTTATGCTGACTAAGTATATCATATATTATTCGGTGACCAATAGAGTAGGATATGCAATTTTAGCAACAGCGAGCAATTTACTAATAAATATTGAAAGTTAAATAAACCTAAAAGACCGCTGCAAAATCTGTGAACTTACATAAAATACAATGGAAATATGAAATTAATACCTCTATTTTTTTAATTCCCCACCAAAGTTTTGTTTTTAGTTTGACATGCCTGTGTGTTCGTACGTTTCAAAACATATGGATCTCATACGCTTTCAAAACACGAAAATTGCGTGGTTGCACTATCAAATTAGAGTTTCTAATTATTTTATTCTTCAATCAGTTAGAGTTTAATTCAACCTTCATTCATTCCATCACACTATAACAGTGAACATTAACAACAAACGTAAAATTTACGATACTATCCCTATTAGACTCTCACTAAGGAAAATCTAGACCAAACTGCCACGTGGGTATAGTAAGGCTTTTATCTTATAGGCGGCGATTCAAGCGAAACAGCTTGATACCTTAGAAGCCCATTGCCACGCCATAAGTGGCTACGTAGCTTAGTATATGTTTAACAACCGTTGCTCAGTATAGTTGTGGACTAGTTTTATCTATCAGGCAACATTGAATGACATTTCTACGTTTGAAAATTATAAAAAAAGGTATTCTTCGACCATGAAAGTCGAACATAGCATTAATACGTTATTATGCGTAACTGCCATTACATACATTACACATACATTATACGTAGTAGACCAATCGTCAAATCGGAATGATCATAGGCCTGAGCTTTTCATTTCAAGGTCACTTTTTATAGACCAATTTTCTCAGGTATCAAGGAACAGATATCAATCAGAAAACAGGACGAGTTGATTGATTTGAGTTGATTTAGATCCAATTTTATAGGTAAACAAGAAACTTGCACCTCGTTTTCTTGCCGTGAATTTGTTTTGCATAAAACTACTTCGTGGTCTATTTAACAATCGGACATTGGAGCTTATTAAAAAACAAGATCTATAGTTATATCATGTTTAAAACAAGTACAATAAAAGTGACAGCACTAGTTTTAAACTTAGGTTAACTTTAGTTTTTGTTTTGTAATAAGACCTACTATGTGTAACCTCTTTTGAAGATTAAGTTACTTTCTGTTTTTACTTACTTTTGTTTGAAAGGTTTTATTCCTTTCCCGTTTGACGAGTAACTTCCATGCTAACAATACATTGAAAAACTCTTGAAATTCTATTACGTAACTAATTATAAAGCTTACGATTGGAGGGTGTAACAGAATCGTTACAATAGATAGCTTAAGCTACATAACTAGCTATTTGCACAACTGAAAGCAGAACGGAGGGCTTTGTACTATTTGTCTCCTTTTAAAAGTGAAATTGTATTGAATCGTACGGTAAGGATGGGGCTGCACACAATGTTATGCTTTGTTGTCATGCCCATAATGGCTCAGAAGAATTCGCGTAGATTACCGCTACAGGAGCAAACGTACAATGGACCCCTCCTTTGCTGAATACACACAAATACCACCCGGAAAATGTTACCGTAGAAATAAAAGTTTTACGACGTGATTCGTAGAGGAGTAGTCGAGTTTTTAGAACTTTACAAATGTGTAGTGTGTGTACGCATAAAAGTTAGCTTACGGTTACGAGGTTTGATGTTTTTGTACCCGTTCTCACCTATAAAATGAAATTATTTCAAATCAACTTTTATAGGGTTTGCCCAAAATAATAAAATAGAATGAGTGTTGGCTTCGCCTCTGGTACGACGGGCCAGTTGTTAACTACTTAAGTTATATTATTGTGTTCATTGAAATTATTTGTTTATTTGTTTTTTTAATGTAGCACTTTATGATCGTTTCTTAGTGGGTGGTGTTGTGACTTGTTTGTACTTAACAAGAAGGCTAAATTTCAGGTTCCGCTTGGCGTCTGGCTGATTTAATTAACTAATGGTTGTTAGAAGGAATCTTCGGCCTGTGATTGTGAAGCGCTAGATTAAACTTTAACCCATATTGGCAACGATTGGCAGTCGACTCTTTTCCGATTGGGCTTGAAAAACTTTATCTTCTGACTCTTGTTGCTGAGAAGTGGCTACGCCCACTGAAACTGGAAATTTAAATAAGAATTCGGGCAGCTAAACGCCATGCTATATGAATGAACAGACATTATAAGATTAATAATATGACCTGGCACTGCCATCAGTCGTCAATATGTGTGATAAATATAATACCTCAAAACAATATTCTCGAGTAAATACACATTGTAAATAAAGCTATACGTTTATGGGCAGCCATTTTAAACACTTTCCCTTGCGCCATCGCCATAACCCTTCCAATTTCGTAGGTGTCATGTGCACGCATACGCGGGAGGGCCATAATTTTCCCAAACTGCAACAATCTACGCGTTTATTGAGCTTTTAGTGCACAATTTTCGCTAGGGTCTCTTACATTTTCCTTTATAAATAACGTTTTATTATTATTGAAACTTTGAATATTTAATAAAACTTTTGCTTTTAAAAGTAATTTGTTCTGTTAATGCTAAAAATAATACTATATCGCTTTCTTTCCAAGATGATAAGTCTCATTTTTCCGTCATGTTTAGAGCTTTACTGTATTCCATTATTGCTAGATAAATTTATTTGGTAAAAAGAAAAAAAAACTTTGGGGCGAACGATGGTAACCAGAATATGGAACTACCAGTATGAATATTTTTGTTTTTTCTAAGCTTTCTTTGATATACTTTTTTACCGTTTAAAATGGAGAAGTTTTTCTGCGCATATTATATTGCTATATTGCTCTAAGTTTATTAAAATCAGACCATTATTGACTTAGGAGATTTTAGTCAATGTTTATATTAGAAATCTGTTATATAATTAATAGTTGTAGGATCAACATTTAGACAAGACATAGGGTTATGCCACATTTTTTGCATTTTCGTATGAAATTTAATTAAAACCTATGCTAATGAAAACCTTCCGCATTATTAATTAAGGATACAAACGTATAGAAATAAAGTTTAAATTGAAGCCAATATGAATTATAAAGTAGTTTTCCACATGGCTATTCATACGAGCTCGATTGTTAACCGTTCACTTGTGCGGCGTGTCCAATCGCACGGTGTCAGACGCACGGCCCGCAATTTAGTCGAACTGCAACAATCGACCGCGAACTTTTAGCCAAAAGATTTCATGTTTCAAAATGGAAAATACAAATTGAAACTTTGCTGAAAGAATGCCTTTTACTGGAGGTTTTTTCCGTTCAAAGTTAGGCGGCGTTTTCAAATGAAATTGATGAAAATAGACCACTCCTTCCCAGATTCTCTTTGTCTTCTTGAAGTTAAAGTTAGAAATTAAGTAAATATTAAATTCATCATCAATCTAGCTTTTTATAACTTCCTTTTGTTAGGATGACTTCCTCAGTATTCGTGTGACATTTTTATTTTCAGTTCATAATGTTAGAACACATGTATCAGTTAACGTAGGCTATAGAAAAACTTTTCTTATTTAAGTAGCATAAAATAATCTACATACTACACTATCAACTTTAAGTATCACAAATTAAAAGTTCATGTATCCCGTTGTCTGTTATTCTTACAGTTTTATTTATAACATTAATTAAAACCATCCATAATTATCTTTGATCCCCTTTAATTATCGAAATTGGTCACTAACTGTAAATCCCAGCAGAGAAGGTAATGCTCATTAGAGATTCGTTACCGCAGTGTGTGGTATGCAGCTGGGGTTGAATGATTGAAATTGAGCCTTGTGACAGTGCCACTGGCCGCATCATGGCGAATTTCCCAGGAGTAATTGGGAATATTATTACCAGCTAGTCCACGAATGTGGATGACAGCTGAATGATTCCACGCGCGATGCTTGTCGAGATTTCTTTGTTTTTTGCGCTCGTATTGAGAGTTTACGTTAGATAGAAGTCATGGTTTTATTGCAGTAATATTTTTGGCATGAATGAAACGTTTTAATGTATAGATCAAAATGTATTATTAATCTATAAGAGTAAAATATTGTCGATGGTTAAATTGGCCAGACCATTTGATATAGCCTATGACGTCGCAGCAAGTCACCTATTTTTTATGATCAAGTTTATGTTTACCCATAAAAGTCTTCCGTTCCCTAAGGATCTATGGACAAAATTTGTGAAAATTGGTCTTTAAATATATTTTGTGGGACTTAACCGATTTCACCAACTAATTTACCTGGCGACGGATCCTTAAGTAGTGATATGCCAACAACCACTACTGACTAGCCAAATAAGGCTTGGCGACTACTATAGAGAGTGATACCCGATACTTCATTAATATAGGTTTGAGCCAATCAGATTATACCTTTAGAACTAGCTTAAAAGCAAGTAAAAGAGTACTTCTTATCCTGCAGTTAAGTTATCTTTTTTGTCCGTTTAAATGTTCTTCTTAAATTGTATATATTTGTTTTCTGTAGATTAAATCTGTTAGTCTTGTCTCCCTATCTCTTTTAATGTACTTTTTCATTTTATTTTGCATACATAAATAATTTTTATTACTATTTTTAAGATATATAACAATTTACCATTATTAGATTCTCCGGTGAAAGTAGTACTCATAATCGAATTCCAACAGTCTTCTTTCAGACACAAGTACACTAAAGGGCACTCAATTGTCGAGAACAATCCACCCCAGACTGCGAAATTGCCTGCTACCATGGAGATCTTTCTTTTTTAGTTGCTAAACTGTCAGGCTGGAGAAATATCACTTTTACTGTATTATAAGTACCTATATCTCTCTGAAGTCTTATGTTTTCTGAAAGCAAATCTTGTTTATGGGACTCCCGTAGTATGGAAGTACTTTGTAACAAATGCTAAATAACAGAAAGTAAAAAAATATTTTAGTGAACGCTGCTTTTGTTTTTTACACCTCAAGGTGATAAACAAGCATCTAATAGAAAGTGGTCATCTTAAGCTATGGTGCTTGCAACATCTGAGGCATAGCTAACGTACCTAAATTTTTTTAATTTAATTTTTACCTCAAAATGGCACTCATGCGTACGACCCACTTGATGGAGAGCGGTCACTAAGCCTATGTAGGCTTGCAATACCAAAGACAATATTTAAAGCGTTGCCAACTATTAAAAAATCTGTTTACGCTCTCTTTAAGAGAGCCCTATGCTGTTATATCTTGGGAAAAGCCTCGCCAGGGAGGTCCTTTCACAATTCAAAGATACGCGGGAGAATTTCCTTTTGAAACGTACCGTACGAAGTCCTGTTATTTACGGAAACTATAAATAAATTTAAAAGTTAATAGTTTATCATCATCCTTCTGCCCTGTTCCCATTTAAATTGGGTTCGGCGCAAGAAGTCTCATTTTCCATTTACCTTGATCATTTATCATCTACCCATTCACCCCTTCTAGATCAAATGTATCTTCACACACTCTATCCTTAAAAATTTAAAAAACAATAATAATAAATAAATATATTAAGGCTGACATGATGATCATTTATTCATAAAGCATAAATATTAAATATAAGTTAAAACAATGTCCCACAAAACTGTCCAAATAGTTTAACTGTATAAAATTTCAAGCTTGGCTTCATTTCGTTTACAAGAACGTCACATCTATAAGCGCCACTCACTAGAGCGGAAGCCTGCTTGGAGAAGAAGTTGGCAAGAAACTTGGCAAGGTTCTGTCTTCCGCCAAATTTCCTCCTTATCTCCTTTTCAGTCGTGGTCTTGCTATCCACTCTGAAACATCTATTACTTTTCTAGTTACATTCCCTTTCTTTCTTCTTATCAAATGTCAATTACATTTTAAAAAGTAAATTGTAAAACAAAATATAATATGCAAATATTGTATATATGGGTGTATAATGATCCTACCAAGACCTAAGGACCCCAAGCCAACCTCACCTACAAGTGGTGCACCTGCCGATCAACGGACGAGGCTCTGGCGAATATAACAGTGCTCGGTAAGCGGCAATAGGTTCGCCACCTATTACGTGGGACCGACTATATAATTGTTGAAGTGTGGGCGTATAATATGCCTCTGCCTACCCCTAAGGGGAATCAGCCATGAATTTATGTATGTATGCAAATATTTTGCTGACATTTTGCCGACAATTTGTGAAACCATGAACCAAAATGGATTAACGCGGTTATCTTTTAAAAAATAATGTCGATGTTTTTCGATGTCCGCCAGACGTGCTTTGGCCACCCATCCGTGCTGTAATGCAATTATGTTTGTAATTATTATAACGTGGTGCCCGAGGCGGCTTTTTGTTACTCCAGCGTGAATCAATCCGCTTAATTTTAATACCAGCCAATTTGTGAGTAAGGCAAAATTGTTTAGTTAATAATGCTCGCTTCTCATCTAGCTATTTTGAATATTTTCTGTAAAGGTTGTTGGAACTTTAAATTAAATTTAGAAAGCGGTTTATTGTTACACATTAGATATTGTGTCTGTGTTAACTGATATCAATGTAGAAGGTACGGTTTATTGTCATGCTATTATTTATTGATATTTGATATGGATGATATGGATTTGATATCTTTCGGATATAAAGTAATGGATTCAAATATTACTGAACTAATAATGTGCTGTTTAAATAAGTTTGGTTAAGAAACGATACGTATTTTTATAAAAAAAAGTTGATCGGAATATTTTTAATAAGTTCCTAATATATATAATAATAATTTCTAACAATTACACCAATTATTTAATCCCAAGATAAGTATCATTAAGAACTTGTTGTTATGGATAGTAAAATACGGATAAACATACTTAAATACTTTTTTTTGTACAAACATATTTTATATACATAGAAATCACTCAGACCAGAACAAATATTCAAGTACATGCACACAAAGATTTTTCGTGAGTAGTAATCGAACCCACGACTTTAGCAGCGGAGTGCGCAGATTGTGGATAAACGTAATGCAAGACTAAAAGTAAAGACACACTGGTCTTTTGATAAGGAATAAATGATTTATAAGGTTTTTGCATAATAAGGTAAAGTATATTTTAATAGACTAATGGCACGCCCTCGCTTCGCTTCGGTAGTTATTTACAAAAATAAATAAATCTTGAGTAACAATATTGAGGTTTTCGTAAGGATCCTAAATTTTATCTTGTAATATATATGCCTATAACTTAGAAATCATGTAGGATTCTAACAGTAAATTACTTTAAAGTAAGATATTCATATCAGTTAGGTAGTTTTTGAGTTAATTTATAACAAACATCTATACATACAAATCATTCCTCTTTTTAATATGAAATAAAATAAATAGTATGAAAGCAACAATAACCTTAATGAAAGAAGAATCCCAGGTAAAAAAGTCACAATAAGATAAATCAACATATATAAAGAAACCAGCCCTAAGAGACCTCTGTAAAAATATATTTGCACAGCAGAAATGCATTTAAGAAAATAATCGCGACCTGCTTAGATCCAACTACAAAGAAACGTCTTCTGCATAATCTTTCATATAATTTGCATTGTACCGCTGCTGTGGAAAGGAATGTACATAATATTAAAGCATAATGACGCCATAATGGTCCTTTAGATGACCATTTACGTCTTTTGCTACAAAGGTTATGCATTCGAATCCTATTCTGGATAAAAATGCATTCATAAACATTCATATTTGTCTTGGTATGGGTGTATTCTATTAATCGTACATATTTGTTAAAAAAAATTTTTAGATCCCAAACGCGCTGATGGATACTTTCAAGGAATTACTGTTATCATTTCTTTGTATATTTACCTGTTTAATGTTTGAATTAAAAATAAATGGATCTGTTTAAAAAAAGGTTTGAAAAATTTGACCCATACGCATAGGAATAAATATAGGCTATATTGTATTGTGATGACTCCAGCGAAGCCAGACGTAACTGCTTGTTACTGATTAATCACTGTAAAAGTGTGATGAATCACAATCATTTATGTAATTTTCCCTGTGTTGGAATCGAACCCACTTTAAAAGCGGAGAACCAAACCTTTCACAATATCTTAGTTCAATAAAATCGAATCTCAAATACAAATTACCAGTAATATATGAGCTGTATATAAAAGGATTTCAACAAATCGCAAAGCTTATAACCAAAACCAATTTGCTGGGACGCAAGAACGCCATAGAGCGGAATATGACTTCAAAAGAGTTAAGCGTTCAGTGCATATTCGATTTGAGACAGCCGGAGACAAGAATATGAATATGCAGCAACAGTCGCGTAATACTCGTGATAACAAGATTCGTCAGCGAAATGTACGTGTCTGACGCCTGAGTTCATAGTTCAAGCATTTTTAAATAGTACTAGTGGCACGCCTCTGATTGCTTTTGACACAGTGTAGCTATTTATTAAATATTTTATACCATTGGTTACATTATTGAAGTTTTTATACATACATACATTCACGTGTGTTTTCCCGAAGGGGTAGGCAGAGGCATATTATACGCCAATTATATAGTTGGTACCACGTAATAGGTGGCGAGCCTATTGCCGCTTACCGGGCAATGTTACTGTTCGCCTGAGCCTCGTCCGTTGGCTTGGGATCTTTAGGTCTTGGTAGGATCCCTATACATTACACATAGGAGTTTCAATAGAAATAACTAATTTATTCTAGTAATAAATATAGCATTACTCAGGAATCTCATTCTTATGTTCAAATATTTTTTTTAATTTATCCGGCAGTTTTTGAATTAGAAAAACAAAATATAAAAAATACAAATATTTCCGCTTTTTAATATATGATACCAAAAAATACTTTCACTAGAGACAAAGTAGAAGACTGTTTCTGTGTAAATAAAAGTAATAAAGACGTGCATATTTGCACTCGAGTTTTATTTCAAAACTGAATTTTATTAATTAAAGAACAGGTCGGCTAAACTGTTTGGAACTTTCACAAAATGTTGTTTCTTATTTATTATAGCCAGTAGTAAGACATCATGGTAAGCTGATGTTTCCTAATACTCACACACATTATTATAAAAGAAATTGTTATCCAAATTGTGTTGAGATATTTAATAAGTTACCAAACTCAATTAGAGAGCTTAGTTTACCCATATTCTAATATAAACTACATTTAGGGCTATAAATCAAATATGTTTATTCAGTCGCAAAATATTTGAATACCAAAATTAATATTACATATATGATTTATTTGTTATTTTGACATGTAATTTATTTTGTTATGATTATTTCAATGACTATTAACTCCATTTATTTTATTTTGACATTCACACGCCCTGCCAAAATAGATGTTCTATTAAATAACACAACAGCCACATGTTACTCTATTTTATATGAATAAATTTATTTTATTTCAGTTTAACAAAACATAAACAGTTTAAATAACAAGTCTGTGTACAGTCAGTGAAGAGTCATTAATGGTAATTTATTAATAGGTCTAATGTTCAGTACATCATTCTCTCGCTAATACTTACATCAGTTGTCCAGTCTTACGAGTATATGCCCAACATTCTTGGAAAGCATTCTTGGACACTATAAAAAGCAACAAAATAGCTATTTATCTAGTTAATAGGTATAACGAGTATAAGATAGTGTTTATACTGGCAGAAGAACGAAACCTATGAGTTTCTTGTCAAATTGATTTTTTCTCCAACACGGAATGAGTGCGTCAGTTTATAGTTTACTTTTAGCTGAACACTCCTCGCGCTGTAATCCAAGTGACAGTTGTATAGCCACAGGCAAAACCAGTATGATTCAATCATAGAAATCTAAATGATAAGACACTAGATATGGTATGTGCCGCGTAAAATTATCGGAACACATGTCGCCAATAAAAAAAGGAACGCATGTCGCCAATTTGAAAATTTAAGCTCGAGATTGACGTTGCTGTTGTTCATTACGGACTACAAGTTGTTCTTGAACACAGTGTTTGTAGTGAGTACGATTCAGATAAAGAAACGCAATTGGCGGTGTATGTTATAATCTGGATGCACTGTGTTATACGATACAACACTACTATTGTCATATTAATAAGATTTCTATAGACCTACAAGCGTTACTAATTAACAAAGTAAGTTATTTAAATAACTGAATCGAAACAATAAAAAAAATTATACCATAAGTTTTTGTCACTTCAGCCTATGGACGCTTGCAACACAAATATATCATTTTTTTAAAGATTTCCACAAAATAATAAAAATAAATAAAATAAAATAAAATAAATAAATAAATAAATAATATTTTTATATCCCAAAAAACAGGCTCTTTGGACTTTATAATATGTCCTGTCTGAGACCAATTCATATGATAATTTGATTAACGTTGACATATACAAATACATTTTAGCATACAAATGCAGATGCGCATTCCGTAGAAAGTCATAACGGCTCAAACCAGTGGCGGCTGAGACGTAATAGTGAAATCAGAGAAAACCTGCGCCACGCGGACATCGCCATTGACACTAGCCATTCACAGGGTGTGTCTTTAAGCGAGACAATACCATAGTAAAGAAGACTCATATTTCACGCTCATAATAGTAGACTTCATATAATAGTCAACAATAATGGACTTCGGAGGGATACGGACAAGAGTCAAATGTTCCTCAAATGCTTGTTGCAGAAAAAGTAACTGTTAACAAATGAGACAATAATTGAATATATTATTATGTGAATATTCTATCCGAAGTCTATCTGATTCATAACTTTTTTTATCTTGGACATCTAATCTCACACAGCGCTTCCACTAAGTAGAAGTCGTACTAGAAAATGCATATTTGATTATACGTCTCTCAATCAATCTTGTCAGTCATATGTTTATACTTTTTTTTCTTATTATAATTCATAGAATATTCCCTTGAAAACTTTATATTGATTTGACTCATAATAAAATGATTATTTTTTTGAGGAAAACAGTTCCTAGAAGTAGTAATAATCACATTTAAAAGAAAAACCATAGAGCAGAATAGAATTGTGATTTACACCCTGTACTGTACATACTACCTATATCGAGTATATGTGAAGACACAACCATTTCTATCGAATTTCTTTAAGTTTCTTGAGAAATATTCAGGCGAACCACACCCGAACTTATTTCCTTATGCCTCGGGAATAAAGGAACAGAAAGAAATAAAAGTGGCAAGTCCATTCCTATAACTGCAAATGCACGGGTAGCGGGGCGGGTCACCGTGGAAATCTCTTCTTCAAAACGAAGTTACGGATCCGCTCAGAAATTGTGTTATATATTTCCCTCCGCATGTGACGCACGTAAAAAAATGGGATACTTCTGGACCTTTTTCCTACCGACAGCCGGTGGTCAAGGAAATCCGTAAGGGAAAATTATTTTAGATGAGACCGCACAACATCTGCTTAGCTTTAACTATAGTGGCAGTTTGTCTCCGAGTTATTAGAGCGCATTACAAAATTACCCAACAGCATTCAGTGCCCCAACTACAACCAAAACATAGCTTCTTAAGTATCTTACGAATCCTGCTTAATTGACGTCTATTAAGTAGAGTTCCACTAGGCGTGGAGTGGCCTTGCATACCATTACTTCGGCCCAGTGCATAAAGCTCTTGCGTAATTATGCAAATTCACGCCAACATCTCTCGTTCAGCCCAGTGTTTTGACAGGCCTCATCTAAATCTGCATACGAAACGCACCAAATTTAGAAAGTAAAAGTTTTAGAAGCGCCTCGTTATTGAGCACCTTCCATCGTCAAACATCGCTCAAGGCGTGGATTTTGTATCTTATCTTAGTGATTATAACATAGCTGTAGGCGTCGATGAAAACGAAAGTGCATGTAACATGTTATATTAATATGACCTATTGTATTCTATCATTTGGGTGTATGTAACAGCTGTCATGGCTGTATGTAGGTAGCGCCGAGTTGCACGCCAATCCGAGTTATGGCATTGAAATCAATTGTTTTGTAAGCAGCAACTGCTATCTATCACGAACTGTCTCGGTTATTGCATATCAAACATTTTTTAGTGTTGCAAAATATCAATATTGCCTAGCCGAACAAGTCGTATACTGCAAATAAAAATGATTACACATAATTTTAGTAAACTGCAGTCTTACAAAATTTAAAATAGACAAATAATTTATTAACACAAATAGAAAACAACACACGGATAAATTCTTGATAAATTGTTATTATATCTCCTAAAATATTTAAACACGCCCATACTACCTAATCGTCTGTCATTGACCTAAAGGTATTTGAAAATGACCACTTAAATTCCACTCTGACTATACACACATTATAGAGTTGGGTATCTTCTTAACAGCAAACACGGCGGAGTTTTGACATCACCTGCTCAGAAATCTTACTATCTCGTTTACTGTGTATTTCTAAACATCGGCAGGCAGTCGTGAGATACTCGAATGGCAGTGAAGGTGTTGACTTCACTAGCATTGCTCGCAGCGAACGCACGCTTCGCACCCACAGTCAATCGTAAAAATATAGCAGGTGATTTTAAAACTTTTGCCCTTCGCAAAAAAAAAAAAACATTAAAATCTTTTTGAATTCAATTTATTAACATTGAGTTTCTTTTGTTTCAGATGTGTACGAAAGTGAGTTCGGTCTTCTAAGTGTTACGACTACCGACTAGGTTCTCTAAAACTCGTTGTGAAATTGAAATGTGAATTTAGTGCTGAAGTGTTAGAATTGAAATTGGTTCGTGTGTAAATATTGTTCCATTTCCCGATGAAGTTTCACGTGTAACGTTACCGCTGCTGGAAATTCGTTGACCGAAAACTTGTCACCATGGAGACGGAAGAACTCACTAAACTCGTTGATGGAATATACAAGGTAAAGCATATTTCCAATATTTTTTTCCTGAAGGAACTGACACGTTTCTTTTTTAGTGAATGACCAATGAAGTAATCGGAGATTGTATTTACGCAAGAATATAAGAAATACGTAATAGAGTAATAGTCTTTAATTAATTTGTTGCAACTGTTCATTTATAAAGTTAATTGCCGTAACTTTATTTTATAAATATCTTTAATTTAAGTAGAGGAGATATCGATTAGGTACATGAATATAGAAAATATTTTTGGAATTATGATTATAGAAAACTTTTTTGTAATCTTTATAAACGTACAAAATCTAACTGGTACATACAACATTGTAGTTTAATTTAAATTGTAATCATGGCATCAGTAATTTTATTCCAAAAATGTAGCTTTCAAATTCCATCGGTCATCGTTCTATTTACATTAAATTATTTGAATTTGAGACTCCATTAATATTATTATAGCGGCACTTAAAATTTGAATCGTAGTCGCAATGGGATTTTTGACTTGGAACATTTGTAAATAATGTTTGTGTTAGAAAAGTTGTTTTAACTTTTAAAATTGTCAATTTTAAATAGAGAAAGTCGTGAAGAAAATTCGTTTTAAGTTACGATTAGTAAAGTTGCACTACTACGATTTTTTTATTTTTTTTACTTTAACTGTCTATGTGTGAAAGGCATAGCACCAGATAAGATCAGTATAATCCGTTTTTTTATATGTATTTGTGGATTTTATATGATTTGTGCCAAGGATAATTAAATCGGTTTGATTATATAATTAATAACCAATATTGAAAGGACACTTTTGTTATTTTTAATCATCTTCTTTTAGAACAAAATTGGTTCATTGGTAAAGCGTCAAACGAGTAAACAGTAACTTATTAGCTATTGGCAATAGTGTAGATTACTTATGGCAACGAATAAATTAACAATAAACGTTTCTGTGTCATGAAACTAAAATTAGCCGGCGAACCCGACGTCTTGTCCGAGAATATTAGAAAAAACCCAATCGACGGTTTTGTTTTTGTTATTCGTAAAGGTGAAAATATTGAACAGGAACTGGACGCACCTGCACCATGAATGTCAAGGTCAAACGGTCAATAGACGGCCACCGAAGGCAACAACGGCATTCCTAAAAGATTTCTCTAACTCATTAATCGTATAATATATTGAGCCATCTCGCATTCTTAACGCGCACCTTAAATTCGAAGAAATGGTCGAATATATCCTCTACCTACTTTCTTTTTGTGTTATTTTATTTTAAATTTTGACATGAAATTTATTGTGGTTTTTATTGAATGCAATTTACATTCGGTAATAAGGCAATTTCTGTTGCCATTTCGATAAGATATTGCGAGTCAATTACAGTGGAGACATTCACGGTTTATTTCTTGTGAATTTTATTAATAGATGGTTTATTTTTAGATGTAAATGGGTACCGGTTTTATTTCAAACTATTATGTCTGCGATACGCAATCATTCAATTTTGGAACCATTCACTTTTATATTTATAAAAATGATTTTTTAAAGATTTTTATGAAGAATTCAAATAATAATAATAATATGCTTTATTGAGGCTTAAAACCTTATACATACATTTTAAACCCACCAAACTGCTTTTCAGTTTGTCGGCGGGATTAGCACTCTTTATTAAAAAGGTATATAATGTTAAAAATTTAAAATAAAATAACAGTAATTAGGAACATTTCTTATCTTTAGCAACTTAATTACTTATACATATATAATAATAATAATAAAACAAAGTAAATATGTGAAATAAAGTAAATGTCTTGCTTATCAACTTCAATAGGATTATTAAACAATGAAATATAAAAACTATAAGAAATCAGCATAATTACAAGTTAAGGAAGCATTTTATAACGCTACATTTTTATGCAACGTGACTTTGAACTGAAAACGAGTCATAGGATTCAAATCGCTTATTATGCCTCATAATATACACATCATAAGATTTAATAATATTATCAATATGAACGTCCCACTACTGGGCTTGGGATTCCTCTCAAAAACCAAAGGAAGGGGGATTTGTGGTATATCATCATCTTCTCAGCCCATTAACGTCCCACTACTGAGCACAAGCCTCCTCTTACATACCAAGGTGCGAGGGTATTGGGTCATACTCCACCACGCTGACCCAGAGTGAATTGGTGGTAAATACTACTCAGATTTAATTCGTTATGAAATTACACACAAACGGTCACCAATCTTAGATCTGACCTTAATAAACTCTGCTTGAATTCAGTGCTCATTTGTGTCCTAATCTCGTAAAGCTTTAATACCTATAACTTCAGTAATATTTAATAGAAAACACGAAAACAATTTTATGAATCAGTACTAAAATATCTTTGTAATGCTACGCTTTGATAATATCACGGTTCCTAATTAAATGTATAAAACAAGATATTAGGAAGCAGCCGTTGCTAAATCTCCGTGAAATATTAATATTAGCTATTTCAAGAGCTGTTATGAAAATATCTTCTTAAGTGTGAGTTATGAGAAGTATTTTTATCAGTAAAAATCCACTATGAAATCTTTTTAGGTGGCATAATAATGAGTTCTTAGGGTTCCATAATGGTTTAATAATCGTTAAGTATATAATTAATTTCATAATTTAGTTAATGCTTTTTGGAAGCGAAAGTTAATGCAACTTTTATTTCCTTTTAACAAGCTGAGCTTGCATCATCTTATGCATAAAAAAGCTAATTAAATATATGGCTACTTTAAAAAACTAGCTAATTTAATATTAACTAGTTTAAAAAAATATTTGGAATGTGGAATATGAAAAATTATTTGTTTTTTCGTAATTGGTTTAAATAGACTTATACTTAAATAAATTATAATATTTATAAAGACAACACAGTCCGTCTTACATCATGATGATATTACTTATAAAATATTTTAGAATATATTTACATACACATTAATTATCATGCAACAAGTCTCTATAACTATTTACAGATGTCGTGAAAAATCTGGTGCCCCATGAGCATTAATTGAACGCTCAACTCAATACAGCTTCTAAGCCAGTTCTGCCAGTTGGCATCAGGTTCACGCCTTACCGTTACACGAACGTCAGCTTAGAGCTTGTCTTAGGAGTAAATAAGAGCCTTAATTGCTCGGGTGGAACAAACAAGTTAGAAATAATATAGTTTACACATTTATAATTATCTGGTTTATATATTTTTCTTATACTATAAGGTGGGCACTGAAGCATACGGCCCACCTGATAGAAAGTCGTCACCGAAACCTATGGACGCTTACTATAGCAAAAACATCCCAAGAATTGCCGGCCCTTTAAAAAAACAACTTAAAGTAAAAACGCATTCAGTCGAATAAAGAGAGCATAGTAAAAAAATGTAACGCCAAAACGTTACAGCAAGAAAAGTAGGTGCTAGTTAATAAGGAGAGAGTTTGTTAATTAAGATGTAAGTTAATTGAAACATTACAATAAAGTTGTACGTGAGTGTAGGAAAAAAATCGCTTTTTACGTCATTCGGCGTAAACGGGACGTCATTTGACGTAAGGGTAAATGGGACTGTGACGTCAGGATTAAAATCCTTTCGCCCTGACAACGTAATTACACGCTCCCGCGATTAATGAAGTCAAATAAATGTTAAATTATTTATGGTCCGAAAAGGGGGACCCGAGATTTCCTTTTTTCTCAAGTCACTCACTAAAATTAGATTCAGAGAGCCCTTTCTCTAATTATAAACGGTTGGTACGTTACAATTTATACATTTGTCTCAGTAAAATTCACTTACTGGAAAAGAGGTATATTACTTTATTTATAGATGCTTATCGGTAGATTGCAGTTAGTAAATAAAATTGAAGAAAAACTACAAAACTTGATTAGTGGTTTTAAATGAGGAAAGTAAATTAAATAAACTAAAA
The DNA here is from genome assembly GCA_949126915.1 of Musotima nitidalis. Classification (NCBI taxonomy): domain Eukaryota; kingdom Metazoa; phylum Arthropoda; class Insecta; order Lepidoptera; family Crambidae; genus Musotima; species Musotima nitidalis. The sequence continues at coordinate 9,025,399 of OX421422.1, forward strand.
TCAAGACATATTTTAAAGGACTTATATACATTAAACCATGGTCATAAGTTTTTGTTTTAAATATTACATGTTCATGTTCTATGAACAGAAATAAATGTAAATAACGACGTTTCTAAGAAACTATAATCAAGAACAACAAAACGGGTATAACTATTTTAAGTAGCATTATGGTACTACTTCATGGAATTTCTAATGCACGTTAACAATTCAATTGCCTCAATCGACTTATTACTTAATTACCACTAGTTGATTTAATATAAGCTCGCAATTTAATTTGAAATACTAATCTGTAGCAATTAAGACTACCAATTTGAAGTTACACAAATACAAATAGCGACATGTTTGTTAGCGACATTGTTTGAACACATGTCGTGTACCCAAACCAATCAAAAACAATGTGTAACGAAAAAAAACTACTATTTTTATAAATAACGTTTTAAAATTATTTATGTCTTTCGGCAGATAATTTAGTTACATATTCTGGAGTTCAATATTTAATAATAATCTGGGATATAGAATTTTTTTTAAGTTGCATTTGTTTCATATAGTTACTTCACATTTTCAGTTTTAATTTTTAGTAAAAAAGGAACAAAGCAACAAAAAGCTTGTACAACGAGTCGAGTTTATAAAATCAATTTAGTAATTACCTGAATTATTAAAAACCTGTGTTATTAAAAAAAAATAGTTATAAGAAATACTTTTCATTGATTGAATACCCAACTATATCAAATATTCACGTAAATAGGTGTCAGTCAATCAATATAATTAAAAGTATGCAGATGATAACTATTGAAATTGTTTTACCCATTTTATAGTCGTAGATTCTAATTATCTATAAATGTAAAAATAATTATATAATAATATACTACATAATAATATGTCAAGTGAATGTTATTTATATCAAAATTATGAATTTCTACTCGGATCATACCACGTATAATAGAAATAGACATAACGGAGTTATACATTCTAATTCAAAAGTAAAGAAAATAAAAACATGTCGAAATTTTCTTAGTCTTATCATTGGGTTTTTCATTAATAAAACTATTAAAAATGACAAAATATGAAAAGAAAGACGCTTTTCGAGACATAAATATTTTTTATCAGAAAAAACACAAAACAAATAGAATAATAAAAACAAACAACTACACATACTTAATATATATGCAAAATACGATTTAGCGCGTTCCTTTTCCGTTTCTCTGATAAATATTTTGTTTAATGTTGTCACACCATACAAATATATACTAACGGGCAAGCGATTGTAGTATAAATATAACATATGTGAAAAGAAAACAACATCTTGATTAAAACAAAAAATTGTACTCAGATCTATATTACATTTTTAAAGAAAACAAGAAAGTCAAGGTTACATATTAGACGACTGTTTCAAGATATGCGGCACATTTGTCTTAGCTGCGATATCACGCAACGCATCGTAATAGATCCTACGATCCAACTTTCCCTGACCCCTTCGATTCGGCTACACTTCATCTAAAACTAGACTTCCCGCGTGCCTATGTAATTTGGCTAACTTTACCCAGTTTCCTCCTCAGAATGAGATTGCTTCGCGACATTAAACCGGCCTAATGTAAATTTTCGTCGTTACTCTGTGTCTGTTTGTTCGCCCGTGTGGATGTTTGTGTGTATTGCGCGATTTCCGACGGTCAATGGGAACAATTGAGCAGAAACATCCGCCTCTAAAGGATTCTACTTGAAATGAAATGGATGCTATAACAGATCCATTAGATTATATTCAAAGGAGACGGATTTGGTTACGTTTTTCTTGAATGCGATCCTCAGTTTTTATGTTCTCGAGGACCCGACCATAAACTGGCGAACCTTCTTCTGACATAAGTATCAATCATATTTGCAATGATACGTTAGTATAGACTCTTCCTTTGCCTATAGATAAAAATAACCCTTTTTAATTAATCGCTTATTAAGAACATTATTTTTATCAGAGGAAAGAAAAATTCAAGGCTATATTTTTAAAGTGAGTAATAAATAAGTAAATAAATATTAATGAAGTAACAACTAGGTACGTTAAAAAAGTTAAAAAATAAATTAAAAGTTTACGCCCAACGTCATAACACTTATCCAAAAAACTGATATCAATCGTAAAAGACATATAAATATTCTTTTACAATCTGGCAGCATGATCTACGGGATGGGACAACAGTATAGAGATAAGAGTACCTACAATTCTTCCCGGGTAAATCGTTGCCCATTCTAATTTGAATAATAATGGTCGAATGCCTCCCACAAGAGTCTCAGTTAATGCTCGAGTACACACTTTGATCCAAGGTTAATAGCAGAAATATATTTATAGATAAAAGGTACAACTTATAAAATATACAGATTATCAAAGAAGCTTAGAGATAAAAAAAAATCCCCAAAGAACTTTCTAGATTTCAGAATCGCTTTAGTACTAATTAGTTCTAGAAAATATCAAATCCTCCATTACTCACAACTTGTAGTGAATTTTATAATTGTTGTACGTTTAATTTGTACAGTCACTCAATATTTTGTTGATAACATCAGTTATTGTAAATTTTACTTGTTTTTCAAAGAGAGCTCTATCATACGAATAGGATCATAGTCGTGTGGAGCAAAATGCAAGTATACTACTAAAAACTGCTGTAAATGTTTGGGCTTCATGTTCCAAAAGTCTCCCTGGTCGCTTAGAAATGCTGCCCGCTTTGAATAAGAATACTCGCAAGTAATAACTACATGCAGGATGTTGAACATGCTGAAAATTAAATTCTCTGGTACCTCCCTAACTGGATATTATTACAACGAAATTTTAACTTTGTGATACTCATAAAGCTATACTCATTTGTTTTCTTATTTCACCAACGCATTTTATACGACATCAATTTTTACGGGATATTACGAAAAAACTCAGGGCATAAACCCATCGATGTAAAGGCTTGTCGTAAAACAGGAGTGCGTCTGCCTACGAGAAAATATAAATAAAATTTGTCTTTCGGGTCGCATATGTATTTAGTTTTGTGCGTATTCGTTCAAATACAATTTTAGGAAGGAAATTGCCTCCCGCTAGATCCCATACAGAATGTGAGCAGTGATATTAAATTTGGATGACAGTTATTAGGATACCACGAAACCACTTGCAGGGGAGTTTTCCGTATGGAATAAATTCAAATTAATATACAAAGTGTTTTTGAAAAAAAATTAATAATAATATGTTCAAAAGCTATGAAAGATTTAATGTTGTTACTCTCACTTACAGCAGCTAGTTACGACTATTTTCTTGCATAAAGCTAACAGGGATTTGGCCCGATTCCACTCTACGTGGTTAACTATAAACTAAGTTAGGAGCCCATAGCAAAGCTTACAGCCCGTTAGAAGGCTTACAACCATTAAAGAAAATTATTACGTCAGAATTCAGTACAACATTTTTTATTTCAGAATTCAAGCAAAATATGATTTTCTAATAAAATATTTTGTGAAGAAGTAGAAATCGCTGACGGTACAAAAATACTCTTAATCATATCACAATACAGTTTTATTTCTAATATTGTAATGATATTACAGAAGTCTTTACCCGATATAAGACTTACTTGCCTTGGATATAAGATTCCTTTTAAGAGTAAGGTAGGTAGATACGTCGCTATATAATAAATGGATCGATTACGTGACTCGTTAGTCTCGGGTGTAAATACTTAAATACTGAGCCGACGCCCTTTTTTTCAATATTTTTTTGTTCCTTTTCTCTTCAATTATACCTGGCTCAGAAGATAAGAATTATAGGTTAAGGTTGAAATTTGTATTCTTATTGTTTTTGAAACACAACTAACATTTTTATGCAGTACTTTATTTTCAACAAGCAAAATGAGTAAAAAACTTATGGTCATTGGTAGACATGACATAAAAAATAAAGATTTAAAAAATAAATTATATTATTAGTACGACTCGAACACGAGAGCTGAGCTTAATTAATAGTAATTAGGATTAAAGAGATTGTTAATAATATGTAATATAATGTTTAGGAGGATTTCATATTAAAAACTGTTTTGCTTACCATTTCTTTTGGACCTTTTCTCAAATTTAATATATTACCGATCTGAAAAAAAACCACTCTCATTACTGCAATATCCATTATTATGATATGGCAATATGGCCACCGGCCGAATCGAATGGCTAGCCAGGGGTAATATGGCCGGTAGCCAGGTGGGTCGATGACATTAAGGAACGCTATTGGGAGAATGCCAACTGGTGATAGTAAAGGGTTCAGCTGGAACAGTCTGCTGTGCCATGACGCCAAGCTAAAGCCAAGTGCAAAAATGATAACCTCAATATTTGACAACTCGAATTAGCCTGATAATCTTATGGCTAATGTCTGGCTTTAAAACTTAAGACCAGTGTTTAAAAATTGAGATAATACTAGTACATTATCGGCCAGTACAACATACGTTAAATATTACCACGTATGTATTTACAATATATAAGTTTTAAATAAGGACTAACAAGTTTAATATTATTAATTGCTAAGACTTAAGTAAGAGTTTTAAAATCTCAGACACAATTAATTGCCGGAGAACCTGAAGAAGAATCCATTCGAAAAGAAAGTTTGACTCATGTCATACGAAAGTTTCTAAAATTGATCAAATATGTTGAACATACATTATGGTTCAGTCTTTTATATTGGCAATTGGCAAATAAGCCCTAAAAACATTCAAATCATTTGTCATATATAATTTTTGTGCCTTACTTGAATACGAATACCAGAGTTAAGTAGACAAAATAAATGTACGAAGTTAGGCCATTGCTTTTACTGTAAGGTATTATTTTCACTTTACTATTCCCACATATAAAGAAACAGTAAGCAAAAGTTCCACTAAGAAAAATAAAACATTAACACACAGTACTCACTTTCATACAGCGAACGAAGAATACAGTTTCTTTTAAACCGATTTCCTCCGGGCTCTTTGTGAGAAGAGTATATTTACTCTAACACCTCAATAGCGAGCGGCACAAAAGGGAATTAGGTTTCTCAGTTTGAAACATCTTTCTGTGCAAATGGAAATAGAGCAGCTGTTGGACAAATCAGTGAGGATTGTTCGGAGATTTCTTTATATCATCAAATGCACGAATAAAAAAAATGAGTAGTAAAGATAATATAAAAGGTAAATAATAATGTTATTGTAATATTTATCACAACCGAAACAAAAAAGTCAGAATTGTATTTTTTTGAATTTTACAGAAGAGCGTCTTAAGTTTTAAATTATATTCAACGCCGTCACTTTTTACTAGTGCATCAATGACAGTAGCGATATAGATAGTATATAGCTACGGAATAATAATAACCACTCCCAGGCGTGCGTATAACAATAGGTACTTTGATAAACATATACATGTAGGTACACGCTTGACACTTTATCAAGGGAATACTCCTTGAAGATAAATTTTATTAATGAACTATAGATACGGCGCCCTTCCTCCTCTCTCCTACACTATGCTGTGCCTGACAGGGTCCAAAAATGTACAAAATTGTAATTATTCACCACCTTATTAAAACATTGTGGAACGCAATCAAGTATTGAGAACACGCATCTTTTTATATATAAAATTATCGTTAGAGTTCTCTATTTAGGTTATTTTTGAATATCGCAAAAGTTTATTGCACTACAAAGGCTTAACTGTTATCCATTAATAATTAATTTTCTATAAATAATTGGACTCCCACTTAGAAGAATCATTAAACATTTTTTAATAAGTTGCAAATATGTGGATTATTTTGTTCACAAACACCTGTGGTTCTACAAACTCGTAAATACCGTGCTTAACCCGTTTAACTTTTGATCCCTGGACTTCAATCTTGTTAAAAATTTGTAACAACATTATAAATTTACGATTCAGTGCCTACCAAAACTCCAATATTGTTGGTAAAACATAAGTAAAATAACTTAGATAAAATATATATTAATAGATAACTTAAAATGCAACATTTTTTTATAATTATTCTATTAACTTCATAGTTATAATATCAAAGATTTCATTTTAGTGTTAAATTCACTTTATTACAAACCTTTGCGAATATTATTGTTAAATTTATTTATGTCTACGTTCGGAGTAATGTATTTTATGATCATATTTTTACATAAAATATTTATATCACCAACTTGACTGTGATGGAGGTGATTTTCTATTAGATATTAACTTTTATTAGTTAGGTATGGCTTCTGAGAAAGCATCATTTTAGCTATCGTTATGTAATGTTTTGAGGTCAAACGTAGCCATATTTTTGCAATTTTTGTCTTCATCAAGTCGTTTGACTCGCTCTAAATTACTAGTATTCATATCATGTGGCTAAACTTAATGCACAACGATAGACTAGCCTAACAATTATTTTTACACTTTACACACAAAAATTTAAAATTTATAATTTACTTAAATTAACGCAGCCTCTACAGGCACAATTTATAAAAGAAACTTCTTTTTAACATTTGGGAAGATTACAACTTTTGTTACGAATTTCATTATTGAAAAATGGCGTAAATTATTCCACGAGGACACAAAAGCAGGATAAAAATCCTTCGAATTAACGAGGGATTAATGGGATTATCCTATATGTTTGCTATATCAATAGATGGTAGATGTGTGTTAAATTTCAACCAATTCTTGGGAGCCGAAATAGCGATTGCATAACAAAGATACACAAAAATATAATATCTGCAAACGAGCGAGCCATTCAACACAACAGTAATGACATCGTACACAATGTAATTACGACAGTCTGTGCTTAGTGCGACACGGGTGCGTCTGTGGAACTATGACATATAACATACAACTAATAAGAGCAAACTCAGCCGTTTTCATATTTGCGCAAATTACATTAATGCTCATTGCCTTTACGAGAGGGATGTTAGACACACACACAAAAGAGCGCTCAGAACGCTCGCTCGCAATATTAAATCCGGCTTCATTGAATTCATGAAGCCTTATTTGATCTGGTTTTATCTCATTGTATATTAAAAATTAAATTAGTTTTGTTCGCAAATAAAGTACCTACTTTGGATTTATTTTTAATTTTTTTTATCTGTGACGGCCGTCATCGTGACTGTATTAAATGCGGATAAGACGACCAAGGACGCTTTTAGTTTGTTATGTGACTGACTTTTATGTAATGAATCAATATTGTGCGTGAATACGCAATGACCTTGAGTACTGCAAATATTATCCCAAGATCATAAAAATGTCCAAGCATAAATTAAATTTGGTAAATATACTGATAAATTATTATGGAGAATGAGAAAAGCTACATAAATAGTGTAGACAGTATGAGATCTTTTGTTAGAAATTTAGAAAATAATACTTGCGATTTTCTTAATCTCTCTAATAAACTCCTTGTCCCTGTCACAGAGCTCCTACGATACTACCGCTATTTAAATAAATGCAATGGAGACTATTCATCTCAGTATATATTTACACATCATAATTTTCGAAGAATTTTTCAACACACGTTCTGATATCATTATGTATTAATTTAAATGTGTATAGGGATCTAACCAAAATCTGAGGCACCTAAGCCAACCTCACCTTCAAGTGGTTTCCCTGCCGATCAACAGGCGAGGCTGCGGCGAACATAAAAGTTCCCGGTAAGCGGCAATAGACTTACGTATTACGTGTGGCATCTTCCTATCCCTTCGGGTATACAGGCGCGATATTATATATGTACCTACGTATTAATTTAATTCCAATATAACTCTTTGTACCTTCTATTTTCTACTTTCTTATTTAGTAACGTCGAACATGTGACGTTATTTACGCTATCACTTATGTCTTACGCGTAGAATCAGTATAATTATATTATAAGAGTTTCGTTTCTTGACGTCTCTTCACCGTCTCTGATTTTCGTTATGTGATTGCCTACATTCTGTGACGGCACGGCCTGTGTATCATTACGAATTAGCTTCTCGATGCGAAATATTTTCTTAATTGCGAGGGTAACAATGCAAGTCGTATTACAGAATGAGATTACAACAGGGTTCGTTATTCGAACATATTTGAACAAAATTAGGCTGTCATTTGTTATAAAGTAGAAACAATATTTATTTATAGACTTGCCCAAATTACGTCTTAACAGAATACGGCCCTGTTAACTGTTAAATGGAGCCTTATTGTGCGCGACAAGTATAGATACGTTGTTTTTGTAACAATTAGACCTCGCCTATTGTCTTTGGAATAAGACACTTTCTAAGTGGAATACCGAGTGAGTACAAGTATTAGCGCGAAATCGGAATTATACAAAATAGCTTTGAGACATGTGACCTACCTACTCGGTTTCGAAACTATGCGGATTTTTTCTCACTTAAAGTGTGGAGCCGCCTGTGGTTGGCGTGACAAATGCTCGAATAATACCATCCGAATTCCTCTCGAGTTTTTACCCATCAAGAAAATGTCGACACCGCTTTAGATTGAAATTAGACCCGCGTCTTTTGCACGCCTTTTGAGGGAATTTCTGAATTTTGCAATAGTTCACGAAAATATTGGTGTAATTTTTTCGACAAAACCTAAGCTGCATTATATATCTAATTCTAAACACTAACATAGAACAAACTATTTATATTCGCAACGAACTCAAAGCCTTTGACTATCGACTATTCTAAATATATAAGAAAATATTATAAATATATTCGTATTCCATTAAATATTTGCGTTTAACGGCAGATAACAACTCTTTTCCAAGTATACACGGTGCCATCGAATCATTAGTCAGACCTGAAGCGCATACCCAATCAAACATGATCACAATTCCGGGCGGTTAACACGTAAATCCGATGTGGATAAATATTTGCAGGACTGGTTGTATAGGGACGTGCCTTGGGGCTTCAATGACCGGCACCGTTACTCGAATGGTTGGATTTTCAATTCCCTTATAACGTAGCACCTCAGGTGTGCCTATTTGTGCAATGTCGTGTATAGTGATGTGAATATTTGTTTATAAATACGGCACTTAAGTCTGTTGTAGAAGTGCTTTGATCTATAAACATTTCACTGGCGCATATGTAAATGAAAGTTTTATGAAGTAACTGGCCCAAATGTAAATAAAAGTTTTATAAGACTTTGTTCTGCTTGATATTGTCCAACTTAACCCATTAGCAGCAGTTTCATATACATACATACAATTACGACTGTTTATCCGAAGGGGTAGGCAGTAGTAGCATATTACGCCCACATTTCGCCAATAATATTTTCACGTAATAGGTGGCGAGCCTATTGCCGCTTACCGGGAACTTTTATGTTCGCCGCAGCGTCGTCTGTTGATCGGCAGGTGAACCACTTGCAGGTGAGGTTGGCTTAGGCTCCTCAGATTTTGGTAGGATTCCTATACACTTTTCAATATTTTATTCTGAACTTAAAACAGATTGTGAACAATGGGCCCAACATATATTCAGATTTCTCATAATCCCATCATTAGATTGAAGCAGCTTTTGTATTCCATAACAATTAAGCATTTACCGAATTCAAAATACCAACAAAAAAAGGCTAGGACCGAGGCCGTTCAACGTGTTAATCAATATATCTAAAAACCACGCTAAAACAATCAGATCAATAGGTAACTCTAACCTTTTTGCTTCCATTTGTGTAAAATATACAATTACGCTAATGGAACAGTGGAGTCACCTGAAACAGCCATTATTTGTTTAAAAGGGGACTTAGGCCACTAATTACTGTAAACTTGTTCCTTTTTAACGAAAATAAATTAATATTCTTATAAAATATATTATTGTTATTTCATTTGGACATTGAACCGCACGCTCAATTACAGAAATTTTAATCTTCACAAGAGAGGGTGATATTTGAAGAATTTCATTATGGTAAACTCTTCCTAGACGCTCGGAATTCATTTCGTTTCAAACGCACCGACTTGCTTTTTAGTTGGTACTCCAAAAAGAAACTTCTGTTATTATATCTGGTTTTAATATGGCAACTGGAAAGCCTTTATATCTGCGATGCTACTAACTTCCATCTTGTATAGCAACGTTTAAGATGATTTTAAATTGCAATTTTATGAAGTCGTACGCTTTTGAAGGCCTTTAGTATTAAACAGTCGCAACGGTAGGATTTGACTCAGTTCTCAAGATAACAAAAGTAACAAATAAATTGTTTCAAAAACCAAGCACGCTTGTAATCTCGCTCAAGTCACCGTGATGATAATTATTAAATGCAATTACTAAAATTTAAAACTATTTTCACTTAAATCTTTTTCTCATGATAACAAACCAATGTCGATTCTTGGAGAGTAACCAAATTTATTATGGTAGCTGCCTGGTGAAAGCAGCGCCAATAAAACATTTTCACTTTTGTATCTTTTATTTTGTAAGTCGTTTCAATTTCATTATTAACATCCAGTAAATGTAGCTTAATGGGAAACGGTTGTAGCCCAACAAGACTAAGTTTTGAAAACGATCAAAGAGATTTAGCAGTATTGAGAAAGGTTGGTTGATCATTTGTGTGGCATTAGATATCGAATGTTTCCATACTTACTTCTAAAGATACATAAAGGTTAGTAGCTTAGAATTTAAGACTAAAATATGTTTTAACATATTGTAGTATTTAATACTAGTTATAGGCTATATTGGGCGGCATAAAAAAATTCGAAAAGCAGATCTTGTACAAACTCTGCTCCGAACACTGAGTCCGCTAAGTAGAGCCTTTTATTTTGGATGGAAAATCTTCAAATGACCTTCCCCCGCTGTGGGTGGAGCGAGAGGGTGTGTCAGACATCTAATGACTAAAAACCATCCATGTTCCTTCTTTTGAGCCTGCTACATACCGAGACCGCGGTATTCCTTGCGAACAGTCCTGCAACCCCGGCAGGCTTGATCCTCACCATGGGGGCCCCTCAGTGTGCTGACATCTATTTGAGGCGCGCGTGGAACACGCCTTCGACGCGGCCTGTCGTCTATGGAAGACGGACGGGCGGCGAGTTACCCATTATTCACCGCCGTCAAGTCAGCGCCTCGCCAGTCGAGTAGTATCTGCCTCTCTCTCTCCGCCGCCTCTGTTGCTAGCATGACTGCGTCACAAAAGGAGGCGACAGCCCCCCATTCTCTTTCGCTCCGGACCATGGCCTCCACCAAGGTCGAACGCGAGAGATCGCCGCCGCTAAGTAGAGCCTAGTGCCTATCTCCTCGGTTTGTCAAAAATGACGTAAGCCCAGAAGTGGGGTGTGGGCTGACAGGATGCACTATGGCTTCAAAGTATTCATTAATGAAGCACCGTATAATAATAATTCTTATAATAAAATCATTACACTTATTTATAAAATAACAAGAATTTCAAAGGTAAGAAATTCAACAATCTTGCATAATATTATAAAACGCGGACCAGTTATTGATCAAAATTAGTTCCATATCGCTGGGTCTACTTTCCAAATTACCACAGAAAATTTCAATTTGGCACAATAAACTCACAATAATGTTTCGTCAATCAAATTACACGTCAGATGGTGCAACCTTTGCGGTAATTTTTTTCTTAGACAAAGCTTGGTGTAGGCAGGGACTGTTGCGGCACTTTGAATGGGTCTAGGGTTGCCATCCGTCTGAATGTATCTAGTGGCGGACAGAGTTGGAAAATAATTTATAATTAGATTTAGGTTTAATAACTTTTCATGAAAAATGTGTATATTCGAATTATTGATTGTACAATAGTAAGAAAAAACTAATTTGGAGCATTTTGTATTAGGGTGTTTATTTAATGGCTTGTAAACACTAAGTTCTACCAAGTTATCGTACGGACAAAACATATTAGGGCAAAAATAAATATGGAAAACTAAATTACGGATGAAATAGTTAAAGGACAAAACAGAAAATCAAAATATATACTGAGAAGTGGTCTGCCAGGCACAATAATTTTTGATGCGCTTATGCCCAAACAATTTTACTAACTGCAGCTCCTTTTTGACGTATTATTTGAGAACAGAATATTCGGACCATTGGTGGTATTGGTGATTAATTGTAGAAGTATACAAAAGAAGTAAGTATCATAGCTTTTATCTAAACCTTATGTAGTAAAGAGGCTGCACTTTATCATTATTTCAGCTATAAAAAGTCTACTGCTAAACGTTGGCCTCTGAAATAGTTTACTATGTTAGGGGTTTTTGTTAATGTTATATTACACAACTGTGGGATAGTCAAAATTATTGCGAGGAATTTCTAACTATCTAAATGGTAACCCTAAGTTAGTCTGAGGCAAGCATTCGAGGCATGCGGCAGAAACGATCCATTCGTGCCTGCTGGCTTTGTGATTATACTACGTAATGCGTCATTCAAGCGCAGGAGTTATGTGCGTCCTTAATAAACATTACTTCACCAGAAGCTTTGTGATTTTAAGAAACAAGCTTTTACTGCGTGAACTATCGCTTGTTTGCGACAATGGTATGTTGCAACATTCTAACATGTGTTATTAAAACTATAGAAATGAAAATGTATTGAAATCTCGTAAGTTATATATTATTATATGTTCTCCAAAATAATGTATTTGAAATAAATAACAGGTACTCAATATTAGACATATCACAGGGCTATTTAACCCCAAACTGTGCACTGTTTTTACTACTACAACGAATAAATACTTAATAAATTCAGACCGAGGCAAAATACCCATGTTCATGCATACAAATATTTATTTGTCCTGTGGAAATCGAAAACACGACTTTAGGACACAAACAGGTTTAGCGACCTCCGCGCCAAATCGGTCGTCAATACTGACGGGAGTTTGTCTAAGTGAATGTACACCTTAACATTATAATTGTTCTTAACTCTAATAGCAGTAGTTACTTATATTATTTCACATTTTAATGATTGCTTAATTCACCAACGACCTCGAGACAATCGTTTTAAGACGAATGATTAAGGTGTGTTAAATCGTCAAATTTAACGCTTTTAACTGAGCCTACATAATAATTATATAACTTATTAAGCACAATTTTAACATGTAAATTCAGTTAAGTGGACAAGTAGGCACTTTTATCGATCAAAATGCAATTTTTTTTGAGTATCCTTATCTTATAAAACTTTTTCTCAACAAGCGGCGGGCGTCGTTGGAAGATTATTAGTGGGTATTACTGCTGGCAGTCGCGTCTGCCGGTGGTGAGTCCCACACCCCCTTTGGCCGGAAGGTAGTGCGTAAACGCATTTTGTTACCGAAGTAAAACAAAAAAAAAAGGCTCCTTTGGTCTCGTGGGTGGCGGTGCACCGTTTATGTGAAACGGTTATGGGCGCAAAAAAGGCGGAAGAGCACGTTAAGGAGGAGAGCCCAACAGCGGATCCTCTTAGACGTCGAAGGAGAGGGCAGCGCCGGCGGGCTTATGCCGGGGCGCTAACATCATAGCCGGGTGTGCTGGTGAAAGGTCAGGGAATCTTTTACTCGCACTTTGTAGCCCGAAAGAGTAGGAGGCGGCACATACGTTTTCCTGGTGTGCTGCCACCATAAGGTGGTCAACTATGGATTGACGAAAACGATGACGGGTCTGTGACACGGACTGGCGTGGTGCTACAGTAGGATAAGGTCTTTCTGTCACCTTCTTGGCACCTTACGTAGGGCAGGAAACAGTGGGGTTTAGTCGGTAGTCCCGGCCACTATCATCTCAGCCGGGGAACCCAACATAGCTTTGTGCTGTCCCTACGGTGCAAAGTATGCGTAAAGGCATTTACCACTATAATAAATAAAAAAAGGCTCCTTTGGTCTTGGTAGGATCCCTATACACCTTACTATACATTACTATACGATACGATTACTGACAAATTTGTCAGTAATCGTGCTTTACAATAACTGTAACACTGAATAATGAACACTAAAATAAAAACGCGCTTAAAGTAAATTACTTCGCTTAGTACTAACAATAATCTTACTAAAACGTTTTCGTCCATTCTTACAATGGGCCTCGCTGAGAGGGATGAGGCAAGATATTTCATATCTCAACCTCATTATTATTTTGGCACAAACTGCCACGCCGTAAAGCCGCAAATTTTGCAATTTAAGGCGACATGTGGGTAGATTGCATACGCTGTCTTACGTCTTTTTTATACTTGAGACAGTAAGTATTATGAGTTTATAGTCTATGTGTGCTGGGGAAAATTAAAGTACCCAAGGTTGAGAAAAGCTTCTTTCTTCCTTCGGTTTAACTTCAGTTCTGTGGGTTTAACCCTCGTATTTAATATTTTGAAAATGACTTGCTGTGTCTTGACTATTATAAATACCAGATTACGGTTTGAATATTGAATTCTGATAAATGTTAAAGTTCTGGTTAAGTCTATGCTGCTTATCGTATTTACTCACTACCAGGAGAATATTTTTTATTTTTGGCTAAGGCAAAATATCAGTGATAGATTAGATACGTTATTAGATATAGGTTTCTTTTTTGAGAACCTATAAAGTCATATTTTCTATGTGTTTTTTATAATAATTGATAGTTAATGATAGTAGAAGCGGACCCAGGCAAAAGGAAGCAACCGGGATTATGCTAAGGTGAAGAAGATATAGGGTGTGTAGTGATCCTACCAAGACCTGACGAGACCAAGCCAACCTCACCTGCAAGTGGTGCACCTGCCGATTAACGGATGAGGCTCTGGCGAACATAACAGTGCCCGGTAAGCGGCAAAAGGCTCGCCACCTATTACGTGGGACTAACTAAATAATTGGCGATTTGTCGGCGTATAATATGCTTCTGCCTACCTCTTCGGGGAAACAGGCGTGAATGTATGTATGAAGAACTTCTTCTATACAGTAGTATTTACAACAGCTTAACGAGCCCTGAAATTACGAGTATGAGCTCTAGTATAGTATAAATTGATGTATGAAATATTAAATAATCTCAAAGTACGGTATTTGTATGTGGGTTTTTGTTACTTTGGCCAAGTTTGAAAAAAAAATGTAAAAAAATTATAATTATACAATCATGTTTAAAATCATCAATCAAAACAACCACGGTGCGTGCTTAAAGGCACCTCACAGTATGGTAATATTCTTTTACCATAACGTGCACCAAAAGTGTCTGCTAATCGACATTACCGATTTGCCGTGAAGTGTAATCCATCATACTTTCGAACAGTTGAATAAAGTATAAAATACCATTCATAAACGCTATTCGGTAAGTGAAATTAAAAAGTAAGTCGTTCTTGAATAGATAATTTTATCAGACAATTGATTGGAGTTCAGAGGAATTTAATCTATCTGTGATAAGTCTGAATAACAACTTCGAAGCCTGAATCAATTAGCTAATTTAAATATATGCCAGTAATTAAATAATTTAAAGCCACTTAAGCTGTACGTCGTACATTAATCAGGCTTAAATAAAAAGAGTAATATACAACATTCCGCAAATCAGAGAGAACCACCACGAATTCCCTGCGGTGCAGCCATTATAAACCGCAGTCGATGAGTCCGGACACAAATTAAACTCAACACAGCTGATTATAGTGAAATATGTACACATTTGGCTGTACTAACAAGCTTTTAACTTCTAAACATTAGCTGTTTGTTTATGGGACAACAAATCTGTCCCTGTATCAGTCGCTAGTAAATTCAATTAATAAATGTCTTTGAAGCTGGTAGTTTTGCGGTTATATGCAGCTGGGAACTGAATTACCGAAGTAAAGCATAGTTCACAGACAAAAGATAGTTCATAGATTGGTGACCGCTGTATGTATGTGTGTAATATCGAGAGCTACCGCGCTTCCGAAGGCATGTCAAGTCCAGTTTTCATTATATGTAATATATAGTCTATCGTCAAGTTAGAGGCTTTGTTATGCCCGTAAAGCTGTTGGTTCTGTCTATGATTATGTAGTAATCTTTAAGTCAAGTTTTTTAACTAGCTATCTACAGGGCCCTGTAGATAGTTTTGCTTATAAAAATTTAACAGCAGCACCTTTATACACTTATTCTTTTATTTTATTAGCTTAGCTCCTGTTCTGATTATTGACCAGTTGAAACCTCCCGTTTTTGTAGTATGATATAAACCAATATAACCATTCTATGAGAGAAGTCCTAAGCCTAGTAAAACGACGTTAATATGTGATAATTATCTTTCAACGAACAAAGCCGCCGGCACATCTAGTATACCATTAAAATATCTCTAAAGATAATATTGACAAATGAGTAAACAGTGTCTTATCTACAACCTTATAATAAATTGAAACGAATTACGATAGAGAAAACATATTAAACTAATTAAAATCGAAATTCCTAGTCTGCAATCTTGTCGTAACATTCTACTGCTTTGAAAGTCCGATCTGAATCCACCAGTTATATCTGTGGAATGCGGTAGTTGGTAGGAACACTTAATGATGACTTGCCCGATAGATATCGAGAGATTACAGATAACAGAGCCCTGAACTACTATTAACCCAGTCCTAGTACACTTACTACAAAATTGTATGTATGTAAACTAACAACATCTAACCTCACATCGAAAACTTCAGTATTTATAGAACGCATTGATGTACAACTTCTATAATAAAAAGGGCAAGAAACATGCGTTAAGAAAAACACGTTTTTAAAGAAATTCAATTATACAAATTTTTGTTTTTTTACATCATTTTATTGTAGTATGTCCCTGATTATTTCTTACCAATAGCTTTATACGACTAAATACTACTAACCTTAATAGTACAACGAGTACTTAACTGTTTATACTGCGCATTTATGTAGAACTTATACAATAAATAAGAGCAAAATGTGTGAATATTTTTTATTATTTCTTTGCTATATATAATTTTAATTGTCTATGATCACTTTTTCACCAAATTTAAAGAAGATCACTATTACAGTGTATTAATGTAACTTCCCTAATTGGTGTAGATGTTACGTAAACATTGTAACGTAATAATTCAATTTCACTATCTAGTTAACTTGATTAGCACACGCTTCAAATATTTATTCATTGTTGACTGTGACAAACCATAGAGGAGTCGGTATTAGATTGAATTAGTAATCATACTATATTAATTGACTTATAAACATTCATTCATACGAACACGCCTGTTTCCCTGAAGGCAGAGGCTATTATAATCGACTTATAAAGCAGGGAATTAAAACTTTGGTTTAGTTATTGATCTATGTTTGCCGGAAAACCTATGGATATACAACTTCGTGCATCTATATGTTAACTATTTACTACTGAATGTAATAACTGAAATTCAGCAAAATCTGGTTAGACCAGCGAGCAGACCCTAGGCCTTAAGCTTAAGTCTAGGGTCACCGGGATAATGCTAAGATATGACATACAATTCAATAAAATGAAATAGATTTATTTGCTTTGATTTTGCGTGCTTACATAAAGGTTAATTGTATTGTCAAAATCTACTTATATTCAATTGGAAAAAAGACTTAGATTGAATTGAATTGAATTATTGGACATATTAAAATGTTATTTTCAGATTATTATTAATTAAAATATCATTTACAGAATCGTTGGGATTTATAAATTTATACAATTTCTTTCTTTATATTATTTTCTACCTTCCAAAAACCATGATGACATGTAACATGTGTTGTGACATGTAAACTATAATAACTAGTACTAAACTTGCTTCAATAAAGAAATGCTACATTTTGTAAGGAAGGCAATATAAACCCGAATATTGCTTGAAAATGTTTGCAATAAGTTTCGTCAGTTCGCAATAAAAAGCTCATTTAAAGAGTCACGAAAGAGAAAAATCCATCTTCTGCGCCCGGTGCTACTGGCAGTATTTAGAACGTAGTTTACTTAACGCATTTTGTAGATGGTAAAAATAAAAGGGAGAAACTCTGATCGATTACACGCAGACAGCTATTTTAATAAAGGCACTCGTTGGGGATAATCAAATTAACCCCAAGTAATTTAGTTAGTTCAGACTGAAGTCACAAAATTAATTTCAAAACCATCTGAGCAGTGATATAATGCAATATTATTTATCTAATGTGATATTTCCTGATGGTAAGCAGTCGATGAAATGAGTGTTCCATATTATGGAACAAATCACTGTAATAAGCCTCTCATGTCGCAAAAATACCCAGGACAATAGGAACGACTTACCAAATTTTCTTGGTTCAAGTGTTAATAGTCTGCTCAGTGTATTATAAATAGGCTTATGAACAAGCACGTGATGGTCAGGAGAGGATAAAAAAAGTATTTTAAAACACTCTAAATAAGCTGGGTGCTAATTAGGGTGTATAGGAATCCTAATAAGACCTAAGGAGCCCAAGCTAACCTCACCTTTTTTTTTTTTGATTTACGTCGGTAACAAAATGCATTTACGCACTGTCTCCCGGCCAAAGGGGGAGACCGGGAGGGTGTGTGGGGCTCACTGCGGCAGACGCGACCACCGCAGTCCTACCCACTAAAAGTCTTCCGACGACGCCCGCCGCTGTTGAAAAAGGGGCGAGGCGCCAGTGCCTAGGTTGTAGTTTCTGGCACCCCGCCCGCGGCCAACGTCCCCCGGATCAGAACCGGGAGGACCTCCTCAGAGAGGCGCAGTGGACGCGCCCCTCCTACCTCCTTGTGCTACCATAGCGTGTGTGGCCGACTTCTCGGAGGGTATATAGTTAGACAGCAGGGGCCCCCTGCCCCCACTGCCTAAGACCCTCCTGGCGCTACTTGACGGGCCCTCCTGGCCCGCCCGCTGCGCCCTCCACAGGTCCCTCTTAGTTTCTCCCCCGGTAGTCAGTACTAAGGGCACCCAGAGTCGTCGGTCTCTGGGTGTTACCTTTTCCAGGTACCAGTCGGGGCGGAAAGCTAACCTCACCTGCAAGTGGTGCACCTGCCGATCAATAAACGAGGCTCTGGCGAACATAACAGTGACCGGTAAGCGGCAATAGGCTCGCAACCGATTACGTGGGATCAACTTTGTAATTGGCGAAGTGTGTGCGTATAATATGCCTCTGCGTACCCCTTTGGGAACACAGGCGTGGATATATGTGTGTGTATGTATGTATGTATGTAAATAAGCTAAACTTAAAAAATAAATCTCAGCGCGAGGTAGCTGCAGACAAAAGGTAGTGTAACATAATGACGTTGCTCTAATATTTTACTCAAATGAGGAGTAGAAACTCTCGTTTGCCTCTTGTTTGTCTATCAACAAGGGACATTGAGAATTCTCAAAAGCATAGAGTCGACCTTGCTATAGCTGTGCCAAGCAGTGAATGCCATGCCAGATATCTACATAATAATGAAGACAATAGATGCTGAATGTAGTACATGAACGTTCTACATAAAATTGAATACCAATCATTGAGTCAGCTAGTAAGATGTCGGCCTTGTTACATGATACACGGCATTTATCAATACTATAGGACGTATTATACGGTGTAATACGTACAAAATACATAATGTGAGTCCTACAAATGGATTGGTGATTAACGCTGTGTCAACGTTCATTCATACAATGTTTATAATTTTCAAGTACAGTCGTGAACAATCTTTTGACAACCGCTCCTTGTCGGTTGGCCTTCAATATTCAAGATTTTTGAAAACGATAATATCTACCAATCTTATGTAACTATTAGTTTCTGTTGTAGTAGTGTTTATTGTAGGGTAAAAAAATATTAAGGTGAATTTATATCTGATCTATTAAATTTGTCGTTTCCTTTTATTTCCTTAAAAAATCTTAGTTAAGCCAAGATATGAGATATCTAAAAGTATTTCGAAATAATCCGACAACGAAACAAGACAAAGTTTATCACAGTGCAACAGACAGATTGCTGCTGATATTGATGCTGTTTATAATAGAAAATGCATAGGTGCAGTTGTGGTAAAAAGTAATAACCCGATTAAACTACAGTCAAACCACTGAAAAGGTCTTACATGGAATAATGTTTAAAACGTCTCCCGCTTGATGTACAACGTCGAGCTACTGTATCTCTTTAAAACTGTGATTATCAACCGCAATAAAAAATATTGAAAATTACAAGTCCGCCGTCGCTGTTCAAAGTATACTAACTAAAAGTTCTGAACTAAAAGTTTGCAAAAATTAAAGTTTTGAAAGTACGAAATCGAACTCAGAAGCGGTCGGCAACAGCGTTCATTTGAATTACGCCGTCCGCCTTTTGTAGTCGACTTCATTTAGTGAACTTAAAAGGAATTCTTTTATTTTGGTCTTGCAAAGAACTTAAGAGATGCATTGTTGAATCCGTAACAAATTGCACGCCGTGATTACGTTAAGAACTCCGCCGTCGAAAGGTGGAGCTTAGATTGGAATTTAACAGTTACCTGTTCGTACCGATTGCAATGAATTTCAAATTGCTCAAAGGATACCTGAACGTCGCTGGCGTTGTTTAATTAAATTTCTGTACACTTTTGTGTGCTGTCTTACATTTCTAATAAATTGCGTATCTAGTAGTATGGTAAGTAAAAACAATTGTATTAAGTCATTGTAATGTTTATATGATTTGGGCACATACAAAATGCTTCTGAGGTCTATATTTCTTAAATCAGATGAGGCATGTGTTCATTTATGTTCTCTAGCAATAGCTAAATCTTTTAACCTTGGTAATTTGTTTGCTAGCTAGTTCTAACATAACAAGAATCCTCTTGATCATTAATTAATGGGTGTGTAAAATGTTTAAATGTACACATAAAGATCAAATTTCATTTTGCTTTGTTATAGCCGGAAAGAAGGGTACGTAATTATTATATAATATCTAGTAAGGCAACAAGTTCTGCTTCATCTTCATCATTAGCCACATAAAGTCCACTGCTGAACATTGAGCTCACCAATACTTTAATTTGGGGTTTTTGCCCATAATCACCACGCTGAACAGGCCGGGTTTGTAATCGCAGTTTTAGCCAGTACGCAAGATGATGGGCAGCACAATTATCCGGTAAGATTTTTCGTCGTCGACTCTTACGACTCCCCATGAGATGAGAGGGTGTGGCACTATTATAGGCCGGTACCACACGGCAAGTTCTTCTAATGTTTATACTAAGTTTATTCTTATTTACTTTTTTAAATAGTAAGCAAATTATTGAGGAACAAAATATCATAACAAATACCCTACTCCACGCTTGTCTCAGCTATATATTTGCGGTTTCTTAAAAACATGGGTAGTAATGAATATTTAAAGCTGAGTTTTTCTTGCTGCCAACTTAATATTCGAAAGATTGGCAATCTGTAAGGAAGCGCGCACAAGTTTATACAATCTTTTTTTTATAAAACTAAAGTCTGCATGCTCCAGACATTGTGCTGCCGATCCAAACTGGCTGCAACAAGTGTCTAAGTAAACAACTCTTCGAGGCTTCGGCTAAGCTCAAACAAGTCTGGTTTACTTCTTAAACATTTTGAGCGTAAAAGCATTTTCCAACAATTTTATACTCAATCTCCTTTATGTTGTATAGTTTTTAAAAAGTTTTTCTGTGGTACATAAATTAGCTGGCTTATTGTCGCTGTGCTAGTGTGTGATTTTTAGTCACCAATAGGTTAATATAATCTCTATAGACACGGTACAAAGTAAGGGGTAACAGTAAAAACGGGTAGACTTATTTTTAGGTGCACGGTAAGCGGCAATAGGCTCGCGACCTATTACGTGTGCCAAAGCCAAGAACACAATTGGCGAAGTGTGGGCGTATACTATGCCTATGGGGAAAACAGGCGTGATTTTATGTATGTATGTAGGTAGAATTATTAGTTAGAAGTACTTTTGTATTCAAACAAGAAAGTACTTTTTAAATAGGTCCGAAACTTACAAGAAAAAATTAAAAAACACAAAAACGAGCAAACACAGAAATAAATTTAAATTAAGTGTTTAAGTCTAATGATATCGTAAAAGTATATTTCAAATATACGAGGATATGGCTATGACACATAAGAAAAAAAATGTTTTTTTTGAAGTCCGTATAATTAAAAGGAATATAATAAACTGAACCTCTAAAAAATACTTTTTTGATCATCAAAAATACTGATCTAGCATCTAATAGGGGATTAGGTGCTCCATCAGAATTTTTTGATGTACAAAAAGGTTAGGTTAGGTTGGTAATTTATTAATTTTGATGACACATTAAATATGAGCCTAATTAAAATGCTCTAAAAATCTGTTACTAAAACCAACTAAGTTATTTCTCGGGTTAAAGAACTGTCGTTAAGTCCCTTCCTAAATTGGGAGTCCATTGCGAGGATTCCTATGAATTTCAATAGTAAGTAGATATTCTTATGAGGTGAATAGGAAAAAAAATCATACGTGCGCGTGGGACATTTAGGAGAAAGGGTTCGGGCGGCGACCCGAGGCAATTCGGTACCAAATGTCGAGCGTACGTGTCCCCCAAATAAAGAAGACGGGGTGAAACCCATATTATATTAGAAACTGTTAGGCATACAGTGTCACGCGCCTCTTTGTGAATAGGCTTCTTTTTATATTACACCGGTTTTCCTTCTGAGATTTTACTTATATTTTGGAATATCAAACCACATACAATTTTGAATTGGAAGAAAAAATTAAAGACACATAAATTTTATATATTCTTTAATTGATCGTTTAACAAAACATATAATATAAGTAGATATAACTGTATTAAAATAAAAATGGCAATAAAATCATTCGTGAATTCACTTGTAATGATTGTGTATCTCGGAAATCCGGCTCGAAATTCCAAAAATGTATGGATCCCATCATTGTTTACCTAATTTACTTATTTAATTGAATTATCATACTCAGTATAGTTAGATTTAAAAGCGATCATCGCAGCAATACATATTAGAATTCGGCTGAATTGTAAAAATACCGTATTAAAAATATAAGTTTAAAAGGTGTTAAGGTTTTTTGTCCCTGGATAATAAGAAAGTGCAGTCTGGATCGAGTTCTATAAAGGCCAATGAGCTAATTTAGAGACTCATCCTTTTAGAGATAAGGCGCTATCCAATGACAGGTCAAAAAAATCTAAGAACAGAAACATTACCAAATGCACTGTGCTTTAACGGCCTGAGATGCGAGACCAAGGTATAATTTCCGGTAGAAAACTATTTTATACTATTTCCAGGGTCTGAAACTATACGCATACAAAATTTTATCTGAATCGGTTTTCTAGTTTAGGCATAAAAAACTTACCGTCAATCTTCCTTAATATTAATAACTGCTTCTGCACATCTTCCGCACATTGTACGCACATTCCGCACATTTAAATGTATTTCTTTCTATTGCTGTAATTTTCCATTTTTGGTATACAATGTCCCGTGTGGATGAAGCTCATCAAAAAATCCTACGACCAATTCTACGGTAATCTTTTTTAATATTAATAACTGTTTTAAATTGTAAAGACATCTTTCGCACATTGTACGCACATTTAAATTAATTTCTTTCTATTGCCGTAATTTTCCATTTTTGGTGTACAATGTGCCGTGTGAATAAAGCTCACCAAAAAAATCCTACGACCTATCCTACGTAAATCTTTCTTCATATTAATAACTGTTTTATATTGTGATATCTTGTGAAGACATATTTCGCACATTGTACGCACATTCCGCACATTTAAATGTGTTTCTTTCTCTTGCTGTAACTTTCCATTTTTGGTGTACAATGTCCCGTGTGGATGAAGCTCATCAAAAAAATTCTACGACCTATCCTACGTAAATCTTTTTTAATATTAATAACTGTTTTAAATTGTAAAAACATCTTTCGCACATTGTACGCACATTTAAATGTATTTCTTTCTATTGCTATAACTTTCCATTTTTGGTGTATAATGTCCCGAATGGATGAAGCTCACCAAAAAAATCCTACCACCCGTCCCGAGCCGTCCGTACCGTCTTGTCTGAGGATGTCGTAAAAGACGACTAAGGAAAGGAGATCTCATCTAGTGTCAAATACAGTGAGCGAAGGCATATCCTCTCATACGTTTTATCCAGATATCCCTGAAGTAATAGTGAACTTTACTAAATAGATTCTGCTTGAATAGTAGCAAGTATTCTCCCAAATGACATAAAGAGCGTGAGATTATGTATGTATGGGGACAATAAAGTGTTCATCCATTCTTTAAAGAAAACTACTTTCGTTTACGCTGACTGTGCCCGTCTGGTACATTGTTCCGGGAGCATGTTTCTCCTTTTCACCCTTGGCCGTGACGTTCATGCTCGTCGGCGGCAGAGCCGAGCGCCTCCCTCCGAAGATTTACGCGCCCGACGCGAGCAATAAGCGACGGCCTACGACGCACCCTGTTCGGTATTTTAAAAAGCTACGTCTGAATCTCGTGAAAAATTGCCTGCTTCCCACCCCTTGAAGCCGTAATATATCCATGAGATAGAGTAGACAACGCAACGACTTATTTAACATTGCTTAGTTTTAAATAAAATACATTTTACGGATTTATATCGCGGTATCATGTCAGCCTTATTAAGTCTCAACATTGGTCTCCTCAATAGATTACATTCTATTCGCGGTATATTTAACTATTTTTTTTTTTATATAGGTACGCTAACAGCTAAACATACAAACATATATAAAATCATAACACAACGACAAAAATTACATGTATGTTGGCCTTTAGAAGCGTACACATCATTCTCCTAAATTTAAACTAATCTAATATAAAATGAAACATTGTTTTATTTATAACATAATAAGCAAAGAGGTTGATTCTTAATTCTAATACTAACGTCGTAGCGTGGGCTCAAGCAGCTTCAGGAGAGTGTTGCTTAGTACTGTCTGTGAGACATTAAAGAAGTCCAGGTCGGGTGAGTTCGTGTTTATGTATATGTATTACAAATTCTAGCTATGGGATAATGAAGTTACTTTTATTACTATTTTTATTCCACCATTTTAAATACTTCACAGTCATTCGCGGTCACAGGGAGAGGAGATACAAGGTGTTTCTATAAACAAAGTTACATATTTAAAACTACCGTCACTAAAACATTAATTTGTAATATGACATACATACAATCACGCCTGTTTCCCGAAGGGGTAGGCATACGCCTACATTTCGCCAATGTATTGTTAGTCCCACGTAATAGATGGCAAGCATATTGCCGCTTACCAGGAACTTTTATTCGGTTGGTCTGAATCCTGTACACCATTAGTATTATTAAATCAGTAAAATGTGTTTTATATGCAATGTTCAAACGCGTAAATAGAAGAAAACAATATTGCTAAGTTGGTTTCTGTGCGTGAAAGGCGAATGAAGGTGGATGATGTCAGCGATCACTTATGAAAACAAAACAGGTTATAAACACCTATAACTTAGCTAAAAATCCGAGCTCTTTAAGAAGGATAACGTCTATAAATCGTGATCCATTGGTTATTGAACATTTCCATAGTAGTTATAACGAATACTTACATATAATGAATTATAAAGCGTATTTAAAATATTTAATGAGTACTCCGTTATTTCAGATCTTAATTTTTATTACCCACGGGAATCGTCATATTTCCTGGGATGAAAACTGGGTAATGGGGTCCTTAGGTTTTACACCTTTCTTCATACAAAAGTTCTATTATACTTTTAAATGAGTTATTTTTCAACGCACCTCTTATATTTTTTATAAAGAAAATTACATATTATGTAGATACGAGTATCATTAATAAAAACGTGTAGCTACAGCTAGAAGTAAATCGTCAGTAATTTAATGTTATTCACTATCAATATTTCTATGAGACTGGTATGTTACCTATAAAACTTTGAGATATAAAAAACTTGTAAGTAATACCTAATTTCATCATAAAACGCATTAGCACGTCTCAGACGCGCCCCGATCGGTGGGCCATATTGGGCGCAACGGCTGAATCTATTGGATTTTTGTAATGTCCCAATAATCCGGGTATTACGGCAGATTCGTCTTGCTGCGTCTTTTTAGATGTTGCTGAGCTGATGTAACTATTCACCCCTTCTTTGTTGTGGGGCTTATTATAGTAGGTATCAATACATATAGGATTCGACAAATCTTGTGTGCGTGAATATGAATATTTGTTCTGGTCTTGCTGTTTCCTATGTATGAAGTAGGTATATTTTAAAAATAAAAATCAAAGTATTTTTATCTGTTATTTACTAGTTCTTAATGTATAGAGTATATAGGGATCCTACCAAGACCTAAGGAGCCCAAGCAAACCTCACCTGCAAGTGGTGCACCTGGCGATCAACGGACGAGGCTCTAGCGAACATAACAGTGCCCGGTAAGCGGCAATAGGCTCGCCACCTAATACGTGGGAACAATTAATAATTTTTTAAAATGGGTGGCGAGCCTATTGCTGCTTACTGGGAACTTTTATGTTTGCCAGTGCATCGCCTGTTGATTGGCAGGTGCCATAACCTTGCAAGTATATATATGGTTAGCTTGAGTTCCTATAGTATTGGTAGGATTCCAATACATTTAAACTATCTGGTACTGATTACATCATTGTTTTCATACACCAATCGCCAACTTTAACGTTTCCTTAAAAATTACCATAAAAATCTAAAACCTAATGTATTTATTAAATTGTAAAGCAAATCATTTATACAGACATAAGCCGCTATACTGACATTAGAGATATGATATTCTTAATTCGAATCCTTGTAATTCATTAGATATGTCCTCGATATCCCTTTATAAGTATAAGTAGGCGTAAGACTGTACGTTATTAATAATAAATACTTACCAAAGCTTAAACATGTTTAAAGTTGAGTTATTATTGTTATTCAACAAATAAATAATAAGAAAAAATTTACTCTCGAACTTACAAAGCTCCTGGTATTTTGTCATTGATTTTCATTTAATAGTAGTAATTATTCAAAACAGTTAAAGTAACGTCAAAGTCGAAATCAATTATTCAAGTTTGGCTCAATAGAGCTTTTATGAAGGTTAAAACTTAAAAAATAGAGCTTAGTCTCGTTTTTAAATATGGCAACACTGACAGATACATACTGCCATTACCATTAACCTCATAGCTGAAGTACTAAACTGTTGACATGCAATTAAAGCATAACTAAACGAAGAAGTTATAGTTTGAAATAGCATTAAGCAACGGAATGTCGTACATGCAACTCGGCCACTCCTCACGGCGCAGCATCCTTGAAAGGCCACATTCCGCCATCAGTCTATGTAAGGCCAAAGTCCCCGTTTTCAACGATTGCACGCAAACATTCGTCATTCTCCAAAACCAATTACTACGCTTTCGTAACACCTGCCAATTTGTTTCTTAAAATATAGTAATCATAGTTTGAAATACGTTTCAATGTATGTGATATCATCGAAGGTGTGGTTGTGTCAATGATAAATCATCATTACTTCAGCCGTAAGAAGTATATTGCTGAACAGTTTTCACCACATTAGGTGTATTAGACCTTATTCCCCAAATGGGCAAAAATATTGATATTCGATTTAATTACTATACATTTTATTACAAATAAGAATATATCGTACTGTTCAAACCTTCCCAAAGTAAGCAAGTGATGGATTAAAATAAAAACTATAGGATAACATCTAAAAGTAATCAGAACAACTCAAGCTATTTCCATTTATAAAAAAAACAATGATTACTTAAGCAATCCACTGGCACCTGTGGCTGAATACATTAATAGACATCGTTTTCTT
This sequence comes from Musotima nitidalis, assembly GCA_949126915.1. Classification (NCBI taxonomy): domain Eukaryota; kingdom Metazoa; phylum Arthropoda; class Insecta; order Lepidoptera; family Crambidae; genus Musotima; species Musotima nitidalis. The sequence goes on from OX421422.1 coordinate 9,052,902, forward strand.
TTGTTACAGAATATACTGGATAAATTTAATCCAGGTGCCCGGCAAATGATAACAGCTGGGAAGGCGTACTTAAAAGCTTTACATGGTAAGTTTCTTACAAACATCGGCCGAGTGCTGGTTACACTAAGTGATACGGGTTTAATAGCTTTTTACTATTTATTTAAACTTTCTTGTACAAATAAAAATAATGTACAAAAGGCGTACATAATGCTACAAGGCATTCACTACCACTACGATGTATGTAAGAGAATGCCTAGTTTGCTAATAATTTTAGTCCTTTAGGAGGATTAAACTTTACATTCCTAAAAAGTGAATTTAATTTTTTTTATGATTGTTGAACGTAAACTAGTGAAGCTACTCGAGATATTTGTTTTCATATAATATTTCGACACATAACTTTAATTAAAGCTTAATGATATTTTGAAATCAAATAAAATTTTATTTAGACAAATACATAAAAACACAGAACAGAAAACATAACAGTAAACAACTTTTACAAAAAAGTTTATATATAATATGCCTAAAAAGGACTCGCATTTAATGCTTAACTTTTATTCTGTAAGTTCCATCAAATTGTATAGTGTTACTGAAAGTACTTTTTTTAATAGATGGGAGATACCTAATACAAAATATTTTTTCTACGCTGTGGCATTGCGGACGTGAAAACAATAATTGTTCTAAATATTATATTTGTGGTGTCAGTAGCCTCTGAGTTTCTGATAGCTAAACAAACAATCATTGTGGAACTATTAAGGTTCAGTCATAGTTATTGTTTACAGAATACAAAAAGAAGAAACAATTAATTAATTTACACTTTTCTTTTATAATTAATTTTCAAGAAAGTGAAATCGCATGTTCTGTCTCGGCCCCAAAAGTACGAAGCAAGTGACGGGTGCTCAGTGAAACGTAGACAATTAATTTATGTAGTGTGAGCCAAATGGGCGCATCTATATGCAAAACCTCAGAGTTCTATGCTTGCTTGGCTGCAGAACTGGGGCGTAGTTTGTGCCAAATTGTCTCTGCTGGCTTATCTACAGTATTATGCCTGGAGCTCTACTAGCAATAAACTTGGGCATTGTGCACGATGTATGGCCTTTGCTGCTTGTTTCTACTTTATTTTCAGGCCAGTTCGTGGTTAATTCGCTTCATTTTATAACACTTTAATAGCTCACGTAACATTAAATGCGAGTCAAGTTCCGTCATAATTGATGCTTAGCTCTGTCTCTTACACCAACCGGTGTAGGACGATAGTAGCTATTTCCAGTAGAGAGGGAAGATCGTAAAAAATACATAAAATAAACATGTGACATCGCGTCCATAAACATTCACGGATCATAGAATATTAAATGGAAACGCACATAGACTTTTAAATGCTTTACTGTACAGTAAACAGTATCATTCATACTTCTTTAACACATATCGTAATATTTTATTCTTCTTCTTATTAAGTATATTCATATAAATATATATATATATATTGATATCCGTCATATAAGTATGTCCGTGGCCACCAGTCGTCGTGATATTATTGTGTAAGAAATCACATTGTTAATCCGAAAAATGTAAATACTCTAGTCTGTTTAATAATCGCATCAAATCAAAAAACGGCATGTTTATCTTACATAAGCATATTTTTTATAAATATTAAAGTAAAAGTACAAATGTTTAAGTACCAACAAATAGCCGCAAGCTGGGCTCTGTTTGTTTAGTTTGGGGCCAAATAAGGCCATGTGAAATGTGTTTACATTAAATTTGTACTTCCACCCTGTGAAAACACATTCCAAGAGTAAAAATTATCCCAAAAGTTAATCGAGGATCTATGTAAAAACAAATTTATATCATCACGTATGTAAAGCTGTTCACGCATGATTAAGAAAGAAAAAAATAAAACTGACGACCGATATGGTGCGGAGGTTAGTATATCTACACTTAGCTCCTAAGGTCGTGGGTTCGATATCCACCCAGTATTGACAAAATAGAAAAATATGGACCCTATAAAACCTCCCTTGTTTAGAGCTAGAAGTGCTCGTTTGAGATGTCCAAGAATATTTAGATTCAAATCGAAATCGGTGAGCCTATCCTGCCAATCATGTTCTTAATTTTACATTCAACCTCTCGTCTGTTGTCGAAATACTTAGAGCTGTTATTTAAATTGCTGTCCTCAATGTTTCAAAGTCTACAAAAAGTGGATTTGAGAATTCCGAATGTTTATCTATCTCATTAGGTTAGTTATGTCAATTGAGAATGTTGTCTAAAACGGGAGTACTTACCAAACTTGTAACCATTTAAGTCTTTTTATACTTAATTTACTTTGGCCATACATTATTAACTCTGATTACAAATACACATTTTTGTATAAATTGTAAAGCAAAAAATTTTAAAAATATAATGTTTATAAAAAATTCAAATAATTCGCATTCATGCAGTGACTATTTTAAAATTTTACCTAAACACTTGTATGTTATGATCAGTTTTTCTCTGAATTTCTCATTAGAATTGCAATAGGTATTTTCTTATTGAGAAACAAACTTTACTTATTAAACTAATATCACAATATAAAGCAAACGCTTTACAAACACATTATCGAACTAAGAACTTAACATACGGTAATTTTTTAAAAATTCATTTCTATCGCCCTGGTTATACGATATCATTTCTCAGGTGGTAGGCACATTCAATAAAAAATATAGTTACTGAAATCAAATAACAAGTTAGAACGTTATCATAAACACATCAATGCCTTTTTAGTATGTAATAAAAACTCTGTATAGGATCAAGTGATGGATTAAAAATATCTTTGTAACAATTCCCGAAACGACAAACAAGACAAATGAGAGACTTTCGTTTCAGCGTTGGTCGTGAAGACATCGTTGTTCTGAGGCTCCTATCTTACCTGAAGATGCCCTGTGTAAGGGCGAAACACGTGTCGTGTTGAATAGTTTCTCGATTTTTCGGGAAATTATAGTAGCGCGGGAATTGTTACAAAGATATTTTTAATCCATCACTTGCTTACAATGGATTTCCGCAAAGTAACGCCTGAATCAATAAATTATCTGTATAGGATGTATCCAAAACTGTTGCCTGTAGAATCTTTAAATGTATACTTTAAAAATAATGTTTGCTAAGTTTATAAAGATCACGTCTGATGTTCCTTTTGCAATGAAACTTAGCTAAGCTGTTGCGTCTGTAAAAGCTTCTGGAAAATACATTGACTATATCAAGTTACAATTTATAAATTAAATACTATGTGTTATTTTATTCTATTCTACATAATTATTTGTGTTTCGTCCAGGAGCCGCAGCTGCATCCCGTCTGTATGTGGATGCTGTTGGAAAACTGGGGAGGCAGGCACAGCAGGGCACGTGGGGAGGGTGCGCCGACATAGGTAAGCTTATACTTCAAGTTTACTATCTAGAAATCCGAGCTTAGTGCTTCGAAAGGCACATTAATACGCCAGTCCGGGCTATAACTATATTATGTGGTAGTCGTAACGTTAAGCCAAGTCAGAGGGCAGGAATGGCCATGCGCGGCTTGAAATTTCTTGAGAATACTTTGTTAATAATTAATGGTTGTTTTATAAACATATAATTTTCTTCATTAACTACAATGTACAAACATACATACACGCCTGTTTCCCCGAAGGGGTAGGCAGAGGCATATTATACGCCCACACTTCGCCACTTATATAGTTGGTGCCACGTTATAGGTGGCGAGCCTATTGCCGCTTACCGGGCACTGTTGTGTTCGCCAGAGCCTCGTCCGTTGATCGGCAGGTGCGCTTGCAGGTGGAGTTAACTTGGGCTCCTTAGGTCTTGGTAGGATCCCTTTACACAACTACAATGTAATTGCAATTGTATTAAAATAAAATATTTTAAAGATCTATTGTTTACTTGCAATTACCAGCTCTATTTAGGTTATATGAGTATGTTTTTTGATAACTGTAAATTTCTAATATTGGGGTTTCTTTGCAGGTACTGCTTTGATGAAAGTAGTCGAAGTATACCGAGAAATACAAGATCAACAAATGAACATCGTAAGTCATGTTGAATGTTTAATTTTCTTTTGGGTACTGTTCTAAGGTTTCTGACTCTTATTTATACATTCTCATTTAATTTCGTATTTCCTTATTAACTGTAATTACCTAAGCATAAAGCTCCCATACAAGCATACATCATTACAGAAAGGTTTCAATTTATATCAAAATTCAATTCCTTCGATTATATTATAGGGAATAACCTAAACTTCCACACCAGAAAAAAACTGAGAAGGAATATATAACATTAATAACAATTAAATGACTCTATAAATCTCATAAAGACATTTTTTACTTTCAGTTGAAGGCGTTCTATGTGGATTTACTGGTTCCCTTGGAAACAAATCTGGAGAAAGATACAAAAGTAGTACAGGTCGGTAAATAAGAATTTTATATCTCACAATATTTTATGTCGAACAATCATTTCTTGTTTCTGAGAACTGTCTACAACCTTGTAGAAACAACGTACCGGTACAAATAATCCTCCAGTGTCCCATGGGATAGGATTTTCTATTAAAAAAGTTCAGAGGGAAGTGCGTAGGTTGTATTATCCGTAAGTGCTATTGTCCTATTGGATATAAACAAGAAAACAAGGTATAAAGTTGTACAAGTTTTCTGATCTAGCTTGAACTCAATTTGTTATTGTACTCGATACGAACATTTCTGGCGCTTAGTGGCTTAGAACTGAATCGAGATAAAGTAGTAGTAGGTACTTCAACTTACAAAACAAAAGTGATGTGAACTGTTTGAATTATTTGTGTATTTTTCTGCATCATTATTTCATTTATTTACTTATTTAAATATAGTTTTTTTACTAATTAAGTAGGGTATTAAGATTAATGAATGTTTATGTATAAAAACTTATTTAAACGAAGCACTCGTAGCTTCATAGTACTAGACTTCACTGAGGTTAGTCCTTGAATTTGGGCAGCATTTAATGTCGTGTTTCGAAACTTTCTTAAGTTTGTAATCGTTAGGTAAATGGCATATTTAGCGGCATGAAAACTAACAGCTGACCGCATCACTGATAGCATCACCTCTTTGATGATTCGCGTTGAATCCGCGGGTGGACTTTGACTGGAATCCTTCGCAACTTGGTTCGTGGGAGGAACCCTCGTGCTCAGTGGTGGAACTTTATTTGGTGATACGTACAAGATAAAATTAAAAAATAAGAGATGCGTACAATTCAATTCCATTCAAATGTTGGTTACAAATGTGTTTTGTTTTTCTATAGTCCGAACAAAAACGGTTCTTGCAACAACACAAGCTGCGCTCGGAAAGCTACAGCAAAGCCGCTGCCACGATCAAGAAGCAGCGCAAGAAGAAGACAAACGTCACCAAAGTGGGATCAGCTATGGACAAAGAAATGAAGGTATAGATTTAGTTTCAAAAACATAACAATAGGTCCTTCGAACACTTCACAAGAAAGCTATTTAAATAGATATGTTAGTCGATCATGATTACTTTTCATACTGTCAATTAAGAAGAATCGATTTGAAATATAAAAATACACCCAGGTCTGAAACTGCCATCATATTAATTTGTAGCTTTATCAAACAAAATTCATAACTGAACTACCTATTGACGACCGGTAGTAAATGATAAACTCCCGCTGGGGGTGGAGACGAACTCCACTGACTAAAACTGGCTAAGGAAGGAACATGAGTGCATGTTCCTTCCTTAGCCTGCTATGCTTCTTCCTTAGCCTGCTATGCTTCGTAGCGGCGGTAACCTTTTCGAACAGTCTCGCATTACATACACTAGCTCCTATGGTCGTGGTTACGATTTCCACACAAGAATATTAATCTTGGTCTTAGTTTTCTTTATAAATTGTTTGTAGGAAATTAAAAGAAAAAATATTTACCTTTTTTTATTCGTTATCTCTGCATAGTTTAGTGCTATATGAAATGTGTAATTTTTTTTAATTATTTATTGCGAATATCACAATATGCTGAAAGGTTACAAACCTCTACAAACTTTACAGAATATTTCATATTAAATATTTTTGAGTCCTATTAGACGTAAATATTAACACAAAGAAAGTTTTAAAACTTTTTTGTATTCTACCGCGCGTTAAACCAACCAATGAAACATATTTTTTTACTCTCCCAGTCTGACGAGGATTCTGGTTAAATGAAAAATGCAAATCACGAGAAGCTTTCTATCGTGTTTTAATTCACAATAAGAGAAAAGTCTGACTGCGCGATCTTCCTTCTTGTTTGTTTACCAACTCAGCCTTAGGGTTGTTTTCCAAGATCTGTGTCTGTATAGCTATGTCTGCTCATACTAAAGATACTTTTGTTTCAGAACATGCAAATATTGGAAGAGGAAAAGACGAAACTGGATGCGTTTTGCGAACAAAGCTTGAAAAATGTAAGTTATATTAATGCCAGTTTTTTTGAGTAAAGAAAATATAATTTTTATAGCTTCATGTTACTGAAACATTTGCGTGGGGCATAGTGGTTCATGAACACGTGATGAATATGAACAAAGAGTTTTTAGTTCTTGAAGTCGTGACCGTTTGTCGAAAGCGTCATTTAGGTCAGGCATTTGAATATTATCACTGGAGTTGAGCAGCATTAGCGTTGGGCAATGATAGAAGCCCTACTGCTTTGCTTAATGCCACATAGTTGTATCTGGTCAATCAGAACTAGGTTCTCGTTTAGAGTATGGCCTAAATCCCTCTTACATTGGTTTGCAAGAATAGGCCCGTGCTCATTAGTAGGGCATTAATGGCTGTGATCGCCATGATAATGATTAACGTTAATGTAGCGTTTCATATTTAGCGCACCATGCTCCGCTAGCTGCTTTGGTCTTAGATATCAGTAAACGTGAAAGAAATCCTAAATTGTATTCTAATATTAAGATATCAACACATAGACAAGAAAATAAGATAGACAACTTATTCACAGGCGATGACCCAAGAACGTAGGCGATACGGATTTGTGCTAGAGCGACAGTGCTCCCTAGCTAAGCATTGGCTAGCTTATCATAGCGCTGGAGCTGCATCGTACAACACAGGGCTAGAAGAATGGCTTGAAGTCTCCAGGACCCGGGAGTATCTGCCTCCTAATGTGGAAGCTATGTTCGTCAGCAGGATGAGGGTGAGTTAATAAATAGCATAATTCTTGAGGTGGACATTGACTGCCGATTTATATTTATTTATAATTTCTATACCAACGACATGTGACTCAAATGTTACGATACCTCTAAGTCTTCTCTGCGAAGTATGAGCAAGCATACAACTATCTAATGTGACAGCGTCATTTATATTACACTTGAATAGTTTCTCCAAAGCAAACGACTTCAACCTTTGCTTGCACAATAATAGCTTGCAATAAACTGGCCCGCTGAACCTGCCACTCGAATTCGGTTAAAAAACGCTTGATGTTTTAAAATTCTAAAGCTATTAGGCGGGAAAATCGTGAGTATTTACAAATATAGTTTCAGATAAAAGCGAAATACATCAACTTAATTTATAATATTGCATAGCGATGTACTCTCCTAACTCAATTTCCATAGCTAAGACACATTTATTGATCTCTTGTCTTAAGTCTTTTAAATATCTGTCCAATTCAAATTCATATCTGCCACAATTACGGATACATTCCCAATATGTTACGTGCTTTATACATACGACAATAAAACATATTTAAGAGAAGGTAGCGTAAACTAGACAGTCTTTATTTTTGTATTCCCTGCAGCACTCTTTTCTACCTTTTATGACATAAATTCCCGTGAAGTGCCTTTTCTAGCACTAAAACATAGCTAAGGACTCCCGGTACCCAATATCCCTGCGTGAAACATAATAAAATGTTTGTACTCTAACGCCAAATTATGTTTATGGCTTCCAACATTGTATATATGGGCCATTAAAACCTATATTTGCGGAAAATATCTTCTAAACATTGTATCGACATCAATTGCATGACGTAAATGAAGTAATATAAGAAAATGGACGAACCCATTTAACGGTTATTGTTAGGAAGGCATACTTTGAAATGTGGTTGGTATATACTTGAGCCCCTTTGATAAAGGAAGGTAAAGGTTATAATAATAAAAATACATTGAACTTCCGCAAAGTTTGAGTTGTAAATATAATTTTGAAAGACTGCGATCTATACTTTTCGATATGATTATCCCTGCAGAGCTTATATACAGAAACGAGTTAGGTCAAAATTACAAAGAGAATCCCAGTTTTCGCTTCTACAGTAATGAGTTCGATACCCCCACAATGCAGATAATATTTTGTGTGCATATATGTGGTCATGTCTGCATGTTGTTTTTGTTGTTGTTTTATACCTACATAAAAGATTTAAACAATATAAGTTGAACGGTTTTTCAGTATGCATAAGATATAATAATACATTTATTACCATTTAGAGTTACAGACATAACCTATTATTATGATTTGACATGAAAATCACACCAATAAAATGTTAATGCCGGCAGCTATTCTAGTATTGAACTGTGTCACATATACAAGTATGCGCTTTGTATGGAGTTGCTGCATAAAATAAGGCTTCATACAATTTTTTTTCCAACAGCAAGTCTCATTCTGGGCTGACGAAGACGTGTACGCCAGTCCTCGCATGGGAGACGATGACGACCGCGCTTCAGTGGGTTCGGCGTTGAGGAAGACCCGATCAGTGGACGCCTCGTGTTTGGACGTCAGGTCCATCGCTGAATTGGGCTCGCCCACTCAAGGGCTGTCGCGTGCCAAATCTGACTTCAACATTCAAACTACTCTTCATACTGATGAACAAGGTACGGAATAAAAAGACCTTCCAAACTAAGGTACCTAGCTAAACAATGCTAGAATATCCCAAAAATTCTACCAAGGTGTCGTAGAAAGCTACTAAGGAAATGGAATCTCGTCTGTTGAAGGGTTAGTCGCCTTTCACCTGATTAAATTTCCAAAATTATCTACCTACACAATGTCAGAACGTCCCAAAATTCTAGCAATTCTAATTCTCGCACGAAGATGTCGTAGAGGGCTACTAAGAGAATATAATTTTCTCTAGTGTCCATGAGGGCGATAAGCTGATCACCTCTTACCAGTTGACACGTTTCATCTAGTGATCTATGTGTTAAAAGTGAACTTTGCTACAACAGTATAGAGTCTTTTTGAATATTTGTAGCTAGATTTCTGCTCACTCTAAATGGGATATAAGAGCAGTAGATTACGTATGCACATGTTTCATATAGACCCAGAAAGCCGAGCCGCTACACGCCCATCATCTCTGGCTCCTCCAGCCTGCACTACCCGCGACCCACCATTGGCCCGTGCTCTGTACGCGTACGCCGCCGCAGGAGACAACCAGCTAAGCTTCCAGCAAGGAGACGTCCTGGCTCTGCTGGGAGAGAGAACCAAGGGCTGGCAGTACGGAGAGAATTTACGCTCGCACCAGGCGGGATGGTTCCCGTTGGCTTATACTGAACCCATTGCAAATGAAGAGACTATTGTGTAAGTAAGACTCGACAAAATTTATATACTTCATCACCTTCGATGAAGTTTTCTTCATAAATGTTGAAGTCAATTTCACTTAAGGTATATAATATGTTGAATGTATTTAGTTCAAAGATTATAGTTTTATCTAGGTCTGTTGATTTCTCCTGTTTACTTAGCATAGAAACTAACGTCGAAGCCGCTTTCCAGCGAGCAATTAGTGTTCTTTGTTTTTTTTCTCCCAAAAGTCGACATTTGTGACTTTATAATTAACCTTCATAACTCGTGGTCATACCTATTTAAATATTTAAATTCATACAAAATAACAAACTTATATTTTATAAAAATATGGTCTCTTTAGTTGAACAGCATTTTTTTTGCTTGCTTTAAAAAAGCATAGTAGACTAAAAAAAATAACCAAAACACAAAAACATTTGTTTCTTAGCAGCTCTCCCGCCCGCTGGAGTTGTGCACAGACACCTAATGATGGTCCACCGCCGGCGCCGCTTGCGCACGCGCAGACTACTCCCGGGACACCGGCCTCTTCCAACTCCATCACCAACACACATTCGCATCCACCACCCAGGATGTTCGGCGACACCGTGACTGCACACCATGTCAACAAGGTACGTTTTTACTGTGGATATTTCTAGCTATTTGCTCTTAACATACTTGTAGACTTACTGTACACATTCGAATATTTTCTCAAAGCACCTAGTTATCATTGAGTTAGTAACCATACAGATACATAATGTTTATTGCTTCAATGAAGCAAAAAGGTTCAGTAACAACGTTGTTTACAGGGACGGCTAGGAAGTGGTTCCCCAGGGTTACCACCGACACTGCCGGCGCCATCGCCCGGAGGTCTGAGCTCATCAGCTAGTGCAACATTCCATGCGCCCATGCCCTCAGCTGCCGGCAGCGCCATAAAAAATTCCACTTCAGCTGCTAGTTTCACAACTCATGCCGTTATCGAAACACGCAGCTTTGGACCGCAGACACTGCCCATGCGGTCTCAGGTAAAAATATGTGATCATAGTACTATAGTTCACCCTTTCGTTTTACATATTCTTGTATTTTGTAGTTTTGATTTTGACTCTTATTTACTACACTGAAATAAAGCATGTAAAAATAATTATTCGACTGATATGTAAACATGCCATTATTATTCCTAAACAGGTGGCACAGAATAAAGCAGGCCCTGCAAAGACAGTCGTTTCAGCAGTAGGTGCTGTCGGAAATGTATCCCTACATAGCTCCAATGACTCAGGATTCTCCAACGAACCACCACCGCAACCTGATGTAGATTACAGCGATGAAGAAGCTCAAAGGCTTCGCGTGCCTATCAGGTATTAACACAATCAATAACAATTCAGCCAATTTATGCTAGTCGAAGTGCTATTATTATTCAGTTGCTATTTTCATTTTTGTTTGTAGTATTCATTTTATTTTATTTTTCCTCGTAGTAAATCTGCTCAACAAGCCAACGAACACAGAGCCTATATGCTAAAAACTCAAAGCTTAAAACGTGGTCCTAAACCAAACAGCCAAGCCACTAATGGTTACTTAACCGATGACCAACAACTCATGTTGAGAAACATGTTAGATATGGATAAAGAATCGCAAAGAGTTAAAAGAACTAAATCTTTTTGGAAGTTTGGAAGAACTACTTCTGAAGAGATAATGGAAGGTATGTCTCTTTGGCAACACAGAGATATTGTCGACACTGTGCCTGGATACAAGAAGAAATTATTTGTTAAAATTAAAAAAGAGTTGAGACCAGCTCCAGAAATACCAGACGTGAGAAAGTCAGCGAGTCCGGAAAAATCTCCGTCGCCTGAGAACATGCAGACTCGTCCAAAGGAAACTATTGACAGGAAAGACATAAAAGTGGCTAATGGCATACGCCCAGCCAGAAGCTTAGGTTCGATTCAAAATGAAGAAAACCAAGACAAAGCAAGAAAAGAAGCTGAGAATTACAACCATAAATCTCAAACCATGAACAGAAAAAGCAAATCTGAAAAATCTGTTATGGAAGAGAAACAAGATGAATTCATACCCAGGAATGAGTCTAGACATTCAGACCTAACAAACACAAGTACTATTAAGACCAACTTTGAAAACAGTTTTTACAATGATGAAACTGGAGAAGGATTTGTAATGAAAACAGTGAAACGAAGAGAAATTTTACAAAGATATGATAATGAGAGTAGTTCAGATGTTAATTCTGTTGCTTCAAGCACTGACCCTTACGATTGCATTATTGTTGACGATCATATGACATCTAGGAAGCAACAAGAACTTGACCGCCGTCACCAATCCCAAATGCACGAAGAAGAAATTAAAAAAAGGAAAGAGAATGCTTATATGCCTGAATTTGAAGAAATAGAGGTCACACCTATTAAACCACACGTTCGAGCAACTTTATCTTCAGAGAAAGTGAAGAAAACATCTCATGAAAGAAGTCCGCCTAAAGCAATGGAATTCAAAACATTCAAAGACAACTCGAAAGAACTTAAAGGATTTTCTGAATCATCTGAAACATTAAAGTACAAGGACGATCAACACACTGATCGCTATGGCATACCCACAGAAAGAAATAACCATGAAATTCGTACAGAAGATATTTACAATGGTCAGGATGAAGGAACACTTAAGTACAAAAAACGCACCAGTAAAGAAGAGAAACCTCGACCGCAAAGTAATATTGAAAACGGCAAGAGTTTTAAAAAAGAGTATCCTCAAGCAGAGGTGAGATCGCCTAAAAAAGATTCAAGATCTTACGATAACCGTGAGCCCAGGATTGACTATTCATTAGATAGACGCCAAACAAAACGGGAATTTTCAGACACAAGGACCAGAACAGATCCTAGTAGGAGCAGGAGTAGAGCTAATAGAAGTTATGACGACAGCACACTCCCATATAATGGACGCAGAGATGAAAGATATTATGAGTCAAACATATCGTACTTCAGTGATCAAGAGCGTCGAGTTTCTCGTTACGACTACGAAACAGATTCAAAGAAAGCAGAAAAGTCGAAGATACGTCAAGAAGAAGCAAAGTTAGAATCGCGTCGTTTTGTCGATCGCCGCAGTGAGGGACCTTACAGTGAATCTGATGATCAGAAATTCAACGAAGCATTGAAGCAACAAAGGCCCCAACTTTTACCAAGAACTAAACTGCTGAAAAGATCTGGGGAAGGCAACGAGTTGCCCGAAGACGGCCACACATTTGGACCGTGGTATGATTTGTGGGGCCGAGAGACAGCTGTCTATAAATAAGTGTTGAAGGAAGGTGTTTTTTCTTTTTAATGTTATGTTTTATTTTCTGTTCATGTCAATTAGATCATAGAAGGCATGTTTTTAAATTTCGATCTTTGTTTTATGTATGCTATTATACGATTTTATTTAAAACAGTGAATTATTTATGATTATTTTCATAATATTTATGTAAATAGTTCCACATTCAGAAATCTGACTATGATATAAGAGATAAGATATTAACTGGGCCAAATTATAAGTCAAAATACAAATAAAATGGGATATAGTTATAAGGAAAATATATCGTTTTTATTTGTTTAGAAAGTAACTTTATTAGTAGATATTTTTAAAAATACTTTGATTAATGCTGGCTTGATTACGTTCTTAAAAGTTAATTTTAGAATCTATGCCTTTTTATAATCTTTTTTTTGAAATGGATAAGTTAAAGAGTAATTTTTATCGTCTTTCGCTACTACAAAATAAGTTTTCCTTTTTTTTCATATCTTGTAGCTCTTTTATAACAAAATTGTTTATATGCAGGCCCCAACAGTTCGCAACGGTTAAACTACGGAAGACTTTAACAAACGATAGATCATCGCCTGCCATCGAATAATCTTATATACGATGTTTATTATTTTGTTAATTAATATTAATTGTAAATTAGAAACACCATGTATTTTGTACAGTTAAATATTCATAGTTTAACAAAGAATATATCACAATTTTTACAATAATCGATATTTTTTTTTTATTTCAACCTCTGTTACCTAAAGCAATTAAGTTCATGGCAATAAAGAAATCAAAAAGTTTGGAAATGTTAAATAGATACAAATTAAATGTAAAATAGCAAACGCATTGAATAATTGAATATATCGGTATTTCTTTATTGGCGTAGCTTTTAGCTAAAATATACCTTATGTCGTCACTCAATAATTATTAACAGATAGCCTCATGTCAGGCGTAACAGTCAGTTTAAAATTGACTCATAATATAAGGGTCTAAGGATACATCATGAGATATTATGAGAAATAATACAAAAATCTCTATTTCTCAAAGAACATTGATAACATGTTAAATAACGAAATAAAGAAATCAAAAAGTTTGGAAATGTTAAATAGATACAAATTAAATGTAAAATAGCAAACGCATTGAATAATTGAATATATCGGTATTTCTTTATTGGCGTAGCTTTTAGCTAAAATATACCTTATGTCGTCACTCAATAATTATTAACAGATAGCCTCATGTCAGGCGTAACAGTCAGTTTAAAATTGACTCATAATATAAGGGTCTAAGGATACATCATGAGATATTATGAGAAATAATACAAAAATCTCTATTTCTCAAAGAACATTGATAACATGTTTATTATTTCTTGGTAAACATAATACGAAAATATACTATGTAAGAATTTATATTTTCCAAGATCTAAATATTTCGTCTTCACAGAACGAAAGGTTCTGTGAATAGTTTTCACAGGACGAAAGATAGAGGTGTTTTATAAGTTACTAGACATAACTCTTAGGAAAGTTATTGAGCAACTGAAATCCAATAAAAGAGACCGATGAGAGTGATTTTGTTGGGTGAAAAATCATCGTCGATTGCTTTGAAGTGACAATGGGCGATGATTTATTGCCTCGAGAATTCCGGCGGGACGCGGCGATCTGATGTCCCGAAAAATATTCGAGGCCATAAGTCATAGCGGCTGAGGATGGAGATACCTGAATATTGCCAAATGGATTCGAATTAATCTGAGAAACCACATTTGTTTTCTATATTCATTTTATTAAAGACTGGTTTACTAGTTGGTACCTCCATTTCTCACAGGGGTAGCATAAGAAGATACCATTTCAGCACAAAATATTCTACCATCAAACTTATGTTGCTTTACTTAGTATTATTTTCCATGTAAAAGGGTGTTTAGCTAGCAAAATTATGGAGTATATGATGAGTTTTAACCACCAATGCTTCCTTGTACCGAAAGCAGAACAGAAAATATATTGGAGCTGTGATGTTTCGAATTGAACATCTATTCAACATACCATATTGACCTACACCCAGACCTTCCCACAGAAATCAGATAGAGCCAGTATCAAGCTCAATGCAGCTAGCAAATCTGAATTAAGCAGTAGCAAAAAATATAGTTAAGTCAACTTTAACAGAGTCTTCTTATGTATACAATTGAAAATCATATAAGTATTAAAAGTAAGCATATGCTCGTAATGAAAGCACGAAAACATAATTCTACACTAACCGCTAACCTATAAGAAGACTGCTAACTTTAGAAATCGTAATGCACCTTAGCGATATAAATAATTAATTTGGTTAAGAGCAATTTGCTACTAAATGATAAACCCAACTTTGACTAAGCATTTAATCTTTATTTGAAGAGAACAAATAAATGTATATGCAAACTTTTATATACAGATATACATTTTGCAAACAACTGGCTCAATTACTCAGGTAAAACAATAAAACCCTTTGCCTTTAAAAGAGTCATACATACCCCAGGCCTGAATAAGCGCGCCTACGTTTTTGATACGGCAAAGAGCCTGAGATTTTCTTTGTAAGCTAGACGGGGTAAGGCGTAAAAGGAGCAGCGATTTAACCGTGAGCAACCCAGGAAACACGACCTGCGAGCTCGGTGTCAAAAGGAACGGCAATTCTGCATAGGCGGTAAAATGTCTTTGTCACTTTAAGTACGCAGTAAGGCAAGTATTCGGGATGGTATAATAGGTATAGTTTACGTACTACCTTTGTGACGGAGGCTGTAAGTAGACGCAATAAAGGAATGCAATTAAGACTAACTAGAAATACCTTTGACATGGAGGCATTGTGTAGATTATGTACTTACGTGGCTGATACAAATCCAATAATGAAATAATAAGGTATTATCAACTAAGCGCGAAGTGCACACACGATTCAAATAATTATGTATGCTTGCATAAAAAGTACTGGCAAATCTAGAAAGAAGTAAAGTACTAATAAACAAAAAGTGAAGCGCTTGTTGCTACATGATACTAGGCGGTCTTCGCATTTGAAATGCCTTACAAAGCATGATAGAGATCAATATTAAATGCCACACTAACGGTCCAAGGACTGACCTCCACTTACTTTGCTTTACTTCGTTGATCGTTTCCGACCACCTACGAAGTACTTTTTCTATAAACAGCATTAATTTACAGATCCATAATGAATAGGATTATATTTTCTCTAGTCTAAATAGTGTCAAAAAATACCAAATAAACAATTCATACCGCTTATCTTAATAACGCAACAATGACAAATAAGCAGCCAGCATGCCTCTGGCCGACATAAAATCAATTTGCGGTGGAAATCGAGCGGACAGCCAATGCTTTCCAAGTCAGCGGCTCTCACAGGCGCTTTGGCCTGGAAAAGACTACAATTTTATAGTGAAAAAAATGTTCTGGCTATCATTTTAATGCGGCACAGCCCTAGGGGTTTATACAGCGGTAGATAGATACTATGAGCATTCACTGTGGTCGATATGAATAACTATTTACGGCAGTCATTATGATAACTCAAGTCTATAGACTCTTGGAGGTCTCGACATTCGTTGACAGAAATCGTCGCATGAGACCCGCAAGATGTACGGACGGCCGCTTACAATTGATCGTTTGACCACATTCGAAGTTTAAGAAGAGGGCTATGTTCAGCAGTGGACAACCTTGAGCTGATGATTATGATGATAAAATCTGTACAATATAACAAATAAATTGAGGTGTCCGTTTGTGCAGCAATTCAATAATAGTATATTATTATGTGTACGTATATATGTATAAACGACACTTACAACAAAAAAAACAGCTTCCATATTTTTTACATGTCTATATATTTCAACAAAATATCTTGATCGATTTTACTAGACTTTCACTACCAGATATTTAAATGTGTATGTACTCATGCAACACTTTTACAATTACCTGAAATAACTAAACAAGGAATTATTAGCATTATCATTTCAGCCACCAGAAGTCTACTGCTAAGCCAACTGCCTCCCCAATTGCTTTTCACATTAATCTAGATTCGCCTGCATCCATTGATATAGATACGTTGATTGAGATATTGGTAGGTTTCTGACAGTACAAATGCCAGGCACATACCTAACAATGGTCTGTACTACACTTGGACTTCGAGCTATGGCACAACGGAATTCAACGACAAACTGAGAAACTGAACTGATAATGCGAAATCAAGTTGCTAGAAATATTTTACGAGGTTGATTTTGATGCGACTAAACAAAATGTCCATGATATAACAATTCTGACTTTGAAGTAGAGAGTATAAAGTATTAAAATTACATACTTGACAACATAACTAATTATTTTATTAAACTAAACCAGGTTTCTGTGTACACTAAGTAAACCTAGTGTGCACATAAAATCGTTTGTAATAAAAATTTTGCCTTTTAATTTATGTATGTCAATATCTATAGATAACGGACGCTTGAAATTCTAAACATTAGTTTGTTGCTATAACGGCGAGCTTTTTACCGGCGATTAAACGTACTGGTAAGTATACTCCTAAGGTATAGACCGTGCTCTTTGCTTCAGCTGGGCTCGTGTTATTGTTGTGCTAGATTTTATATGTAGCTCATATTTGCATAGGTTCACGTTTTAGGACCTTAGCGAGTTTACAATCGAAAGCTTTATCAATAGGCTATGACCGCCATATACAAACGTCCTACGTACGAACTAGTTAAAATTTCCGAACAAATATGGCATAATAACCATCAAAGCTTATTGAGCAAGATATCCTTACATTCAGGCCATTTAGCAACACCCCTAATCTCAGTATTAGAGTCCGGAACGTACATAATCGCAGTAACTTTCTCGCAAACTGCGATCAAAGGTTCCTCTATAGCCGATAGTCTTTCAAAATGTCCGTTTCGTCGCATTCTAGTGACGTAGCACATTGTGTTTGCCGTTGTACCACCAGCGGAGGTAATCCCAATGATAAGCGAACGGGGCAATTTGGCACGCGGTCTCTATCGCAAACCGATGCCAACCCACACGGTCCTACGTGCACGATATTTTAGTTTCCTGCCCTAATTTATGTTAAATGAGGCCGTATATTTTGCCATGAGTTTACTTAAAATCCATCTAATTGCCCTTAATGGTTCTTATGGACGGGTTTAGGGATAATTCTGATTTATCACATTTATCTAGGCTATCACACTACTTACAAATAACTCTCTAGTGTAGTTTGCATAGTTTTATTTAATATATAGTTTACCTTAGTGTAAAAAAATATAATGATTAGGTGCTAAATTTGTTCACCTAGGTCTAGCCCACAGGCCGATATTCCATAGAAAAGACCACTTTACTACAGCAGCTGTAAAATTATCTTCTTGAAGCCACTGAAAAATCAGGAGGCCGATAGCGATTATCAGTACTTGAATGGATGACCGTTCAAGGATGTGACCGTGACCGCATTTGCCTTCGTGTTCTTCCTAGCTACGTGCTAAGTGGATATAGTATGCAGTGTTTATTTGCATGTATGGTGTTCACTATATTTTCTGATATAGATTTAAAAATTGATGTACGTACGATACGATGTACGGGAAAGAGGCGTGACATTCTTTATGTATGTATGTAAGTCAGTTTGTACGTTTACATGTCGGCTGGCAAGACTATATAGAGACACCACAATATTTATAATATGCGAAGCAAAGTCAATGTAAAGATAAACCTGTATTTTGGAAAGGTCAGTCCTAGGGGGTGAACGGCGACGAAAGAAAACGACAACGCTAGTAAATGCCGCAATAACGGATGTGTGAAATTTAATAGCACTTTCGTGCTTCAGAAGCACGCAAGTCGTAGATCCCGGTTATTACGGAAAGACGTTAGGTCAAGTCAAACACTACCTAACGTAAGCCACACACCTAACAACGCCAATCCACGCTGGGTCGGCGTGGTGAAGTAATTAATTATTATTTGAACCCCTTTCATATTGGTTTATCAGAGCGAGGCTATGCCTAAAGTGACATCTTAGTGGGCTGAGAAGAACCTTAAGTAAATTCGGCAGTGCATGAGTAACTGCTTCTCTTGTATAGTTAGTTCTTCATAAATAGGTAAACGCAATGAAATAAAAATAAAAAGATATAATAAAGCAATATATAGTCCACATCTTTATATATATAATTCTACTGTACGTATGTATGTCACTGAACTACCCCTAAACGGCTGGATCGATTTTTGATGACTTTTTTGTATGCGTTTGGGTTAGATTTACAAATGAGACCGACGTTAAAATTCAGGCTGAGTGAAAAAAAATTAAATTTATGAAAACATAACCACTCTATAAAATTTTCTAAGAACATTAACGTTTCATTGTAACCATGGCGTTTGACATTGCTGTCAGTCGTTTGACAATTAGCGTAATGGACAGAAAGAATGTTACTAAGACAGGACAACGGTCTGTCAGGTCAGCTTGTATAAAATATTTTTCTCTCTAGCTAAGCAAACGGGAACCGTCACGTTATTAGAGTAGTAACTCTTTATTCGAAGCTATCTATCTACAAGATCAATGATACAACTGGGACCATCGACACCGCTAGACAGTCTAAATTGTGTTATGCGGATGCCAAAACTTTATTGGGAAACCGAAAAAATACCTATATCGAAAATATGTTTTGCCTATGTCAAACTACGAGCATGTTGATGTTATGTTTTTCTATATCACAATACCTTGTGATTCATAGTTTTATGTCCCTAGTGATGTCTTTCAAGGAAGCACTGAGATCGGTGTACTTGTTCTCCATTCCTTAGGGAGTTATTCCCCCTGAGCTTTTTTTTAGTTCATAAAGGCTGATATAAGAGTTTGGACAATTTTAGCTCAATTATGCTTTATAGACTGGTTTAAATTGACACATTTTTATTTTGTCACGACTAAAGTCCTGTCAGTATTAGCTATTCATTTATTTGCCTTAATAATTCTTAAGTCTATGCAAATTTTAGGCTAAGGTCAATTATAATGGTGTATAGTGGTCCTACCAAGAACTGCGGACACGAAATCAACCTCAACCTTTTTTTTGGGTGAAAAATTATCTAATTACCTTCTCTCGCTGTAGGTGGAGCGGGAGGGTGTCAGACTTTTACTGACTAAAAACCATCCACATTCCTTCTTGAGCCTGCTACGTCTCGAGGCCGCAGTAACCTATTCGAACAGTCTCGCAACCCCGGCAGGCTTGACCCCTTCCTGGGGACCCTCACTGTGCTGACATCTCTTTGAGGCGCGCGTGGAACTTAAGGACAACGGACAAAACAGAATGCGGACGAGCGGCGAGTTATCCATTACTCACTAACCGCCCACAAGCCAGGCTGAGAGTCATCTCGTGCCTCCCGACGTCTCGGGCGCATACCGCGGCGGCTGGTAACGTGACGAGAGGCACTCTGCCTCTCGTTGCGCCGCCTCCTTTGCTAGCATGACTGCTTCGCAAAAGGAGGAAGTCAACCTCGCCTGCAAGTGGTGCACTTGCCGATCAGCGGACGAGGCTCTGGTGAACATACAAGTTACCGGTAAGCGGCAATAGGTTTGCCACCTATTACGTGAAACCAGCAAAATAATTGGCGAAATGAGGGCATATAAAATGCCTCTGCCTACCCTTCGGGGAAACAGGCTTGATTGTGTGTGTGTGAATTACATATTATTATGTTATTGTATTTTATGTTTTAATATTGTCATTGTATGAACCTGGTGATTTGTTCCTTTCAAATAAAAAAAAAATGTATTTTAACCTTTTTTAACTTACCTCACCGAAGACCGCACAAGTTACTTGAAATGTTCCTTAAGGCTTTTCTCACGCGCCTTAAGCCATTATGAAGCAAAGAAACGCAATAAGGCCTTAATGCGTCTAGACTGTTGAAAAACATCTAAGATTTGGAATTGACATTTCTCTTTATGGCCACCCAGTTTATTATTGTTCCACTTGTAGCCGAGCCAAGTGCCCAATGAGAGCCAAGTGCCCAATGAGCGCCAAGTTGCTGGCTGAATAAGACCAGGCGCTGGCACACTTGTGATATGGTCCGTGATTCTGATTTACTCCTATCGAGTACTTTTCTCAGCGAATTCTACCAGATTGTAGACGTAAATTACCCTTTGAAGAAATTGGTAATAGTTTTGTCGAATTGTTTGTCGGAGTCACATGCACTTTTTGCCCATTCAATGTTTCCGTTTGTTTGCGCTTGTAACTTTGCAAATAAGCGCTTATTTTGAAGTAAAACTTGATTAGTTCCAACTTACATTTAATGCAAGTGTCAGAACTTAAACAATTCAATGAAGAAAACTCTTTTTAAATATAATGTAGTGATTATTTATTTTTTGAATCGAGAGACTATGAGTACGCCTAACATCAATTACAACTTCTTCTTTGGCATTTAATCCACATTGACAAGTCCAAGAATGGAAGGAATATTCCAAGGACTGTTAAACTGTTAACTCTGCTTTACTTTCGTGATCGTTTCCGAATAACTAATACCGCAGAGCTACGACTGCCGACACCAGTACAGAGATTTTTACAGGCTTAGCCGATAACATATCTTTTACAATGTACCAAAGTGCATATTCAAACATCTGCAATTCAATTACTAAACAATCAGATAAGAACAGAAAAAAATTATTCCTTCTGATGTTAGTAGCGAAAAACGGGACGTCACAAAGATAAGTAATGCCAGTCAAGCTCGACAGGCAGTCACTGTCGCAGTGTTTACCCTCGGAAAGTAAATGTCAATAAACTACAAGAGCTCTCCGGGGGGAAAGTGTCCGGGATTTCTCGTTGTTTCCACAGAATAGGGGTGAAAAGGGGGAAATAATGCAAAATATGTGTAGACTAACCGCTGAGCTACTTAAATTCTAAGAACGTTACAGTTAAGCCTGGGGATTTCTTAACCACCAATTGATTTCGTAGACGGGAGGATTAAACGTGTACTTAACTGATGGTTAATAGGATTAATATAAAATAAAAAAAATCATAGTGATATTTATTCTCGGAAACAACTTTAACAAAATTTATTTGTTATTGCTAATTAGGTTTGTTTTAGGTTAGGTAAAATTTGCAAGTATATTAATACTGAGAAATATAAAAAAAACTTAAAAATTTAAAAATAAATCCTTGAAATCAACACTTTTATACATGAGGATACATAATAATTACACTTACTAAAATTAAGAAATAGTAATTTATTTCAATTGTTTACCCAAATACCTTCCCTGCACATAAAAGTTTTTGTAAACCTCATTAACAATATTTTGTTTTGTACGAAAGCCACAATTATCAAATAGTAAAATAATAAATAACCCTAATATTAATAATACCCTTATTTCCCTAATATTGATAAACATTTTTTGCAGCGGCGACTTTCGTTGTCTTTCTTCACTGGATTGCCTACAAATAGAATGTTTGAATAAAAATGGAATTAAATCAATCAATATATCAATTTCAAGGATCTTATTGAAAGGTTTTCATTATTACCGTTGAGTTTGTACACACGAGAAGCTTTACAGTACCTTAACTGACCCTTTATAGATTATATGTTAGAACAGATCCACCTTTTCTATGTATGTGTAAAAGCTTGTATTACCCAATCTCCATATTTTATAAAAACGTTAATTGAGTCACATCCAATATACCGGATCCAAAAAAATCAAAAGAGAGTTCAACCGATCAGTGGCAGAAAAGGTTGAAATATGAGTTTCATGTTCCACGGAATGAAAGCAAACCCTTTCCTTTTTGAACATATTTGTTTACCTTTTTAATTAATAATTTTAGTATTGGCACTTTTAAGTAATAATTTTTTTTTTAAGTTTTAAATATACTTGTGTGTAAACTAAATTTTTAAAATACATAACGAAATATAAATATTTCCTGACAATTACACCAATTATTTAGTTCCAAGATAAATACCGTTAAGAACTTGTGTAATGTGTATGTGTGTGTGTCAGATCGAACCGATTCAAATCTAGTGTATTTTTGATGACTTGCTGATTTCAGACGGTTGAATCACGTTTGGGCGATAGATTTATTAATGTGTTTATTGTGCAGAAGTGTCCATTTAATGTTCAAAATTACTTAAATTTTGCTTATATTCCTTGTACATAACTCATGAGCTCAGGATAGATTCATTCAATATAAAAACTTACAAATCACGTATTCATAAACAAAAAAGAACTAACTAAACTTAATATAATTTAATTGTAGCAAAGTTTTTGTGTGGAAATTATTTTAAAAGGCTTAACACTCAGGAACAGTGATACACGTATATTTGGGAATAGCTTATAATCGAAGGATCAACACGCCCATAAAAACTGATAACGCTAAGAAATAGGATAGCTCCCGAAAAGGATCCCATTTGAAATTCTCAGGAGGACCGAGGTGTTTGTTGTTTCTAGTTTTATCCGGTGAGTGCTGATACATACATATTCTAGCAGCTTCACGGAAGGATCGAACTTTTAGCGATTTGTATTTTAACCAATCGCAGTCGTAAGTTTCCCAAGCCCAAGGGATTTTAAAAGGCCACGTTATGAGTTGCTTTGCGGCATGTCTCAAAGTACAAAATCCCTTGAGGTATGGTGTAAATAATGTATGTGATCTTTGTAAAGAAATTGTATAGGGTTCCTACTATGATCGTAGGAGCCCCAGCTATAATCGTGGTCACTTGCTACTTTTATCAATTTAGTAAACAATTAAACACATCAAATGTTTACCATAGGATAATACCAAATTACAATATACATACATACAATCACGCCTGTTTCCCCAAAGGCAATAACATTATACGCCCACATTTCGCAAAGTTCGTCGAGATTGTTGGTCCCACGCGAGCTTATTGCCGTTTATCGGGAACTTATATTGACGCCAGAGCCTCGTAAGTTGATCGCCAGGTGTACCACTTGCAGGTGAGGTTGGTTGGTAGGATCCCTTAGCATCTTGTAGTAGAATTAGTAGGTTACAACAGATTGCATATTATGCGTTTACGTCTAAGCTACTGGGGTTTTAATAGTATTAAATTTGATGTCGTGTGGTACAGGCCTAGTATAATGCTACCCCCTCTTAATCTCACGGGGAGTCCTAAAAGTCAGCGAAGAGAAATTCTACCCAACGATGGGTAGCAGCGTCATCCTGGCTTGAACTACGACGCGAAGTATGATGTGGTGATTATCGGCAAAGACCCCCAATAGAAAGTCATTTATTAGGGAAGCGTTTGTCCAGCAGTGGCTGTGGTTCATTCATGATATGGCAAATGCAGAAACCTTGACCACTAAGGAAGCACTAGGCTACTAATTATCCCGATAAAATAAATGTTGATTATGGTAACAATTTCTACATACATATATACATTCACGCCTGTTTCTCTGAAGGGGTAGGCAGAGGCATATTATACGCCCACACTTCTCAAATTATATAGTCCCACGTAATAGGTGGCGAGCCTATTGTTACTTACCAAGCACTATTATATTCGCCAGAGGGCGCTAGGGAAAAGAGATTGGCCACTCTGGATGCCCTTAGTACTGACTACCGGGGGGGAACTAAGAGGAACCTATGGAGAGCGCGCCAGGAGTGCCCGTCAAGCAGCGCCAGGAGGGTCTTAGGCAGCGGGGCCAGGGGGTCCCTGCTGTCTAACCATGTCCCTCCGAGAAGTCGGCCACACACGCGCTATGGTCGCACAAGGTGTGAGGGGCGCATCCACTGAGTCTCTCTGAGGAGGTCCTCCCGGTTTTGGTCCGGGGGACGTTGGCCGCGGGCGAGGTGTCGGAGCTGCAACCCAGGTACTGGCCCCCCGCCCCTTTCTCAACCAGTGGCGGGCGTCGTCGGAAGATTTTTAGTGGGTATTACTGCGGTCGTGCCTGCCGGAGGTGAGTCCCACACACCTCTCTCGGTCCCCCTTTTGCCGGGAGACAGTGCGTAAATGCATTTTGTTACCGACGTAAATAAAAAAAGGCTCCTATATCTTGGTAGGTTTTAACCAAATATAACCATTTTTATACTTTTATTTTGGTTCTGTTAATAGAATATTTTACTTCACTTATATGTAATAGGCAAGAGTACAGTCATTTATATAGTTAGCTTTTACCAACATGTTATCATAAAATAATATTCTGTTCTTAATTATGACATTAAAGTTCATTGTATTGTCCGTTTAAGTTGGAAATTACCATTTCAGAGATCAGGAACATTCAGTATACTGCCATAAAATATAATGAAAGCGGCCACTTTCTCGTAACGACTACGGTGTTTTGTTATTATATTCATTTTTTATTTAGCTATTACAACTAAGGCCAAATTCTCTATAGATCTGCATTGCTAATATGCTAATTCAGATAGCCTGCTAATAGACCTGAGGAACTTTATGAGCTGGCAAACACATTCACCGGAATATAATAACAGAGCTGAATGGTCTTTCAGAGGATCTTACCGAAGTTCAAGTGCTGATAGACTGCACAGTGTGAGGGGTTTTTTCCTGAAATCAGCACTTGCACGCCGGGTTCGGGTATTTTATAGATACAATCATCACTTAGTTAAATTTACATGTCTTTCATAATTTTCATAGACGCTAAATTTCTAAAATAAAAAAATACAAATGCGTCAAGACGTCGATGATCGATTGACGATCATTTTGCTTTACGAAAAAGAAACTCATACTTATCTTAAATGGTTACTAACGAATAATTTGCTTTCAGCAAATTTTACATAACGAAATATTTAAACAGAAATAATATTTTACACCTATCTTCAACATTTTAATGCAAAATTATTATAAAACCTCGCATTAAGCGTAAACGCTCCGAAATTATACGGAAAGTGTAGGAAAACACAATCTGCCCCAAACCACCGCCAGACGCATCGCATTTTATTATTTTAAACCAAACAAAGTTTCGAGGATTAGCGAGAGAGACGTGAAATTAATGGTTTCAGTTGTTACCTAATTACTTTCTTAAGAGCTTACCTAGGTACCCACGCACACTGCGACCGTGTTTTAATGGCCTCGGTAAAACGCACGTTGCCAGAAGTGATGAGCCCAGCCGACTCATTTCGAGAAATAAACGTCTCTGGCTTATCTTTACTATTTGTTTTACTTGTTCGCGGCTTTACCTGTGTCATCAAGATAATTCGTAGCCTGTCGCAGAAAATTATAACAGATTATCAGGTTCATAAACACACATTGCACAATAACGTGGAGTGCATGTTGCGAGGAGTGATGAGCCCAGCCAACTCAAATCAAGAAACGTATCTGGCGTAAATTTACTCTTTATTTTACTTGTTCGCGGCTGTGTCATCAAGATAAATAACAGCCAGTAGTAGTAAATTATATCGCATTATCAGGTTCATAAACACACATTACACAATGAAGTGAATTGAATGTTGCGTTGTAAGCCCAGCCGACTCAAATCAAGAAACAAACGTATCTGGCTTATCTTTACTCTTTATTTTACTTGTTCGCGGCTTTACCTGTGTCATCCAGATATATTACAGCCTGTAGCAGTAATTTATATCGCATTATTAGATTCATATGGCCACATATAAACGTAAAATACATGTTGCGAGAGGTAATGAGCACAGCCGACTTGTTTAAAAAAAATCATCAATATATTTTAACTAAATAAATAAATAAGTTATAATATATTTTATCCAACCAAGAAACACAAGATACATTTTATTTATTTAAAATCAGAAGACATAATCAAAGTAACATTTGACAAAACTATAAATATAAAATATATTGATTTGACATAAGCGTTGCTATGCAAGCAATTCGTTATAGATTTACTCAACAGATGGCGCTGCGCAGGTAACTATATAATTAATTCCCCTACGATATCAAGAGCCCCAGCGGGTTGATGACTACCTAATTTTAATACTTATCAACAAGACCTACTTCATATAATCATTTGTACAGTAAGTTCCTCGCTCGAACTGCACACCATGTGAGGCATCAATCGAACGCGATGAGATGTGGTGCGGTTCCCCGAGTGTGAGATGGGCTGTGACGATTGTCACTAGCCTTCTATTATCGTTCGTCCTCCGTATACTGGGGAGGAGCTGTCGTTGTCTGAGTAGTTATTAAAAAAAAGTTATCCTATGAGCTAAATAAGTCAAGCTTCGTGCTATCTCTTAGATGGTAAGTAGCCCAGCCTACTACTTTCAAGAAATAAACGTTTCTGGCGTATCTTTGCTATTTATTACGTATGTTAGATAAGTAAATGATTCCATCACAATCACTTAGGCTAGAACTAATATTCATAAATGTATAATTTGTCCTGTGTGGGAATCAATAAAACGACATCAAAGCGAAGCCATATCGCTCGTCAAAAATTTAGTTTACAATGAAATCCAATGAACAGATTTATATGAAAACTTAAGCTGTATGAAAATTATATTTGTGCAGTCTGTAATATAAAAATATTGGTTCGTTGGAGAATCGATAGCCCACATTTTGTAAGTCATTAACTAGCAGGTTTGCTATATCTTCCCTTATGTCATTAGAAAAGGATAACAAAGTAAATTTTATGCTGGTGAAATTTTCATATTAATAAAGAAAAAGATACCAGATATTTTTTTCTACATTTTTTAACATTGTTTAACCATATTATTTGTTGAGATAGTCATCAAAACTAATAGTATCTTCGAGCACTTGAACGCCATAAACTTCTTATCAAAATCCTACCGGATGATGGGCAGCAGTGTCAATCTGTGTAGTGCTTGAACAGCGATTACCAACTCGCCTGCCCAGCGAGGTGAAAATATCCTCAATGTAATATAACCTATTGGGGAAGCCAATTTTAAGCAGTGGACACATAAAGCTGATATTGTGATGATTATTAAACGACCATATTGTGTCTCATCAAGCAGTAGAATAACAAAAATATTTTAGTTAGAAAATGCAAAGTATAAACAAACCTAAAACCAGACATAAATAATAAGTCACTTCACAGACTTCGGAGTGGCGGAGCACAACACTACTTGAAAGTTTTAAGCTTCTCAGAGCTGGATTTTTCTCAACGTAATTAGCTATTTTAAATCCTTTATAACGACACGCTTTTCATCTTCTTGAGACAAAAGGACGATTTAAAATTCTATCTGCTTTAATCTAAATCGAGAATGCAGTTGCTTTTTGCAGCGGAGGGTCATTAAGAACTTCTTTTTGAAGCGAAGGTTTAATGAGTTGATGTTATTTCTTTCAAGCTTTGTGAAGGAATGTAGGTATTAAATTAAATAAATTAATTTATAAATATAAAGCAATCGGCTGCTAGACTTAATGTATGAGTGACATGCTTATTCTAGTTCAGCTGTCAGACCGATCATCGGATGTCCGAACTGTCATTTTAAATTATAACAAAGATGTATATCTACAAGACAAGTTTTGAGAAATTTGTTAAATATAACATTTTGCATCAAAAAATTTAACTATTTTGGACAAATATGAGATATATTGTAGTTGTATAATTTTTTTTAAAGATGACCTTTATATTTTTAATATGTTATCTAAATAGATAAAGTTTGCCAAATTGAATAAAACCATCAAACTGACCATACTATCTGGAAGCATTATATAACAAATATATAAAATCCACAAATACCAATATAATGTTAACCGACAAAAAATTACCCAGCCCCGATTCGTTACCTTAGAAGATGTTATTTTCCCAATAAAAAAACATATTTTCTTCATAATTAAACTATCCAAAAATTCTACGAATCGTCAAAAGCATTTTACTCTGTTAAATGTTATTTGCGATTCTACATGAAAAAATATACAGCTCCACTTAAAACAGTATGGGGCTTATTACAAAACAAGTTCTAAAGTAAAACCAGGTTAGAAACTAATGCTGTCACTTGTCTTCATTTTATCAAATAAGAATATAATATAATATAATAATAATATAATAAGAATATATATAATAATATAATAAAAAGAGTTACTCAAAGCGCATCAATATTATAAAGGTATAGCGATTCTTCAGTGGGTGAATTCTCCGGGCATCTGTCCGATAGCCGGCAAAATTCACTTCGGGTACGCGACCCCGGACTACACGAGCTGCAAATGTCACACTTCCCTATCCCTTCCGTGACAGAAGCATCCATATACCCTCTCCCTCCACTATTGACCACTCCTTATTCCTCTTCCTGATACCGGCTGGAGGCGGTATATCCCAGCTCAACTGACACAGTTAAGCTACCTGGCCGTTGACAGGCAGCAGTGTCAACGGTGCGAGAAGCTGTGTTTCTGCGATCGCCAACCCGCCTGCCCAGCGTGGCGATTATGGGCATTCCCTCCTAATGATACGCACAAAAAATAAATGGCCCCGTGTTCCCGGTCGCCCTGCTGGTCTTGAACAAGGCGGCGGTCACGGTGACAGCAGGGCAAGGGGTGCGAAGAATCTCCGGGCTATGGTAGGCCGCCCATCCCAACTGACCCTGGCAACGTTTAACGTAAGTCTAAGGCTTGACGAACATCTAGCGCAGTTGGAAGTGGAACTGGAAAACATAAGGTGGCATGTCCTAGGGTTGTGTGAAGTCCGTAGAGAGGGCGAGGACACTGTAACTCTAGACTCGGGCCATCTTATGTATTACCGCGAAGGCGATAAAACATCCCAGGGTGGCGTAGGGTTTCTCGTTAATAAGACTCTCATTAACAACGTTCTTGAAATCTCCAGTGTGTCGACCAGGGTAGCGTACCTGATACTACAACTATCCGAACGATATAGTTTGAAGGTTATTCAGGTTTACGCACCGACCTCGGCACACTCGGATGATGAAGTGGAGGAGATGTATGAGGACATATCCAAAGCCTTGCACAACACCCGCAAGGCCCACTACCAACGCTAAAGTGGGAGTCCAAAATTGCGGTGAATCACGAGTAGGACCACATGGTTATGGAAGCCGGAATCACAGGGGGCAAATGCTCGTCAACTTCCTGGAGAATGAGGGGCTTTTCTTGATGAACTCGTTCTTCAAGAAAAAGCTCCAAAGGAAGTGGACGTGGCAAAGCCCTGACGCTGTGACAAAAAATGAGATCGACTTTATCATGACGGATAAGAAGCACATATTCAGAGATGTCTCAGTTATCAACAGGTTTAATACCGGATCTGATCACAGACTTGTTCGAGGCTCTCTGAATATCAACCTCAAGCTTGAACGAAACCGTCTGATGAAGTCTACGCTCCGACCCAATCCGCTTCAAATCATGGCAGGCTCCGAGGAGTTCCAGAGGATACTCGGAGAGAGATTTGCCGCATCGGAACCCACGGAGGACGTAGACGAGACCCTGCACAATCTGGTGGAAACGCTGAGAGGCGAGGGCATCAAATTTTGTCAAAAGCGGTGTAAAGGCAGGAAATCCAAACTCTCGGAAGAGACCCTAAGACTGATGACAGCAAGGCGGGAAACTACCCAGCTCACTTCGTCAGAAAGGTCAGACCTAAACAAGCGCATTGCGAAGATGGTACGGCGAGACCTTCGGAGCTTTAATACTCGCCTCATTGAAGAGGCAATAGAGCGAAACCGAGGGTCCAAAGTATTCACTCAGCAGCTTGGAAGGAGCCATCTGACGAAGCTGACGACGCACGAGGGTAGAACCGCCTTGACGAGGTCGGAGGTCTTTGTCGAGATTGAGGATTTCTACGGCCGGTTATACGCCGCACATGCTCTTTGTCCTCAGCGTGAAAACCATGATTCTCGAGCCACCCTGATACGCCACTACACCGACGAACTGCCAGACATTGACCAAGACGAGATCGTACTGGCTCTGAGACAACTAAGAAATGGAAAAGCCCCTGGTGAGGATGGAATTACTTCAGAGCTTCTGAAGACTGGAGGAGCTCCGATAATTCTGGAGCTGCAGAACCTCTTCAGCTCTGTCCTTCACTGTGGGAGAACTCCAAAGGCGTGGAGCGGAAGTGTCGTGGTTCTCTTTTTTAAGAAGGGCGATAAAACCCTTCTTAAGAATTATAGACCCATCTCACTTCTGAGCCATGTCTATAAGCTGTTCTCTAGAGTTATAACGAATCGTCTAGCAAGAAGACTCGACGAGTTTCAGCCACCGGAACAGGCCGGATTTCGCAGAGGATATGGCACCATAGACCACATACACACAGTAAGGCAGATTATACAGAAGACCGAGGAGTATAGTCAGCCTCTGTGTCTGGCATTTGTGGACTATGAGAAGGCCTTTGACTCTGTTGAGATCTGGTCGGTTCTGGAATCCTTGCAGCGGTGCCAAGTAGACAGTCGCTATATCGAAGTGCTGAGATGTCTTTATGAATCCGCCACTATGAATGTCCAAGTACAGAACCAGCAGTCTAAGTCTATCCAGTTGCGCAGAGGGGTGAGACAGGGGGATGTAATATCCCCGAAACTGTTCACAAGCGCGCTGGAGGACCTATTCAAGACGCTGGACTGGAAAGGCAAGGGCATTAACATAAACGGTGAATACATCTCGCACTTACGATTCGCTGACGATATAGTCTTGATGGCGGAAACGTTGGAGGAGCTGCAACAGATGCTGAACAGCCTGGCATCAGCCTCGCGACGGATAGGTCTCGGCATGAACTTGGATAAAACCAAAGTCATGATCAATGCCCGCATTGCTCCGAGACCTATTGTCGTGAATGGCCACCTACTTGAAGTTGTTTCCGAATATACCTACCTCGGGCAGATTCTGCAATTAGGCAAAAACAACTTTGAGAAGGAAGCCAAAAGGAGGATCCAACTTGGCTGGGCAGCGTTTTGGAAACTCCGTCGAGTCTTCTCGTCACCTATACCACAATGTTTGAAAACGAAAGTTTTCAATCAGTGCGTCCTATCTGTTATGACCTACGGTGCCGAAACGTGGACACTCACAGTAAGACTGATTCGCCAGTTCAAGGTCGCTCAGCGAGCTATGGAGCGTGCTATGCTCGGAGTCTCTCTGAGAGATAAAATCAGAAATGATGTTATCCGACAGAGGACCAAAGTCACCGACATAGCATACAGGATTAGCAAGCTGAAGTGGCAGTGGGCTGGCCATATCTGTCGAAGGACCGACAACCGATGGGGTAAACGAGTTCTTGAGTGGAGACCGCGACTTGGCAAACGTAGTGTGGGACGTCCACTCGCCAGGTGGGGTGACGATTTGCGAGCGGTCGCTGGCAGATGCTGGATGCGGCAAGCCGAAGACAGGGGAAAATGGCGCGATTTGGGGGAGGCCTATGTCCAGCAGTGGACTAGTATAGGCTGATGATGATACATATGAAAACACCCAGACCAGAACAAAGATTAATATTTATACACACAAAGATTTGTCCTGTGTGGGAATCGAACCCACGACCTCTGGAGTGGAGTGCGGGTATACCCTCCACCACGCCATATCGGTCGTCAAATGCTTTTTATTTATTTTTTATATGATGTTCATGTTGTGTATGCATGTGTTGCCAAAATATTTCTTTCACTTTCGCTTTCACTGCACACTTGGATAGAGAAAAACTGGTTTATACCAGTTTTATTATTCCCAATAGCATAACTCAGAGAAAACGGCACCCCCTTTATTACACGCATCCCAAATCAGATGAGCATATTCGACTTCCTTGTTTGTTGTGCCAGAAATTCGAGCACACCTTTTACCGATTTACGATCTTTACCGAGAATTGTTTTCCATTACTTTATCGAAACAGTATTACAATAAAACTTGTGTTGGGCCGAAGGTGGATGGAATAATAAATGCATTGTTATATTAGAATGTAGGTAGTTGATTCGGTTGTACACTACGTAAAAGAGATTAGGTTTCAACGTCATAAAGGCGATAATTTCCCCTTTTCGTAAAGTCGGTAAATTTTCAAATTCTTCTTCATTTAAGAAAACATCGAAGAACATATTAGAATAACAGAACTTCCTTATCAACGTGATATAAAACTGACTACGTGCAATAGTGACCGTGAAATAAAATATATCAAATGGTTCAATGTTCCATTCGTATCTAAAAATCCTTACAATTTTTTTGTCTACATAGTTTAGATAACTGTTAAACAAAATTAAATTAGTGGTAGGTTTCAAAAAGAACTGTAATTGTATTACCTTAATATGTAACAACGTAACTATGGTAATTATACTCCATCTTTAAAATTATTTTGAACACGATATTTTAAATCTAAATGATTTCCTTTATATTCCACAATATATTTTGAAATTACCATTTTGAATAAGGTAAAAATAGAGAAAAGCTCATGAGACAATGCCTCTGGCTACAAATATGCCTACGCTAAAAATACGAACAAACAAAATCACAATAATATACCTATATAATAAATATTTTTGACAATTACACCAATTATTTAGTTCCAAGATAAGTCTTAATAAGAACCTGTGTTATGAATACTAAGAAACGAATAAGCATACATACATTCATCTTTTCTTTTTTTTTGTAAATAAATAATAAATAAATAAATATTTCTGACACTTACACCAATTATTTAGTTCCAATATAAGTATCATTAAGAACTTGTGTTATGGATACTAAATAACGGATAAACATACATAAATACTTTTTCTTTTTTTTTGTAAATACATATAATAATATACTGCCTTCTTGGACTATCCAAATAAAACAAAGACTTGCGTTTCTCTGTAGACAAAAGTTCATTTATTTATTTAATATTTGTACATTTTACCATCTAAACATATAATTTATCAGTAATTTAAACACTTCACTTACCTGTAGACAAAAGAAACAACATTTAAAGCCTTTATTTCGGTTTAGATTTATTATCTTCGCATAAAAACAATCGTGTGCTCAGGTTTCTTTCAATATATCCTAATTCATCAAACGTCACTGTCACTCACCAACATGAAGAATAGACAACACAAAAAGTATACTATGAGTGTTTCTTTACATCTCCCCCTCCTAACGAGACAATTGTTAGTGTGAAAACATGCACTACAATTGTTCATTCATGAGCTCTCACTGGAGATAAATTCGTAATGTGGTAGAAGTTTGATTCTGCTTTCTTATGTCCGGTATTAACTTCATAAATTGAGTTGGAAATCTTCTTTACAATTTCATATGGACCAATCCTCAATTCATCCAATTTCTTCCTGTTGAGTCGATTTCCATTTTCCACGTAAACTTTGTCTCCCTCTTCTAGTCTATATTCTTCTCTATGCAGATCAAATTTGTTTTTATTATAATCGTGAGATTTGATTGAATTTTTAAGTGCTAGCGTTCTATCTCTTTCTAGATCCTCTATTGTACATTTGGATTTCAATTCAAGTGGTATAATATCCACATTTTCGCCCTCTAAAAGATATTTGGGAGCAAACTTTGTAACTGTGTGTTCCGTTTCATTGTATTTTTCAACACATTTCTGGGCTACTGTTGTCCATGCTGGTTTCTTATCATCTTCATTTATTTTACACCTTATCACCTCTCATTGAGGCCATTTGAAAATGGTGCATCAACAGCAGTGAAAATTATTGTAATGTTATCCTTTTTCAAATATTCCTTAAATTCTTTCGAATTTATGCCAGGATATTGGTCAGTCAATATCATTTCAATGTTGTATGTTTGGGTAACCTTTTGTATAAGTTTTATAAAATCATTGGACCCTTGAGTTTTGGATGTGGAAATATAGGCATATCTTGTGAAATGATCAACTAAAAGATGCAAATATCTTTTGGTAGACCTCGATCCTCCAAATCCTCCAATCGTATCAATAGACACAATTTGAAACGGGCGTGTTGCTGGACCCAAGTGTGACATTAAACCATACTTTGACCCTCTTCTTGACTTGTTTTTAATACACGTTTCACATTACTCACAAATTTGTTTAATGTTTGTAATGATATTCTTTGCCGTGTAGAATGGAGTTATTTTGTTGATCATCTGAGTTCTTCCAATGTGACAGTAATTCTTATGAACATCTTTAATTAATGTTTTGCTAAATTCTTCTGACAGCAGAATTCTTTTTCTTTTTTTATTTTTCTTGTAGTAAATTTCATTTTCCAATATAAGTTTAGCTTTATTTTTTTGTAAGTCTAAATTTTTGTGTTGGTCTAACTTAATTTGATTAAAATTTATCAAATTTACTACTTTTAAACAATCATCATTATTTTCATCAGGTTCTAGAACTGGATTTCTACTTAAACAGTCGGCTTCTTGATTTGATTTTCCCGGATTATATTTGATTTCAAAATTGTATTGTGATAAATAATATTTCAAATCGCCTAATTCCTCATCAGTTCTAGCTTTGATGTTCATATTTTCTACTGGTTTATGATCTGAGTATACTGTGAATATTTTTCCCATAAGCCAGTGTTGCCAATACTTTACCGCTTCTTTAATAGCCAGACATTCTAAATAAATTGCTTTTTTCTTTTTTTGAGCTATGGATAATTTTCTTGAAAAATAAGCAACTGGCTTACTCTCTCCGTTTTCATCTTTTTGTTTTAGTACCGCTCCCACTCCTTTAATACTAGCATCTGTGTAAATATCTATTGGAAGTTCAGGATCAAAGATCTTCAAAATAGGTTCGGAACAAAGCAACGATTTTATTTTATCAAATGATTCCTGACACTCCCCTGACCATATAAATTTAATATCTTTCCTTAATAAATGGTGTAACGGCTCGAGGATAATTGCAATGTGTGGTACAAATTTATGATAGAAATTTATCTTTCCTAAGAA
The DNA here is from genome assembly GCA_949126915.1 of Musotima nitidalis. Classification (NCBI taxonomy): domain Eukaryota; kingdom Metazoa; phylum Arthropoda; class Insecta; order Lepidoptera; family Crambidae; genus Musotima; species Musotima nitidalis. The sequence continues at coordinate 9,088,318 of OX421422.1, forward strand.
TTGGCGTATATTTTTTCTTGTTTCTGGAACTGGAAAGTGTTTTACAGCCGTTAAATAGTCCTTCAGAGGTTTAACTGCATTATTTCCTACAATGTGTCCCAAGTATTTGACACAGTTATCAGCAAAGGTACATTTCGAAAATTTAAGTCTAAATCCTTCTATGTGTATTGCTTCTAATAGTCTTGACAAATGTTCTATATGTTCTTCAAAGGTTCTTGAGAAAATTAAGATGTCATCTATGAAATTTACTGCACAACTTGACAGTTTGTATTTTCTTATGATATTACTCAATATTCGTTGAAAAATAGCAGGGGAGGTTTTCAAACCAAATGGGAGGCATGTCCATTGGAAGTGGCCTTCTTGTGTTACAAATGCTGTCTTGTGTTTGTCTTGAATTTTTAAAGGAATCGACCAAAACGCTGAATTTATGTCTAAAGTCGAAAAATATTTACAATTTACAGTTTTCATCATTAAATCTTCAATCAGGGGAAAAGGCTGTGACTGGGGAACTACAATTTTGTTTAAATCCCTGAAATCTATACATAACCTTGTCTTTCTATCATCTTCTTCTTTATAGGCCAGAGTTACGGGAGCAGCAAATGGGCTATAAGATTCTTCAATTAAATTATGTTCTAATAACTAACTTTGATATCTGACTTTCTATTTCTTTTCTATCTTCAGTCGTACATCTATATGGACGTTTGTAATAATATTTATCCACCATTAAATCAATATGAGCTTCATAATCTCGTACGGTGCCAATATCGTATTTATGCTTTGCAAAGATTGATTTGTATTTTTCAATCAACTTATCAATCTCTGATTTTTGATATAAATCTAAATGGTTTACTGACATTTCAAATTCGTCTGAATTTATATGTTCATTGAAATTTACTTCACATATATTTATGTGTTTATTATTTTTTTGTTTTAATACTTCGGCATATGTTAAAACTTCCTCTTTAATTTTGTCACCTAGTACATCAGGAATCACGACATTTTTATTTATTTTGTTCTCAATGCAATTGTTATTTGAGAATATTTTTTTTTCTTATAGGTTGGTACATTGTATAATGTTAAGTTTTTCATTTTGTATTAATTTAAACTTTTTTATACAGTCTAATCCAATAAGAAAATCGTAATTAAAGTTTTCACTATCTATCACAAAAATATCCATCATTCTTTCAATATGGCTTTTTTTTCTTTCGTCAGTAATTTGGAAGCGATCACACTCTTTGTTAAACTCCTTGATCCACTGATAAGCATTTGAGTTTCGGCTTGTAAATTTATCAATCATGAAATCCTTTACAATTTTACCTAAACTTTTATTTTCAGGTTTTTGTTGTTTTTCTTCAAGCAATTTTTCCAAAAAAATTTCCAACACTTGACCAGAGCTACTAGGTATTGATTCAGCACTATTAGCTTGATCAAAAATCTCTTCCAAATAAAAATCATGAAACTGGAGATTTTGATCCTCATCCAAGTATATTTCTGATATTTCAGCGGTCAAAGTTATCCATATTTTCCTTGTTTGATGTCTTTTAATCAATTATTTTTTTACCTTAGTGTAGTTGGGAGTATTAGTAAGAACTCCATGTAGATTTGCAGGTTGGTAATCGGTTGGCATTCCAAAAACTTGTCCATTTGGTGTAGCTATTGATGTTATGCAAATGATATTGGATTTTCCGTCTGTTGTTGATTTCACAGTAAAATCGAATCTCAGCTTTTCCATGTTTCTTGAAATATTTGCAAAAATGTTGTTTTATAATAATATACTGCCTTCTTGGACTATCCAAATAAAACAAAGACTTGCGTTTCTCTGTAGACAAAAGTTCATTTATTTATTTAATATTTGTACATTTTACCATCTAAACATATAATTTATCAGTAATTTAAACACTTCACTTACCTGTAGACAAAAGAAACAACATTTAAAGCCTTTATTTCGGTTTAGATTTATTATCTTCGCATAAAAACAATCGTGTGCTCAGGTTTCTTTCAATATATCCTAATTCATCAAACGTCACTGTCACTCACCAACATGAAGAATAGACAACACAAAAAGTATACTATGAGTGTTTCTTTACATACATACTTAATATACATAGAAAAACACCCAGACCACGCAAATACATACTTAATATCCATAGGAAATCACCCAGACCAGAACAAATATACATGTTTGTGCACACAAAGATTTGTCCGGTGTGGGAATCGAACCCACGACGTCAGGATTGAAGTGCGGGTATACTGGCCTCAACGCCATATCGGTCGTCACAATAATTCTTAGACAGCTAAAATATAGCTATACTGTATATACTCGTATTATCAACGTCAGGTTTTAGTAGTTTGTTCAAAGCTTATTATTTTACAATTAAACTTCAAGATATTCATTTTATCAAGATATATTTCAGCTATAAAAATAAACGTATATATATATATTTTTTTTAATTTTACTTCTAATTGTAATTTTTTAGGTACACGGGCTTAGCCCATTTACAAATAAACATTTAATTTTTATTTTACTTTATTGGGACAAAAACAGTTATGCATTTTGTATATTATGTATTCATTATATCTATGCGAAAAATACTCTATTCTCAAAGTATAACCAACACCAGTTCAACTTTAATTAAAATAAGATTACAAGATTTCTAAAAACTTTGATCTTTTTAAATATGAAACACTTTAAATAAAATATAAGTCATAAAGAGCCCAGGTAACACTTGTCTCGGATATATTTTTTAAATAACTCCTTTTGATAAACTTTTCTTATTCAATAAGTACTCGATTAGATAAAGGATTACAGTTTAATTTTCAATAAAATGCGGCAGACACGTTAATCCATATACAAACAATTGTACAGTCTGATGGCTTAAGAACTATTTAATCCTCAACAGGCTTATGCGATATTTTCCGTCGCGTCCTGCAGGTGTGCCTGACGATGATTTATGACGTCACGGGATGGCAATCCACTGCTCACCCTGATTCAGTGAAATTTATTTCTTTCTTCCTGTTGCAGTGACAGAGCTATTCTTTGTTCACTATTAATTTGTATTGCGGACATTAAATTATTACTTATTTATTTTGTTTTATTATTTACTAGCGGAAGCCTGCCACAACGTCCACGTGACCAACAAATAAATCTTCCTCTTGAATCTCATCAACAAAAACCGCATTATAATCCGTTGCATAGTTTTAAAAATCTAAGCACACATAGGTACAAACAGAGGAAAGCGACTTTGTTTTATACCATGTAGTAAACATATTCATTTTCTTTCTTTGGCTGTATGATAATTTATTTGATGCCCTCATGCAGATCCCGCGATAGAAGGAAACGATCACCGAAGTTAATCAGAGATCAGAGAGTAGGTTTTAAGATGCAAAAACTTTAGAGTGGAAATAAATAGGTAAGTTAAACAATTAATGGATGGTAAAAATGTGTGTAAGTATCTAAGAAGGATTTTTGAAAATTCCTTAATAATCAGGCTACTTCACATGAATTATATTATATATTTGAAAAGTATCAAACCTTCACATATAAGGATCAATAGGGTAACATAAGGGTGCATAGGGATCCTACCAAGACCTTAGGAGCCCAGTCCAACCTCACCTGCAAGTGGTGCACCTGGCGAGCAACGAACGACGCTCTAGCAAGCATTACAGTTCCCGGTAAGCGATAATAGGCTCGCCACCTATTACGTGGGACCAAAAATATTATTGGCGAAATGTGGGCGTTTCATATGCCTCTGCATATCCCTTAGGGGAAACAGTGTGATTGTACACTTAAGTAAAAAAGTTTAAGATGAAAAGTTTCTGCCTTATGAGTAATCAACTCTACCCTATACTAATGTACAAACAAACCTAGTATATCCGAAATAGCTTCTAGTTTAGTATCCACAACAAACGAGATTTCAACTATACCTAGAATCAATCACACATAAATGCGTTCCCTTTCCACCGAACAAGCGCTGGCTGAAATAGCGTAATCCTAGCGTAGACTAGATACACACGTACGACACGACACGCGGTATTGACGGTAGCTAAGCTTGCTACTTGCCTCTTCATCTTAAAGCTGGTTGCACACGAATATTCACCATTATATAATTTGATAAGAGAAAATTATCTTATACAACCTATCATCATTCATATCCTAGCATTATCCCGGTTGCCCTAGCCTTAAGCTTAGGGCCCAGGGTCTTCTCACTGGTTCAACGAGGTTTGACGTGGAGCGACTGCCATCTGACCTTCGCAACCCAGAGCCAAAAACGAAGTTAAAACAGCTATCAGTCTGTTAAAAAAAACAGCCGGGACCAACGTGCTCTCTGAGGCATCGAGCAAGCGATAATTACGCATATAGCTTAGAAAAGTCAGTGCACCCGAGTTTGAACCCGAGACCCTCTGAATTCAAAGGCAAGGGGTCTCACCACTTGGTTATCGCTTTTATTTTAAAGTTTTATCGTACAGACAAAATAAATAATAGAAAGAACTCAAACTATGGCGCTGTATTGGACTTGCTTATTCCAGCAAGTCTGAAACAAAAAGTTTCGCTGTGAGTTTAAGGGTATTCCATAGAAAACAATGATTTTGTATGGAAAGGCGTGCGCATTGAATAGACGCTGAAAGATGGACATACGCTGAATAAAACTAAATCAGTCTGAGTAGACCCTAAGGCAGGACATGCGGTTGGCGTGATCTTAGAAGCCGTGTTCTCGTGACAAATCCTCGCAAGAGCTCTGCTGTCTCGGCTCTGTCTAGACGCAGCGGCCTTTATTGTCTATTTTACTGCTCCCCACAGATACAATATGTGAAATATTCATGAATCACCACTAAGTAAGTATGAAGACGCTTAAAAGCTTTTTAACACTGTTACATTATAGTTTCCTTCTTTTATGTTCGCGTCTGTGGCATTTTTAGTAGACCTCGTTTACGTCACTGTACTTCATTTGAGACTGTAACTTTATAAGGACTTTAAGTGACATGCATTAAAAGCGTATTTATTCTAGAGTTGAATCGAAGTTTTTTCTTAATAATGACATTTGTAACATTTACTCAAATAAAATCTTTCGCAAAAATCAAACCAAACCCCCGCACAATTGCTGACAAATTGAAATTTTCAAGATATGCAGTTATGTAAAAAAATACTTAATTAATTTAACTTCCGTAGTATGGCATATTTTTTTCAATTTCAATAGGCTCAGTGACCAACAACATATTTCGACGGGTCCTACGTATACTAGTGTAACCAGCAAAATATGTTTTTTTGCACCAGAAGCCTTAAAATTATCTAAACTTTACATCCTGTTAAAATTAAATTAAAATATCAAGTAATTTCAAAGATACAAAGTTGTAAACTAATGTGAGTGACATCATTTTCAGTCACACGACCATCTACACTAATGTAAGTCACTTGCACCAGTGTAGGTAGTCGCGTGCGCCGCGAGACGTCAGCACAAGTGTCATGTCATGTCATGTATGCGCGCGGCGACGGAGTCGGGAGCACGTTGAACAGTGGTACAACTGCGATGCGTTTTAGTTAATGAATACGTATTTGTTAAAAAATATTCAAATTTGGTTTGCTTAAAGTAAGTAGTGGTAAGAAATTACAAAAATGAAGCGCTCACGAGGTCAATTAATTATAGATTTATTAGTAAATAAGTAAAGTAAAATAAACACTCGAAAAAACTACGAAGGTAAGTATTAACTGACATTTTAAATAGTATGATGACATACTTTGTAATAAAATGTAGAAAAACCTACAGATGACAAAATATCAAAACACAATGAGCATTTGGCCGAAAAAGAGAGGGCTCGGAAATTAAAAGAGACGAATAAATAGTTGGCTGAGGAAGAAACTGTAGTAGCTGTTACTTTCGACTTGCAAAAAACTCAAAATTTACCACATGAAAACGTTACCTAGTACTTTTATTACAAAAGAAAATTACATTTTTGCAATTTTACTCCATTTGTTGATATGGCTGATTTCTAAGGTTATTGTTATTGTTGGGAGGAACAGACTGCTAAAAAAGGTGCCAATGAAATAGCCAGCTGTGTTTTCGATTTTATTGGCATAAAGGTGCAGCAAGTCGTCAGAACTTTTATATTTTGTTCGGATAATTGTGAAGGCCAATTTCGAAATCGGATCATATTCCTTATGTATATGTATTGTGCTTGGAAATTTAACGTAAACATAACCCATAGATTTCTTGTTGTTGATCATACTCAAAATGAGGGAGGAGTAATTGAAAGGAAAACTAGAAATATTTTAATTTATACTCCTGTAGATCTTAGATTTTAAAATGGCGACAGCTGATGCAAACCCGTATATTGTTCGAGAAGTAACTCAATCTTTAGTCTTTGATTTTAAGTCTTGCCTTCCTTTTTTGACAACAGGGAAAAGAATTCCATGGGGGGAACTTGTTATGTTGAATAAGGTTTGTAAAGTCAATGTTCAAGCCAAAGATTATTTATGTTAAATTATAAGTATGCATTTGAAGAAGAAGCTTACAAAACTATTCAATGTTTGAGAAGTAATACACGTGCTAATATACAAAATGCTTCAAAAAAGCTTTATAGATTAGATTTCGCAGCTACTAAAAGGCAAGAAAAAAATTAAACATCTTCAAGATCATTGCAAGTCTAAGGTGATTCCTGATTCCATTCTTTTTACAATAATTTGTAGATACTATATTTTGAAAAAGCCTAGCTGTCTTTTTCATTAATTATGTTGTTTTTCTGTTTTATTGGGTTTTCTATACCATTATTTATTGTGATTATTGTAACGATAAATAATAATGTGACATATTGCCAATGTCTGGAAGATTTATTAAGAAGTGCGTAAGACTGATTAGACAGTACAAATCAAAATATAAATAAAAAATTAATATAATGAACGTAAATTCCTACTTAATTTAGGAAAATATATTTTTAAGTGTTATTACTTTTAGGATGGCATTGATTTTATTTTTCAATAATGAGTGCCATATTATATTAATATTAAAATAACAACACCTATTAAGCATAGGTCTGGAAGTCATTTATTTGTGATAATTTTTTTTTAATGATTTTTTTCAATTCTTGCTACACATATTCAAAAAATAACAGTGCAGAAAACAGTTGCAAGTCGTTTTTCAGAGTTAACTGTTGTAACTGTTGTAAGTCGATAAAAGAAGACGACATTGTTAATATTATTGTGTATATATCCTTAAACTAATCAATAGATTAGAAATAGCATGTTAAAAAGGTAAAATCCTTAAATTTTCCTCTGTTATAAGTATAAGCAAGTACACTATATACTGGTATAAGTGGCCACTTGTATCAGTTTACAGTCTACCATAGTAAGGAAAACAAGCAACATCAATGTAAGTGATGCTATTTTCTATATTTTTAAGTATAATTTTTTTTTAAAACAATTAGGTAGTCTATATTCTTATAAATTCAATAAAACATATATATCAAAATTTCAAGTTTTTCCATTGATTAATAACAAAATTACAAGCTTTAGAACCTTTAAACCGCTCTCCTGAACAGTTGTGTTTTTGCACTTATACTAGTATACGTAGGACCCGTCGATTTGGCGAAACGTGGGCATATAATAATTATGTCTCTGCCTAAAACACTGTGAAACAGGCGTAAAGGTGTGTATGTATGAAAGTTTATAGAAATGCTGTTGTTAATTTATTAACAATAAATATGGCATTTTTTCAAAATTTCAAGTAGCATATCCTGTTTATGCTATGATTCGCATCTCTAAGTTACTAACATAAATCACTTAGTAAATAAACAAAGTGTATAGGGCTCCTACCAAGATCTGAAGAGCCCAAGCTAACCCCACCTGCAAGTGGTGCACCTGCCGATTAACGGACGAGGCTCTGGCCAACAGAACATTTCCCAGTTAGCGGCAATAGGCTCGCCACCTATTACGTGGGACCAACAATATATATGGCAAAATGTGAGCGTACAATATGCCTGTGCCTACCCCTTCGGGGACACATGCGTAATATTATTTATGTAACTAAACAAAATCGATTGCAAACTCCTATGTACAAACAATTTATTATAATAAGCATTATGAATCGGAAGATTAAACTAAACAATGAAACTATTATCGTATGTAGTTTTACAATACTAAAGAAACCTAACCTTGCTATCACAATTAACATACCCAGCTCGCTAACTACAACATAATTAAAGCCCTGCAAACATCGCGTGCCGGATCAATTTGCGCTATCCAAATACACTGAGCAAAGGCTGAGGAAAACAAGCAGCGCTGCAGCAGCTGGCTGACAAGACGTTAATTCGTTATCTAATTAAACGATTCGCCCCGAGAGGCACCGGTGCGAGGTGATGCGTACTGCTTTATACAGGGTGTAAAAAGTACTCGATCAAAGCCAGAGACTATGCATTCTAAAAATATATCATCATCTCAGCCCATTAACGTCCCACTACTGAGCACGCGCCTCCTCTCACATACCAAGGTGTAAGGGTATTGGGTCATACTCCACCACGCTGACCCAGTGCGGATTGGCGGAGGCAGATGTATGGCGTCCTGCTGTTAGAATTTTTCAAGCCGCCCAATCAGGCCTCTAACATGGCTTAAGGACTACCACATTTGGTGATAACCAGGACCAACGGCTTAACGTGCCTTCCAAAGCCCGGAAGCACTCGATATTAAATACCACACAAACAGTCACCCATCCAAGGACTGACCTCTGTAAACTCTGCTTTACTTCGGTGATTGTTTCCGACCACCGAGTATCGCGGAGCTACGAGCGCTTGCTAAAAAATTCATATAAAACGGTGGCACATTGTAAAATCAAAGATTGTGGATACAGGTGGTAACGATCCTCAGATATGAGGGACACGATCAGAGGAAGATCATTTTAAACACATCATAACAAGCGACACAAAAAAATATTGTTTGGAAACGATTTCGCTTTGGTGTTATAAATAGCAGCTTTTAAAAGCACGCAATGAAACGCACAAAATGAAACGCGCGCAATAGACCTCGTCTCCGTGGCCCACGTGGCACACAGTGTTTGACAATAAAAAAAATTATGCAGTAACATAAATACTTATTTTAATTACCAAAAATCTTGAAATTTTTATTATTGCTGACCTTAATAAATGAATATTTTTCCAGGTATAGTCTCTACCAAAAAAAACCTAAAGTTGGGCAGAATATACAGTTTTCGACTCTCAGGGATATTTTACAACCTGTATAGCGTTTCGAACTAAATGCTATATAAAGCACAACGACACAGGTGCGAACTGCACTAATGAACCGATAGGCGTCTGGATTCGACATTCGTGTATACGTCAACAGATACGTATAACAAAACATCTTATTGCAATCAGGGGAGAATAGCAATTTCAATCTGATCATGTCTGTGCGTCTGAGATTCAATTGCCGTTGGCAATTCTAGCTTTCGATATGGTTGAATGTTGAGTTGTTGCTTGGGTGATGATTGGGATGTATAGTAGGTTACGTATTGTGTTAATCTGCAGTCATTGTAAAGTGTAAGTGTAAATAAACTTATAAAATACTTTTGTCAAATTGTTTATTCAATTTAGAAGATTATTTTATTAATTTTAAATACCCTAATAAGGGGAAACACACCTGTTGCCCCGAAGGGGTAGGCAGAGGCATTTTATATGCTCACATTTCGCCAGTTATATTTTTGGTCCCATTTAGGTGGCGAGCCGAATGCTGCTTTCCGGGAACTTTTACGTACGCTAGAGCCTCGTCCGTTGATCGGCAGGTGCACCACTTGCAGGTGAGGTTGTCTTGGGCTCCTCAGCTTTTGGTGGGATCCCTATACCTATCCCTACTTATATAATACAAACTTACTTAGTTATAAAACACACAATAACCTAAACTAACATAGCACTACTACTCCTTGCCGGTTCCGACAGGATCCACAAAGATTTACATAACAACAGGAAACTGTTTGTGGAGAGCAGTGAAGATATTGAGTATAGCTATGCATAATAAGTATAAAATCATGTAAAAACGCTTCTAAAATCTTCAAATACTCCCATTATTAAAAACCACACTTCATAGCTTTTTAATAAAAAGTACTCTGCAGATCCAAAATATTAAATTTTAATCAAAAAATCTAACTCGACATCTGAAGAGGAAATCGTATTGTGGCAAAGACGCGACGCAATACGCCGAAGGAAATGATATTCTAAACAGATTAAGAAGCTTATTTCCCGCCGACAACGACTTGCTATCTGCTAGAATATTTAACATATACAAAATCGATCGGTATATAATATCAATAGATATTGATAGTTGTGTAATTATATAACTAACTTTTATAAAATGATGATAGCTGTACATTTGTTTGACAACCGATAGGGCGTGGAGGTCAGTATACCTACACTTCACTCCAGAGGTCGTGGATTCAATTCCCACACAGGACAAATCTTTGTGTGCATGAACATTAATATTTGTTCTATGTGGTGTTTTTCTATGTATATTAAGTATATATTTACAAAAAAAAAAGTATGTAAGTATGTTTATCCGTTGTTCAGTATCCATAACACAAGTTCTTAATGATACTTATCTTGGAACTAAATAAGTGGTGTATAATTATATATTCTTATTTATGAGTATGTATTAAAAAAAACGTTTTTTAGTACCTTTCATACAAGATCTGTTTAATTTATAGAAAAGAAAGTTGAAAGTTATTTTATTTTATACATACATATATACATTCACGCCTGTTTCCCCGAAGGGGTAGGCAGAGGCATATTATACGCCCACACTTTGCCAATTATATAGTTGGTCCCACGTAATGCGTGGCGAGGCTATTGCCGCTTACCGGGCACTGTTATATTCGCCAGAACCTCGTCCGTTGTTCGGCAGGTGCACCACTTGCAGGTGGGGTTGTCTTGGGCTTCTTAGGTCTTGGTGGGATCCCTATACATTTTATTTTATTTTCCTTGAAACAAAGACGTCATGTTTTTATATAGATTATAAACATTTTAAGTATAACTTATACAACTTAAGAATTTCCTAATATATTACTATGTAATAGTATAGTTACACTTTCTGCGTATGACATCACAGAGATTCCTGAGAAACTACAAAATTCAAACCCCCACGCCCGTCATGTATAAATTGCCAAATAGCTCTTTGATATTGAATCCTATACTAGATATTCCAGGAATATTTCGTGGACGCCTCTAATAAAACGTTGTTATAATAACACAATATACTTTGGGAGTTTACGTAACGAATTTGCACGATACAGTAATATCAAATTTTCACTTCCATAACATTGGACGAATTAATTAATTTATCTTTGACGAAATACAAATAATTGACTTTGCGTTCATAATATACGAAATTTAAATATGGAATTAAGGAAAAGAAATTGCTTTTTTCTTTCATTTACTTTAATGATTTTTGAAGACCAATAAAATTTACAGGCGGCAAAGAATCGATCTACGTGGAAAGCAATTGGGGAGGCCTATGTTCAGCAGTGGACTTCGAATGGCTGAAATGATGATGATGATGATGATGAATAAAATTTACTAGCACTTTCAACAGAAGTGAAGTAGATAGGAATGAATCAATTTATATTTAACGAAATACACATACTCGACTTTTTGTTGAAATTGGATGTACACACCGGAACTAACAATTATTGACAGCTTATAAACATAACAAGGAAAGATGACATTTGTTCTGAAGTGTCCAATACTAGGTTCAGATAAATATGCAACAATATTTTTATTAATTATTAACATATCCAAAATATTCATATAACGAATTATTTGCATTCTCGATGTAATTTAATAATTTAAATAGCATTATTTGTAGTCCATAAACACATTAGACAATATGGTTTCTAAACGTAACGCAAAAATATTGCCAATGCGAAGTTTAAGCCATGTAAAGCAGACGTTTTGTTATTCAGAGCTAATATAATGTTTATTAATAGAGTCTTTGAGAAAAACGTGTATAACTTTACTTAAGGTTTATGCACTGGGTAACTATTCAATCGTTAAATAGCTGTTTAGACATTTTTTATTAGTAAGGCTGTATGTGGAGATATAATAGCTGACTCTAACTATCTAAAAATCCTGTGTCTTAAAGAGACTACGTTATTTGCTAGCTACCAGTACTAATATTTGTGATATAAAATGTTCACTTACCTAATCCTTCTTCATAAAAAGAACTAACTACGAAAAAGCCTTCTATTTTTAGCCTACAAAAAACGGAGAACACATTGCTTGAAAATAAAAATAACAAAATAGTCTGCATCAAAAACGTAATCAGGAATACGAGCAAATTTTCCAATGAAAAACATGCTGCCCCTTACACGTGAAATGAAATGTGCTTGTAAAAAGTGGTTCAAATCATATCCCACTTTACATGAATAGGCGTTAACGATGTCCGAATCGCAGGGGAAATTACTGCTAAATGCACTCTGAGCCGTATCCGAGGTACATATTGAAATGTTTAGTAGAATTAATTAATTTAAATTGATTTGTAATTTATGGTGGTTTAAATTGTAAGTTTGCTTTCCAATAAAGAATTACGTAATTATTATTCATTAAATAAAAAAATAAGCTAACAAAAAAGAGTGATAAAAAGTGATTTACTTGGTCATTGATAAATGATGATTTTTATGAATATGTTTTCTTAAAACTTGTTGAAGAATATACACATTTTCTTTCTTCATTCAACTATACACTTTTAACGAATAAGGGGATCATATAATCATATGAGGTAGCGGACATTATTTAGAGACAATAATGTCTGGATATTCGTATCTAAAGATATTATAGTAGAATAACATAAGTATTTTACTGGCATATTTTATAAGAAGGATTACACAAAACCACAACTAATTTGTACTATGCAAAGACCTATTTTCTAGTAACAGGTTTTGTAACAATGAGTCAGCAAAAATTACAAGTTATCTCTTCATTTTGAAAAGAAAAGCTGTCGATTAGGGATAATCTCGAGCCGCCTCCTGCTATTCACCACACAACGCATAATCAGGCATTTGTAATTATTATTTATTTATTTACTAATAACATACACTTTTACTAGTAACATGAAGAAATTAAACTGTTTAATTTTAATTCCTTCATTTATCTTCTTTCCTTCATTATATTAATTTAATATGACCTCTGCCTACCCTTTCGGGGAAACAGGCTTGAATTTATGTACGTATTTTTAATTTAATGTGTAAACAAAGTTTTCACAAAACAGTACACATTAAAGAAGACATGTACATAGGCGAACTTATGAGAAGTCACATAATTTAAAAATAGGGATAGGTATAAGGCTTTTATAATTGTGACGACAATCCCAAATGCCTCAAAACATTTGCAAAGATAATTAAAAGCGGAAAGCTCACATGTAGCATCAAGTAAACCATAAAGTACTGCAAGCTGAAATCTTTTTAAAGAAGTGAGTAAATGTAGGTTTTATTGAGATTTTTTCATCTGAAATCCGAGAGCCGCGTCCGCCCAAAGCGATGTAGCGCCAGACGTCAGAAGTGGAAGGGTCGGGCGGGTATTTTCCCTAGAGATTAAGCGGGCGGAAGTCGTGAGTCAATCTGCTCGTTACGCCCGTTGCATTTGTGCCTTCGTCGACTTGTAAACGACCCACTGTGCGCTGCGCTCATAATAGCTCCTTTGCACATTGACTCCACGCGCCCCTTTACAGATACGTACAGTCCATGCTTTCAACTCTCACTCTCTTAGTTTTTTTTGCACTGTAGTAAACGACTTTATGAAAATATATATTCATTCCTATTTAAGGTTTTACTACAGAAATAAGCTAATGCAGTTTTAAAAGCTATCTAAAAATAAAAGTTCAGACTAATTCGTTGTTTCAACTTTACTTTTAAAAAGCAACAAGTGGGGTACTATGATTAAAATAACAAAAATACATTAAAATTTTATTTTGTTTGTTTATTTACAAGTGTTTGCTTTTTATTTTACTTAAAGGCGATATATCGTTATGTTAATTAAGGCAATACATAAGTGTTTAATTGTTAGGACACTTAATATATACCTAAATTAAATATTGATACACAGGCATATTGATAAATTATATATGTTTATATATTTGTTAATTAATATATATTTACATATGTTTGTAAATTGTTTAGTCGGCTGAAATACTTATTTCAGTAAATCTATGTAAGTTGTTAGCGTTCCCTGTGGACACTGTTTTGGCATTATGTACCATATATATTTACTCTAAATTACTATTGTGTTACTGAAATACTATATGTTTTCCCTTGCAGTTTAAATTTCATGAAACGGTATGTTTTTAATCTATATTGATTACTTGTGTGTGACACATGGTACACACCCTAACGATGTGGGCGTATAGGTCGATTACATTAACGATTTTATGATTTTGCCATAACTTTGTTGCAGACATTATTACACACAGTGGCAAAGTCATGTCCAGCATTTATCTTAAAAAGGCTACGAAATCTTCATATCTTAAATAATTCATCTTCATTCTAGTATTTCTGGCTTCACTTTTGTACGACTTTTATCAGACTTGGTAGATTTTGATGCACCTAACTTGTTACATATAACTATACTATGCAATACATAACATAAGGGTGGTACTTTTGTTAGATGTACGTAGTATTAGTATGTAGTAGTAAGTATTTTATAAGTGGTATACCTAATACTCCGTGAAGCAAATTTTTGAAATTAATATTAGCATGGTCTAAGGAATAGCAAAAAAGTTTTGGTGTTACTCCGAAAAAACCTTTTTTACAAATTTTGTAAATTTATTATGCGTCACGGGATAAAATTTAGTGTGGAATCTAGTCATAGATAGCTCGTTAGTTAATTATAGCAAGTTCGCAACCGAAAACACAATCCCCGGACAATAATTCCGCCGCTACCAGCGGAAAATTAACTAGTTTCGAGTGTTTAAATTAATTGTTGCGTAGATGGCGTTTGTCGAGCGCTTTTATTACCAAAACCATTATTCCGCGGTAATGTTAGGAAGGTTTAATTCTGGTTCTGGTTTAACCATAGAATGATGTTTCCCTCTGGGTTGCGGAGGTCAGACGGCATTCGCTCCATGTAACAATGAAAATTCAGCCCAATTTGGTTAAACCAGTAATCAGACCCGAGGCCCTAAGCTTAAGTCTAGAGCAACCGGGATAATGCTAAGATATGATGATGAATGTTAGGATAGGTTAATACTCTCATTGTGGTAGACGCGCTCACTTATTCAACTAAATAAACTCTTAGAAGTCTTTTGTTTGCCGGCTGATACTATAACACGTTTAGGGTCTTGCATAGATTTGTTTGGGTTGGGATGTTATATACCTATAACATTTTGTTTTATATGCAAAGTAACTGGTATTATGAAGGATAGGGAAATTAGTTGACAACTTCAAGAGAAAGGTTAGATAAAGTTTGCGAAATAACAATAACTCCCTAAGACATTTTTACAGCGAAACCTAAGCAGAGCGTGAACAACGGGAAGGCTAACTAATGGATAAAAATGCATAACTGCTTGCTTTTATATAAACAGAGAAAACAGTCTTAACATGACAAATACTTTTACACCGTTTATGGATCAAACCTACAATGAGTAGAGATTAACACGGGTACGCCCAACTCTGCATTACACAGATCGTATACTAAATGCTGTATAATGTTTACTAAATACGGCTTAGGCATTTGTGAGAGCCTATTATGGGGAAACCGCCGTATACGCCTTACTATGCACCGTGTACCACCTCAATTAGCATAGTATCGTCGGCACGTCAAGCAGCGTCAGCGGAACGTGTCTGTGGCTGCCTGTGCAACCGGCGCTGTTTACGCCATTCTTGATCGAAACTTCGACTAAATTTGGTGTCTAAAGCAGTCCACTGCTGATCATAGACACTGAAATAAAGCTCTCACTACATCTACACTTAAAATGTACAATTTACATGACAATGTTCCAAACTTTTATTGAAAGAAAAAAGTAAGGTTTGGCATTAAGGTACAAGTAAAAAATTATATCTGATGTCGATTCTTTCATCAAAGTTTTTAATCACTTTTATACGTACGTACGAAATATAGTACAAAATCACAATAGGCTATTTTACCTCGTCTCTCATTTCTTAGTTTATATATAGAAAATAATACCCACGATTCTCAACTAAAACTATTTACACTTTCATGCGCACTACGCGGAAAAAAACCGACCTTAACAATTTTCTTGCCCTTTCTTCTGCGATCAATTTCCCGTCCGCAGTGAATGGGCGCGTTCGTTTTTAAGTTAACTTTTATTGAGCCAAAATTTAAAAAAAATACTGTGGCTGTAGCTTTCACTAAGTTCACTTCACTATAGTCTACTTATTCTGATCACTGCATTATTTTAACTGTTTCAGATTGCTTAAAAACTTAACTCGCTTGCGAAGCACTCTGAATTAAGAATTTGTCGAATCACAATTGAAGAGAAAGTGAGCAAGAAACTTTGAAGTCTAACTGCCCTTTTAATATATAATTCAATTTAAGCCTACAATCCCGTACATCGTTTCTAAAGTTATAGGATCGGTATATTTTTTCCTGGAGCAATATTACAGATTTTAGACATTATACAGGAAAAATATTACATGCAAGACTTAAGCACAATAATATGAACATGTTTATTTTTTGTTTTCCCGAGGAAAACATTCGATATTACTGTGTGAAAGTAGGTACCTGCGTATTAATCCGTTTTACGCGGTAAGAAACCGAATTATTACAGAAACACACGATACGAATACAAAGAACTGATTTCAACCCAAGCACAGTCACAGGCAGCAGCTAGCATTGAATAATGCAGCAATGTGACGGTATAATAGTTGAGTGATGAATTTACCTAGCAGCTATTTCCCTCCGTGCATTGATGCTTTGAATAGTTAAGGTTTAGCTGATGGAAACAGATGGGAGCAAAGTTTGTGACTCGTAGCGCCTGGTGACGCCAACTTTGCCCAGCCACTTTAATAGCGGGTGTACATTGTGCATTGCGCGGTTTTACTAGTTTGACATGTCTACTTTATGTGATAAATATAGGAGATGTGTTAATCTATGCTAAACTTTAGAATATGTTGTTATTAGTGTAAGGCTCACGAAAACATGCCAAACTTTGCACAGCCACTTTTAAAGCGGGTGTACATTGTGCATTGCGCGGTTTTACTAGTTTGACATGTCAACTTTATTGTATAAATGTAGATCTATGCTAAGCTTTAGAATATTAGTGTAAGGCTTACACAAATGTTTTCGTGTCCCTTTCTGGTTTTATTATGACAGTCTCTGGAAATAATAATCATAAGTAGGTACGTATGAAAAATCAAGGAGTGTGTAATGTGTAAGACAAAAAATATACTGAAACTCAAAGTAAACAAGCAGACGGACAGAGTAATGAAATAAAACTTCCTGACATTCACGCTGGAACCGTGTCATCTTATCCACTAACTTTATCCTCGTTCAGTAATATTTACATTATAAAACGCAATCACAGTGAACATGTGAATTACTTATGTACTAAGATTTTTTATTATGTGTGTGGGTTTCTTAATCATTATATTATATGGTTTATTTTGCATGATTATTATTTTAAATAAAAGTTGAACTTCAAATATGAAATTTTGTATAATCAAGACTGATAACTTGTTTCATAAAATATGAACTGAATATGATTCAATACTATTTTATATCAAGAAATAATTGTAGTTCTTGATCATTATGTGACGAGAAAGGATGACATTAATATTAAAAGACCGTGTTGAGATGTGACTCATCTAATACATTTATCGTAACAAAAGGTAATATCTTATTACCTGAAGAATCTGCAAACAAATAAAGGCTTTTTAAAAGAAATATTATAGGTATTATCCGCGATATTAAGATATAGTCTAACAGGGACTCGAGCCAAGAACCTTCCGCGTTATCTACCAATGCATAGGAGAAATATAGGTTGCGATTGTTCAGTGTAGCACAATACTAGTCTAGTACTATGGAGCTAGCTCCATACGCCCAAAAGAGTCTGAAGCGAAATATATAAAATGTTCGTGAATCTCCCGGGGTTCCAAAACAAATGTTAGTTGGCTGTCACGTCCGTAACTCGCCGTATTCTGATATTTGAAATTGTATGGAGTGAAAAATGTTTTCCACATTTTGCTTAAACGTCTGTCTCTTACTTTTTCGGGGGCCAACAGTTTTTTGTTGTATTTTAATCCGTGCCGTGCCACCTAGGAAGAGTAGGTACTGTTTAATTTTTTGAAAAGAGAATGAGAACACACATGCTTTACATAAAAACATACAGTAACAGAAACCCATTCACAACTTCAATTCCATAATGCCACAACATATAACTATGACTCTTGTTTTAGTCGTGACCAGATAATGAAGAAAAAGGGGCGCTACAAACATATAACTATTTTTTTATATATTTCTCATAATTTCATTAAAGGTTTATGTTTAGAAATATTGTTTGTGATCATAAAACTAAATCCGTTACTGTGTTTTAAAATAACGAAAATACTGTACTTTCAAACATCTTATAAAATGCTCTATTTGGCGATGAAAAGTACATCATTTATAAAATTATTCAAACTTTAGACGACCGATATGGCGAGGAGGCGAGTATATCCAAACTCCGCTCCTGATGTCGTGGGTTCAAATCTCACACAGTACAAATCTTTGTGTGCACGAAAATTGCACTTTGTTCTGGCCTGGGTGTTTTCCTATGTATATTAAGTATATATTTACAAAAAAATATGTATATGTTTATTCGTTATTTAGTATCCAAAGCACAAGTTCTTAATAATACTTATCTTGGAACTACATAATTGGTGCAATTGTCAGAAAAAAAATATTTATTGAAACTAAGTGTTGGTGTGTTGTAAGAGACTAATTAATTATCCAACAATATTTTGTGAACAATAATAAGTCTCTTACACACTGATTTTTATCATATATTAACAAGTTTTATTATGAAGAACCAGACTTTGTTAATACATACTTAAACATAGGAAAGATAATAGACCAGAACAAATATGTTGAACATTTTAGAAACAGAGGTGTCATCTTATGTTTCCGAGAAGCCACAATAGCTATCTTTAAGTACAGATGCTGTAGGAGGGCGTTGCTTTATTGTTGGGTCAGGGCATAAATCTCTCGAAGACCAGACCTTGAGTGGTGACCCCTGAGCCATTTCCAAACCAGAACCCAATGAAGACAAATTCGGGCGAGCAGTTGACCCTTTAACTCGTGTCTTCTACTCGTCCTATTTATGTTTAATGAACTTAATTTAAGCGGTGGTCTTGTTTTATTTTATTTCAAATTTAGGATTTATTATTCAAATTCTGATTGACCTAGTAAGCAGATGGGTGGATAAGTAGCTTTTCGATTATGTGCACATAGTGGCAGTAAAGTGAACTATGTGTACAAATATATTTAATCTCTCCTTCAATAGTCCTTGCCATTCTTGCCTGTTCTTCTTACAGAGTGGTGGCTAGAAAGTCTCGAAACTGGCGCTTCGATTCACTTACACTTTAATATTTTTAATAATATTTCGATTATTTTTTATATTTAAATCTGACGTTTTCAAGTAAGTACTGTGTAATATTTATGAAACAAAAATATTTGAAATTTAAGTTCAATATTCGAACTTTTGTTTATTATGCGATAAACGTATCTACAGTGTAAACCACAGAACATATATGAAACCTGATCTGTGTGAATAAACGTCGTAAGGTGACTTTGATGTACTAAAATTACTTTAAGAAAAACGTTAATAAAAGCGCATTAAGCGCTACTATGCTTAAGTCTTCTCTGTTATAAACAGCCTCAGTCGCCTGGCTCGCTCATAATTACTTAAAAGCATATTTTCAGCCTCCGGCATTCATTGAACTCAAATATTTTCTTATCTTCCTGAAGTTTTTTTAAAGACAGAGCAATGCTGTGATAAAATTTGCTAATCATTTTTTAAAAGCTTTTTCAATTTTGGCGCTTCGTTAAGTACCTACTCATACATTGTAAGGAGATGTGTTTTTAGAAGCATTAGACGACCAATTTAGCATGGAGGGCAGTATACCTGCACTCCGCTTCTGAGGTCGTGGGTTCGATTCCTATTCAGGACAAATTTTGAATATTTGTTCTGGTCTGGGTATTTCCTATGTATATCAAGAATACATAGGAAATAAATAAATATTTGTAGATGTATGCGTTATTTTGTAACCATAACAGAAGTTCTTAATTATACTGATCATGGAACTAAATAATAGATGTTATTGTTAGAATATTTTTTGTTTCATTTGAAATTATACTTGTAAATTAATAAATATTCGAAGTCTATAAGATTTTAAATATCATAGATAATATTTGAAATCTACTTAGTTTCTCAGCGATTTCCGTGGATATTTACATAATTATGTAAAATAATTTAATCGCTTACCAATTTAGATTGGGTATTATTGATATATTCCAAATATAATTTAATAAGCCCGCCATTATAAATAAACCTAACCCGCGACAACATTGATAAATGATGTAGGTCAACCTCTTTAGCTAGTTACAAACAAATGATGCTAAATTTGAGAACTTGCAACTTTCAATAACATGCAGACGATCCCAGTAGACGTGATTTCCCAAACTTACAATTAGGCGTGTACTTCCAAACCGTTTCATATATCTCTGTGAAGTTACTAAAACCCATTTCAATTTGATAATATACAGTTTAAGTTTAGTTGGAAATGATGTCATTATCATCATCAGCCTACACTTTGCTGATTAAATGCCAAAGGGCCACAAGCCAGAAAAAAAATAAAACTCTTTTTATTACAAAAATGGTATCTAAATCATTAAAACTTTTGTATTCGAAAAAGGCACCCATGATTCTAGCGGCAAAAATTGACCAATCAGACGACCGCCTCTTTCGCATTCTGTGATTGGGTAACCAATGTCAGAGCGAGACTTATGTGATATACTTATTTAGTAAGAAGCTGCTGACATTCGTTAGTAATAAATGAATAAAGCTTTAAAATACGCATCGATTGACATATAAAACATAGATGTAGATGCACTTATAGATTCGTAAAAACAGTGAAAATATCAGGGTAAAATCTTTGATGGGCTCTCCTGTAAAATTTTGTTAATTCGTCATGTGGCCCTTTGGCATTTAACCAGCTACTTGTCCATAGGGCTTGGACATAGGGCTCTCCAATGGCACGCCACAGAACTCGATCTTCAGCTCTTCGTCTCCTACCTCTGCCAGCTTTTTAGCGTATGTTGTCGCTCCACCTAGCCGGAGGGTGTCCTACACTAGAGACGTGGAAATGATGTGCATAGAAAATTACATATTATTATCACGGCCCATTTACGTTGGCATTGGCGGAGGCCGGACTACATTTGACGACCGATATGGCGTGGAGGTCAGTATACCTGCACTTCACTCCAGAGGTCGTGGGTTCGATACCCACACAGGACAAATCTTTGTGCATGAAGATAAATATTCGTTCTGGTCTGGGTGTTTTCCTATGTATTAGGTCGGGGAAAAAGTCTTTTCGCATAACGTAGGTATAAACTTATTATAAAATTTTTTTGACTGTACTATTTGTGTCTGGCTGGTTTTGGTAACATTAAAAAGGTTCCATTATAAAGAAAAGAAAAAAATAAAAAAAAGTTGTTTCCCGCTATTTTTCATTTGTTTTTCTCTCCGTAAAAATGAGTGAATCTAATGAAGAAATTCGATACATTTTAAAATTTTATTATAAAAAAGGCAAAAATGCAACTCAAGCAGTGAAAAAAATTTGTGATGTTTATGGACCTGATGCAGTGTCAGTAAGAGTAGCACAAATTTGGTTCAAACGTTTTCAGTCCGGAAATTTTGATGTTAAAGATGCACCTCGCTCTGGTCGCCCTGTTACGAATAAAATGGACGCCATTTTTGAAAGAGTGGAGCAAGATCGGCATATTAGTAGTTACGATGTAGCTGAAGAACTGGGAATTGACCACAAAACAGTTTTGACCCATTTGAAGAAAGCTGGTTATACAAAAAAGCTCGATATTTGGGTGCCACACGAGCTCACTCAAAGAAACTTAATGAACCGTGTACTCATTTGCGATTCATTATTGAGACGTAATGAAACCGAGCCGTTTTTGAAGAGATTGATAACTGGCGATGAAAAGTGGATCACGTACGACAAGAACGTGCGAAAAAGGTCGTGGTCGAAAGTTGGCCAGGCTTCACAGACTGTGGCCAAACCTGGCCTAACACGAAATAAGGTGATGCTGTGTGTATGGTGGGATTGGAAGGGCATTGTTTATTATGAGCTTTTACCGCCCGGCAAAACCATCGATTCTGATCTTTACTGCCAGCAACTGATGAGATTAAAGGAAGCAGTCGAGAGAAAACGGCCGGAATTGATCAACAGGAAGGGTGTGGTCTTTCATCACGATAACGCTAGACCACACACATCTTTAGCCACTCAGCAAAAATTAAGAGAGTTCGACTGGGAGGTCCTAGTGCATCCACCATATAGCCCTGACCTTGCGCCTTCAGATTTTCACCTGTTTCGGTCTCTGCAGAATTCTTTAGGTTCTGTAAGGTTGACCTCAAGAGAGGACTGCCAAAACTATTTGTCCCGTTTTTTTGATCAGAAGTCCCAAAGTTTCTACAGTAACGGGATAATGTCTCTGCCCACAAAATGGCAGAAAGTTATTCAACAAAACGGTACATATATATTGTAAATAAATGTAAATAAACTTTGAAAAAAATGTCTTGACTTTTCATACAAAAATACGAAAAGACTTTTTCCCCAACCTATTATATCAAGTACGTATTTACAAAAAAAAGGTATTTAAGTATGTTTATCCGTTCTTTAGTATCCATAACACAAGTTCTTAGTGATACTTATCTTGGAACTAAATAATTTGTGTGATTGTAAGAGAATATTTATTTATTTTATGGTACAAATAATATAATAGAAAAATTTATATGAATAATAAGTCTCTGCAATTTCACACAGCGCCATTTAACCCTAAAATAAGCAGAGTTTGCATGGGCTATGGGCACTAAACAGCCGTTACACATACTTGAATACTTTTTGGTAAATAATACTGACAATACATAGATACACTCAGATTATAACAAATATCATACTAATGTTTATGAACACGAAATATAGTTCGCGTATTTCGGAAGTAAATATATTCATAATTTGATTGTAATTATGTGTTATAATTATATTTCAACTAGTTATAATTTTAAAAAACAAAAAGGTTTTCTCTCGTTGCAGCTTTTGTCGTGAAGTTTGAAGTTTAAATTTTTTTTAAACCATGACTTGCTTACTATGAATTTCCGTAAAGTGACGCCTGAATTTTATAAAAAAAAATTAATATTTTTTTTACATTTACTGGAAATTTCCAGTTAATTTAAACAGTTTAACAACTTACATATTATCATTCTGCGCTCGCCAGTTACAAATATCTGCTTATAGTAGTAAATATATAAATACAAAATTTCTTTACGGTTAATCCTCCTAAGTGAATCCTATCTCTGTGACATCTGTTTTGTAAGCCCATTAACTAATGCTCTTAACTACAGACTGTTGAATCCCATTTCTGTGCGATTAGAGATTATGCAATCGTGTGATTGCACTTAGGTTATGTTAACATGATGTCGTTGAACGGGACACGCAAACAAGCCACAATTATACTGTAGCTATTACGTCAATTATGGTAACGATATAAATCTCCCTTTCGAATATAATTCTTTCCATTATTGTCTTTCACAAAAAGAAAATCATCATTATACAATGACAAGCAAACCTTGAACCTTAAACGCATAAGCTTTCAAATGACATATTGTTTTTATTTATAACGTTGTATCATATCATAAACGTCCCACTACTGAGCACGAGCCTTCTCTCACATACCAAGGTGCGAGGGTATTGGGTCATACTCCACCACGCGGACCCAGTGCGGATTGGCGGAGGCAGGTGTATGGCGTCCTGCTGTTAGAATTTATCAAGCCGCCCATTAGGCCTCTAACAGGGCTTAACGACTACCACATTTAGTGATAACCGGGACCAACGGCTTAACGTGCCTTCCGAAGCACGGAAGCGCTCGATATCAAATGCCACACAAACGGTCGCCCATCCATGGACTGACCTCTGTAAACTCTGCTGTACTTCGGTGATCGTTTCCGACCACCGAGCACCGCAGAGCTACAAGGGCTTCAACGTTGTATAACGTGTATAACGTTGTGTAACGTTGTATATTTTGCTTAAAACAATGTTTGAATGTACAGCGGTTGAGTCCATTTGGTTGCTCGCGAGTGTAGTGTCCTAAACTTAACCGCTGAACATAGCGGCCATTAATCTATATCACCTAAAGGTAAATATAATATATAGTATAAAAATAAATTAATCTTTCCCTTTCCAAAACAAGCTTTATTTCTTTTTTTTAAAATTCAATTATTATTTTGTTAATAGAAAAGCAAGCGTTTTTCAAATAAATTAATTATAACTATTATTGAATTATATTAGTTGTATAAGAAATAACTCTTTTACAATCACACCAATTATTTAGTTCCAAGATAAGTATCATTATGAACTTGTGATTTCGATACTAAATAACGGATAAACGTACATAAGTACTTTTTTTTGTGCATACATACTTAATATACATAGATAAACCCATACGATGATATATGATGTCACTATACATATACAACTGCGATATTACTAATATAGCTACAGCTTTATCTAAACCTGTGTTCTGATATTATATAGAAACAGTTAGATGACAGGTCAATTCAATTCAATAATATTATTGTATTCCACACCACGGTCACTCAACAGCTAATCTCAAAACAAACTTGGGCGCAGACGTGGCTCTTTGAATGCGAATTTAATGAGCAACTGTAACTATTATTATTTTATTCCAGTAGTCATAATATATTTTTCTATCGTTTCAGTTGTTACTGTGTAGCTTTAGTTGCTTAACAGAAATATCTCTATATACATGTTCTGATCTGTGGAATATCATTTAGATTTAGATGTCGGGTCACCACGGTCACTCTCGTAAACTTCTCGGGCGCAGACGTAATTAGAGGCTTCTTTAATGTAATCATTCGCAGACGGCCCTTGCCTTCTTTCTTTTTTATCGTTCATGCTTAAATTGTTATTTGGTGAGTGCAAAGCCAGAACATGGTTTTGTAAAAAAAATATGCTAGACAAAAAGAGATTTTGCAATTATGATTTTGTTTACATAAAAGTATAAAATTGCACAACTGCTCTGTGCTTAATAATAAATTACTAACTAGATATCACAAGAAAAAAGACTGAAATATAATAATTACTCTAGTTTTAAATTATTTTTGTCTAAAACGAGGTTTGTCTTTTTGTCGCTTCTTAGATCAAAAATAAAATTCTGAAATACGTGTGGTTTTATTAATCATCATCATCATCACAGCCCATTAACGTCCCACTACTGAGCACGAGCCTCCTCTCACATATGAAGATCCATATATCAAGTATTTATCGTTCTTATTATAAAATATGTGTTACTATGCCAATATTTCAATACGTCATTGCATCAAGATTTCAAAAAGCAACTTGTTACACGTTTATTTAAAACTTATATTAAAATAGTAGATACTCTTTCTGAGGTATAACTTATTTAAGTCTTGTAAATAAAAACATTCTTGACGAAATGTTTTTATTTTATAAATTGTATACGGACATTATATTTATCAGAATCATCGTCATCTACACTCCGTCAATTCCATCTAATGTAAAATACAGAGTACTATTTAATATTTTTGTCCCCCTTTTCTCCCCCTTAGCTGGTCTCTACCTGAGTACCTCCCGGTAGGGCGTAGAAGCCGCTAGGGAAAAGGTTACACCCAGGGATGGGCGACTCTAGGTGCCCTTAGTATTGTCTACCGGGAGGGAAACTAAGGGGGATCTGTGGTGGGAGCAGCGGGAGTGCCGGGAGGGCCCGACCGAAAGTCAGCCATACACGCCATGGTCGCACAAGGAGGAAGGAGACGCTGCAACCCAGGTCCTGGCCCCCGCCTTTTCTTCAACAAGCCGCGGGCGTCGTCGGAAGATTTTGAGTGGGTATTACTCCTGGCAATGGCGTCTGCTGATGGTGAGTCCCACACCCCCTTTCGGTCCCCCTTTGTCTGGAAAGCTGTGCATAAATGCATTATGTTATCGACTATTTTACGTAAAAATAAAAAGACAGTGCCATCCCATTCCATAAGAAGTCAAAAGATCTGCTCCAAGTCTCAAGAGTCCAACTTTACTGACTCAGTTTCAATGACATTTTTATAATAACTACAGACAATACAAACGACACGATTATCTAGAATTCGGAACACAGTAACGCCTGAAATAGCTAATAGAGCAGCAAAACTAGCTTCGATGCTACTTACTGAGACATTCTTTGACACAAAGAGAACAATTACCCAGTTAAAATAAAATAGACGTTAGAAATAAGCTACGATACAAAACAGTGAAACAACTGGGTTTGGAAATAACAAGCAAAAGAAGCACACTGACATGTTAGATACAATTTAATAAGTGAACGCTTTCAGGCAGTGAATCGTGTAAGGCCGTGTACTCACTAGTCAGCATTCGACGCGCATCTCTTGCACAGTATACAGTATCTTGTTAAGCGTGAACGCGGCACTTTTTTTGTCTGTTCACATTATAATTATTTGGATAAATACAGATCGAGGATCAAGATTTATTTTTCTAAAACTAAGACACTAAGTCAAGTAAAGTTCGTATTTAAAAACGCTGCATTTTGCTGAATTGAAGCAAATACCGAAAACAACATTTGCCAAAGAAAATTTGGTTTTCAGCGGCTATGTTTATAATTTCGCGTCCCCACTAGTCCGCCTTTGATGCACCACTGCATGTTGCACTGCAATCAACAAGCCACGCGTCATCACGGCTCACTGCGGCAGACGCGACCACCGCAGTCCTACCCACTAAAAATCTTCCGACGACGCCCGCCGCTGTTGAAAAAGGGGCGAGGCGCCTACGTTGTAGTTTCTGGCACCCCGCCCGCGGCCAACGTCCCCCGGATCAGAACCGGGCGGACCTCCTCAGAGAGGCACATTGTGTCGCGCCCCTCCTACCTCCTTGTGCGGCCATGACGTGACAAGCAAGCTGGCCACTTTGCGCGTTGTCGTGCAACGCTGTAGTGCGTCACATGTTACGCGTCAAATATCGCCTGGTGGATACACGGCTTAATACAAAACAGTGCACTATTTCGCCAGTTTTCAATGGGGCACCTATTACGCTGTGCCGCCATTTATGCGACAATTCGCGCGCTTTTTACAGTCCCAGCCATTGTTTTGGAAAACTATAACGCATTTTGTAATTACACTGAATTGTAACATGGATATCTTTATGATTGTTAATTGTATCTTTAGCATAGTTTAATTTGGTTATCCAACATTTCTCAAGTCTCCGTGCCATTTTTGTCTCATTGTTAGACGCTCACAACTTTGTAAGCTTGTCCTGCGTGGAATTCTATATATTTTTATAAAAAGTATAACATTATTATTCTGTTTGCTGCTCACGCTTATTTTCATAATTAAATTTTTCAAACGGATTTGGCTTGACAATGGAGCAAAAAAACTCATCATCGCATTTATCAGTACGGAAGGATAGCAAGAATACTGTTCTCCTTTCCTTATATTAATGGCTCTACTCTAATAATATGAAGCAATAAACAAATAAGCCAGGGTAAAAGACTCACCTATTATTACTATAGTAGAATATAGCTGATTATGACATTTCTGGTAGTGCGCATGCGCAAATCTCCAACTAGTGTACGACAAGCCCCGAGTCTTGCTATTCGTATTTTTTCGAGTGCGTTTGTGACTATTGTCGCCAGTAACAATGGCCCTTTGACAGCCATCGTCGACCGGCAGGAAGGTGAAAACTTCAAACTGCAAGCGAACATTCTCTCTATTTTGAAAATTCTTAATATTACGAAGATTATGAACTACTGGTATATACTTTATACCTACAGATTATTGGGCAGTTTTTATTTAATTTTGATATTGTTATGTAATTGTAATTAATGTGATAAATTAAGTTGATGTAGCTTTAATGCACATATATTTATTACAAATAATGATTCATTACAAATTGTATTGTTCATGATAAGCCTATTTAAGGCCCACAATCTTCGGCCTCTCCAAAACAAAGTCAGGAATCATATTCCACCACGCGGACCCAATGCGGATTGACTAAACTAGGCTAGAAATACGTACTAGAATCAGTAAGCAGAATCAATTACTTGATAATTATACAGCTTGATAATCATTCGGCGTCGTGGCCCATGGTTTGAACGTTCCGGTTAGATACAGTTGCGGTTGGCACTGAGTTCTATCACCGCAAATATACAATGAACGTGAATACAGTCGTTACAAAAGCACTTTAAGCTTACCGCTATGTTTTAAAGGATTATTGTATTCATACATTTACGCTATTCCATTAACATTCGAAATAAAATTCATTTTATGGATTTGAATAGCGCTTTACGTACTAGCAGAAATGTACTATTTGATCCCTGTGTTTTAATTGCTTTACAGTTTAAAGTACTCAAAAAAAGGAGGTACACTACATATAGTTTATTTATAAACCACGACTTAAATTCGTAAAATGTTTTTTGGATAGTTTATATAAATTTATTTATTTATTTATTTATAATCTTATGCTACCATTACAGGTGTCTTAACCTAATGCGATAGCATAGCAATGTTTATAAGAAATACAATATTCTATCTTTTTAATTATTAATCTACAATATTATTTAAATATAATATAATATAACATAAACTAGCCTACCTGATATATAACTTTAGTATTACATCCTATATTAACAAAATAAGTTCTAAATCTAACGTAACTGATAACTTATTATATTTAACGCAGTTCTGGCGAATTCACTAAAAGTGCATGAAAATATATCCACCGTGTCATGAACCGTGTTTATAATATTAAACGCGCGGATAAGTGGCGTTTTCGCTAGTAGGTTGATCCTGGCCACAGTCACAGCCAGCAAGCGCGGGCGCCGCCGCCGCCACACGCACCCGGCCGCTCGGCACGCTCAGATGCAGGTAGTACAGCAGCTCTGGATTGTGCTGCATTCCACGCAACACCCTCACCACGTACACTGCGAGCGCGAACTCCCTACGGACCCTGAGCTGATTGTACCCTACCATACCTAATACGAACAAAGTAGGATACATCAGCGGGTAGAATGGGTATACCCCATAAAGTTTTAAGTACAAGTATCTTGTGAACTTGTTCTGAATCCGCTCCAACATGACACTATACTTCGCTTCATGGGGAGCCCATATAGCTGCACTGTGTTCGAGGTGGCTTCGGACCAGAGCATCGTATAACACCCGGAGTGTGGCGATGTTAGTAAACCCCTGCGATTGCCTTAGTACAAAGCCCAAGTTTCTGAACGCCCTCTTGCATATCTTTACAATATGGTCACGAAAATTTAGGTCTGGTGTAACATACACCCCTAAATCTCGGACTTGAGATAAGCGCTGCATTGGAGATGTATCTACTTTGTACTCGTAGCACACAGGAGTCCGCGAGCGGGTAAACGTCATCACTGAGCATTTGGAGTCATTGAAGTAGAGTTTATTATCTTGACTCCACTTTACTACCCGGTTGATGTCCTCCTGTAGCCGCTCACAATCCGACTGATCCTTGACCTCGAGCAGTAACTTGAGGTCATCTGCAAACAATAAACATAACCCATGTTTTACGACCTCCGGTAAATCGTTTATCATTATGATAAATTCAAGAGGCCCCAAATTACTACCCTGGCTCACACCAGACCTGGTGAAATACGGCTCCGATTCATACCCATCGTATTCAACATACTGCTGTCTGTTTTCCATATAACTGGCGAAGAACCGCAATAGATGTGGAGTGCAACCAACTTCAGCCAGCTTTAACAGCAGAATGTCATTCTCAACGGTATCAAACGCCTTTCTAAAATCGAAGTAGGCTGCATCCACCTGCACGCCAGCATCAACCGCCGGCACCACCCGGGCCATAAAACTAAGCAGGTTGGTGGTAGTGCTACGCCCCAGACGGAACCCGTTCTGTGCGTCCGTCAGCCGCGCCGCCACCTGCCCCTGCAAGCTACTCTGGATCGCTGACTCCAGTACTTTGGCCGGGGTCGACAGTACCGCCACCGGCCTGTATCCGCTCACATTCGGACAATGAATTAGTTACTGTGATTGAAACGTAGTTAATCATCTAAACTTTTCTTGTGAAGCACTATTTAAATTCTATTCTTTTATGTCTCTAGGCTTTAGGTATGACATCTCACAGACTGGAACAACAAAATTTATTTTACTTGATATTCGCGAAATTACGCCACAAAGAAGACTGAGTTTAACCTTATGATGAACAAATGCTTGAATGCTGACATTCAACCTTTTATAAGTCAAATATGAGACAATCACAAGTAGATTATGAACAAATTACAATAAACAAAAAAAAACATAAACTAAGTCCTAAGTTACTAAGTCCATTGGAGATGGCTCAGCTGTTATTCCTACCTCTTACAAGATGTCAGGACGTGAAGTGGTGGTCTGGATTTACTGATTAATACGCAATATACAGGCAGCCACAACTCAAAAAATATTAATAATAACAATAAATAAAAACGAATTATAGAGAAATATAATTTAGGCCAAGAGGTAAGTACATTTTCATTTTTCATGTATAAAGAAAGAATATAATGTTTCTTTAAGTTTGATAGCTTAAAAAATTCAACCTTTAATGGTTTTTAATAGTTTTAGCGCCAACGCGGAAGAAAACACCGCGGCAGCATTTTATTTTCCAAATCTAAATATAAATTACAGTTTTTATGTGTAAATGTAGTACCGAAATATTTAGACATACTTCTTCGACACAAGTATAGGAAAGTAGTATATTGCAGTGCATTGTGATTTTAAGTTTTAATTCCATAACTTCATAGAACCTCTAGTACAGTTTAGTTAAACTTTACTTTTACTGGGGCATGACTTTGACTTGACTCGACTATGACATATATACTTTACTTGACTGACTGCAACTAAAAGAAAAAAATGCTGCTTTTATGCCAATAACTCGATTTATCAAATTACTTGACACTGGGAAATACACTATTCGAGTAAGAATATATCAAAGGTTCAAAAAATAAAAGGTTTTTAACTTAAAGAGGTTCTTGTTCCAGCATTGGCAGGAAGTTCACTTTCACACCTCAAAAGTTACTAGTGCTAATAAGTAAAGTTTTTAAAGATACTTTGTGCCGCATACCCTTGGGTTGTGGAATGAGCTCCTAAAGCACAATGGTATCCTGGGCTGGCGATGCTTTCTCATGAGATAACAGCATGAGTATCTTCAAAAAGGCGTTTGAAAGGTCGTTGATATTGCAAGCGCCCATAGACTTCGGTGACCACTTTCCATTACTTGAATACCACCTTGTGGTATAGTAAAAATGCAGATCCATTTCCAAACACCAAAGTTTAGACTAAGCTACAGAAGAGTGTTTTTAATAAAACAAAAGGTCAAAACATTTCCCCTTGTCAAATTTGTTCCCTTGCACTGAATCAGTCAGCAGCGCCCTCATTAGATTTACGGCCGAAATCCTGTATTAATATTTTCTTTGTTTTCGTCGGGACCAATTCGTTTTACTTTGCTCTTCTGTAAATAAAGGAGATTACTTTCCTTTCGCGGTTATAAAAAAGACGTAATATAACATTATGCGGCGCTACTCGCTTCTTTACTGGTTCGCACTTGAAAAGGCGGCGAGAAGTTAAGGCGCCCTCTTTTTCTCAAACAACTTTGACAAACTTTAGTATTTGTAATGTATTTTGTAATCATCATCAATCATGAATAATTTTATTACTTAATCAGATACGCATTTTGAACTAAGGTGTAAGGAAAGCTGTACTATGTATTTGTATTTCGTGCAGAATTTTCGATCGATAAATAAAAATTTATTTTATTTATTCACAACTACATGTCAATGTACAGATAGTTTACAAACGTTAACATGCTTTAAAATATAAAAAAGGACACAAATATGTCAAAAATGTGTAAAAATGTGTCAATAATAGTAATATGAATGATTTTGAAAGTACCACGCAGGACATCTGAAAATACTCTACCATAAATACGGTAATAATTATCATTATCTCAACCCATCATCGACCTACTACTGAGAGCTCCGCTCACTAACTAAGGTGTTTTGTGGTGGTTTTATTATTAAAGTGATGATTCGTGTAGTAGGAATTTTAAAATTTCAAACCGTCCAGCTATCACATATGACAATAACCAGTACCAACGGCTTAACGTGCCTTCCGCTGCACGATATCATCTAGTAACCACAAAAAAAAAACTAACAAAATTTAATATGTAATTTCAGTGATACAAAGTACCATTCTAAAATGATTTATTAGTGTTTTGTTCACAGCTGGAGTTCTCGGCTTAAGGCAAGTACCTACTACATCGTAACCAACCCCCCTCTAGACTGCGATATTTGCAAATCTTAAATAATAAACGCGCCGAAGGGGACGACGACGATGCACAGAACGCTATCTGTATTTCACAGTTTGTTTGTCAAATATAATATTTGGACCCTATAAATAAATAATGCACCTTTTTAAAGAGCATTTAGCGTGCTGATTTTGGTATGAATTAAAGTTTGCACCGTCTGTTACCTATTGCCATATAAGATTTAACAAAAACAAGCTACGTCGAACAAAAATGCAATAAGTTCTTTGTACCTCTGTATTTGCATTTTAACTTTCAAACATTACACCCATTTGCTGTCTTGTGTTGGAACCCAAACTTCTTAGAACGAACGAATATCAACAAATATTTAAAGAGTATGAAATAACTGTAAAAAAGCACGCAGTTATGATAGAGGTAAAATATATTTATGGTTTTTAAAGAGTCGGCAACACATTAGTAATGCCTGGCGTTGGAGCGTCTATAGGCAGAAGATTAAATTACCAAGTAACATAAAACAGAATTAATTTTTCGAATAAGGGGAATGTGAGGACCCTCACAGAAATGAAACTGTATCTTATTCCAAATTTGAAACAAATACATGAAGCAGAGCATGAAGTCCAAGGTTTCATCAGGTTTTATCATCACAACACATTAACGTCTCAGTCCTGAGCACGGGCCTCTTACATAATATCTTGATGAGGTGAGAAAGTTTCAGGTCATCACCACGCGTACCCGGCGTGGAGCCCAAAGTTTATCTGACTAAGTAATCTTTTACATCATAAGTTCTGTTATTATATCTTTAGTTTCGAGTTTATACAATACTAGATCTATTTTATGTGGTATTCAATTATTAAAACTAATACCATAACTAACGAAATGTAATGTGTGTTATATAAAAACAACAATGTGGCTAGAACTTCATATTAGATTCAATCCGAGATAAGTTTCTTGAGGCTGTTTCTTTCTTCTCAATCTCGTTACCTTTTGAAAGCCTCGTTAGAGTCCCCGACAGACTGACTGACTGACGAACAATTCCATCCCCCTTTTAGAATCACGACAGGCTGACTGACAAATCCCCCTGATTAGAGTCACCAACAGATTGATATAACTCGAGAAAAAACCACAACAGACATTTAACTGACAAACCTTGACAAATTCTGACCAATAATCCTCATATCTCTTTCATTGTTGTTAAAAAATCCATTTTTTTGTAAAAGTTTGACGTATCTAAATGACCCTGTTGATCTGAAATACAATATTTTTTGTATTATTTCATTATTAAACCTTAGAAAAATATTACCTTATCTTAAAAAAAATATATTGTTTCGTTTTATTAACCCAACATAGAACTTTACATTAGAAATTTCCAATTCCATAAATCTGAATCGGAAAAACCTGTTAGCATGCATGGTGTGACTATGGATGGCTGGTTCGGAACTAATGATAAACGCCCAGCTTTTCTGTCAACACTATCAACTTTTACCAACGAAAAATCCTAGTATAAAATTGACTGTTTTAAAATGGGATGGATATTCGTTTTTTTGCCGGTTCCACCATTTGTTCCACGCTGCGTGACGCTGACACGACACCCGGCGCTGCGCGGGTGCCAAAGAATTTATTTATATATTTCAAAACGCACCGTACATGAATATGCGCATAAAAGGTTCCTTTAATTAAATATATGTAGCCCGTATTCGAAATTTTAGATTTAGGTAGTCAGATACGTCATGTTTTACTCTCGTCACAGATTTAATTCTGACATAAGACACATTGTTTTTGTGTACCTTTTTAGATGTTTGATATGATAACATAAGTGTTGTGACGTATTAAGTAATTACCATAAATTCACTGGATGCATATTTATAACATCTTCATATTAAGAAATTCAAATCATACTTGCAACAGATTTAGATGAAATTCGGCACATCGATTAAATTTATAGAATATTTCTTGATGCTTATATGCCTCCTTTTTTCTCATCGTTAACGTTATCGTTATTATTGTAATTAATGCCAGTTTATAAACATTTCTGCATGCTGAAAAATACTTATTTTTGTTAACAGCTTTAAGGTTATGCCAGTTTATAAACATTTTTATGTGCTGATATAATTCTCATATCACGTTCTTATACGATGTACGGCCGAAACATTTTCCTAAAACTTAGTTTCAAATAAAAAACATTTAAAGAAGTTGTAGGTAAAAGTAGTTAATTAAAACCAATAACAAATAATACTCCTACAACATTCCACTTACAATTCCATTCCAACTAATTCCACCTAATCCAGTGGCTCCAACATCCATTAAAGAAAGTAAACGACCCATCGCTCAAATTTACACTGAAACTAAGTTAACCTCGGAAATGAGTATTGGGTTGCTTCCGAATTGAGACAAATTGGTTTAGCCCGAGATCTCTAGCTCACGGTATTTTGGCCGTCTACGTCTGCTGTATCGCCGGAGAAAACATTCTCTCATGAAAAGCTTTTTCTTTTGTTGCCACATATTTTTATTCATACGAGTAACTAGACCTGGGACATATAAGCAGATGAAGACATTTCAAAAATCCATGAAGATCCTATGTCAACGTCTACACAAATAAAGACAGTTTAAGCGTCTGATGTCGTTATGTCACAATTAAAGATTTTTATTAAAGGCACATTTAATTAATTTTTCTTTGTTTTTTATGGCTGATCTACAAACAGGCCGATTTTGGCGGGGTTTTTAATAGCAGAGATTAAAAGATGTAACTTATACTACTTTTATATTATATTTTATTTATGTAAGATATCAGAAGTACATGTATATTACGCGAGCGAAGTCACGGACGGCTGCTAGTTACAACAGGACCTTAAGAATGAGTATTTCGTAGTTGCGAATTGAGATCAATTGGTATTTTGGCCGTCTACGTCTGCTGTATCGATGGAGAAAACATCGTTTCGTGAAAAGCTTTTTCGTTTGTTGCAACATATTTTTTGATTCAATGGGTAACGAGACAAGGGTTATTAGACGATCAGCTAATGGTGAAGTCAACATCTATAAATGAAGTTAAAGATTTGTATGTGAAGTCAAAATAAAAACTATTTATTAAATGCATATATATATTATCTGCCAGTAACAGTATAGTTACTGGCAGATAGCAGTGACATGCCCATACTAAGATAATCCAGAAGACAGGAAATAAAATAATTACTGCTTAATTTATGTTTGGTGTGACCATTCTTAAGTTTTGAAGAGGCGCTTAACGTCCATCAAAGTTTTCTCATTCGATTTAACTTGTTAAGACAATGATTCTATTAAATCTTCTTTTCGAAAATAATCTACGAACGACCAAAGGAAATACCTTAGCAGTATTTCAATCATGACACACTCTTAATTCACAAAACATCGTATCACGCAATGGCATAAAGTATAATATGCTGAGTAAATCACTACACAACAAAAGAATCAAGAATTATTAGAACAGGTTTAAAATATGGTTTAGGTTCTTCAAGAACCTTCCAAAACGTATAATAATACTTTTGTATTTTACCTGCTTGACTGTGAGGGGGGGTTTCGTTTGTAAAACTGTTTCGTAGGTTACGTTTATCTAAATGTAATTATGTTGACAAAACTTTACCGAGATTTTTGCCAACGTCTTGTCGCAACGTTTCCTAGTGAGGTTGTGCTCCTAATTTTATAAGTTCACAAATGCTTTTTTTTATAAATAAATTAATTTATGATTAAAATTATTGTATTTTACTTGAATGAATAGAAAGAAGCCATTGCAATACATATTTTATATATACAAGTGATTGTACATACATCTCATGGAAATAGGCGTGAGGCATATTATACGAACAAATTTCGCCGTCCGTTGATCGTCAGGTGTACCACTTGCAAGTGAGGTTGACTTCCCCTCCGAACAGGTCTTCACCTTGTCGTGGGGGGGGAGCTGAGTACCTTCCGGAGGCCGGGAAAAGGTAGCACCCAGAGGTTGGCGACTCTGGGTACCCTTAGTGCTGACTATTGGGGGGGAAACTAAGAGGGACCTATGGAGGGCGCAGCGGGTAGGCCAGGAGGGCCCGCCAAGCTTCGCCAGGAGGGTCTGTGGCAGCAGGGGCAGGGGGCCCTGCTGTCTAACCATGGACCCTCCGGGAAGTCGGCCACACACGCTATGGTCGCATAAGAAGGTAGGAGGGAGTCCACTGCACCTCTCTGAGGAGATCCTCTCGGTTACGGTCCAGGGGACGTTGGCCGCAAGCGGGGTGTCAGATGCTGCAATGTACTGGCCCCCGCCTTTTCTCAACAAGCGGCGGGCGTCGTCGAAAGATTTTTAGTGGGTATTACTGCTGCCAATCGCGTCTGCCGGTGGTGAGTCCCACATCCCCTTTTGGTCTCCCTTTGGCTGGAAGGCAGGGCGTAAACGCATTTTGTTACTGACATAAAACAAAAAAAAAAGTGAGGTTGGCTTGGGCTCCTAAGATGTTGGTAGGGTTTATAGGACCCAAAATATTTTATCTATCAATGTCAAAACAACTACAGAAAAAGGGTTTTCTATCCTTACAAATAAATAAAACGGAACTTTCTATTTGCAGTGCCAACATAAAAGCTTTTAAATAAGACGGACGGCATATATACAAAAAAATATGATTGTCTGTTCGTCTACACTTAAACTAGTGAAAAAAAAAGTTAATTTAAAAGAGGTAAAGCGCATTTTCTACTATAACTGAAAAGAAAGTCACAAATATCTTTCAAGAATCTACTCTACTCCAACTCCAACAAAACCAGTGGATAGTTAACTTAATATTCCGTTTCACTTCATTACATTAATTTCTTATTCTCGTCATACTACTCGTCGCACTAACACTAGGTCCCGGGGCTTATAAATTGGTTGAGCACACAGGGCCTCATTACATCGAGGCCCATTGTCCCAAGTTCTGCAGCCAATTTAATTTGCTTTTTAAACGTCTGGCGTCTCGCCAGGATCACTTGTATTATGAAACGTTAACTAATTAAATAGTCGAATAGGTATCGTCTACGGGACTAGTGCCTATTATATATTTAGACGATTTTGGCTGTGTTTGTGTAAAAAATATCTTCACTAATGAGCAAGTCTTTAATAAATGCCGCGATTTAGCCCGGTCAAATTAGCTCAAATAGTAGTATAAGCTTACAATAATTCCCATGGAGCCATCAGTTAGAAAGAATTTTGAGAATGTCATAATAAACAACTAGCAGCTGCCCGCGGTTTCGTTCGCGTGAACTACGGTTTATTTTTTAGAATCGCTTTCCCGTGGAAGTTTGATATGAGCTTAAGTTTCCCTTGTAACTTCAGCTGTCTGTTAATGAAAGTCCAGTCTAAATCAGATCAACCATTTCTGAGAAATCCTCCCCAGGAATTTCCCGCTCTAATTCCAAATCATTTTAATTTAAATAACTTTAGGAAGGAGCTTTGTATGAGTTTTAGCATAGCTTTAAAAATAAAATATTTTTCATAAACACTTGCACTTCAATTCATCTCCTTGTAAGATTTGTTTACAAAATAATTACATACGTTTTAATTTATTTACGTAATGAAAATTTCATAGGTATTAAGAAACCCTTCTACTAAAACTATTGATTTTTTATTAATCACGTCTTAGTGAGCACCTATGTATGAAGAGGAACCCCATGTAAAATTCAAGACTCCTAGCACTTATAATTTCTAGGATATCGTGATAGCTAGACAAAGACTTTTTGCAGCAATCTCTGGCCCTCCCCGGCTTCGGACGGGTATAACACAAAAACAAAATTATTATTTTAACTATTACACTACTTGTTTTTTTTCGGGTTTTTATTTTGTAATATTGTTTTTTTTACTAATGTTTGTAGACCCCTTTTGACCACTTTTACTTTTAGGGTAGGGATACAAATTACGTCTTAAAATCACAATTACAGTAGCTTATACTTATTTAGCATATAAAAACATGCAAACTTTAAAAATAATTAAAATATTACTGTTGAAATTAAAATATCATTGTTAACATTACAATATTATTGTACAAATTACTAACAAATGTCAAATACTTACATTTGCACTTTCCCAAGTTTTGGCCATTGTTGTAGGAAATAACTATCTGTGATAAAGATGAGCTCTCACCTTGATTCCCCTCCCGTACCCCAATGACGCCCATATAGCATATGAAGATTATTCAGCTGCCTGGCTGGCAAGGTAGCATCTTAATAAGGTTAAAAGCGGCGACGCGACTTTTTTAAAACATTTAATATTTTAAACTCTTGTAATCGTTCGAAAAAATTTACAAAATTATATAAATTTATTGAAATTGTCTTGTTTATGAATTTATTATAATTAGGATTCATACCAAGGTTTGATACTGAGCCTTTTCTAACGGCGTAATTGCTATATTTTTTTAAATACCCTTTTAATTAAGAAAAACTTTAGCAGTTTGAAATAACTACTAGTTAGACATATTATTATACTGCCGCAACACGCAACATAGATTATGTTCTACAATGTTTTGTTCTACCATTATCAATATCTATCTTTTTTTTTTTTTTTTTTTTTTTTTTTTTTTTTTTTATTATCGTCTGTAAAAAAATGCTGCTTACGCACTGTCTCCCGGCCAAAAGGGGGAGACCGGGAGGGGGTGTGGGGCTCACTGCGGCCGACACGACCACCGCAGTCCTACCCACTAAAAAACTTCAGACGACGCCCACCGCTGTTGAAAAGGGGCGAGGCACCAGTGCCCGGGTTTGTAGCTTCTGGAACCCCGCCCGCGGCCAACGTCCCCCGGATCAGAACCGGGGAGACCTCCTCAGGAAGGCGCAATTTGTAGCGCCCCCCCTACCTCCTTGTGCGGCCATGGCGTAACTGGCCGACTTCGGGGGGGGTCTATGGCGAGACGGAAGGGGCCCCCTGCCCCCGCCGCCTAAGACCCCCCGGGCGCTGCCTGACGGGCCCTCCTGGCCCGCCCGCTGCGCCAACGGCGTAGCCGGAGAGAGAGCGGATCCCGCTCCCTCTCCCGCTCCGCGGCCTCCTTCTGCGACATCACCACTTCGCAGAAGGAGGCCATCGCCTCCCACGCCGTCTCGCTGTCGACCATCTTTTGCATGATGGTCGGCAGCGAGAGAGCCACTCCACCCAGGGCCGCGGCTAACGTCGACCGCGGCCCCGCCCACGCAGGGCACGCCACCAAAGTGTGCTGCGCGGTGTCTTCCGCGCAGTCACAGTGGTGGCAACACCGGGTCGACTCCCCCCCGGCGACGTCACACAGATACTTCCCAAAGCACCCGTGCCCGGAAAGTACCTGCGTGAGCCGGAAAGTCATCGACCCCCACCGACGGCCGACCCATCGCTCTAAGATGGGCCCGACCGCCTCGAGGATACGGCGCCTCGATCCTTCGGCACGTAGTTCGGCGCTCCTGTGTAGCTGCCGCCGCCATGCGCCCAGAGCCTGTGTCTGAGCGTCTCGACGCCACCGCACCACTGTGTCCGGTGTGGGGCGGAGACCCTGGCTCCGGGATTGCGCGCCACGCCAGTAGACCGCCGAGAGAACCTCGGCGTCGAGGTCCCATGGCAGGGACCCGGCGAGCGCGCATGCCACCTCATGGGAGATGGTGCGATACCCCCTAACGACACGGGTCGCCATGACCCTCTGCGACTGCTGCAGGATCTGTCGATGGCGACCCGATATGGAGCTCGCCCAAATTGGGGCTCCATACAGGGCTATGGACCGCACCACTCCCGTGTAAAGGCGGCGGCAACTGCCGCCACTCCCTCCGAGATTGGGGAGCAGGCGAGATAGAGCTCCCGCCGTGCTCACCAACCTCGGGCCTAGGTGCCGAAGGTGCGCTTCGAAGTCCCATCTGCTGTCGAGAAGCACGCCGAGATACTTCAGCGTGTTCTCGACAGGGATGGGAGTTCCTCCTACCACGATACTAGGGCCTGGAGGCGGCCGCCTCCGGGGACCATGGAAAATAATGGCCCCGGATTTATGCAGTGCCACCTCGAGCCCCAGCCGCCGTATCCTCTCGACCACCGCCGCGACGCCGACAGTGGCCAACACTCTCGCATCCCGGGGGTCAGAACCCCGGGATGTTACGAGGGTGTCGTCGGCGTAACAGATCACGTCCACGCCGTGCAAGTTCACACAGCGCAGAACGTAATCATATCCGATGTTCCACAGGAGTGGTCCCAGGACAGACCCCTGCGGAACACCGCACACCATACGCCGACGACAGCCTCCTCCGCCCATCGTTGGGAAGACTACCGCCCTCTCCGACAGGTAGTTCCCCAACAACCGCCGCAGATATGGAGGCACCCCGTGATATCGGAGCGCCTCCATAATCGTTGACCAGGGCAGGGCGTTGAAGGCGTTCGCGATATCGAGCGACACCGCAATCAACACCCCACCCCGGGAAACCGCCCTCTCCGACAGGTCCTGCAAGCGGCCGATCGCGTCAATCGTCGATCGGCCGCGGCGGAACCCGAACTGGTGGTCGGACAAATCTGGTCCGACCTCCTCCAGGTGCTCGACGAGGCGGTTGGCGATGACACGCTCCAGGAGCTTGCCCGCCTCGTCGAGCAGCACGATGGGCCGATAACCAGAAGGGTCATCGGCCGGACGTCCCTCTTTGGGAAGGAGTACTAAGCGGCCCTCCTTCCAGCGCCGCGGAAAAACCCCATCCCGCAGACACCTAGCAAAGAGGGAGGTCACGCGGGAAAGAAAAGGCGCTTCCTCCCCGCTCAAAACCAGGTCCCACGCCCTCGTCGGAATGCCGTCGGGACCTGGGGCCGTGCTCTTGCCCCTCAGGCGTAGCACGGCCCTTCCTACTTCCTCCTCGGTGAGCTCGGGCACATCCTCAGTGCCCGAGTCACGGGTGACATCTGGCGCCGCCATAGTGGGAGGCACGAAGTCGGTTCCCCTGTCTGGGAACAGTGCCTCAACCACCCTACCGAGTACCGCCGATTCGAGACTGCTGGAGACGGGAGGGGTCCACGCTCGGAGCTTTTGCCGTACTATTTTGTACGGCCTGCCCCATGGATCCGCCTCAACGGCCTCCAGCAGCTCGTCCCACGCTGCGGCTTTGGACCGGCTAATGGCCCCGCGAAGGGCCCTCACCGCCTCTCTATAGGCGGCGTAGAGCCGATCCAACTCGGCGTCGTCGCGGATTCTCCTTCCGCGACACCTCTGGTAGCGGCGCCGCTCCACCGCACAGGTTCGGCGGAGCTGGGCGATCTCCGGCGACCACCAGTAGACCTGGGATCTGCGCGGGGGGGCGCGAACACGGGGCATGGCCACGTCACAAATACGCGCCATGGCCGCGCACACCCTCGCAGCCTCCCCCTCCACGTCCACCAGCGGTGGCTCCCGTGGCCACGCCTCGACCAGGGCTGCCTCCCGCAGCAAAGACCTGTCGAGGCGCTTGATCGCCCATCGTGGGCCGTCCAATCGCGGCTCTCCAACACCTCCGCTGGACGCTGGCACCGATGTGGAGACACTGAATCTGATATAGCGATGATCAGACAATGTCTCCACATCCTCCAGCACCCTCCAATCGTGGACACGATGCGCGAGAGAGGGCGCCGCAAACGAGATGTCGATAACAGACCCCCCGTTGCGGCGCACGCACGTGTCCACCGAACCGCGATTGAGGATGGACAGCCCACACTCTGTCACCCATTCCTCCAAGGCCGTCCCCCTCCCGTCAGTCGTCCGGGAGCCCCACGCCGTGGATTTGGCGTTGGGGTCCCCCATTACAATGACGGGGAGAGAAGAGCCTTGGGTTACTGCGCCCAACCTGACCAAAAACCGCTCGAACTCGACGAGGGGGCGATTGGGGGAGAAATAGACTCCCACAACCACCACCCCGCCGACCCGAGCGGCTACGAAACCTCCCCCTCTCCCGACGAGGACGAGAGGGGGAGTGCCCGCCGCCATACGCTGAATGATGGCCACCGAGCCGTCCGCGTCGCAGATCCAGTCGGAACGGACCGGGACGCGGTAGGGCTCAGCGGCCACTGCCAGACCGACCTGCCACTCCGCCATGGCCTGAAGAAGAAGATCCTGGGCCGCGGCGGAGTGGTTAAGGTTCGCCTGTAGAAGGTTGAGCTGGAGAGCCATAAATTAGTGGGTCTCCATATCAACCTCCCCCGACGGCCGATCCGTGGCGGCGGTAGGGCCCGATGGCAGCACGCCTTTGCCGGGGCCCTTCTTTTTGGCCTTGGGGGACCGGGCGCATGCCTTACCCCCAGGGCGATGGTCGGCCACCCTCCCAGCCTCCTCACAGAGGGGACAGTGGGGGGGGGCAGAGCATTCACGGGCTCTGTGCCCTGGCCGAGCGCAGCGGAAACAGTTTCCGCTGCGGTCGACCGAAGACTTGCACTGGGCCCCGATATGGCCCAGCGCAAAACACCTGAAGCATCGGCCGGGGCGAGATTCCAAAAGGGTCGTCCCGGCCGATACCCAGCCCACCAACAGCCGCCCGCTGGCGACCTTTTTCGCGACCGCCACGGGGCAGGAGACCACAATGGCCCCCAGCCCCGCAGAGGTAGCCCTCCCAATTTCTCCCGGCCTGATAAGGTCGGGAGTGCAGCCACCGACAGCTGCCACCGCCGACACCACCTCCTCCTTCGAGACTGAGTCGTCCAGGCCCGAGACGCGGATGTCTGCCCGCATCACCGGCCTGGAGACTTTCACCTCCTCCGGCTCGTAGATTGCGCGGAGGCGCTCTGCGAGCCGATCGGCCTTTTCGTCCCGGGCCTCTCCTGCCAACTCTAGGACCCGGGCCCCCGTCACCGCCTTGCGGAACCGCACCGAGGCAATGCCGAGGTCGGCAAGGCGTATCTTCGCCTTGGCCTCGGCGATCACCGCCTCGTAGGTGCGGCCTCGCTCCACTGCGCCCGGCAGCAGCGTCATCACGACTGCTGCGGATGATGGCGGGCGCAGCGCCTTCTTTTTGGCGGGGGCTGTTGCCGATCGGCCCGGCTGTGGTGCCGGCCTGGC
Organism: Musotima nitidalis; assembly: GCA_949126915.1. Classification (NCBI taxonomy): domain Eukaryota; kingdom Metazoa; phylum Arthropoda; class Insecta; order Lepidoptera; family Crambidae; genus Musotima; species Musotima nitidalis. The sequence goes on from OX421422.1 coordinate 9,131,846, forward strand.
AGGAGCAGCGCTCCGCGACCCTTTGGCCTGCGCCGCCACTCTCCCTTTGGGGCGGCGCGAGACCACAGTGGTCCAGGTCTCCCGTTGCTGGCCACCCGACTGGGACGGGGTGGCAACGGGAGCCGCTGGACGGACCTCCGATGGAGAGAGAGGAACAGCCGGTGCGGACGCCGAAACAGGCACCGGCTGCTTCTTCCCCTTTCCCTTCCCCTTCCCCTTCTTGGTAGGGGGAGGAGGGGGCCGCGCTGGAGCCACAGCAGGGGCCGAAGATGGGCCCGGCTGCGGCGAAAGGGCCGCCCGGTCGGCCCGAAGTGGGGGACGCACCGACTTCTCGGGCAGCAGGCGGCCGCACACCTCCAGGCCCTCGAAGCGCGCATCCAGACGTGCCCGGAGCTCCTGCAAATCCCGCCCGAACCGCTCTTCTACCTGTGTCAGATCCACAGGCCTCCGCACCTCCTCGCGAAGGGAGGAGACCTCTCTGATGAGTTGAGCCTGTTGCGACAGGAGGCGGGCGTTCTCCAGCCTCGAAGTCTTTTCTGCGGCTTCATTGCTACTCCTCAGGCGCTCCACCTCCTGTCGCAGCATCTCTTCCTCTGCCGTCGGGGGACGAGCCACCATGGCACTAAGGCACTTTTTTCCTACCTCGACAGCGTGGCTGAAACCGCCGTGGAAAGTCCCCTTCAACGAAGAGGACCTTTTCGTCATCTCGTCGATGGCGGTCAGGCATTTTGATAGCCTGTCCGCCAGTGTGTGCGACGAAACGTCGTCCACCGAGTCCCAGCCCGCTGTCATGGCCCGAAAGTCTGTGGCACAATCTGATCTGGGCGCGCGCGAGGGGCCCGGCATCGACTCCCGATCCCTTCTCTCGCGCTCAACCTCCAGCCTATCCTGCGCCCGGTCAACACTCAGCGCCCTCCTGGCCTTACTGAGTCCGACCGTAAGGCCGTAGGAAGAAACGCGGCCACGGGATCGGCCGCGCTTCGTCGACACTCTGACGTCGTCCAGGGCCATGTCGGCCTCGCTAACCGAGCTCGCCCAGCTCGACCTCTTCCTTTTTTGGCGAAGGCAGTAGGGCTGAACCCCAGACGAACTGCCTTCGCCAAACTCCATGTCTGACGTCTCCGACGCTTTCGCGGGACCCACAGTATCCATGGTCCCCGCCGAACCGTCGGAGAGAATCTCCTCCGGCGCCGGCGTCGAGACGAACCTGCCATGCTCGTCCCTCGGCGGGCCCGGCCCTCCACCGCCCCTAAGGCGCAACACACCACCACGTCGCTTGGCAGCACAAAAATCCAGTAAAGGAAAGCCAGGGTTGTCGGTGCGGAGATCAGCAGAATGCCGACCCCCGAAGCAGCTTTTGCCCCCTCCGTATAACACGGGGCAGACACCCGCCGAAGCGGGTGTGCAGGATTCCCCCTTTCGAGGACCTGCCCGGAGAATATTTGTAAGTCTGCTTGTCATTATTTAATACTCCCTCTCTTTTTTCGGGGGTGAGCTCCCCCGCACGCTAGCGACTGGACTCCCTCCAGCCATGCATCCCTTCGGCACGATCCGCTCACCTTGGGATTGGGGTAATTTATTATAGTGGTATTCTTCCACGCGGCACCACTCTCAGTGAGCGGCACCTCCGGTCCGCAGACTGCGGATTACGGATTGCCCGACGGGGAGTCAAGAGACCCCCCCGACAGCCACTGGGATGTAACTGCCGGACTCGCCGCGCCGCAGGCCTTGCAGGCCTGCCACCCACCGCCGCTTGAAAGCGGCCACTGCCCTCGAAAGGGCGAAACAAGAGGCGCGAAATACGCCTCGCCACCACTGGGAAAATGGGCTGCATCCCCTGCCACCTCAGATGAGCTGAGGCGTGCTGGGAGCAGCCGACACCCTACGCCGTATGACAATGACACAACTGGGCCGCTTTCCAGCCGCGAAATGCGACCGGGGGTGCGCCCCACAAAACCCGCCAGTTTTGGTCCGCGCCGGACTTACAAATGCCGGTACCACAATGTGTGGCATGCCCCTATCCGCCACCTGGGGACGCGCCCGATGGGAGTCTGGCAACTCCACACGGGATCAATATCTATCTCAGCCAACGCGCTGTAAGGATTTATTTTGGTAATTTGAATTTTAGATCTTGGAAGGGTTAGGTTATTAGTAAGGTTGCTATTTTTTTTAATGTAGCCTATTTTACCCGAAGATAGTGTAGCTTTCCCACGGTATAAGATTTTTTCAAATCGGTATTGTAGTTTCGGAGCCTATTCGATGCAAGCAAACAATCAAATCATTCCTTTTTATAATATTATTATAGACAACAAAAGTTCTAAAATTTTTGAAATCTTCTAACGAACGATAAAAATTATCACAAAATCTCAATAGTCAGACCAAAATGAACCGCGCCATGATCTAAAAAAACTGTTCTTGTTTGCTTAAAAAAAATCTATATAATTTATTTATTTTCAGTTAGAATCCTGGATAATGTTTTCTTATGTGTTTTGTGTATGTATATATTATTTGCTATTGTATACTCATACGAAATTTGTTGTTTTAATTTATTTTGTTTTACTTTTTTGCATATGTATTTTACCTATCCTTGTTTTTTGTTTTATCTTTCTGACTCCTCATGAGGTTAGCTGGAAGAGATCTCTTATAGAGATAAGTTCGCCTTTGTACATGTCCTTTTTATTTGTAATGTTTTGTTATTTTTGTTTTATGTGCAATAAAGAGTTAAATAAATAAATAAATAATATCCACATAATATCAACGATTGCAGCAAATCAACCCAAATAGCTGTACTTACTCCGATCAGTTCTTAGAAGTTATCTATTGAATAATAAAGCATTAGATAAATATTACGTATTTCAACCGCAGTTGGATACTATTTGAAGGCATTTTAAATACATAAGTGATTAGTAGTCATTAGGAGGAAGACTCTCGATCGCTGGGAAGGTCTAAGTTCATTTAACTGCGGTGTCCGACAAATTTGATACACCTTATGTACACATATCACAGACAGTGCGAATTGTACATAGTCCTTATCTAATTATAGCGCTTTCACCCCTTCACATATTAACTGTCTCCCGCTTTAAAGGGAGCTATGAATAATGAGATTTAACACCTCATATTGTTTGAGATGTTTAAAATTTATATATATATCCTTTATTGCACATTTAACAAAACAAAGAAACACATATACAAATTAAGCAAGTACAAAGGTGGGCTTATCTCTAAGAGAGATCTCTTCCAGCCAACCTTAACAGGAGTGAGAATTTTGTATGTGGGATAAAAAAAAAATATTACAATAGGACAAAAACAAAACAGTGAAACTAAATACAAACAAATTTAAAAAAATAATATATATAAATAAATAAATAAAGTACATATATACAACTCTTAACTCTGTGATAAACTCTTAAGGAAGTTCTCCTTTATCTTCTTCTTAAAAGACATCACTGACAGACTCTCACGGATATCAGCCGGCAGCTTATTCCACAACTGCGCCGCACGGGCGGAATACTTACTTACATCGTGGGGTGCAGTAAAGATTTGAGTAGGCATATGTTTGGTATAAATATCCTTACAAGAGGTCTTTTATTGCATATTAAAAAAATTGACAAACACATTTTAAGTTTCCAATATATAAGTGATTAGCGGGGAGACTCCCGATCGCTGGTAAACTCTAACTACATTATACCGCAACCGTGTCCGACAAATTTAATACGCACTATGTACACATAACACTGACAGTGCAAAGTGTGTGTGTACATTGTATGTCCCCAATAATAGCTCTATCCCCTTTACGCATAAACTGTCATCCGCTTTAAAAAGAGGGATGAAAATAATAAAATTTCACACTTCTGAAATGTTGAGATTTCAGGGGTCATTAGCGCAAAGTTTACCTAAATCGCACCAGTACCAGATTTGGGTACTCATATCTGTTGCCAACATTGAAATAAATAAAATATCTCGTAGGAATATTGTCTGACGACAACTGTCTTACGTAACATAACTGTCTTCCGTTTTCAAGAGTACAGCTATTGAAATATGGAGTCTTAATAACTGAGGTTGCTTAAAAGTCTCAGCGCCCACAAACAATTTATTTCAATCTTCAGTGACACCTATACCAGATTTACGTATTTGTTGCCATCATCGTAAACAAAGTAAACGAACGAGTGACATCGTTTCTCTCGTTAAATGTATAAAAAATCTACCATACTACTAAAACTTCCTTAAACCACCTTACTGCCTTACAATGGAACAAAAGAACCCTTGTAACAGCAAATTGCTGAGTTGACTGTCGCAATTTTCACCGCAATGTTTGATGGCTCTCAGCAAATATCTGGTTTCAATTTTCTCACAATTAAGTCCAGGTTGCGTTCAATCGCCAAGTAGCACTTAGTTCTAATGGGTTATTTCGCAGGGGAAGACGTTCGGGTGGAGTTGAAATCTTTTGAGAAGGGTTCGTGTAGCTATTATGTTGCTTTACGTGAGGAGAAGACAATTGGGAGATGATAATAACAATGGAACTGTTATTAAAGCAATATAATATTTCGTTTGCTTTAATTTTATATTTGATTATTCTAGTATTTATAAATCTTATCTATCACATAAACAATCCTCTTACGAAGCTATTAAAAAAACTATGATAAAGCTAAAGAAAAATATTAGTGGAAATTTTGCAGTAACATGCGTAGTAAAAAAGAATTTTAAAAAAATAACTCAACTAAACTTTGTAATATATTTTTAAAGTACATACATACATAATATCATGCATGTTTCCCCAAAGGGGTAGGCAGAGGCATATTTCGTCCACACTTCGTCAATTATAATTTGGTACCACGCATTAAGTGGCGGGCCTATTGCCGCTACAGTGATCCGTAATAATCAAACCCACGCCATTAGAAGCAAAGAACTGGTCCAATCTCAGCGTTAAATCAGCTGTAAATCAATTGATTTATGTACAAATGTATAAATCAAACTAATATAGAAGAGATAAGCTGGAACAAACTCGACTGATGCGTAGCTAAAGCTATACGATTAATGAAGTTGTAAGCTTTGTGATTCTATAGGAGGGCGTGTGCAGTGAAAATACAATTTCTCATAGGGAAAGTTAATAAATGACCTGCAGAAACCCTGGTGCACATGTCGAAACATCGATCATACGCCGCGGGGGGCAAGACTGATGACTGGAGGGGCTAATGCTATTGCTATGCGAGCTTAACCACTTTATAAAGTTACTTTCCAAGTCATATGGTGTTTGCGAAAATCCACGAAAGACGACAACGATTTCCGTTTTATATTTTTCGAGGATCTTTACTAATTTTGTATTATGGAATGATTGATTGGTTTTTCTACATTTTCGAATGTAAGTAATGGGTACATTTTGATGAATATGGACAGGAACAGCAAATTCACTTTTTTCTAGGCATTTATACTTAATATTTCAATTAATCAAACTCTTAATTATATTAGACAATCCTCTTTGGTATAAAGGAACCGTAGGGAAGGATTAATGAAATGCGTTCTTAAGGGAAACTCTGTATAAACTAAATGCTCCAAAGTATCGTTAAGTTTTGAGATTTGGATTAATAAATAATATTACTTTTTACCGGAGGAAATTAAACAAAATCCATTTTTTTATGATAAATATTTAATATACGTTTTTATTCAATCCTTTAATATTGCTATTAAAAGACGCTACAGATTTTTTTATACCAATGCTCTGGAGCATTAAAAATACCTGTAATTGTAATATAGTATAACGCTTCAACTGCTGTTACAAAGTTATTTCAGAAATATATATATAGCATAGCTTAAAAATACATTTCATTATTTACATACATTCTTTTGTTTGTTTGTTGGTTTCATTGTAGTAGTTTATGAGAGTTTATGAGTTGGTTTCATTATAGAAATGAGTGTGAGAGATAACACTCATTTCCTGTTCGGTTTGAAACCCACACTGCCTTGTTGTTGGCATTGCTGATTCTAAGCCAATGTCGCTTATCTCCAGCATCTCAGACTCACTGGGGACAACACAGTGGCAGTGAGTGTATACCAACACTTCCCGAGTTGTTTGCTAAACAATTAAGTGACTCCCATTATTGTTTATACTAATTAAACTGGTGGGCCTGGTCTTCTTATAATTCTTATAATATAAAATATGTATAGAATAGAAAAGAGCGGCGTCTCCAAACACAGGCTTTTCAGCTTAAATGGAGACTCCATCCACTTAGTATTTAAGTTCAACTATGTAAACGAAAATAAATTTTTTATTTATTTTATTATTTATAAGTAGAAATCCACCAAAATTCATTATCTACCACTAAATAATAGGTAAGATATTTATTAAGTGTTGTGATAAGTGGTATTAGGGATTTATAGCATGATACGATAATCGAAACAAGATATGATAGAACGGGGAAGAACCTATAGTTAGTTAGTTTAATTGTGTGTATGTAAATTTTAACCTAATCTAGTCTTATAATTAAAATTTTATTGTATACTAGCGGCCCGTCCCGGCTTCGCACGGGCAGACATAAATTGGTACGGATATTTAAATTATAAGCATACTAATTAAAACGACCATAAATCACTAATTTGGAAAAAATTGTATGCTTATCTTAAAGCCTCCCTAGTTCATAGTGGTGCACCGCCTTCTCCCGCACTGCCCCTTTCTCGTCGAGTTAGTTACTCGATGCGCTGCGTGGCGGCCGCCGCCGGCATGTATTTTTATTTTAATTTCATAATATCTTTTGAATGGAATGTCCGATTTAAATAATTCAAAAAGTAATCATCAGGCATTGAGACAGTTTTTAATATTAAATTATTTATTTGGATAAAAATGTATATATGGTATGGATAACACGGTCTGATTTTGATCAGCATTTCTATCAATTTGTTAATCATAAAAAAGTGGTTATAGTGACGTAACTACAATAGTTAGACATTTGGTCTCGCGAAGTTTTTTGTAGATATTGATATATTCTATAATATTGTTGCACATTTTTTGTCCTATTATTAATACTATTTGCAGCGTATGCGATGAAAGACATTTTATGGCTATTTTTTTTACACCTTCGGTTGGTTTTAATAGGAATTTCTAAATATTTCTATAGTAATCTAGTACTAAATATAGATTATGTTACTCAGTGATAATGTAGCTTTCTAATAAAAAATCTAATAAAGAATTATTAAAATCGGTTCAGTACTTTTTGAGTTTATGCGTTACATACAAAAATATAAATCTTTCTTCTTTATAATATTAGTATAGATATACTAAAATAGATCTTAAGTTCCTTTGTCACTAACCATTATGAGTCATTGATATTTGAATACATAGTATTATTATTTATTATAGTCGAATAACGACAAAAGGTTAATAATTGTTTTTAATATTATAAAACAATTAGGCTATTGGAAGTGTTGAGTTGTGTTTATATAAGTGAGTAACTCGAGTATAATTGGTTATCGGGTGCAATCGATGTTATAACATAAAACTGTCAAACTGATTGACATTGATTTAAAAACCTAAAAGGATCCTTAAGTTTTATAAATCCAGTAATTTTGTTTAACTACAAGCAGGACACAAGATTGCGTGTAAAGATAGAAGATCTGGTACTGCAGTTGTACAATCAACTACATTTCAAGCGTAACACCTACGTTACGTTACGCAAACTCAACGCCTTGTAATAAGAGCTAATTTTGAACTGGCATGATTGATACGCCTGACACGAGGCTGTCTTTATCTATCTAGCATCCCATCTAGCACCACCAAACGATGTTATACCTTTAGTTTTATCGAGTCGACTATGTAACGCAAGGATAATTTCATTCGACTTAGTTGGCCAGAGCTACAACCGAACAAAACAACGTAGTAACCCTCAGCTCACCTGTTCGTGACACCGAATAATTGAGTTCATCCTCATTGTATTGACAACGGATCAATTTCTAATTGCTCAAAACTAACGATCCAACCGCGGGTAGGTACGTCATAATAATTAGTGGCAAATACCCACAACTAGATTTCTTCCATCACGCCAATTAGTCGGTTACTTCATGAAAACAAGTCAATCAAAGCACATTAGTGCAGTTGCTACAATGCACATGTTGAGCTGACTTGTGACATTTTAACTAAGTGGTGAAAATGGTCAAATGTGAATCTTTTATGTTGTGTGTGTGTTTGTTTGTAATGGTCAATGTTGTCCGATTTGCAGCAAGCGATGGTAAGTTAAAAGTGTCTTCGTGAACTCCTATGAAATACAATATGACGTACTGGATCAATGTAATGTATTAAAGTAGTATACTTGAGAAGCTTTGTTAAGTTTTATTTTATCGTTCTATAGAATGTATTTACTTAATAAAAGGTAATACGATAAAATTAACAATGTTAAAATATACCTACCGAACAATGTCAACGATACTTTTTTAAATTCGGTTGTATCATACTTAATTCAATTTTTTATTTCAAACGTGCAACAATGAGATTAAAATATATTGTTTTTTATGGAGCACCGAAATATTCAGTGAATGTAAAAATTGCTTCAATTTAGTAAATTAATTTCATATTTATTATTTAATCATTATATGACTTTGCTTCCCAATATTGAAAAGTCAGAAACAATTTAATTATAAAAGTTTTCTTTTAGATGGGCAACCATACTGTTTGATCAGTGATGCCAGTTAAATTATAATTTCTATATTAAAATGTCCATATAAAGGCTGTACAGAGGCGAAAATACAAAAAGCTGAATTCACCCAAATCATTTCTTCACCCTTGTAAATATTAATAATTTAAAAGGCTTCTGGAATTTTTAGTTTTTTAAATGTAATGCTTTCCGAAATTCAGATGCAATAATATGTCAGTGAAATACAATGTTTGAGTATTGTATGTTTTAATCACGTTTTTAAAATACACATAACTGTCAATATAGTACTACACACTACTTCACTTGCTTTTTTTCCTATTATGGATCTGAATAAAAAAATATAAATCCTTATTATTATTATAGGTATTATTGTTTCTAAATTTTAAAAAACGTTTTGATATTTTACAATACATCTCAAGTATCGCTCGTCCGCAGTATCCCAATAAACATAAATAAATAAATATTTTCTGACTATAACACCAATTATTTAGTTCCAAGATAAGTATCATTAGGAACTTGTGTTATGGATAATAAATAACGGATAAACTAAACATATGTAAACACTTTTTTTTTTTTCGTAAATAAATTCTTAATATACATAGGAAACACCCAGACCAGGTCCCTAAGTGGAGAACGCCATTTTGTTTCGATTTCCATGAGTTCGGCGGTACGACAGAATCGATTCGAAATCCATTTTGCCTTATAATCGATTGCCATCGAACTCGGCGGTAGGCCCCCAGAACATTTATATTCATGTTCATGCACACAAAGATTTGTCCTGCGTGGTATTCGAAACCTCGACCTCGCCATTCTCGCCACCACGCCATATCGGTCGTCTACTTTAATTACCAATATACTTAACAATATTGTCTAACATTTTTGGGTATCTACTCGAACTGTTATAAAGTTTTTGCTAGTATAGATGTTTTCAGTCACACATCACATCACAACAGCCTTGTAAAGTATACTGCTGAAAATTAGCCTCTCCAATAGTCACATTACATTGAGAGTAGTTCCCCATAATCACCACTCTGAGGGCCTACTCCAATTCAACGAAAACGAAACTTCGTTATACCTATCTCTTTTACTCTCTAGGTATATCATTATCGAGTGAAAGGGATGGGTATAACGAAGTTTCGTTTTTGTTGAATTTGAACCCGCCTGGGGTTGGTGAACGTAGTTTAAACCAATACGCAGAATGACGCTGCTGCCCATCATTCGGTAGGATTTCTCTTCGTCGACTCTTACGATCACCGTGAGATGAGAGGGGGTGGCACTATTCTAGGACAGACTCCACACGGCACCACGAATGTTTTCAGTACCTTAACACAAATAATTACGTACAGAACGCAATGCGACCTGCGTTCATAAGGATAGTTACGGGAACAATGTCACCAAATTACTATTGTTCCTGAATTTGGAATAAGCAATTCATTTTTTATTATACTTGGCAAAGATCACCCGGTTATTTTAAAGTCGCATGACAAAATATTAGGTCGGGGAAAAAGTCTTTTCGCATAACGTAGGTATAAACTTATTATAAATTTTTTTTGACTGTACTATTTGTGTCTGGCTGGTTTTGGTAACATTAAAAAGGTTCCATTATAAAGAAAAGAAAAAAATAAAAAAAAGTTGTTTCCCGCTATTTTTCATTTGTTTTTCTCTCCGTAAAAATGAGTGAATCTAATGAAGAAATTCGATACATTTTAAAATTTTATTATAAAAAAGGCAAAAATGCAACTCAAGCAGTGAAAAAAATTTGTGATGTTTATGGACCTGATGCAGTGTCAGTAAGAGTAGCACAAATTTGGTTCAAACGTTTTCAGTCCGGAAATTTTGATGTTCTTTAACATCTTTATGCACCTCGCTCTGGTCGCCCTGTTACGAATAAAATGGACGCCATTTTTGAAAGAGTGGAGCAAGATCGGCATATTAGTAGTTACGATGTAGCTGAAGAACTGGGAATTGACCACAAAACAGTTTTGACCCATTTGAAGAAAGCTGGTTATACAAAAAAGCTCGATATTTGGGTGCCACACGAGCTCACTCAAAGAAACTTAATGAACCGTGTACTCATTTGCGATTCATTATTGAGACGTAATGAAACCGAGCCGTTTTTGAAGAGATTGATAACTGGCGATGAAAAGTGGATCACGTACGACAAGAACGTGCGAAAAAGGTCGTGGTCGAAAGTTGGCCAGGCTTCACAGACTGTGGCCAAACCTGGCCTAACACGAAATAAGGTGATGCTGTGTGTATGGTGGGATTGGAAGGGCATTGTTTATTATGAGCTTTTACCGCCCGGCAAAACCATCGATTCTGATCTTTACTGCCAGCAACTGATTAGATTAAAGGAAGCAGTCGAGAGAAAACGGCCGGAATTGATCAACAGGAAGGGTGTGGTCTTTCATCACGATAACGCTAGACCACACACATCTTTAGCCACTCAGCAAAAATTAAGAGAGTTCGACTGGGAGGTCCTAGTGCATCCACCATATAGCCCTGACCTTGCGCCTTCAGATTTTCACCTGTTTCGGTCTCTGCAGAATTCTTTAGGTTCTGTAAGGTTGACCTCAAGAGAGGACTGCCAAACCTATTTGTCCCGTTTTTTTGATCAGAAGTCCCAAAGTTTCTACAGTAACGGGATAATGTCTCTGCCCACAAAATGGCAGAAAGTTATTCAACAAAACGGTACATATATATTGTAAATAAATGTAAATAAACTTTGAAAAAAATGTCTTGACTTTTCATACAAAAATACGAAAAGACTTTTTCCCCAACCTATTACTATCATACATTGGATTCTAGATCTGTTTTACCTAACTCAGATGATTTGACTGAGATATACTATAAAATTTTGTTAAATCTTTTTTCTTTCAATGTAGGTAGGTAATATTTTTACTATTGGCGTTTTGAGATACGACATTGTGATTTTGATATTAGAAATTTTAAACTTAGTTGTTTTGTACTTCGGGGCTTCATCATTAGGTTATTAGAACCATTAGGTATTGTAATTTTAGGGGTTTTGAACATCGGGGTTATAACTTTAGGTATTTTAATTCTAGGTGTTTTAATACGTACTCATTTTTTTTTAAATAATAATAATAGATATAAGTACTAGTCAAAGCCTTAACAGTAAATAATTACACACAGAAAGCTGCTCAAAGTGCGTCCCTAAGGAGAGTTGTCGGGCGTACGGGAACCTGAACAGAGAGGAGCAGATCAAGTGGCAAGAGCGATTTCAGTGTGAAGAGCCTTTAGACAAAAGCTCGCCCATTATCCCGGGTTTCTCGTCCGCAGCCAAAGGTGATCTGGTAAGCAAATGTTGTAAATTTAATCAAGGCTTCAGTGGATTTAGGTGTACAAAGATCTTATGGGTATAAGATCTTTGTACTTCTACGTACTATTTTAGATTATATGTATAAAGAACTAGTGCTTTGCCCGCGACATTGTCCGCGTGAAATTTGATAATACCGCGCATCTTGTTTAAGTAAATTTAAATCTCATATTATGTCAGCTAATAAACCTAACAAAATTATTTCACGCTTCTAATTTTAAGAATGAAGACTTTCCATACAAACTTTCACCCCATTTTATTTTTTACGTCGGTAACATCCCGCCCGCGTTCAAAGTCCGCCGGGCCAAAACCGGGAGGACATCCTCAGAGAGGTGAAGTGGACGCGCCCTTCCTACCTCCTTGTTTGACCATAGCGTGTGTGACCGATTTCTCGGAGGGTCAACTCAGCTACTCTGCTCTTTCGCCCCACCAGGGAGAGCTGAGTAGCCCCCCCACCACGTCAAAGTGGAGACCAGTCGGGTCTCCTTCAAAACCTGACTTTTGAGTTTGCCTGCAGTTTTAGTTTTGAAAAATGCATTTAAGATCTGCCTTTTGCCTAAAAGAGGATCGAAAGGGGTGTGGGACTCACCACCGCCAGACGCGTCTGCCAGCAGTTATACCCGCTAAAAATCTTCCGACGACGCCTGGCCGCTTGTTGAAAAAGAGGCGGGGGCCAGAACCTGAGTTGGCCGCAGGCGAGGTGTCTGACACCCTGTCTGCGGCCAAGTTCCCCTCACCTATACCGGGAGGACCTAATCAAAGAGGCGCAGTAGACGCACCCCTCCTACCTCTTTGTGCCACCAAAGCGTGTGGCTGGCTTCCCGGAGGGTCAATATTTAGGCTGCCTCCGCTTCCTAAGACCCTCCTGGCGCTGCTTGACGGGCCCTCCTGGCCCACCCGCTGCGCCACAAGTCTCTCTTAGTTTCCCCCTCGGTTGTCAGTACTAAGGGCAGCCAGAGTCGCCAACCTCTGAATGTTACCTTTCCCGGCTTCCGGGAGTTACTCAGCCCCCCCACCACGCCAAGGTCAACGAGACCTGTCCGGGGGGGGGCAACTTCAATCTCTATTTCTACCCCTTACAACCTTTCTTTCGCATTAAAAAGTAGTTTTGGCTAAAAGCAAGACAGACAGAGCCACTTTCGCATTTATAATATTAGTATGGATTGAATGGATCAAGGAATCGGTTTACAAATACGAAAGTCTATTGTTTCATGTCCTCTGGGCAATTGTACAATTCCTCAGAAGTCACAAGTCAGAATAACAAGGTTTTTTAAAGATTGATTGATTTGAATATAAAAAGTAACGTGATCAAAATAGATTGAGATTTTCGCGTTTAATTATTTTTGTATGCATTTAAGGTTTATAAGTAGTGCTGAAGAACAGAGAACTATGATTAATAACGTTTATGGCGAAATTTGGTGAAAATTTTTCAGAATTTCGGAGGTTTTTTTTTATTTTACTTCAAATGGAAGGTAGTTATTGCTCTTTACGACACAGGAAGTTACTAAAGTCTCAAATTTAGTAGCGCTTAACGCTATAGGTACTTATTTCCAGTTTGGAAGGTTTTATAACTAAGTAGTGCAATTATAAGCATTAAGACAAAAACATCTTGGGACTTATTACAATACAAGATCTCAAGTTAAACCAGGTTTGAAACTAGGCCCGGGGGGTTTTAGGCGGCGGGGGCAGGGGGCCCGTTCCGTCTTGCTGTAGACCCCCCCAGAAGTCCGACAGTTACGCCAAGGCCGCACAAGGAGGTAGAGGGGGGCGCTGCACATCGCGCCTCACTGAGGAGGCCCTCCCGGTTCTCCGATCTGAGGAACGTTGGCCGCGGGCGGGGTGCCAGAAGCTACAAACCCAGGCACTGGCCCCTCGCCCCTTTTCAACAGCGATGAGCGTCGTCGTAAGTTTTTCAGAGGGCAGGACTGCGGTGGTCGCATCTGCCGCAGTAAGCCCCCCACTCCTCTCTCGGTCCCCCCATTGGCCGGGAGGCAGTGCGTAAACAGCATTTTTTACCGACGAATATAAAAAATAAGAAGGTTTAAAACTAGTGCTGTCACTGTCTTCATTTTATTAAAAAAAACCTTGGTTTTGTAATAAGCCCCCTCGTGTCAAGGGGTGTGTTGCGGTGCTAATTGGAATTTAAGCACGCTGTTATGCAAATATCATTTATAATCAGGTGAACATTATAACATATTCAGAAGCATTTATATGTTAACGCATAATTTGTGGTTTCTAAAATCAGTCTTTGATCTATAGTGTAAGAAAGCAAGTTAATCCGAAGATCCTCTTAAATATAGTATATGGTAGTCGTGAAATCGAAAAAAGGGTCTTTAAAGTCTAGCGTATTCAAGCTTTGCTAGATGTCTTATCAATATGTGAAACAGGGAATAAATACAAAAGTTGTCCAAAAACATCCGTTTATTAATATTAAAATCAATACGTTAATAAACAGACCAGTATTAGTAAAAGTATTGGTCAATAAGTCTTTAAAGTATGCCTGGACCTAGCGATTGCTATGTCATATAAGATAATGAACGTACTACGTAATTAGAATGGAATAGAAAGGGAACACAAATTTTTGGCACAAAAGACAATAATGAAACAACGAACATATAAAATAATAATATGTAATATGTTCGTTATAAGTTCTATCTAAATATAAGTAGAATGTAATTAGTTCTGCTCTTGTTTACCTAAAAAATACTTGTAATTGTCATGAAAGTTTTAACACAATTATAAAAGACAATAATACGAGTATGATCAATAACATTTTCGAGTCAGTAAATTACCAAATTAATGTACAGGCAAATTAATGAAAGAAAAATATCCCCACACTTCGTCAGGCTACTTGAAATATTTATTAAAATCCAGTAAATCCTCAACCACCAACTTTCGTCACAGTCATAAATTTCAGTTTGCAATGCAAATTGCTATTAAGCACTGTTTAATTTTGTGCACTTTCGTATTAAAATTGCAATTTTGTTGGCGTACAACGATTTATCATGTAATGAACGTGTCATTTATACATCGCCCACCGTAAGCGCGTATGATGGACGAGCTCCACAAATAAGCGAATCAACTATGTCATGATTAAGCTGTGGCGCTAACATGATTATTATGATATTAATCTATGATTACCATAATGTGGTCAAAGGGTCGGAAAGGACATAATCTTGATTCGACTTGCCCACTGCATTAGTACTGATCTGTTTATTACAGATGACTGTAATTTTGCCAAGTCTTGTTAAACCAGTTTTTGCTCACGAGGCTCTAAGCGTAATTCTTGGGCACAACCAGAATAATGATGTGATTGTAATGAAATGATGGGTTAATAAATAAGTTCAAGTTTAAGGACTAAAGTCTATAAACGGACTTATATTTTTCTGTACTTTTGTTTGGAATATTGTAAAGCTGTCACAGTTTTACTTTAAAACTCTAAATAAACTATTCCGTTAGAAGTCGGTGCACTTGTAAGCTTAAAAGCATTTCTCGGAATCGGAAAAATGGTCTTTAAACAATAGCAATAATTTAAAACAACCAATGTAAATAGTCCTCGTTATATAATAGATGAAAGAAAAAACTCGAACGCTACCTATAGAAAAAATAGTACTTACCCTACTTTTTTATATTTTGTACATTATCGGCATATTTAATATTAACGCCAAAAGCTAGTAAAGGACATCAGGTTTCCTAACCAATCGCTCAACCGGCTACACAAGTCTTGAACTTATTACATACCTATTGCTTTCAGGTTTGTTGTCCAGAAAATGTGTGGGGTGTTGCAGACCCGCCACCACAAGAATCAAATCAGAAATCTGACCAGAATCCAGACCAGAATCCAGACCAGAATCTAGATCAGAATCCAGGCCAGAATCCAGACCAGAATCCGGACCAGAATCCAAACCTGAATCAGAGAAGCAACTTCAACTATAGACCAAACTATGAAGTAAATGAAGATAACCAAGAATTTAATCCCGATGACTCAAATGGATACGATGACTATGATTACGATGCTCAGAGGGATTATAGAGGGAACAGGCGACCTAATTGGCAAAACAGACGTCGCCAGCAAAACAGTGGACGAAATCCTTACTTCATGCCTGCGAATACTAATGTTGATAGTGGCTCACGTGGTAGTGGCTCTCGAGGTAGTGGATCTCGTGGTAGTGGTAATCGGAACAATGCTAGGAGAACATTTGGTGGACAATGTCCTACAACAAGCTTTCCTCCAAACGTTGATTCTGGATGCTGCGGTCTCGAAGCTTCGACGAACAATGGGGTGAATGGTCAGTGTGTTTTTTTAAATTATTAACAACTAGCTAGCGGCTGCCCGCGACTGTGTCTACGTGACCAATATATAAACCTTCCTCTTGAATCAATCTATCTATTAAAAAGCATCAATCTAATCATCAAAGCATCAATCCCGCATCAAAATCCGTTGCGTAGTTTTAAAGATCTTAAGATGCTAAGGCATACATAGGGGCAGACAGATAGCGGGAATCGACTTTGTTTTCTACTATGGCACATAATTGCTTTTATTGTAATTTATAAAACTAGTAAAGTTCTGAAGGAATAAAAAATTTTTAATTGATATGTAAACACTTCAAAAATCTCTTTACGTCTTATAAGATTATGTTTTACAATATATAAAGGCTATTTTCAGACTCACCAAACTATAGAAACAATCAATACGGATCGGAAAACAGAAACACCTGGATGCCTCAGAGAAACCAGCCGTCTCAAGGGTGGCCGTCGTGGATGTCGCAGGGATATGGCAGGAGGAAAAGGGATGACAACGTCACTGTGTCTGTAGGAAACCGTATTGCAGGTTCACATGAAACAAAAATACTTTGGTTACATTTATCACAGGAGTACTTACACCTTTTTGTCGAATCTATTGTGCAACTCATTGCTCTTAATACCTTCAAATATCCTAGTTATAGCTTTGATGACTTTGGTTTTGCTTACAAAACAGTTGTGTCTCGTAGCTTCACGGTACTCTGTGGTCAAAAACTATTACTGAATTAAGTTCATTGAGGTTCATCTAAAGACTGTTGGGTGACCATTTGCGTGGAATTGATATAGAGCGCTTCCGTGCTACATATCATAGTCAGTTAGTCACGTGAAGCCAAATCGCATTGTTAAAGAGCGCTTCTGTTCTTCATATGATAGTCAGTTAGTCACGTTAAAGTCACTATTGGGAGGCTTAAATAATCTCAGCAAAAGGACGGCACACAAGCCTTTTTTTTTTTTTATTTACGTCGGTAATAAAATGCATTTACGCACTGTCTTCCGCCCAAAGGGGGCCCGAGAGAAGTGTGTGGGACTCACCACCGGCAGACACGACCGCCAGCAATAATACCCACTAAATATCTTCAGATGAGGCCCGCCGTTTGTTGAGAAAGAGGCGTGGGGCCAGTACCTGGGTTGCAGCTCTGACACCCCGCCCGCGGCCAACGTCCCCCGGACCAAAACCGGGAGAACCTGCTTAGAGAGGCGCAGTGGACGCGCCACTCCTACCTCCCTGTGCGACCACAGCGTGTGTGGCCGACTTCTCGGAGGGTCCATGGTTAGACAGCAGGGGCCCCCTGCCCCCGCTGCCTAAGACCCTCCTGGCGCTGCTCAACGGGCCCTCCTGGCCCGCCCGCTGCGCTCTCCACAGGTCCCTCTTATTTTCCCCCCCGGTAGTCAGAATTAAGGGCACCCAGAGTCGACAATCTCTGGGTGTTACCTTTTCCCTAGCGCCTTCTGCCCTACCGGGAGGTACTCAGCGACCCCCAACCACGGCAAAGTGGAGACCAGTCGGGGGGGCGGCACACAAGCCTCCGCCAATACGCACATCGTCCGCGTGGTGGAATATGAGTCCGCTCCCTCTTACCTTGGTCTTCCGTTCTCGATAGTGGGATGATCTTAAGAGTTTATACTGGGTGACCATTATTAAATTTGATGACAATATTAAATCGCCCTACAAACACTCTTAAACACGGCATATATGTAAGGCACCCACACACAATCGGGGCGATATCCATTTGCCTTACGGAAGGTCTTTCTTTTGATGGGGCGCTCCCCATCGACGCTTTCTTAGTCATTAAACAATTCGAAAAGATTACTGCTGACATACTGAAACAGTGTGCCGTCATGGATATCAAGAAGAAAGCGATAACTACGTCAAGGCTGGAAATTATTGCTACAAAAAGCAATGCGAAATAATTTTTGCCATTTCTATAAAACAGTTGGCCGTCTATTTATATCGATCTGGCGGCACCCTACAATCTCTGGTAACCGTTACATTTTAAAATCATAACTATTCATAACAAAGAATTTTAAGAATGGCGCTATGAATATATGGAAATAGTTTCTCTATAAGAATCGATGATACTGTGTGTTGGCAGATTGATGCACTTTGTCAGTATGTCAACATGAATATATAAATCCTGTTTTTAACATAATTATTTATTTCTACTAGGTGGAAAGGAAACGGAACTAGAACAGTACCCGTGGACGGTGCTACTTAAGACGACTTTCGCGTACCCAACCAGAGACGCGGCATTCTCCTGTGGTGGCTCCCTCATCAGCTCACGATATGTCCTCACTGCAGGACATTGCCTATTTGATCCTAAGGGAGATGTGAAAATGTAAGTTCATACAATCACGCCTGATTTACCGAAGGGGTAGGCAGAGGCATATTATACGCCCACATATCGCCAATTATATAGTTAGTCCCACGTAATAGGTGGCAAGCCTATTGCCGCTTACCGGGCACTGTTATGTTTACCAGAGCCTCGTACGTTGATCGGCAGGCGCACCATTTTCAGGTGAGGTTGGCTTGAGCTCCTTAGGCTTTGGTAGGATTCTTATACACCTGTAAATGTAAATCCTTAATATTTTTTATTAAAATTTTAATTCGTTTATTCAAGCTATTACCTCGCTACTAGAACTAATTAGCAAGGAACTTGTAAATGTTCTGTCTTACGCCAATAGTCGTATCTTGCCTATTTTTAGACTGTAAGATGTACATACAAACGCATAAATTCCATAGGCTCAGATCATATGCATTCTGCACTATGGTGAAATGTGGATGCTAATTAACTTAACTCAACAAAATATAAGTTTCTACAATCAAAATTCATATTAAGATATCAACTTGAAGAACATTATATTTTAGAGTTCTAGTGTTGGTTTAATACTTTCCACTTTAGAAATAACATTATACTAAAAAAGGAACGGGTATAAATTATGCTTGTTTATTCAGTCTGCCTGAAAAACGGTGAAATTTATGGATCAGCGACACTCAATCCCGCGGAGAGAAGTTACGATGTTTTTATATTTTTTATCTAATATTTCAAAGATACCTCCAGAGACAGCCGAAAAGTATCAAACAAATAATTTCACACGGGAAAGTAAGATTTACCGAACAATACTTTTAGGTCAGGCACTTTGATCTTTCGAATATATGAGCTTAGATTTATAGTCGTTTTTTTTTAATATGACACGTCATTATGACCACATTCTGCCAGACGGTAAGCAGTCGATGCAGTTCAAAAAAATTAATTAATTATAGGAACTATGAAACACATGAGCCGGCAGCGAAATCCAGAGCTTAATGGTCTTACTCATTCATTTCTTCTTCATTTTCTTGGTTACGTTAAATAAGTTTGCCATAGTTTTATGATAAAATTATGTATTAGGCACACTTTCTACTTCTACCCTGAATTTATATAGGCTAGAGGATGTCTGGAATAGACTTCGAGACATTAATTTATATTTTAAACTATAATTGTAATTTAACGTCAAAACTTTTAGAAAATATGTTTAAGTTAAAAGGTGAATTCTCAGGGGCTTATTACAAAACAAGATTATTCATTATCCATCATGTCTTCATTTTATCAAATAAAAGTGACAGCACTAGTTTTAAACCTGGTTTATCTTTAGATCTTGTTTTATAAAAAGCCCCTCAACGTTTAAACGTTTAAGATGGTGCATATAAATAGGTTGCTAATGTTGCAATTAATAAAATGATATTGAAAAAGTTGTTTTGTTGTACTTGATTTCAGAATCGAAATAAATCTAGCTGAGTTTGACAAGCGCACTTTCCCAAAAGACTGCAAGTTTTCCTTGGGTCGTGGCGAAGTATGCGTCGAGAACGTGGTGATGGCAGCGGATGGCTTCACCATTCATCCCGAGTACGACGACAATCGGCTTCAAAATGACATTGCACTCATAAGACTTCGCGGAAACGCTCCTTACACAGGTCAGATTGTAATGAGATTTCCTTGTGACTTGTTTACATAAAAAAACATAGAGACATGGAAACATTTTCAATAACACAGAGAGTTGTTAAAGCAATTGTACAGAAATATTAGAGGGGTCGATTCATAGATGTGTTTTTATCGAGTATTTCTGTGCTTTAAAGGTTCTAACAAAAGTTTTATTAAACTTAAAAGATGTTGTACCAACCCAAGTAATATAAAACTAAAAAAAATAGGTATGTTGATCTTTTAATCCGTAGGATTGCAGGCTGTAGTTGATAAGCTAGTATGGAAGTTTAGTTTGTTAGTTTGCAAAAAAATAAAATATCAAGACACCACAAATTTAACTCTGCGGACTTATACCGGGACCGACGTATTGAGTAACCTAAAATTATACAGTCTTAGCTTGTGGGAAGATGCCTAAACCCAACGTTGGGATGTAAATATATTGAAGGGCAGACATAAGCATTGGCCCAATGTAACAATGCTTCATAACAAGTCTTAATGAAAGCTAAAAGCAAAGAGTATGCTATCGCGATCAATAGCCTAATGAACTATGTAGTTAGTGTAACAATGCTTAATTAAAGCAAAATACTCACACGTCTTTGCGATCAATTGCCCTCGTATTACTCGTAAATATAATCTTGATCTTGTCGGCTTTGGTTTCATTACAATTATATGAGATAAAAATCTCATGGGTTGTGCAGTCCGTTTTCTCTATATCTACGACTGCACCAAACGTAACAGGATTAAAGTATCTATGACAATGTATGTCATGAAAACTTATACTTACTGCTCATGTTACCATATTAAACAAATTTCTAGTTACAAATATAAGGCTCAGTGAATTATTATAACTTCAACAGTTAGACGTCATAACGAACCGTTGCCCTGAGAATCAAGTAAATTGTCTGTTAGCTAGTTGCTGAAGTGCAAAAGTAAACCAAGACAACCTCACCTGCAAGTGGCTCCCGGTAAGCGGCAATAGACTCGCCACCTAACACGTGGGGCCAATAATATAACTGGCGAAATTTGAGCTTATACTGTGCTTCTGCCTACCCCTACGGGGAAACAGGCGTGATATTATGTATGTTAGTACATCCCCTGCCAAGAGAAAGGTAGAATAAATGTAATTTGACGACCGATATGGCGTGGTGGCGAGTATATCCGCATTCCACTTCTGAGGTCGTGGGTTCGATTCCCACACAGGACATATATTTGTGTGTATAAATATGAATATTAAAAACACCTGGGTGTTTTTCTGTGTATATTAAGTATGTAATAGGTTGGGGAAAAAGTCTTTTCGTATTTTTGTATGAAAAGTCAAGACATTTTTTTCAAAGTTTAATTACATTTATTTACAATATATATGTACCGTTTTGTTGAATAACTTTCTGCCATTTTGTGGGCAGAGACACTATCCCGTTACTGTAGAAACTTTGGGACTTCTGATCAAAAAAACGGGACAAATAGTTTTGGCAGTCCTCTCTTGAGGTCAACCTTACAGAACCTAAAGAATTCTGCAGAGACCGAAACAGGTGAAAATCTGAAGGCGCAAGGTCAGGGCTATATGGTGGATGCACTAGGACCTCCCAGTCGAACTCTCTTAATTTTTGCTGAGTGGCTAAAGATGTGTGTGGTCTAGCGTTATCGTGATGAAAGACCACACCCTTCCTGTTGATCAATTCCGGCCGTTTTCTCTCGACTGCTTCCTTTAATCTCATCAGTTGCTGGCAGTAAAGATCAGAATCGATGGTTTTGCCGGGCGGTAAAAGCTCATAATAAACAATGCCCTTCCAATCCCACCATACACACAGCATCACCTTATTTCGTGTTAGGCCAGGTTTGGCCACAGTCTGTGAAGCCTGGCCAACTTTCGACCACGACCTTTTTCGCACGTTCTTGTCGTACGTGATCCACTTTTCATCGCCAGTTATCAATCTCTTCAAAAACGGCTCGGTTTCATTACGTCTCAATAATGAATCGCAAATGAGTACACGGTTCATTAAGTTTCTTTGAGTGAGCTCGTGTGGCACCCAAATATCGAGCTTTTTTGTATAACCAGCTTTCTCCAAATGGGTCAAAACTGTTTTGTGGTCAATTCCCAGTTCTTCAGCTACATCGTAACTACTAATATGCCGATCTTGCTCCACTCTTTCAAAAATGGCGTCCATTTTATTCGTAACAGGGCGACCAGTGCGAGGTGCATCTTTAACATCAAAATTTCCGGACTGAAAACATTTGAATCAAATTTGTGCTACTCTTACTGACACTGCATCAGGTCCATAAACATCACAAATTTTTTTCACTGCTTGAGTTGCATTTTTGCCTTTTTTATAATAAAATTTTAAAATGTATTGAATTTTTTCATTAGATTCACTCATTTTTACGGAGAGAAAAACAAATGAAAAATAGCGGGAAACAACTTTTTTTTATTTTTTTCTTTTCTTTATAATGTAACCTTTTTAATGTTACCAAAACCAGCCAGACACAAATAGTACAGTCAAAAAAATGTTATAATAAGTTTATACCTACGTTATGCGAAAATACTTTTTCCCCGACCTAATATTTACAATTTTAAAAAAAGTATTTATGTATGTTTATCCGTTATTTAGTAACCATAACACAAGTTCTTCATCATACTTATCTTGGAACTAGATAATTGGTGTAAGTGTCAGAAATATTTATTTATTTATTATTTAATTTATCGTATTTATAATATTAATAAAGATTGATATGGATTGAAATACTTATAATCTTTTTATAAATTCAATAAATTGTAATACGTTGCATCGAATACATTAAGTATTTGATTGATATAATTAAAGTATTCAGTTAATTGTGCAAAGCTGCCACTATGTCTGTCTAAGTACAGCATTAGCAGTCTAAACTTACCCCATTGCATCGCGGGGTGAGACAAGGGGACATTACCTGTATGTATACCTGTCATAACGTACCGTGGTCTAAAACAAGTTGAAAGTCGCTCAGCGAGTTATAGAGAGGGCTATGCTAGGTATTTCTTTGAAGAATCGAATTAGGAACGAGGTGATCCGACAAAGAACAAAGGTTACCGACATAACCCAATGGATTTAGCAAACTCAAGAGGCAGTAGCTTGGTAAGCGCAGTATAGGACACCCTCCAGCTAGATATACGCAAAACAGCTGGCGGTTGGAGACGAAGAGCTGAGGATCGAGCTCAGAGGCGTGTCATGTGAGAGGCTTATGTCCAGCAGTGGACGAAAATAGGCTTTGATGATAATTAACATCGCTCTTTATCCTGAATATGTTTATATAATTTTGCTGCTAATATGATTAACATATTACTGAATTTCTAATTGTAAATAAATATTTAGTCTTGTTATTTTTTTATAATTGGCAGACTTCATCCGTCCGATATGCCTGCCGCCCATAGACGTTGACAGCCCCACGCTATCCAATCTCCGCCTAGCCGTCGCTGGATGGGGACGAAACGGCGAGTCCAAGTCCAACATCAAGCAATCCACTGTCGTCAATTTAGTGCCTCAAAGGGAATGCAGAAATTCATACCCCAACCTGTCTAGGAAGCAAGTATGCGCGGCTGGACATACAGGCGAAGACACGTGCAAAGGAGATTCAGGTGGACCCCTAATGATGATGTACAATGGGAAGTATTACGTGTCTGGGGTGGTCAGTGGCAAAAGGGCGGATGCACCATGCGGAACTTCCGTCCCTTCCCTTTATACAAACGTATACCAATACGTCTCTTGGATTCATAGTGTTATCAAGAACTGAGTAATGTAGCTTTGTGCTAATATAACTTTAAGATAGTTTTTAAGACCTTTTAAGTTTAAAGAACAGAGTACTTACCTACAGTATGTGAATGTATTTTTGACCATGTTTTATAACAAAATCAATGACTTACAATTAAATAATTTTAATGTTGTTTACAGAACTGATTACTTTTATGATATTTACAATATAGATTTTAAAACTATTGTTATATTTTTATTTGTCAAATACCTATCCGGCCCATAGGCTAAATTAATAAAACTTAAATTAATATAACATAATTTTCAACAGGATCATTCTTAGTAATAAATTTATATGTTATGTTGTTTGCTATATCCATTTATCACACGATTTGAAGAAATCTCATAGAGAGGACTTTTAAGGATTTTAGACTATCGTCGTACCAAATTTCATTTGGGTCGATTTAACATATTATAAAAAAATTTAATAAGAATGATACCTTGCAGAGAAAGATGTAAACAAAACACTGTTTAATCAAACAATACTCTATTAGTGTTTAAACAATAAGTACAGTCGTCTGTAAAAGTAATTATAAGTTTAACAACTTCCTGAATAAGGAAAATTTTCCTTTTCAATAAAATTATAGCACAAATAGTCGGAACTGGTCTTATATTACTCGGAAAATGTTTCAATTATATATTAACAAAATTGTTAACATTGACATTTGTTACAAATAGACTAATAATACGGCGTGTAATATTAGAGTATAAGAACTTTTAAATATTTAATGCCTAACTTTAAGATGTTCATAACCACTATATATACTGCTTTTATGAAGTGGCAAGGCATACAAACTGCAGTTTTGACAGCTCGATTTGAACTGAAATCGCAGTGTGAGTAGTTCACATATTTTTTGTTTTTTTATGAAGTGTTAAGGCATAATAACTATAATGTTGACAGCTTAATTTGGGGCTAAAACGCTGCGTGAGGTATTTAGGAATCCGCCAAGTGAAGCAAACGAAGCAGGAAGGCCTTACCAACCTTTTCTCGAAGTCATTTTCGACTTCGTTGCAAATAAAACTAGAAGCGTGAATTTCCAGTAATAATAATGAACTGTTTATTCTATAAGGTGTCAAGGCATAAGTTTTGACTACTTAATTTGAGCACTATGAGATGCTCAACTATGTTACTTTATTCACAGTATCGAAGTTAATAACATCGGCAGAGCGTTGTACACAAAACACATTTTAAAACGGAAAGCCATGCTCAGTGTTACGTGACAAACAAATCGTTTCCAAAGCTTAAGCCCTTGCAAGCTATTCGGTCGCAGTTTCAAGAGCGTATATTTGCATACTGCGCACGTAAACTTTTCACATTGAAAAACAAGCCTTTTAAAATTCGTTGATGCATATTTTTCGAGTGTTGCAGACTGCAGTGGCGATGCCAGGCGGTTTCCATTGCATAAATCAATAATAAGTGAGGCTGTTTTCATTAAGTATTTATGATAAATATTTTATATATATAGGGGTATATATTATGGTAAGTTGACCTGTAATAATGGAGGTTAAATTAAATTTATATGACACTAGCAGCGCCTCGCGGTTTCCCGCGTGGTTCCCGTTTCCGTGGGAATATCGAAATAAAAAGTTTCGCATGTGTTATTCCAAGACTGCAGCTATACACATACCAAGTTTCATCAAAATCGGTCCAATAGTTTTTGCGTGAAGAAGAAACAAACATACACACTCATTAATTTTCGCATGTACGAGTATAATATTAGGAGGATACCTACACACATAAGAAATCTATGGTGGACCAAAAAAATGCTACAATGATTTAACAGGGATCTATCTATGTACACGAGTAGTTGTAGCAAACTTTTACTTATAGCATAGAGCATATTGCACTGTAATTATCCAGATGTCATATGTTTTAACGAAACGTCTTTTCATTTATTCAAACAAAACGATCTATTGGTAAAAAAAAAATGGGCGTCACAAATCAGTCTGAATATTTGTTACAACTTAATACGTGTGAGTTGCAATAAATGACTAGATTAGATTAGAAATTTGAAAAAATCAATAAATTAAATGTAAGCACTTCATTTAAGGGTCCTCTCGAACTACTATTAAAACTCATTTAAAGTATGAAAATTGTACCTGATTCAGATTCTCCATTCAAATCACCAAATTAATGCTACTATAAATCAACATTAGATGAACTGCCGACTAATTACCCAAATATCTACATGTAACACATAGACCACAGTATGCATTCGCATAAATAACGAAACTCACATAAAGACGAAATGGAAGAGTTATATTTAAAGTTATTTCTATTTATTTTCGATCGGTCGTTATCTATGAAGACTGCATAGTTCTGAAGGTCGTATGTCCACTCTTTACTACATTCATACATAATCTTGAATATTTATGATTTTTTTTAAAGATCCTCGTAGTTGGCATGTACAGCTATCTAAGTGATCTGCTGAAATATGTTATAAGTTGGTATGTTAGTTAGGAAAATGATATTAGAATGTGGCAATTATTTACATATATTTTTATTATATTATAATACTTTGGAACTCCCTCTCTTTTGATATTAGGTTGGCAGAAAGCAAACCTACTTTTTGGTTGCTTTAAAAATTCTTCCTTGAGGACTCCTCATCTGATTGAGTCTACATATCATAATTACTATTATTTTTGTGTATAGGCATATGGAGTTTAATAATAACACATATTTAACTCTATGTAAGTTTATATGTTTTCTTGTTCATACTGCCTTATACTTTTCTGCTAACCCAAAGGTTAACTGGTAGAGAATGCATTGCAGCATTAAGTTTGCCTTTTGTACAATTTTATTAATTTGTGCGATAAAGTTTTAATAAATAAAATAAGGTTAGTGTTAATTACGTCGAAGCTGGAAAATTGTCCGAAAGGCTAACAGCATATACGGGGCTAAGCCTCTAGCATCGTATATGGAGTGAAAACGACAAAACAATCGTACTTTATCAAATGTAAGAGATGCTGTAACATAATTTTATTTAAATATGCACAATTGAGAAGATAAGCTTACTCGCTAAGGACCAAACTTTTTGATTTTCCCTCTCACCTTAATTTGTATGAAGAGGCCTACGCTCAGTAGTTAATGAGAGATGTTCATCATCTATGACTATGCACTAATGTGTTGAGATAATTAAATCTAGTCATATGGCATCTCTAGATGATACGCTGCTCAATATGTGTACTTAACGATGATTGATCGTGGGAAATTGAATTGTTACCTACTATATGCAGTCTGAATGCAGTGTCTATAATTGAAGTTACAGCGATTGATTATTGGAGTTCAATAAAACACATAAGTAAAGCATATTGTTGTCTCCTATTCACGCGCACATTATTCACAAACATATTACTTAAAACAATTACTCGGCCACGGTGACACTTCGAAACGCAAACGATTTATTGCCATAATTTCAAAAGACATACACATCATATGGCATAAAGATCCAAAAGCATAATATCCTTTTTCATAACATATTACTACGCATAACCATAATAATGCTGAATTGTTGAAAGGCATAATTATAAAAGTCATAATTATAAAAGTCATAATCATATAAAACTATATTTTAATTTGCCATATATTTATAAAGCATACTTTAAATCGCAGATTTTAATTTTGCATAAATGACTATATGAATAATTTTGTCTGACATACTTCGTAATCTATTGAATGAAAATGATATACTTACTTACTTCTCTTTTTGGGTTAGGTTGAAGTTTTTTTTATGGCTAACAAAAAATATGCCTTTTATTACCTATGCTTATCTAAATTATGCTTTTTAATTATTCTGCATTTCAAAATTCGGCGATATGATGGTATGCGTTATTATAACGTTATGCGTTTTAATAGGTAACCCTCGGCCACTGGTGACTGTCATTTACTAAAGTTACACTACGCCTACTGATTGTATTATAAGACTAAACTTGATTCATCATCATCATAACAGCCTTATGAAGTCCAGTACTGAACATTTACCTTCGCGATATATTAAATTATATTGAGGGTATTTGCCCACCCTGGGCAGGCGGGTTGGTGATTGCAGTTTAAGCCAGTACGCAGGAAGACGCTGCTACCTATCATCCGGTAAATTCTCTCCGTCGACTCCTACGACTCTCCATTAGATGAAAGGGGGTAGCACTATTCTAGGCCGGTACCACGGTACTTGATTTTTGGAGTATGAATATAAAGTATATTAAACATAATAGTTGTCTTTTATTTACGCGCATATTATCTATATATCAGCTGAATATACTACTTTATCATACTATTATGACAGATAACAAAACTACTGGCTTTTAATATTAACTCAGATTACGCTACACCTAACACGAATTTAGTATGAGAATTATAGTGGCTAATAAGAAGTGTGGTGTGTTAACTGGCACCTACTTAATTAAACTTGGATTTTTTGCATATAACTTCGCATTTAAAAAAAATATTATTTTTATTCATAATCAAATATTTAAGACGATTTTGGCAACAAAATAAGCAAAACTTTTAATATGAATTAAAGTACATTATACATTTATACACTTTTATTTTGTTAACACATAGGAAACATCCCGGATGGTATGCATAAACTAGGCAAAAGTCCAGTGTGGGCATCGAACACACGACCAGCTGAGTGTAGACATACTAACCTACGTACAATCTCCAACCAAGCTTCTCAGAGCCCAAGACAACCTCACCCGTAAGTGGTGCACCTGTTGATCAACGGACGGGCTCTGGCAACCATAAAATTTCACGATAAGTGGCAATAGGCTCGCTAACTATTAAGTGGGACCAAAAATATAACTGGCATAATAGGCGTATAATATGCCTCTGCCTACCTCTTCGGGGAAACAGGCCTGATTGTATATATGTAAGGAGTATAAGGAGTTTATTGGAAAATTTACCAGTAATGTGGTAAAGCTGGCCACGCAAGCGTATATTTAACATTTTTGTTATACTATTATATAAAAATAATTAATTCTAAGACGTAGGCGCTTTTCAGTACATAGACAATAAAAACTTATTATGTCGTATTTTATTAAGGTTTATTAGAAACTTAAGAGACGATTCAAACAATATAACTTTAGACGTTTTGTTTGTTATTAAATAAGTAAGAAACTTTAAACTCATTGTAGTATTCGATACTGTAATTTGAATACTAAGTAATTACTATAAGTATCTAAAATTAGTTATGATGACATACCTTTTTTTTATTCTTTTTTTTCCTTTCAAATAATGGCTTCGTGCGTTTAGCACATTTAGCCAGTGACAAGTAAGTGATATATTAATAATATATAAATCATAGTAAATGAGAATGAGTGGTGATAGAGATGGTAAATGGTAAATGAGATACCCTCCGCTAAGCCCCTTGAGTCCTTAGTAAAGATGTGGGACTATACTGAGATCTCACATGGACTCCTTGAGAGAATTTGAAAAGTGATGTTTCACTGTTTTGTTTCATTTACCAGCACTCATGTAAGTTCACACACACTTACCGGTTAATAATCCACCGTTATTATACATTAATGTTAGCAATATCACAACTTTTAGAAAATAAAACAAAACTGCAGACATGACGCTTCACTTTCCTGCCAAGAAGTCCCAGCTTTACTTTACCGCCAGGAATATTTTTTTTTTAAGGTATTTCATGCTTCCATGTGAGATCTCAGTATAGTCCCACATCTTTACTGACGACTCAAGGGGCTTAGGGGAGGGTATCTCATTTACCATTTATCATCACTCATTTTCATTTACTATGAATTATATATTATTATTATATCACTTACTTGACACTGGCTAGATGTGCTAGACGCACGAAGTCATTATTTAAAAGAAAATAAAAAGTAAAGCTGTCACTCTCAGTTTCATTGGAATTCAAAATGGCGCCGAACCAACCAAACAGCTTGATAACAAATTCCTATCCTATTTTTATTGACCTTCTCCAATGGAATTAAATTTACAGTGCTACAGAAAAGAATTATACTTTATCGAGAAGAGCAAAGGATATTGTCTTTCAAATACGTTTATATATTTAATCTGGATTGATAAATATTGGACTACTGTATTCCGACTTTTTTTTGTAACTGTGATAATATTACTGGGTATATAAAACTGATGTCTTAAAGTGAAAAGGGCAGTTTCTTATATGGTCCTAAGACTATAATGAAAATAGACAGGCGTATCCCTTACTGTCAAGTGATACGGGATATGGGACGATCTGTTGATCCTTTCGTTTCTCTTTCAAATTTTTTTTTTATTTGCCTTATTAATTAGCCCCAGATACATCTAACAAAGTTATAAACTGCATATGCGATAAGGTACATAGTAATGAAGAGCATACCGAATGTACAAGTGTAAAGTAGTGTAGTGTGTAGGTATTTATTTCCTTACTATTACAATTTTATATAAAGACTTTTATATTACCACAGAGAAACTATATATATTTTTATACTTCACGAATCAAAGGTATTTAGTCTGAAGGTAAAAAAGCATGAACAATGGCATGTCTTTAATAGCACATTTAGGGCTTAAAACCAACCAAAGGCATATATAACCGCACCCCATTAACCGCTGAACGCAATCCGGGAGAAGAACACTCAAATGAGCAAACACTATTATCAGGCGGAGGGATGTGCAGATTTCCCAAGAGCGTCCTTCTCCTTGAAAGTGTCTGCCGAATGACCGCTATTCCCCGCACGAACGGATTTTTTCCTTATAAAGATGTGACAGGAAAGACAAAAATGCTCTTTGTGACGACCCGTGACAGTCAGCCCTCAGGGTATGGTTTGATATTATGATCTTTTAAACTGATGGTCAAAATATCGATTTCCCAAGCATATAAATATTATCAGATGACCCTTTAAATTTAATTCGACTGAGAGCAAAATGCGCGCTGAATTCATAAGTAAGTCTCTCTTCTATTGATTCAAATACTTATTTATGCAAAGTTTTAAAGTCTTTTGCTTTCTTTCGGTTTCATGACAAAGCTCTTGTGCATGTCAATATCAGTCGCGGCGTAACTTCTAAGCTACTAACTGTTTTTACTTATTCATATACGCGTACTACCAATTATACAAACCTCTTTAAATAGTTCATATCTAAGCACAAACCAAATCTTTACTAAGTTTAAAACGGCAAAAACAAATCTTGAAAACTACAATGACTTCGTAAGTAACAAGTTGAAAACAAGCAAGGAAGTTACATCCATTAAAAGGAAATAATAGAAAGCATTCTCCTTACAAAAATACGAATATTTTTTGTCAGCACTTTCGTCGCTGATGCTCGGGGCCCAATATCGCAGATTCACAATCTATGCCCCCTCCCGAAGGACCGAGAATTTATGTAAAATCAATGCAACAAATAAAGAATGGTTCGGCTGTAAATATCCAGGGCATGTCACAATTAGCGGGCTCCCGGGATGTAGATACATCATTGTTATTTCTTAGATATTATTCAGAGAATACAAAGTAGTAGGTACTTAGAAATGAGTAACCTTTTTTTGATTAGGCGATTGAGGCACAAATGCTTATTTATTTTTATATCTGAATACAACAACGCCTACCTGGCTAAATACCTGATGTTGCATCTTTGCTTGATCATAGTTGGTGTTGCATGATTCAATTAGTGTCGTGTTTCCCACATTCATTAAAAAATAAGTTAAACTACAATGGATTAAAATTCAAATTGCTGTTACTTTTTTCTTAAGTCTTTGATCTTATTTCTTACGTCGATCTCGGATAAAAGCTAGAGCCTTTGTGTGGACACGTCAAAAGAATTCATTCAACAAATAGGTATGCTCACCAAACGTTCCTTTGAAAATAGTAGGCAGGTAATTCCTGAGCTTTTTTTTTTCAAATAAGTAGGTACCTACAAATCTAGCTAATCATTTTATTTTTGTCACAAGCTGGATATCTCGTCCTGTTATTCAACGAACCATTTCGCGTAATTGGAAAACTTTTTGTGCCGATCATTTAACTCGACTTTTGATTAAATGATTTGTTGATACTTTTAATAAAACTTGATATATTTCTTTAATGTTTGTTATTAAAATTGTGTCTTAATGTTTATTAAGTAACTGATGGTACACCGTCTTACATCATCTCATCTATAGAGATTATCTACGTAAGCTCTCTAGAAAAATTTTATGATTACAAGATTTGCAGTCCCATACTAGGACTAGAAGCGCTAGTTGAATGTCTCAGAATATTTATTTATTTATTATTTAGCGTTGACGATTCGAAAATGTTGCACTGGGTGGGCGGAGTTACAAGCCTTGATAAGGACCACCACAAAGTAGCTGAAATACAACATGAAAGCAGGAAACTCGTCTGTGCTGGTATGGGCACGGAATGCGCAGAGATGAAAACCAGATGACCAAACGCGTTCTAGCTATAGAGGAGGGCAAAAGGGGCAGAGGACGCTCGCCGACTACCTTTTTTTTTTTTTTTTTTTATTATCGTCTGTTAAAAAATGCTGCTTACGCACTGTCTCCCGGCCAAAAGGGGGAGACCGGGAGGGGGTGTGGGGCTCACTGCGGCAGACGCGACCACCGCAGTCCTACCCACTAAAAAACTTCAGACGACGCCCACCGCTGTTGAAAAGGGGCGAGGTACCAGTGCCTGGATTTGTAGCTTCTGGTACCCCGCCCGCGGCCAACGTCCCCCGGATCAGAACCGGGGAGACCTCCTCAGGGAGGCGCAATGTGCAGCGCCCCCCCTACCTCTATGTGCGGCCATGGCGTAACTGGCCGACTTCGGGGGGGGTCTATGGCGAGACGGAAGGGGCCCCCTGCCCCCGCCGCCTAAGACCCCCCGGGTGCTGCCGGACGGGCCCTCCTGGCCCGCCCGCTGCGCCAACGGCGTAGCCGGAGAGAGAGCGGATCCCGCTCCCTCTCCCGTTCCGCGGCCTCCTTCTGCGACATCACCACTTCGCAGAAGGAGGCCATCGCCTCCCACGCCGTCTCGCTGTCGACCATCTTTTGCATGATGGTCGGCAGCGAGAGAGGCACTCCACCCAGGGCCGCGGCTAACATCGACCGCGGCCCCGCCCACGCAGGGCACGCCACCAAAGTGTGCTGCGCGGTG
Source organism: Musotima nitidalis (assembly GCA_949126915.1). Classification (NCBI taxonomy): domain Eukaryota; kingdom Metazoa; phylum Arthropoda; class Insecta; order Lepidoptera; family Crambidae; genus Musotima; species Musotima nitidalis. Next base: position 9,164,943 of record OX421422.1, read on the forward strand.
TCTTCCGCGCAGTCACAGTGGTGGCAGCACCGGGTCGATTCCCCCCCGGCGATGTCACACAGATACTTTCCAAAACAACCGTGCCCGGAAAGCACCTGCGTGAGCCGGAAGGACATCGACCCCCACCGACGGCCGACCCATCGCTCCTAGATGGGCCCGACCGCCTCTAGGATACGGCGCCTCGAACCTTCGGCACCCTCGGCACTCGTCAAGAGCTGCCGCCGCCATGCGCCCAGAGCCTGCGTCTGAGCGTCTCTACGCCATCGCACCACAGTGTCCGGTGCGGGGCGGAGACCCTGGCTCCGGGATTGCGCGCCACGCCAGAACACCGCCGAGAGAACCTCGGCATCGAGGTCCCACGGAAGAGAACCGGCGAGCGCGCATGCCACCTCATGGGAGATGGTGCGATACCCCCTAACGACACGGGTCGCCATGACTCTCTGCGGCCGTCGCAGGATCCGTCGATGGCGACCCGATACGGAGCTCGCCCAAATTGGGGCCCCGTACAAGGCTTTGGATCGCACCACCCCCATGTAAAGGCGACGGCAACTGCCGCCACCTCCCCCGAGATTAGGGAGCAGGCGAGATAGAGCTCCCGCCGTGCTCACCAATCTCGGTCCTAGGTGCCGAAGGTGAGCTTCGAAGTCCCATCTGCTGTCGAGAAGGACGCCGAGACACTTCAGCGTGTTCCCGACAGGGATGGGAGTTCCTCCAATCACAATACTGGAGCCTAAAGGCGGCCGCCTCCGGGGACCATGAAAAACGATAGCCCCGGATTTGTGCAGTGCCACCTCAAGCCCCAGCCGCCGTATCCTCTGGACCACCGTCGCGACGCCGACGGTGGCCAAAACTCTCGCATCCCGGAGGTCAGAACCCCGGGATGTTACCAGAGTGTCGTCGGCGTAACAGACCACGTCCACGCCGTGCAGATTCACACAGCGCAGAACGTAATCATATCCGATGTTCCACAGGAGTGGTCCCAGGACAGACCCCTGTGGAACACCGCACACCATACGCCGACGACAGCCTCCTCCGCCCATCGTTGGGAAGACTACCGCCCTCTCCGACAGGTAGCTCCCCAACAATCTCCGCAGATATGGAGGCACCCCGTGGAATCGGAGCGCCTCCATTATCGTTGGCCAGGGCAGGGTGTTGAAGGCGTTTGCGATATCGAGCGACACCGCAATCAACACCCCACCCCAACGCTCGCCGACTACCTGGGGTAGAACCATCCAGAAGAACATGATGACATTGGACCTAGCGCTAGAAACTACACAAAATCGCCAACAATGGCATAAAAGTATCAGGACCGCTGGCGGTAAATTGGGAACCACCAGGATATAGATAGAGTTGCCGGTGGGTGTCAACATAGGTATGGAAAAAACTATGCAGCCTATATTTCTCCTTTGCATGATCCGTTTAAACTGTTTAAACACAAAACTCCTTAGTCTTAAAACCGTGAATAACCTTTAATCACAACTTCTGCCATTTGGAAATACCTTTGGGTGTCAACAAAAAGGTTTAGCGCTGTTTACGGTTGTATTTTCAACAATTTTGGACCGCATATCGGCGGACTCAAGTGAACCATAAATACAAGATTGTTTCCGTCCAATAGTTCTAATCTCTCAGATGGGTATTCGTGCTTAAACAATCGTCTTTTATTGGCTTGCCTTTGTAGGTGGGTCTCGCATTTCTGTTACGACTCTGCAATGAAACTATTTGTCACAATTTGGCGTAAGTTCTTTGCCATATTAAATTACTTGTCAAAAGGTGTATCTTGATTTCTAGGGAGGCCGATTTCAGTTGTTTGCTTCTAATTTATAGTAGGTAGAGTCTAGAGTACTTCGTCTTAAATGAACACAATACATTTTACATGACTATTATCTGAGAAATTATCTCAGGTAATAGTCATGTAAAATGTATAATAGTTAAGTAAAATTTACTTTACCTGTCAAGCTCGTGGTTTATATTATTGAAATGCTTCATTTAAATTTCAAAATTATTTATTTAGGTTTGGCTCTATAGAGCTCTTATGAAGGTGAAACTTAAAATTTAACGCGCTATTGCTAAATGTCTCGCGACTCCTATAGGTTGCGTCGTCTGCCACTTTTAGACTTCTAGAATAGTTTTATACCACCACAATCTCTTTCTCGCAGCTTAGTCCTCATGCCTTAAAGTTTCTCGTATCTTAGTACCCAACCATTATACGAGTTAAAAAGTAATAACTCTTCTTTCCTGAGGTCTTATTTACATTTTAAATTCAGCGAAATCGAGCGAATAAATTACATCACTTTCGAGTTTATAACATTAGTAATGATAAACGTTTGATTTTTGAATATCTTCCACGTAGGCCGTAGGTAGATAAATGTACTAAAAATAATGTTTTCACTTTTATCATTTGAGGTGGTGGACAACTGCCGGGAGACCTTTTGGTGCCTGTGTTGTCCAGCTTAAGTCCCAGGTCTTTGAGTCGGGACGTGAAACGGCATATATCCAGACCGTGATATTGGAGCGCTGGTAACAGTTCTTATCCCACAATATGGAGCGCTCTTATTGTTATGATCTGCAACGGCTACTTACCTTTAAGCTAGATGTAGTTTTTCTGACGAGTCATATAACAAAAAGACAGAAAACAAAGAATAAAAACAACAACAGAATGGAATGAATAACTGGAACAATGGAATTTCAACTGTGCTTCCTGTGATTCATCAAAGCCTATTTCTGGCTTGATGTCGAACCTTTAAAAAATAATGATGATTCCACCAATGTTTTATTCATACGACAAGGGCATAGCATTTAAATCAAAACTTTGTCTATAAGTTCATACAAACCTGTCAAATTTAATTCATGAAAATCTAAATTAAATGCGTTTGGCTTTAGTGCAAGATTTTCGCTGAAATTTGTACGTCACTGAGGAAGTCGATTTTGTTTAGTATGTCGAAACAGTCACACAACGGAGGTCACATATGACCATCTATGCTTAAATTATAAATGGTGTAAAAATACTCACTAGCTAGGTCTAACTCACTAGGCTAGTGATAAATACGATGTACAGGGATCCTACCGAAACCTAAGGAGCCCAAGCCAACCTCAACTGCAAGTGGTGCACCTGCCGATCAACGGACGAGGCTCTGGCGAACATAACAGTGCCCGGCAAGCGGCAATAGGCTCGCCACCTATTACGTGGGACCAACTGTAGGTATAATTGGCGAAGTGTGGGCGTACGTATGTATATTATAGACACTATTGAACACCAAATTCTCAAAACATTTGCAGCTTTGACAATAAAAAAAACTTAAGAAAGACATTATAAACAATAAAATACTGGTGACATATCTGAATAATAATTTGAGTTAGTTTTGATCTCTATAAACGTGACCTCCGTGGGCCCACTATTTTTATCACTAAAAATCTAAGATGGTGTTGGACGATTTTCCATTATTTATTATTGCCATAAATTGCCGCTTCTATAATAGTACATTATTGAGAATAAATTAGGGTCACAAAACTGAACATTCCGGTCGGTTCAATTTTGTAGCTTGTGGTTTAATTTTTTTTTAAATTAATAATAAGCTTTTCAAAGTCATTTTATCATTACAAAAATTTCTTTGATTTCTAAAAGTCATGATAACGCGACAAGTAAAATAAGATTGCCTGCGGTACACACTCGTAAAATAAATAATTAGTGTTTAAGATCAAAATCAGCGAATAAATCCACAAAGTAAAAAGGTGTCTTACCCCTAAATCTAATACTTATATAGGTTTTTTTATTCAAGGGACAAGGCAAAAACTAGGCGTATTATTTTATTCTGAATATGAGCATAGTGCAAAAGATACCTAGATTCAATAAAAAATAACAAAAGGAAGAAAAGGTTTTATTTGAGCAAACGCATAAATTTGAAGATTAAACAAGCTCGCTCCGTAATATAGCCTTTTTACACCCCCGCCTTGTGATTTCATTTATTTATTTTACTGCGCAAACGAAGTGGAGTTAGACCAAATGCTCTTGACCGTAAACGGCAATAAAAATAAACATGAAATTCGTCTTAAATATGCAACGAAATTGGAAACCCGTTCCATATGCAACAAGTCGAGGGACGCGGGATCGTATTCACGTGTCTCTCAGACGGACTCAGTCCTTGCTTATCACGCATCGTTGAAGGTTCTCGACTATTAAAGATATACTATTATTATAGACGGCAGCCTGCCTCAGGTAAGTTACTTTTAACTGTTATTTCTGTTCTTTTTATGTTATGAAGTAAAAGTTCTCATCTAGAAATTATTTATAACGAATTTCTTTAAAATAGAAACTGTTACAAACAGTGATAATTAAGTTTATAAATTTAACACCAAAATATTGTATGTGCTTATCTAAATACTACATTGATAATACTACATAATAGGTACTTTTGCTATATCGCATTGCAGACAGTAAGTGTTATCGTACTATTCTACTGCCAAGGTTAAGATATTAATGGGCATTGTACTGTATTATTTTACATATTATGCAGACGACGCCGCTCGCGAAACTATTACAGAATTGAATAGTAAAACATATAAAGTCTTATTACAAAACGATGTCTAAAGTTAGACCAAGTTTGAAACTAGTGCTGTCATTTTCATTCGATAATATGAAGATAGTGACAGCATTAGTTTTAACCCTAGATCACTAAGCTTCGTCGAAACGACGACGCGAATTCGAAAAAAGTGTCGTACATTTTGAGTGCGCGGTCGCATCTATTTCAGCTCCCGTGTAATCTCAGTTGACCCGTTGCCCTCGCGACGGACGGTAGTGTTTCTGGTGTGGAAGGCCTGTGTGCGCCGGATCAGCAACCATGACTCGTCGCATCGACGAAGGTTAGTGTTAACGATATATTTTGTACTGTTGTGTTTCTAATATTTTAAGTTAATTTTTTAGTTTTTATAACGTACGATTCTTCAGCTATTATTGGCAGATAATAGCGACGAAGAAAATTCATCAAAGAGTGAGGAGGAAGACCACATCGAGGTTGATCCCGCTTATGAGTCAGTTTATGTGTATGAGGTATCTTTTTTGACACTACATCCACCTTCAGGTCAATGCCAGGAAGTAGTAGATCGAGTTTGACACTTGAGACTGAAGAAAGGGAAGCTGCAGATAATCCTATCGCGACAAAACAAAACTTTGTGCCATATGCCCGTCAGCAAAACGAAGTCTAGTTGCTACAAGTGCAATAAATTATTGTTTGGCGAACACAAACTTGATGTGTGTCACAAATGTATTAGTTCATAGATTTTTTATCAAAATGTTATTTTTTTTGTTGATTCCATGTGTAAATTTTGATTATTTGAGTTTTTTTCGTTGTGCTTTCTTTTAGTTTTTCATAGGTAAGCTCTCGAAGAATCAAATTTTATTATTTTGAGCGAAAAATATGGTCTCAGTAAAAAGAGAAATTAAGAAATAAATATGTGATTTACATAAATAAAAATGTTATATTTTTTCTAATAAAAGATTCTAATAAATAAATTATGTACAATAAATATATATATTTAATTCAATAATACCCAATAAACCTACTTTTTGACAGCGTAGTCAAAACGACGAAGGTTAGTATTAAACGTTGAAAAATAAGTTTAGTGATCTAGGGTTAAACCTGGTCTAACTTTAGACATCGTTTTGTAATAAGCCCCATAGCAGCTCAAATTGACGTCACACAGAAGTCAGTTCTTACCACCAATATTCCAGTCGTTGCTATTAATAAATGTTTGTTTGCTTGGTATTTGATTTGGAGCGATTCTATATTAGGATGGAAACGTTAATCCTTAGATCCTATAGTTACATTGCCGCTTGCTTAAAAAGTTTAACAGCAAATGCGCATAGACAAGTAGGTATAAACAAAATCTCGGGAGGTCCCTGAACTTTCCAGTCAGACATTTTATTTGGGACAGATTATCGATAAAAAAAAGTAACACGGACATTTGAAAATAGAAAAGACAATAATCCACAATAAGTACAGGTAACTACTATCTATGATTAAAAAGGTACATAAGTAAGTACTAACATTTAAATACTAATACGAAAATTAATTTTGATTTCTAACAACAATATCAGGATTAAGGAAAAGGGGATGGTTAGTCTGTAAGTTGATATCATAGAAATCACAATATTTTGTTAGATTATATGGTTGATATTAATAAAATGAGATAAAGGAGGTGTTAGACTGAGATATGTACCTATACATATATTGTACCCAACTTTCTTGTTTTTAGTAGATTAAGATGCCCTTAACGAGAGTAGTAGCCATCACTGGATGCGACAGTGGATTGGGCTGGGCTCTAGCAGCCAGATCAGCTCGTGAAGGTCTTATCACGGTAGCTGGAATGTACCACGGGACCAACACACCAGCTGCTACTGCTCTGCAGAAGCTACGCGTCTATCCATACCCTTTGGACGTAAAAGACAGCAAGAGCATTTTAGCTTTTAAGGATTACGTTGACGAAGTTATAAAGGCAGATCCGAGTAACAGTAAGTTATGAGACTTTGTCCTTATATAATAAATTTCCAACGGTTCCACATTTATCAATTATTATTAGAATTTAAAAAAAGAAAGTCGTTGAGTGACCTGCAGTGCCTTAAATTTAATACAGTGGACCCCCGGCAATACGGCCCCTGTCTAATTCCGGCACCCCCTGTAATCCGACATGGTCTATTATTTATTATTTTTTTGATAATATTCGCTAATGCATGATTGAACAAGTTACAACTTGTACGCACCATCAGTATTGCGCTCGACGCGTAGGGTATTGTTTCGATTCTGATTGCTTAGTTTGAATTTGACTACATGCGATGAGGATAGCGGTACGGTAATGAATATTTGCATGCTTCTTAAATTTTAATTGATTCATAGTTTTTTGATTATTTTAGTATGTACATTTATTTGTACACAATTATTTCCTAACGTAAAGATATTGCATATTTTTTGTAAGTTCTATAGCATTCATGATGGTAATTTTATAATAAAACGTAAGCTCTCTATTGTGTTGTTTAATTTACTAAATTTGACATACATAATTAAGTATGATTTGTACTTCAGAGTACATATGTAAATGTATATAATATTAGGTCGGGGAAAAAGTCTTTTCGCATAACGTAGGTATAAACTTATTTTAAAATTTTTTTGACTGTACTATTTGTGTCTGGCTGGTTTTGGTAACATTAAAAAGGTTCCATTATAAAGAAAAGAAAAAAATAAAAAAAAGTTGTTTCCCGCTATTTTTCATTTGTTTTTCTCTCCGTAAAAATGAGTGAATCTAATGAAGAAATTCGATACATTTTAAAATTTTATTATAAAAAAGGCAAAAATGCAACTCAAGCAGTGAAAAAAATTTGTGATGTTTATGGACCTGATGCAGTGTCAGTAAGAGTAGCACAAATTTGGATCAAACGTTTTCAGTCCGGAAATTTTGATGTTAAAGATGCACCTCGCTCTGGTCGCCCTGTTCCGAATCAAACGGACGCCATTTTTGAAAGAGTGGAGCAAGATCGGCATATTAGTAGTGACGATGTAGCTGAAGAACTGGGAATTGACCACAAAACAGTTTTGACCCATTTGAAGAAAGCTGGTTATACAAAAAAGCTCGATATTTGGGTGCCACACGAGCTCACTCAAAGAAACTTAATGAACCGTGTACTCATTTGCGATTCATTATTGAGACGTAATGAAACCGAGCCGTTTTTGAAGAGATTGATAACTGGCGATGAAAAGTGGATCACGTACGACAAGAACGTGCGAAAAAGGTCGTGGTCGAAAGTTGGCCAGGCTTCACAGACTGTGGCCAAACCTGGCCTAACACGAAATAAGGTGATGCTGTGTGTATGGTGGGATTGGAAGGGCATTGTTTATTATGAGCTTTTACCGCCCGGCAAAACCATCGATTCTGATCTTAACTGCCAGCAACTGATGAGATTAAAGGAAGCAGTCGAGAGAAAACGGCCGGAATTGATCAACAGGAAGGGTGTGGTCTTTCATCACGATAACGCTAGACCACACACATCTTTAGCCACTCAGCAAAAATTAAGAGAGTTCGACTGGGAGGTCCTAGTGCATCCACCATATAGCCCTGACCTTGCGCCTTCAGATTTTCACCTGTTTCGGTCTCTGCAGAATTCTTTAAGTTCTGTAAGGTTGACCTCAAGTGAGGACTGCCAAAACTATTTGTCCCGTTTTTTTGATCAGAAGTCCCAAAGTTTCTACAGTAACGGGATAATGTCTCTGCCCACAAAATGGCAGAAAGTTATTCAACAAAACGGTACATATATATTGTAAATAAATGTAAATAAACTTTGAAAAAAATGTCTTGACTTTTCATACAAAAATACGAAAAGACTTTTTCCCCAACCTATTATAAAGAATCTTATCATTGGATCTGGATTACAAGGTACTCTTTTGTAAAAAAATCGGACTATAGGACAGTAGGTACTCTATAATCCGACAAATTCGATAGTTCGACACTGCCCTGCAAAATGTTTGTCGGACTACCGGAGGTCCACTGTACTCCTAAGACCTGAAATATCCTATCAGATTTCAATTTGTGTAATTTATCAGTTCCCTTTTATAGAGAACACAAGCCAAGATTTTTTTTTTAAATATATTGATCTCTGTAACATGATGTGGACCAAGCGATTACACGATACACGATATAAAAAGTTATTTAATTTGGAGACTATTCTAAATGCACTTTATTATAATAGTATAATTTGGGGTTTAATAAAATTTATAATCTAAGGTTCAGGCGGGTCTTAAAATTTAAGTTTAGCCAAGCGAATAACCAGCTTTACATTCATATTTTCAAATCATTGGTGTTGTTGCTAAATTACATACCTAAATTACCACAAACTATAGTCTAAAATAATTACGAACTTATTCGAATGACGCTTAGTTATTTGAATGGAAATAGGGGTATAATAATTATGTAGTACTTAATATAGGTACTGATTTTTCAGCTTTATACGCATTAGTCAATAATGCAGGTATAATGACGATTGGTGACTATGAATGGCAAACCCAAAATATGATAGAAAATACTATAAATACAAATTTGCTTGGCGCCATGAAAGTGGCATCTGCTTTTTTGCCAGATCTTCGAAGAACAGCGTTACAGGTAAGGAATAAACTATCCAAAATTAGACTGGACGTATACTCCTTCGCGCGGTGTATAGGTTACAGCAGATGCTTTTTCTTTGGTCTCTTCTAAATAGTTCACAACTACAATAGAAATTCAACAATTTACTATGAAATCGTGTACAGTGACGTCACCGGGAGCTTTTTTCTTTTAAATAATGGCTTCGTGCGATTTGTACATTTAGCCAGTGTCAAGTAAGAGATATATTAATAACATATAAATCATAGTAAATGAGAATGAGTGGTGATAAAGATGATAAATGGTAAATGAGATGCCCTACCCCTAAGCCCCTTGAGTCCTCACTCCTTGCATAACTCGTTCGTCTCCTTGCTCCTTGAGTCAACACTCGTGTACGTTTACGAACACTTAATTTTCTTAAGGTTAAGAATCCACCGTTATTACACATTAACGTTCATAATATCACAAATTTTAGGAATTAAAACAAACTGCAGTAATGACGCTTTACATTCCCGCCAAGAAGTCGCTAAGGAGTTCACGCCTCCACTAATCACTTTTCGGACAATCTTCTTCCGTTTTGTGCTGTCTTCCGAGGCGTCTATGGTTTCGTCGACATGTTTCCTCCACATTCCATAGATTCCTGCTAAAATTCTGATTGAAATCAGAATTTCGTCTGAGGCAACTATTTTTTTAAGAAAGGTTTTTTTGCCTTATGTTTGGCTCACTGTTAACTTTTAAAATTAAAGTTATGCATGTGTCATACATTTAATAGATATCATTCTCATGTTTCTCGTGTTTGGTATCACATATAGTTCAAAAAAGTAGCCTGATACTTTCAGGGGTTGCCTCTGAAGAGTGCTAAGAGGAATTATGATCATCAAGGCCACTGCCTGTCTGATGATAATTGAGTTTTGTTTTTCAGCGCTGTGTTTAAGCAACTTGTAGTATTGTCTGTATTATATGATGTACCGTATCAATAAAAAATAACGACCTTCTTTAAAATAATGTATCGTATATGCATCTGCATGGTATGTATCCTTACAGGGGGCAACGAGTCCAAGACTCATAAATATAGCCAGTCATTGTGGCCTGGAACCATTGCCTGGATTTGCTGCGTATAGTGCTAGTAAAGCGGGACTTCTAGCCTGGACGAAAGCGCTGCGGATCGAAAACAAACGGTATGGCTTAGCAGCATCGGCTTTTATACCAGGTAACAGAAATTTTTTGAAGCTCTAAAATTTTTAGGTCTAATCTTGTGATATTTTTTTTGGCAATTTGGGGCATTTCGAAATCAGTTTTAAGATTTTTATATAGTATCGTGCCTTAATTTTACCAAAATGTTAGATTTCATGTAATCCAACATTTTAGTTTTTTCGAATTCCGAGTGAGACTTCAACTCCAGGACACGTATTTTGTTACAACACAATAAAGAACAATCATTTTATTACAGGAGGATTCGTCAATTCTAGTAGTATCATGTCCACACAAAAAATGCATGGGATGAAGATGCTAGAACATTTTGACGAAGAACAGAAGATGTTTTACGAAAGAAGAATCAGTGCTTTGAACAATTACTTAGGAGCGGTACCACTCTCTGATTTTAATTCTGTTATCGACCCAACTATAGTAGAAACGTTTATGCAAGCACTAACTGATGAAGCCCCTAAAGAAGTATATAAGGTGGAATCCTGGAGATATATGTTTTACTACAATTTATTAAAGCTACCTCTGCCAGAGAACGTACGACATTGGTTGATCAAGAATTTTCTGTGTTTCCCTGAAGAATAAAATTTATTAAATCTCTTACATACTTTAGTAACCATTTTTTCGAGATTCTGAATAAAAATTGTATATAGGTACTGTAAAACGATACGTATCTATAAAAACATCTGTAAAATAATTCTTGGATCTTCTCTATTTCTATTCTTTGTGTAGTTGACAAAGGGATTTTTTTTTGTACAATGTAATAAAAAACATTCTCGCATTTTAGTTATACAGTTCTCCATGTCCAAACAGTTACGCTTGACATTATGATGGCTCATACTCGCCTAGTATACTGCTCTCTACATTCTCAAGCTATGACTGGTCTGAGAGCGTACTTAATTAAAACCCTAGTACCCACTTAGAAATAATAACAATCCTGGTACCAACATAAATAAAAATGTGCATATTGTGGTTATGACGTCTGTCGATTGTGAAATCTTTCAATTCAATCGTTTTATTTTTTATGTAGCAATAGTCGATAAATGAAGTCAAAGGTATTTTTTTGTTAACCCTTAGATAAATTGATAGGTAGTATTTTATGCAATAATATATTCATGCATTAATGCTTTAAACGATATGCTTTAGCTTTCATCGATCTCACACACATCGATTAAATCGCCCTACCCAATTTGGTAGGTCCCCTGCTACCAAGAGCTTTGGACCCCAAGCAAACCTCACTTGCTAGTGGTGCACCTGCCGATCAACGACCGAGGCTATGGCGAACATAAAGTTCGAACATAAAAGTAAGCGACAAACGGCTCGCCACCTATTATGCGGGACCAGCAATTTCATTAGCGAAACGTGGGCTTATATTATGGCTCTGCCTAGTGCCTACCCCTTCGGGAAAGCAGGCGTGATTTTATGTATGTATTTACACAATAGAAAATTCTGTCTCCATAATATTTCATTACAAACATTACTGTTCTTCTAACGACAACGTATGTGATAGTCATTAAGCCAAGGGCCCATTGGGCAGCTTGCAAAGTTCTAACAGAAGGGCTACTTAGTGTACTTACCTGGCACCGCTAATTCAAACTAGAGTTGTTGCGATAGCGATAGTTTCACTATCGATAGTTGACCTTGAAAAAACGTCGATAGCGCGACTATTCTATCGAAAATATCGACATTTTGCAATACTATCGATAGTATCGATGGTAAAAAACATGCGATATTCGTCGATACTATCGAATCTATCGATACTATTGGAGTACAATAGTATCGACAGTATCGATAGTATCGATAGTATTACGTAAAAAAAACGATAGTATCAAACTATCGACGATATATCGTCGCGTATCGATAGTATCGATAGTTTTGTTTTAGTTACTATCGTTATATTTTTGATACTATTGACTGAAAACAAAACGTAACCTGGTTGGTAACACCAGGTTACGTTTCATTTACAAGATGATCAATATGGGTGACAACGAAACGCAACTATTATTTACCGAAGATGATACAAAACAACACAACTCTTCACAACTCACACACTCTGAGGTACGTAGGTGTCACTTTGTCGCGCCCAATAATATTTCAGTTACCCTCTTCATGTAAAATATTACGGATGTAGTTGAATTTAACGAATGTAAATGAGCCATCAAGTAATCTTTTAAATGCAAGTAATAGTATCGTAAAATGTGAGACTATCGATAGGGCAAAACTATCGATAGTATCGAAACTATCGATATTATCGATAGTGTTTGTGCTAATACTATCGATAGTATCGAAACTATCGATAGCGTTTGTGTTGATACTATCGATAGTATCGATAGTATCAATGAGTAGGAATAATATTACATATTTTTAACAATCGATACTATCGATAGTATCGAAAATATCGTCGAAAAATCATAATTATAATGTTATGAACATACGTTAGCAAACACTGGAAACTACGACCAATCTAAACGTTTGTTTTGTTTACACTAGTGACATCTATTTAATTTTCACTGGAACTAAATATAAAATTAAGAAAGATGTCTCTCTTTACAGTAATTATTATCGATAAAACAGCAGGCACAGGCTTTCATCATCTCGACAGGATAGTGTCAGTGTCACAGATTTTATTATTAATAATGTCTTTGTGCGTTTAGCACATTTAGCCAGTGTCAAGTAAGAGATATATTAATAATATATAAATCATAGTAAATGAGAACGAGTGGTGATAATGATGATAAATGGTAAACGAGATTTCCTCCTTTTAACCCTGAGAACTCACATGGGCCTCTTGAGAGAATTTGAAAAGTGATGTTGCACTATTTTGTTTCAAAAAACACTTAAATACGTTTACAAACATTTAACGGTTAATAATCCACCGTTACTACACACTAATGTTGGAAATGTCACAAATTTTTGAAAATAAAAAAAAACTGCAGACATAACGCTTCACTTTCCCGGCAAGAAGTCCTCATTTTATCATACCTTTCATCAAACAATAGGAAGTTTTATTTTGTCCAACTACCTACGACCTCCATTTAGTTGGCTAGTCATTTATAATTGACATATCAATAATTCAATATTCTGATTCGCTGTGCTATTTTTGATGGGCTATAGCTTATCACATATATCTTAAAAAAGTTACAATGGGCAACAGAGATATACAAATGGAAAGGAAACACGGTATGGCTTAATATATTCAAGTCCAGAGCAGTACAAATTTTTGTAAAGCTAAATTGTTGTTATGAAGTTTTGAAGAAATTTAGGTATGGTTCCGGTATAAAATTAAATTTCGTAACAATATACCACAAATAATAATTATAATGGAGATTCAAAGTGGTCCTAACTCAGTTGACGAGCCGGTAAGTTTTTGTGACGTAATTCTATTTATGTTTCGGAAAGAATTAGTTGTATACATACCATATTTTACATGTACTTAAAATCATAATCTTTGTATAATTTTTTATAAAAATAATATTTCACAGATTTAATTTTTTCAGAATCTTCTCTACAAGTTACAGCGAAAGGTCAAAGTTTTCAATACCGTGAATACTTTACCCAACCGTGGTTACAATTTAGTGGCCAGTAGTTGTAAATATGGATTAGTGTTTGTTGCTTCACCTAATGCAACTCTACTAGGTTAGTTTACCCTGATTCCGGAAACAATTAGTTCTTTTCAACTGCTAGCTGTATAAGCAAAAATATTTCAAATGTGAATTAACCTAAAAGATAGTGGACGCCTACCAAATGTAAAAAAACAACTTTTTACTGAGCCTAGCCCTGTAACATAATGTGCATATCCATGTTATATTCTTAAACTGTTGTGTGTTTACCGTTAGAGGTGCATAGCTTAAGGTTTGAATCACTACACAGTTTATATTGATCAAGAGATGATAAAAGCAAAATTACAAATTGTAAACCATTAGTTGTTTCCTATTTTTTAGTGTATTGGAAAAGGGTTTTATTTCATAATGGTTAATTAAAATGGTCCTCTATGAATATGAGTTGCAACTGGATTGACTGATAGAAGAATGCTCCTGTATACGAATATCTACTTTTAATGAAGAGTACACAGTGTCTAATAGACAAAAATCATACAAATTTACATTTGCTTAGTGTCTGAGAGCCACAACAGAAGCTTTGGCATATACAATTTTATTCAATTTCTGATAATCAATTATTATTGTTATCTTTATCTATATATTATATAAAACATCAATAAAGTCCTATTGTTTCCAATCTCCTTTAAATCTATGTTTTCATATAATTTATACCTATTAATATTTTTATTTTCAGTGTATTATCTTAAACAATTAGTCCACAAGGATACGGATCCCCAGCACTTAGTCATCAAATTAGAAGAGAGCCCCACTCATGTAGCAGTGAGCTGTGACCAAGAGCTGGTAGTTGTGACTGGAGGACAGCTGCTTAGTATTTACAAAGTGACCGATTTTCAAAACCAGGTAAATATTAGACCAGACATTATTAAATATATCCTGGGTGGAAGTTTACTGCTGAGCATTTGTGGACAAGAGGGTAGCAGACTGTTTATTGCATGTTAATAATGAGCATTACAATCATAAAAACACTTTTGTGAAACAAGTATTTCTTCAACTAGCTAACAACTATTAGTTCAAACCCTGGTGACCAACCTAAGACTTTTTGAAGTTATGTGAGTATGTATTAACGTTAATCTTCTTGAAAAAACAGTGACAACCACATGCTTAATTTCATTATTTCAAAGCTTTAATTTAAGAAATCAGTTTTTAGAGCCAACTAGGATAACAGCACATAGTGCAACTTGTCTAGACAACGTATTTTCGGAATGTAACCCATCTTTTAAAGATCTATTGAGTTGCCTACCGTCTGACCATTGCGGGTTAATAGTGTCATTTAGATATAATCAGCCGGAAGTTCCTAAAATAATTGATAATAGACCAATAACAAATAATCGTTTGTAATACTATCAAAACAGTATAGATAAAAAAATTGGTTCAGTCCCATTTTCGCGCATCGATCCGGGTGTTCTTTATGCTAATGTTTTTGGTTTAATTAAAAATGTTTTTATCCTTAAGTCTACTAAACGTTTTGAGAAGCTTCAATTTTGTGAACTACATGAACAACAACTTTATGAATTGTACAACTTAAAGATTTGCAATCATAATCCAGATTTTATTGAACATGTTAAAAGATATTCTAAGACATTTAAAAGTATGTATTGCAGCAAAATCCGATTTCATAAAAAATAAAATAAAGTTGTCGATAGTAAGATCAAAACGACGTGGAATATTATAAACCGCGAATCTGGCAGGCGTGCGCCCAAAGATGATACCTTTGTCCTTAAAGATAACGATATAACTGTAGAATGTAAAGCAGAAGTAGCTAAAATATTTGGCGACTTCTTTGCGAAAATACCAATAGAAACAACTTCAAGTCTGAATTCGTCTCCTTTAGTTGCTGTATCACTTCTTTCGGAATTCCATCCAGTCTGCAATTCCATCTTTAAATTTAGATATATCACACATGTAGATATTTTAAAATCCTTTAAAGAAGTAAAAATTCAAAATACGGGTGATTTTTGCGATTTAAGTGTTAGTAAGTGAAGATTATTGGCTATTTATAAATTAATTCAATACAGATTGAAGTCAAAAATTAAGCCTATAGGTTTTTTAGGAACAAAACTGATCTTGTATAACTATAGTTACAGAATACTTATGTAACCTAAGCTAATGAAGGAAAGCTGTACTTGGGACTATTGTACTTCACTTTTTTTGTCGACCATGTCAGAAATAAACTGGTTGAAATAAACGTATATAAGTGTACTTATAAGTGGTGGTGTTTTTCTATGTATATTAAGTATTTATTTACAAAAATAAAGTACTTATATATGTTTATCTGTTATTTAGTATCCATAACACAAGTTCTTAATTATACCTTATCTTGGAACTACATAATTGGTGTAAGTGTCAGAAATATTATTTATTTATAGTATACCCCAAGGTATTTGATGTACGGCAGCGGTATCCAGCCATATTCCTACAGGATAGTTTTCTTGTTTCTTATCTGTCAATGGTAGCTCTGGTCTTGCTTCGTCTGGCTGCATAAAAGAAATAATATTTTTTTATTTGTTTATAATTAGGATAAAACCTATGAACTCTCTGGGCTAGACTATGACAGTATGTTAGAATCTCTCAATATTTATCTTTACAAATAAAATAAATTGTCTATTTGTAATGTCAAAAACTACTTATGCAATGAAAGTAATAAGGTACTACTAACAACAATTTTGGTTTATCTGTTTTTATGGCTACTTTCCGAAAAAGTCAAGAAACATTTTGTTGCTATTTTCACTGGCTGGGAGTTTTATCTTAGACTTTTTTAATTAAATAACAAAGTAACGTAAGATAACGCGGACGTCAAAAGTGAGAGTTGTTATGAAGCGTACAGTAGACAAAAATAATATAAAACAATCAATACATTGTCTAAGGGCATTGAAATAGTTAGGTAACGGACTGCCTAACTAAATTGTATGGTCTTCTTTCAGAATGTTTCCCCATCAGTTTTTTTTAAAAGTGGCATGAATCCAGGATCTTTTATATCAGCACTGCAATGGAATCCTTGCATCCCAGACTCCCTTGTTGTGTCTTTCTATGATGGCTCACTATTTGCCTACCGGGTCAGCACATCACAAATGAAAAAAGTTCAATCTAAGTGCAGGTATTATTTTTAATTTCTTTTAATGACAAATTATGAGGTATAATCATATACAAAAGAAAGTTAGTAACTAACACTTGCATGCAGCATAGTTTCATCGCATTTCTAAAGTTAAGTGCCACCTTTCTTTTGCACTTCGATTAAGGCCCTATAATGTATACATGGCATCCAAGGTAATTGTTCAAATTATGAAGAAAAAATTATGAGATAGTATATAATCAAACAGTGGATATCTAACCACAAACTACAATATTAAAAATTTATATTTGCAGAGGAAAATAATAATAATAGTATAAAAAAAAATCTTGTCTGAGAGTTAATTTAATGACAGCACTGTTTTTCCCCTTTCGTTTTAGTCAATATCTATATTTGTTACAGATGTCTCTGCTGGAGTCCTAAAGGAAAACAGTTTGTGACAGGCAACAGTGATGGTACACTTACTCAATATAAACCCGATCTCACTCCAGCTAAACTGATCCCTGCACCCAATCTATTTGAGAGTGCTCCTGTGGAAGTTATGGCAGTGTACTGGATATCCACTTATCAATTCACTGTGGTCTACAAGAATGCTTCGAATAACAGCAGGCCAGGTACTTTTAGTATTTATTTCTGATTATTAAGAGAATTGTTTTGTTTTTCGATATGCGCCGCAAATCGTTTCACTAAGCTGCATGGTTTTAGTCACTTGCCACCTAGTCAATTTGTTGCCATTTAAACTAGATTTTTACTGTGTGGCGAATATTGGCTTCAGTCATCCATGTTAACTCTATATAATAGTTATCAGGATGCACTATGGGTTTAAATAGGAAAGGTGCTTGCCTGAATAACAAAATCTTTAGTTATTAGTTGAACGAAAATATAATGAACTCTCATATATTTACCAAATATTGTTACCGTTATCATTTTAGCCGTCACTATCATCAACACACCAAAAGGAGGCCAGCCTACTTGTATAAATTACGAAGACATCTGCTACAGTATGGGTTCTAATAGACCTTGGTACTACTACTTGCTGGGCCTGGCGCAATGGTAAGTAAAATATAAAAAAATTGTTTTGGTGCTTTTTCTTTTGTGTATTATATTATAATGCACATACTTGACAGCTTTATCTAAAGTCTTTCCCTCCGCGGGCCAGTTGGAAGACATTTCTATTCGGAATAAGCTGTGCCCTTTACCAATTTTTTTCTTAGTTTTAAGTCTTAGTTCTGTAGTAATAAATAATACACTTGTATGATAATAATTCGAGTATACCCTACACAAGTAATTAACATTGCTGAGTAAATGTTTTTTTTAATAATATAGATGGTTACACAGTATTTTTCAAGCGGCCCAAACGGGCATATCAATTTTCACATATTATATTAATAACCAGACGGGACTTACCGTTCCTTCCAAAGAACAATCTAATGCCAAACAAACAGTTAGCCATCCAAGGACTGAACGCTGAGACATCAACTTAACTTTGGTGATTGTTTCCAGTCACCTAGTCTCGCTTTGCTGTTAGTAGCTAGGCTTTAAGTATCAATAGGTTTAAACTAGTTTACATAAATAATTTTCTTTCTTTTAGGAATATGATACTTACATCATCATCAAACAGCATGGAATTGGCCACATTAGGCTCTCCAGATGGGGCCAACTGGATGCAATGGTGTCAGGTACTTATATATTCCTCTAGCTTGGAACCTGATTACTTTTGTATGTATTGATTGTTTAATATAACTATTTTTGTCTACTACGCTTCATAACAACTCGCACTTTTGACGTCCGCGTTATCTTAAGTTACTTTGTTATTTAATTAAAAAAGTCTAAGATAAAACTCCCAGCCAGTGAAAATAGCAGCAAAATGTTTCTTGACTTTTTCGGAAAGTAGCCATAAAAACAGATAAACCAAAATTGTTGTTAGTAGTACCTTATTACTTTCATTGCATAAGTAGTTTTTGACATTACAAATAGACAATTTATTTTATTTGTAAAGATAAATATTGAGAGATTCTAACATACTGTCATAGTCTAGCCCAGAGAGTTCATAGGTTTTATCCTAATTATAAACAAATAAAAAAATATTATTTCTTTTATGCAGCCAGACGAAGCAAGACCAGAGCTACCATTGACGGATAAGAAACAAGAAAACTATCCTGTAGGAATATGGCTGGATACCGCTGCCGTACATCAAATACCTTGGGGTATACTATAAATAAATAATAAATAATATTTCTGGCACTTACACCAATTATTTAGTTCCAAGATAAGTATCATTACTTGTGTTATGGATACTAAATAACGGATAAACATATATAAATACTTTTTTTTTGTAAATACATACTTAATATACATAGGAAAACACCCAGACCAGAACAAATATTCCTATTTATACACACAAAGATTTGTCCTGTGTGGGAATCGAACCCACGACCTCAGGAGTGGAGTGCGGGTATACTCGCCACCACGCCATATCGGTCGTCAAATATATTATATCTGATATTTCTATAAGTATGGTTTTTGAAATATCTTCGATTTATTTGACCCAATTAAGAACAATTCTTCTTTAAAATAAATTAGAATAATCATTACTATTAAGTAGAAAGACCACGGGTCTCACTATGGGGTCATTGTCTAACTTAAAATACAAATTAGTTGGACAAATGCTTATACTTATGCCAGAGGCTATGGTTAAACTGGTTGAATAGAATAATTGTATCTTGACCCCTGAACCGTCTTTTTGTTGAGCTATAAAGTTGTATTGGGTTGGCAATTTATTATTTTTGGTGGTACGACATGTTAAATATAGTCCATTCAAATTTTCAGGTGAAAGCGAAACACTTCCCCCAATGCCGACTCTTCTAGTGATCTCTCAGACTGGCTTGCTAACAGTGTTCAATGTTATAAACTTGAACCAGCAAGCAGCACAGTTGTGCACTCCACCGCAACCTTTGGCACTACCAGCCGCTGCACTAGTTATCGACGCTCCTGAAGCCCAGCCTCAACCAGTTCCTCAAACTCAAGCAGCTCCGCAAACTCAAGCAGCTCCGCAAACTCAAGCAGTTCCGCAAACTCAAGTAGTTCCACAATCTCAAGCACCTGCGCTGCCGAAGGTTTGTGTATTGTTTTTTTATATTTTATAAGCGGAATTATACTGTTGTCCGTTTTTTACATTTTGTGATAGTCGTTTAGTTATGCTACAGCTTGGAACATTCTAATAGCCACCACATACCTGTCTCCACCAATCCGCACTTTGTCCGTGATATCCCATCCCATTAGGGATATTTATTTATTTGTATTAGTTACACGGGTCTGGCCCAATTACAATAACTAACTCAGTGAGTAATTTTACATGCATATATGGTTAAAAATATAATTAAAGAGGACATAAATATTCACAAAAAAGACGACAATTTTGCCTGGATTGATTCCCAGCTATCTACGAATATGTCACAGTCAGGGTACTGACACAGGAAAGCATTAAGGTATGACCTGATTCCCTCTCACCAATACTCCTGAGAGAACTGAGAGAAGGCACATGCTCCGGAATGGAACGTTATTGGGCTAAGATAATAACATTGTAACTGCCTCCCGTAAATTGGGTATACTCAATAAGGTGAGGCGGTTTTTTACTTCCGAGCAGCACTCTTTGCTGTACAAGACTCATGTTTAATCGAGTGTGGAGTACAGCTACCATCTTCGGGATGGATTTTCGAAAAGCTCCTCGCACTTCATATCTATAGCAGAGGCGCCTCTCTTGAGAACCTTCAGCTGCGTAGGGACATTGCTTCTCTCATTGTCTTCTACCGGAATTACTACGGCAAATATTATGAACTTGTTGACCTAATCCCGCACTCTTTTCCTCTCCTTCCAATCCGATTGTCTATGTATATTTTCTTATTGGTGAGTCAATAATAAATTGATAATTTCCTTACAGCCGCAACCGGTGGTGCCCTCGTTTCAGCCAGTGAGTCAACCTGTTCAGCAGCCACCCAGTTCCACACCACAATTTGGTTCTAATGCCTTGACCAAGCCTGCTTCTACACCTGCTTTCGTATCCATAAGTACCCCAGCCTTTGGAACAGGTAAGCGATATATCTCTTAACTTTTAAATTATTTTTCTACTTCTCGCCATTTATGATGTTCGACGTTGACTGCTGTTCACACATGTCAGTGGATATAGCCTATTTATACAATTTAGCATGTAACATAATTATGTCCCTACTGTATCCTTGTTTTGTATGACTAATAAATAAAATACAAGAGGCATTTTTTATAGTTTTACGGCTATCGTCTCGCTGGCCTGTAGTAAGACTCCCTAACTGCATAGTTTAGTGTTTCGTTTTAAAAACGCATCAGGAAAAACAAATTTTTTTTTAAGAGAATGTCACTTAGGGCCTGTTTCATAAATGTCTGATTAGGAGATATTACAAATTTGCATTTGAAGTTGCCCACATTCCATAATTTCATTGGCTTTATATTATTATTTATGCTTTAATACTTTACATATCTTGTAGGTACGGTTGCGCCATCACAAGTTGTACAAAAACCGGCTGAAGTCAAACCTCCGGCAGCAGTTCAATCTCAGCCTGCTCCCGTGTCTGTCCCTGCTCAGGTATTTATTCATTTCTTACTTTGAAAAAAAAAGCAAATTATGTAGGTAACTGTCCTATAAACTTTTAAAGTTGAACATATGTTTATCTAACTTGGACATGCACTTAATAAACTTTTAAAAAAATTATCGGTATTAACTTTGAAATGACTTCTCTGAGAGATCATCGCAACAGCAATGCATTATCACAGTCTATTAACGTCCTGCTACTGGGCTCTCACAAAACATGGTTAAAGGGACTTAGGTTATACTTTACCACGCGGATTGGCTGGGCCAGGTTTATGGCACAAGGGGTAAGGGGCCGTTCAAGTATTCCTTAAGCACTAAAAAGGTGATCCTTGCTTCTCTGTGAACTCTTCAATTTGATGATTGCGGCCGAAGACCTAGCTTCGCTACGATTTGACATACGTTAGTTGGGGTTACCTATTAATATACTTCTGATTATTAGGTACAAAAAGCAAGTGTGCCGAGTACAACGGCACCAACCGCTGAAATGCAAGAGAAATATGCGGCAATGAAGGCGGAACAAGAACGCATCAAGGCAACTAAAGCCAATCAGGAGCTCAAAAACATGCTCGTCAAGGAGGTCAATGACTTCCAAGTGGAACTGTACAAGTTTAGTGTGAAGACTAGGCAGACACAGATCAAGGTATGATTGATATGTTTTTACTATAATAGCTTCATAATAATAGTTATGAATGTCTGCTATTAATACAATTTTACATACATATATACATTCACGCCTGTTTCCCCAATTAAATACATTAAATGCTGTAATTATAAAAAGTAATATGATGATATTATTATCTGAGATGTCAAATCTCAAGGAAATAAGAATGGATATATTATATGGATCTCCATTGCACATTGTTTACACATTTATTTAAAAATAAACACCTTTATTTTTACTTATATTTCATTTACATATTCGTACATTTATATATATTTGAATTGTTTTGTTAAATTGTTAGTATACAATTTCATTTTAGCTCCAAAAAGACATCTACGCATTAAATGCCATGAGTGATCTAAAAGTGAGCGATCCGAATGAGCTGAAGAAGGACTGCTCTTTGGAAGACTTGCGCACTGCGATAGTGCAATTGAAGTTGGAACTTGTACGCGCATGCGCTGCTATTGCTGAATCGCGTACGCAAGCTGAGTAAGTACTGATTTTAGATTATATTGTTGGTTTATTCGCACTGTATTATTTAATTTAAGCAACTTTATAAACTAATATATTGGAATAACTAATATAAATATAAAGATTTGGTATATTAATCATACAATTATTAAAATATGTTTTCTTGACGTATTTTAGTGCGAAAGATCTTCAGCAGTGGACTCAAGCTGACCCCCTAACGACTAAACGTATAGATTCTGTAAAGAAGCTAGCATACTACGTGCAAAATCAAATCGCCCAGGCACAGAATGTTCTTGATCATAAATGGAATGAGCACGAAGCTAGGGATCTGAAGGTGTTTAAGTAAGTACTTTTATTTAGTTTGACGACCGATATGGCGTGGTGGCGAGTATACCCGCATTCCATTCCTGAGGTCGAGGGTTCGATTCCCACACAGGACAAATATTTGTGTGTATAAATATGAATATTTGTTCTGGTCTGGGTGTTTTTCTATGTATATTAAGTATGTATTTACAAAAAAAAAAAAAGTATTTATGTATGTTTATCCGTTATTTAGTATCCATAACACAAGTTCTTAATGATACTTATCTTGGAACTAAATAATTGGTGTAAGTGTCAGAAATATTTATTTATTTATTTAGTCGAAAGACACATTCACACCTGTTTTGGATCATCACCAATTAAATAAATCATCTCCGCCCACCATCGTTCAACTTGTGAGCACGGGCCTCTTCTAACTAACCAAGGAGTGATTTATATCATACCCTACCACGCGACCCAACGTGTCCCAGGTGAGTGACGTTCTGCTGTTAGAATATTTCTCTTTCCTTTTTTTTCCTATAAATTGCCTGCCAGACCCAACCCGATGGCACATTAAAAATAATAATTTAACTACAAATCCCGCTATTGATCCTTACTCAGTATTTTTGATGATCGCAATGTATCAATATGGTAAACAACTATGTCCTTAACTATACTGAAAGAATAGGAGATTTAATCCCTGAATTGGTGCGGTTCAAGCATCCCTAGGCTACCCTTCACATAACTTGGCGTAGCTAACGTCCCTACTTTATATTCCTTGTAAAAGAATTTCCTAGGCAAGCGTAGATCATATTCCGCAGAACTCGATTTTTTAACAAAACAACAATTTCTTGTTATTTCAGACCTGGGCAGCGCATGACTCGTCCCGTGCTAGATGACGTATACCAACCGTTAGTGAAGCAACAAGAAATATTAAGCAGACAACAAGCGGTACTGAGAACCCTAAAAAATACATTAAAGGAAGTTGACGCCGGTCCTATATTCAAATCAACTTCTTTATTGAGGAGCACTCCTTTTAAAAATACGTAAGTCTTATAAATCGAATGAGTAAATAAGGCTGCGTATATTTTATTTAAAAAATTCAATCGTTATTAGATGCGTGCAAATTTTTTGTCAAAGAATTCCTTCACATTGGCATTTCAAATTTTGCTCTCTAGTGTAATTTTCATTTAAACAGTACCTACGTACATTTTGAATTACAAATTTTATTATATTTTCTTATATTATTACGATAACCGTGTCTAAATTGTATATGATTATATTATATAAAGATGATATGTAAAAAAATTACAGAGATCCTCTCTCGAAACTTACAAAGAACATTCTTAACATGAGCATCGAACCACTGTCGAAGCCAAAAGTACCGTTAATGAGCGTACAAAAGTTAGAAGCACTTAGGGAAATGTTGTCCAACCATAAGACGGTTAAAATTACTCCAGTCAACGTGGAATTGAGAGAGCAACTGGCTACAATGAAGATAAACTACGAAAACAGTTTGAAGAAGAAAGCAGTGACACCACCAACTGTGGTACCAGATATTATTAAAACAGAGGCAAAACTATTTGTCGCTCAGACTACCCTGCCACAACAGCAAGTCGGTAAGGAACTCGAATCTCTTCAAGGTTATTTATTGAACTTATACCTAGATCCTACTCAAATGCTGTATTTTCTTGCATACATAGAACTTAAAAGCTTATTTCCCTTATCTACATATGTAAGCCATAAAACTTAAAAGCTTATTTCCCTTTTAAAAACATGTAAGCCATAAAAATCAAAAGCTTATTTCCCTTATAAAAATAGATTATGAATTTACTAATCGTTATAAAACGAACAGTTAATTGATCATGGGAATTTGGGAAACAAGAACCACCTTTAGCCTTTTTAAGTAGCGTATTTTAAGACCCATTAAAACAAAAAGACGTTATAAAAATGCTTACTTTGACTTTTGAAATGAAAATATTGAAGACATACAGATTTCTTTTATCTGAATTACTCGAATCGGCTCAAAAGAAAGAGACATGCAATAATATAGATTTAAAAAATAACCATGTAAACACAATAAAATATGTAGTTCACTTATAAAATTCGAGATTTTAGTGTGTTTTATCCGTGCGATATCGAAAAAGGCAAGCGCTGAGACGGTCAAAAGAAAGAAATTCACTTATAAATATCATCGATAATAACCTGACTATTTCAGGTTATTTTAACTTGCCACCTATAATTAATAAAAGTTTTTATATTTCATAATAATTAATTATTAATAAAAGTTGATTTTGAACAGTAATATTTCTTTTAATATTTTAGCTCCATCTGTTCCTGTTGTGAAGCAAGAACCTAAACAAGAATTTTATAATCCATCGCCGATCAAAGTACCATCCTTCGTTTCAGTGAATAATACCAAACCCACTATACCTGGATTAACCAATGTTGCAAGAACTTTGTTTACTGAAGGTATGATAACATGTTATTCTATTGCGATTCTCAAATTTGCAGTACACAAAATAGTGTTTTGCTTTATAATACTCTATATAAGTTCCCATAATGTTGCAATATTCTTAATTCTGTTTTACCTAATCATCTTTAATTCTAATACTTTTAGTCATAAAATCTGTGAGATTGTTTCTTTATTTTGCGTGCCAAATGTTGAGTCAATAGTAATATTTATTCTAAATGTTGATATCTTAGTTAGTCCAAAAATATAATCTAAGAATCATGAAAATCCTTGATGTTTTTTTTTTTGCTGAAAATAATCTTAGTCGCTATAATTTTGTAATATTTTATGTGTAACAATTTTTTTTAGATTCAAAGCCTGAATTTGCGAAGCCACCAGAAACTCAGCCAAAAACGCAACCATTCTCATTTTCCGGTACTAAGCAGGCCTTCGCCTCCAATCAGCCTCCAGCATCCCCGGCGCAGCAACCCCAAGCTTTTGCCTTCTCCGCCACATCTACTCCTGCAGTTAATACGAAGAGCGTTCTTAAAGATTTGCTACAAACTAAAAATCCAAGCTTTCCGGCATTACCCAAATCTGACGCGAACACCTTTATGGGTCAAAATATATGTTCACCTACTGCGTTTTCAGGTATGTTTTTTTGATTTTGTGTTGATTTTTCTGATCCAGGATACTTCCTTATAAACAAATGTATTTCATATTTTGTAGCTACAACACCATCCTCCACCGAATTCACAGCCAAACCAATATCAGACATCAACAACATGTTAAACAAGTTCACACCCCAATTATTTGGTGAAAATAAACCAGAAACTACCCAGAAACACTCAGAATCTAAATCCGATATATTAGCAGAGAAAATTACAACAGATGACAAAAAGGAGGAAAAATCTCGTTCTAACCTATTTGGTACAAAGTCCTTTGTACCATTAGCTTCCAACAAGCAAACCACTGAGACGAAAAGCGAAAGTATTTCAAATATAGAAGTTAAAGCACCAATTAAAGTTTTCTCCAAACCGGTCGAAACAAAAGAGAATATTCCAGACATAAAACCTGAAATTGTACAAGAACTGCAAAAGCCTGCAGCTAAGGAGATTGAAGTAAAGCCATTAAATATTCAAAGTAGTAATAATACATCTAGTGCATTTATTACTTCCACTACGCCTTCGGTAACTCCTTCCAATGCTGCCGATACGTGTAAGTATAGAAAATAAATGCAAATATTTATATAAACATCTAAGTATTTTGGTTTTGTCTCAAGCTATACCCAGGTAATTCGAGCCTTTCAAAAAGAAATACCAGCAATTAAAATAAATCGGAAACTTAAATACTTATTTTTTGCAATGGCACTCTTGTATTTTTACAGCTGAGTCACAGAACAAAAACAATACTGAAACGGAATCAGAAGCTAAAATGGAAGAACCAACCAATCTAAAACTAAATATAACATCATCGCCAAATGCTGCTTCATTATTCGCTGCTGCTAATGCTTCTTCTCCAACTGGTAAGTACATCAAAATCAGTATAGGTTTAATATAATTTTACTTATTAATAAAGGTATTAATAAAAGTAATTAATTTTAATGTTTTTTTTTTTGTTTTACAGAACAAAAGTCAGAAAGCGTATTTAGTTCACCGTCTTCTCCGAAAAGTCCAAGTGGATCTATTTTTGGTACCCCGCCAAAGGCTAATGATACTACTCCAAAACTGTCAGTGTTCGGAACCGCTGGTCCTGCATCGGCGTCATCTATTTTTGGATCTGCTGTAGCTTCCCAACCTAATGCGACTCCGCAATTAGTTTCCTTACTGGGCACACCAACTTCATCTTCCATATTCGGAACTTTATCTACTGGTTCAGTTTTCGGAACTACTACTACTTCCACTTCAAGTTCTATTTTTGGAACAAAATCAACGCCTTTAGATTTAAGCAGTGATATTAAACCAATAGGCGCAAATACCACGCAAACAACTGCTTCATCAGTATTTGATACAGAAACAACTGCACAATCTGTATTTGCAGCTTCGCCTTCATCTTTATTCGTATCAGCCACAAGCCAACCTTCTGTATTTTCCTCAGCTACTACTGGCTCAATATTTGGTACAGCCAGCACTCAATCGTCTGTTTTTGGAACTTCTACTGCTACTACAAATGTGTTTGGTGCTACTTCGACTCAACCGTCTGTATTTTCGTCACCAACAACTACTTCTCAAAGTATTTTTGGGTCAGCACCTTCTCAGACCTCTGCATTTGGAAGTGTTACGACTACAACTCAAAGCGTTTTTGGTACGGCCACAGCTACAACCCAAGCGTCTGTGTTCGGAGAAGCTGGCCAACCTTCCGTTTTTAGCTCAGCAACACCCGGTAGCGGATCTATTTTCGGTTCTCCTTCAACGCAGTCATCTGTTTTCGGAACACCCACTCAATCAACCCAATCATCTGTGTTCGGAACTCCTACTCAGACTACACAATCTTCTGTTTTTGGAACTCCAACGACTACTGCTAAAAGTGGATCTTTATTCGGTGAAACTGAAAGCAATTTGTTTGCATCAGCAAGTATATCAACTTCAAATGCCCCAAGTGCCGGGAATATATTTGGAAGGTAAGCTGTTCGTTCGCCGTTATAAGTCCTTATTTTCAATAACCAGGTAGCTTTAGGTTTTAAGATAGTTTTTTTTTTAAATTGTAGTTACATAAGTACCTATCAAACGCTTAATTTCAAAAGTTAAAAGTAAATTGACAACTTTTTCGTTCTCAATGTTCTAAACTCTGCCTGTTGTGCGTATGGCAGTATAAAAACGAGACATTCAGGTTATTTACTTTTCTGAATGTTTTTATCAAATAGTTTTTTTTTTCAGTTCATCAGGCTCGGTATTTGGAAACAACAAGAGTAATGTGTTTGGAGGCAGTTCTGCATTTGGTCAACCAAAAGCGGATCAACCTCCACCAAAAAGTACTGGAGGAGCATTTGGACAATGGCCATCGTCTACAGGATTTGGTAAGTAAAAAATAGTTGTATGCGTTTGTTTATATTTTATTAAACTAGTCAACTTAAACATATGCAATTATCATACGTGCTATGAAGATCCTCGACCTGAACATCAGGGACCGAGTGATTTACATACTCAGCGACAGTCAAGCTGCACTCAAGGCTATCGCCTCAGTGCGAGTAGACTCAAGGCTGGTGCTAGAAGCTGCTCAAACCCTTAACAGACTGGGCCGGACAAACAGGGTAACCCTCATGTGGATAGGCCACGCCGGATTTAAGGGGAATGAGCACGCTGACAGGCTTGCCAGACAGGGCTCGGAATGGATATTCACGGGACCGGAGCCATGCATTGCAATCTCTATGAGTGCATTAGCCACGACGCTTAAAAAGCATATGGTGGAGAAACATCTATCCGAATGGCAGCTGCTACCGGCGCTTAAGCATTCAAAGGCCTTCATCGGAGAGACAGGGAGCACCTGGTGTAAGGCCCTCTGCGAAGGTAGCAGGAATCAAGCCAGTCTGATAATTGGGGCTCTAACAGGGCATTATGCCACAAACAAAATGCTCCACAGGATGCGACTAGTGCAATCACCTCTATGTCGTAGATGTGGTGACGAAGAGGAGTCTATGGAACACCTGCTGGGTACCTGTAACTCGTTGGCTGCTTGCCGAATGAGTCTCCTGGGGGTGGCCTACCCACAACCAAGGAACTATGGGCTCCAATCTGCTAAGACTGTCATAAAGATGATGGTAACAATATTTGGAGATTTGAAGTGAAAGGCAAGGGGATGCACAAAAGATCCGACATAAGGGTCAAAGTGCGCCACGGTTAGACTGTGGCCCCCGCTATAAGATAAGATAACTAGTCAACTTCACCACTACATTGTCAACGGGCCGAATCGTCGGACACAATGCACCATTCATACTATAGGGGCCCAATTCGAAAAATCATGATTTTTGGGAAAACGCGTTTTAAGATTTTTGAAAATCGATAATAACTAAATTAATTTCTTTTTTTGAGATGTCCCCCTATAGTAGAAAAGCTGCGACAAGGAAGCATGGTAGAAATAATTAGCCACTTTAGATCAAGAGGCAACAATGTGTTTAGTATCGAGCGCTTCTGTGCATCGGGACCTACGTTAAGAAGTCTCGGATATGACTGTACGTGGTAGTTGTTGAGGCTTATTGGGCGGCTTGAACATTCAAACAATAATGACGCGACACACCGGCCTCCGTCATCAGAATTAGCGCTCAGCGTGTTGATCCATTTTTTTATCCCACTCACATTGGTTTGTAAGAGAATGCTTGTGGTTATTCAAATGACATTAATGGGCTAAGATGATATAAATGTCAACCTTCAAGATCCAATCTACACAAATATTCATCAACATTTCTTTATTCGGATCTAGTTATGCTTCTTGTTTTGACAATATTTGTTTGACCATCCTATCAAAAAACATAGGACTTTTTGTATCATAAATCTCAAAAAATTATGATAACCTGCAGGTCAACAACCTTCTGCTCAAGCCGCATCGATATTCGGAGGGGCTAATAGCGGCGGCGGCAGTTTTAGTACGCCCGCGCCAAACGCACAGCCCTTCGGGAGTCCCCAGCAAAGCGCTTTCGGAGCTCAGCAACATACCGGTAACATTTTTCATACAATTACAATGTAATAACTGTCGGACATTATACGAAACGACATTAAAAGTCAGTACACAACGAAATAATGTGGTTTTTTATACAAAACATGCAATTCAAAACCTTAGTAGGTGACATTAAGCATGCGAACTCACTGACTCAAACTTCACTGAGTTTCCAGATACAGAAGAAAACCTATTGTTTGTCGGTCATTTGGCGTAGACATAGCTTTATCCATTTGTTTAACACTTCACACGAATCAAAAAGTCTTCTATGTAGTATAAATATATTTTATTTTATGTAAACTTTGTAATACGAATTGTAGAAAGGGCGATCTTGATACTATAAGGCATTCTCTACGAGTTAATCTTTGAGTGTAAACTCTCATCAAGAGTAAGGTATAACCATTAAGTAATTTTTTTTGTCTGCTCGCTACTACTATTTCTGCGCGCTATAATAAATGTACTAGATATATCAATTTTGTTTTTAGCTTCCGCTTTCGGTGGGTCACCAGTATTTGCATCTAAACCTGTTTTCGGCCAACAACCCGGGTAAGATTTTTGGGATTTACTTAGTTTTAAATTTTTAGAATCCAAATAGTTACAAGAACAAAATACTAATCAAATACCTTTATGCTGATGTTTCGACATCACGGTTGTACTTGCCTCTGCTTGATAACGATTATGATGAGGGAATACCACGTACACTTGAAGCAAAACCTTTTTTTGAAGGGTCAGGTCGAAAGTAGTCCAAGCCTACGAAAGTTTCTACTAGCAAACCAACAGATGTATACCGTCATTAGAATGAGATTAATTAAAATATATTTTAAACTACATGCAATACACAGACCACCCTAGTTTCTAATTAGTCTTACCAAATTCATTATTGTTATTATAAAACGTTTCCTTTTGTAGATTCGGATCGCCTCCTTCTGGTGGCTTCGGTGGATTTGGCGGTTTCAACAAGAGCCCTACAGCCTCATTTGGTGGCGGTGCCTCGTTCGGGGCTACTATTGGCAACACCTCGCCTGGCAAAGTTTTCGGAGGATCCCCGTCTGGTGGTAAGTTCTATTTCTTTACTCAAAAAGTAACGTAATGAACCTAGTTTTGTTGCAAGACATGACGTTGAAGAACTAGAAGTTTCGTATATTCGTGCTAATATAAGGAGAAGGATCCGGATACAGGGTATACTATCAAGATCATAGGAGCCTTAACCCTTTAACAGGCAGAGTACGTTGAAAATATTCATTGATTTTGCACCTTAAGTTATCCGCATAAGGTTCAATTTATGGTGGTCATATATTGACCACTGCCTGGTAAAGGGCTAGTTTAACTCATCTGCAAGTGGTGCACCTGCCGATTAGCAGATGAAGCTCTGGCAAACAAGAAAGTTCCTGATAAGCGACAATGGGCTCGCCACCCGTTGCATGGGACCTACAATATAATTGGCGAAATTAAGAAGCGTATCGCATATCCTTTCGGGACAATAGGGTTGATTGTATTTATGTGTATTATAAAAAGGTGACATTGACTTAAAGTGAAGACGGCATACTATAAAAAAACTACACCTATAGAAAGCTACACGACCCTTATAAGCTACATTTTAATCTAGTAATGTGAGCGAAACTGCGAAAAATAGTTACAAATTATATACGTGTATGTATAGCAAGCAACTTACGATTAGTACGTGTTGCATGCGAACCAAAGACGAAGAAAGATTAATTTTGTTTGTGAATTAAGGTTTCGGTGCACCAACCCAATCAAATGCGACGTTTGAAAACCTAGCAACACAGAATACGTTGACGTTCGGCAATTTGGCTCAACAGTCCGGGCAGCAGCCGCAGCCTGCTCCAAGCTTCAACGCGTAAGTATTATTATTTATCTATTTTCCATTAAAATAACTATTGTTACAAGCACCTAACCTAATGCAATGGTGCCGAATATGCATGAATACATTGCGTTAAATAAATATTAAATTATACTTTCCCGTTCTTTTACGATCAAGCTCCAGAACGCACTGCATGGGCGCGTTAGTTTGTAATAGAGCTCTTATGATGTGGAGAGCTCTATTGAGCCAAACTTGAATAAATTATTTTTGATTTGACATAATGAGTTTATAGTCGATAGTTAATAAAGAAGCCGCAACTTCTAACTTTGAATGAGGCAGAGAACAGCTCAACGTAGACCCAAACTAAAAAACATTTGTGTCTAATATTTCTAGGTCGTCATGTCTATATCTTTGTGTAAATGTCTTTGCGCGTTTGCATATTAATTATGTCTTCAACTTTGTGCGTGCGCCTGTGTGTGTGCGCGTGCGTCCGTGCGTGTTTATGTGCGCGTGCGTGCGTATGTGTGTGCTCGTGAGTGAGAAAGAGTATATGTGGGCGTACTTTTAAATGGCCAGGTATCTTATGTACGACATTTTTTTAATATTTGGCCCATCACAATACACCACCCCTTTTTTGTATGGAAAATTATAAAATTACCGTGTCCCGCTCTGGTTGGAACGGAAAGATTTGTCAGCCTTTTACACTTCTACTATTATCTGTCTAACAATATTATCATTACACGAACCATTTCCAACAGGTCTCCAGCTTTCACTGGATGGAGAGGCTGATGACAGCATTTCAAAAACCGTGCGGCAAAGATGAAAAATCATTGAGCCTTGTGTGTTATGAACAATTACGAAAAATACGTTTTGTGTAATTAATTAATTAATTTGTTTATCTTATTTTTTAAAACTCAATAATATAAGAAAGCATGCGAGAACTTGTTTTTATTGTAAACTATAATCCATTCTTCTCACTAAAATCAATGCCTTCGTGTCGTCGTCGTACTAAAAGTTACTTTCAAAGTTATAAACCCAGTGATATTGTATGCCGATTTCATCAAACAGGTGTTATAGTAGATAATAAATAAAAAATCCATAATCTCATTTAAATATGTTAATAATTATAAAAAATAGTATGTTACTCCAAATCATTGTAGTTAGTACTTAATAAAAATTGTTGTTAAAAATTAAGAATTTCTGTATTTATTGCATTTAAAAAAATATGTGGCTTGTAGTTTTATATAATATTATATGCATGTAAAGTACATAACGTTTAAAACTCGATACATATTCTGACTTATTTTTTCAATGAATAAATAAAAATCAAGATTTTATAATATGTCTGGTTTCATTACGCACACATATTTAACAAGCTTGTGACATCGCACAAAAAAATTGATAATTATTATCGATTAAATAGTTCAAAACTATTTAAATTAGCGGAAAGCGATAAGATTTAATAAAGCGAAATTGGTGGAAATACTTAAGGCATATATTTTTTTAAATTTGTGTTTAATATAATATTTAAAACAAAATGGATAGGACAACATGATGTTTTCCTCTGGGTTAGATGGCAGTCGCTTCATGTAATAACTGAAATGCAGCCGAATCTGGTTACACCAGTGAGCAGG
This sequence comes from Musotima nitidalis, assembly GCA_949126915.1. Classification (NCBI taxonomy): domain Eukaryota; kingdom Metazoa; phylum Arthropoda; class Insecta; order Lepidoptera; family Crambidae; genus Musotima; species Musotima nitidalis. Next base: position 9,198,567 of record OX421422.1, read on the forward strand.
CTCTAAGCTGAAGTCTAGGACAACCAGAATAAGGCTAGAATATGTTGAGATACGATACTTTGAAACCGATAGTATCGTATTATTCCAGGACGTTGATATGCAGGGCGTCCCACGGATATGCCACATGGAGGAAAGTATCTTGAATTTTGTAGATGGAACATTTGACTGATTCAAGACATTATTTTAATTTCAAAAACAATTTAAACTGCATTCATAGATTTTTGAATAATTGCACGGTTGAAACGGGATTCGAACCACGAGAGAGAAAAAAATACCCGGCATCTTTGTCATACCGATCGAAAGGCTTCATCATAACGATTATTTTTTGCTAAATAACAGAGCGTCAGAAATAAAAGAAAAACCAATTTTTTTTCTCGTGTAGCGGGTTCGATTCCCGTTTCAACCGTGTAATTATTTAAAAATCTATGAATGCAGTTTAAATTATTTTTAAAATTAAAATAATGTCTTCTTTCAGTCAAATGTTGCATCTACAATATTCAAGATACTTTCCTCCATGTGGCACATCCGTGGGACGCCCTGTATAGTGTCGTGTGTAAGTTCAAGAATCTTAAAATTTTTTAGGCAACTGCTTGTATTTCAATATATTATACTCAAAATGCATATTCAGCTTGGCTTCATACCGAAGTACTTGCTACGTGTCACTTAAAAAATCTAGAAGCGCCACTTCACTAAATATAAAGAATGTAGGAGTAGTGGTAGGTGTAGGAGAGTGGAGGTGAGGTCTTGGAGAAGAAGGTGGCAAGAAAAACGGCAAGGTTTTGTCTCCCGCCACTACATTAGGATAAAACGATTAAAAAGTTCTATTAGAAACTGTAACCAATAAAGTAGCACTAACTAAGGGAACCAAAGTGTGTGTGTATAGGGATCGTACCAAGATCTGAGGAGTCAGTGTATGACATGTATCCATCTTTGGTTCGTATCTTGGTATATGATATTTTTTGCTTTATACGATTTATGTAATCTACTTAATTTGCATGGTCAGTGGGATTTGCAATAGAGAACTCAAGTTACGAGCAAACGAAAATTATATAAAAGTTTCTCGTCAATTTCAACGATTCAGTTTCATCTTTTCACAAGGCACAAAAAATCGTTGCCGTGTCAAAAAAAAATCTTTAAAATATTTCTTCCTTTTTTGGTTTGTAACTTTGTTTCAATATTAATTTTATACAAAGTAATATAAACTACTGAAATACAAACAGAATGTACACACCGGAAGTAACAGTTACTGCCAGCAGGTCATAAACAAAACAAGGAAGGATGACATTCGTTTTGAAGACTAATACTAGATTCAGGTGAACATTCAACAATAGTTTTATAAATTACTCTGATATATATTCAAAACAATTATAATAACGAATTATTTGCATTTTTGATGTAATTTTTTAATTTAAATAGCATTCTTTGCAGTTCCATGAACACATTAAACAATATGGTTTCTAAACGTAACGCAAAAATATTGCCTATGCGTTGTTTAAACCATGTTAATCAGACGTTTAACTAGCTAGAGCTAATACAATGTTTATTGGTAGAGTATTTGAGTAATACGTGTATAAGTTTACTCAATGTTTATTCATCGGGTAACAATTCAATCGTTAAATAGCTGTTTACGCATTTTTTATTAGTAAGGCTGTATGTATTTATATAGGTACGAGAAGTAGGTAGTTGTGATACATACGTGTTCATTTAATAACTACAAGTCAAACTACAATAAAACAATAATGTAAGAATGCGTGGTATATTTTTCCAAGTAGGACTTAGGCCTACCTATATATTACCTATTCAAGATGGGTCTAAGGGTCGCTTTTAGTCCTCTGCGCTTTTTATAGATTGGTTTTGCAGGTACCAATAAGTACCTACTTAAATATGTCAATGAAAACTATCGCGGTTATTAAACTTGATCCTCACTACGGCAAAGACGAAGTTCGATATTCAAGATAGAGTTGAAATTTTTATCCGATCAGCAAAGACGTGATAACTTCTGCAAACTTGATTCGTTAGTCCAACTCAGTCGTTAGGACTCGATGTAAAATACCCACGGTTTGTTAGAGTTATTTGAATATTATAATGAGATCACGCCGATTCAGTGCACAACTTGAAAAACTTGGCTACTGTTAGGTTTGGACTCGACTGGAAACTTCACCATGTAACTAATGACCTAAGGAAATTTAAGTGTGGTGTGCTTTTATGTATCGTATTATAAATCCAGTAGTACTCTTTAAAGAAATCACGCCTCATCTGTTATTTTGGTGAAATTTTGTATGAACTTTAGACTTAGGAACCTTTTCTATGAACTTTTTATAAGGTTATAAGTTCGATTCCCACGCCCGATACGACGTCTATTTTGTTGCGACTTGTTTAGTACCAGATATTCTGCCGTTATAATATAGCATCACAAACAAATCATTAACTCATGTCGTATCTAGAGAAATTATTGTCCTTTATTAACGGCACTTTAGATCAGAGGGCCTACTATAATGCAACGAAAACGAAACTTCTTTATACCTATCTCTTTCCCTCTTTAGGTATATCATTATCGAGTGAAAGGGGTGGGTATAACGAAGTTTCGTTTTCGTTAAATTGGAGTAGGCCTTCTGATGCCCAGAGTTAGGCTGCCTGTCCACTGAAGCGGAGCGAGGATGCGGAGTGGAGAAACGGACAAATATTATCCAATAGGAATCGCGGACAGGAGAGAAGCGAAAATTTTATGAAATCTTATTGGTTAATATTTGTCCGTTTCTCCGCTCCGCATCCTCGCTCCGCTTCAGTGGACAGGCAGCCTTAATGATAAATTGCTTAGCGAACTACCTAGCTAATCATTTGTAACGTTTATTGTCGGGCGTGTCTCTTATATCATGAAAATATACCCTTACTCGTCTCAGCACTTGGGATATGAGAGCGAAAAATATAATGTTATTGTTTGCACAGATGCGAGGAAATAAACTTTTAAGCGGAAATGAGCTCATCAGATCTCAAAAGCTACATAGATAACGTATACCACTGTGTGCACATTACTTCGCCCGCTCGCAATTAGGAGTTTGCGCCTTCCGCCAGATTGGACGTATTACCTCCGAGGCACCTTAATTGGCCCTTTATCTCACCACGCCGCAAATTGCGACAAACAAAAAGTTACAAGGGGACCTTTTTTTATTTATGTGTTTTATTTTCATCCCTCTAGGCACTTTGAGTTACAAAATGAGGCAAGTAATTATTACTTTATACAAGTTCTCCGACCTTCCTAGAAATATTTATTAATTGTACATTAGTAAAATACCTGATTAGGCGTTGGTGAAAACCAACAAAAACATTTGTAAGAAAGACTACTTAGCATACAATTTCTAAATAAAGTATTTTGGCACAATTAAGTTTTAGAAAAGTAAGCAAGTGTTTATCTATAATAATCAGCTTAGCTAAGTACTTGACTAAGAATGCATGTAGGGCAAGCAAGTAGGCCAGCATAGGAAGTTTGAGAGGCATGCACTATTACAGTACAATATATGTATTACTAGCAGTCGCCCGCGGCTCCGCCCGCGTGGATGTCGGCTACCGCTGTAAAATGCCTACCCAGAAAAGACACGGTCAGCAAAATGATTTCCAGATCAATTCACAGACACGGACACTAACATCGACGACGCAGTCATTATCCGCAGGCTGCATAGATTGTCTTTATGTGGATGTTGAAGTTGTTAATGATGAAAATATTTAAATCTAATTAATACTTAGTTTTTACTTTTACCGGCAGTCCCGGAGAGCAACCTGTTGTTTTGGGATAGATAACTAAAGCGATTATTGTAAATCTTCCCCATAAACAACATTTGACATTAAATTATTTTTAGGTGACAAAATAAACTGATGGTCGGGAGCCCCGACCCGTGATAGGGCGCTGTGCAGCAGAAATCGTAATAATTTAAGTTCGCCATAACTTCAAAAACAAACGTCCAATTTTGATCATTCCAAGACCAAATATTATCTACATAAACTGCACTTAGTGATGAAATAATTAATTTTGATAGGGATTAATAGCATAAGTAAAATAAATGCGTATAAATATAGTACAAAAAAAATCAAGATTTTTAAATAAAAAAAAGGGTTGTTGTGCCTCACTCGCCATATATAGGTATAGTGTGTCGCGGACTTTTTAGTAGGTGGTATAAGATCTTTAATTCATTCATACATTTTGTGGTTCTATCTTTTATAGTTTAGGCAGCGTACGCAACTGTTCTGGTTGATTTTTACACTTTGTGTCCGAATAAACCCAAATATTTTACGGAACCCTATTTTTTTCGAAATTATAATATAGCCTATGTTACTCAGTGACAATGTAGCTTTCTATTGAAAAAAGAATTATTAATATCGGTCCAGTAATTTTTGAGTTTATTCGTTACATACAAAAATACAAATCTTTCCTCTTTATAATATTAGTATAGATTACATGGACCCCCCCCCCCCCCCGTACCACCCGTGACGCTTACATGGAGCCTACATCGCATGCTGGCTAGCTGAGCGCGGTGAGCGGCACCACGCGACTTTTTTCTAATACTTGCATTTTTAAACTCGTGATATCTTCCTAATGAAATGTCCGAATTGAATAATTCAAAAAGTTATAAAAAGGTATTTAAGCCGTCTTGAATACAAAGTAATTTTTTTTGATAAGGATTAATACCAAGGTACAAATATAGAGCCTTTTCAAGCGGCGGCATATAAATTAAATTTTTAGAATAAAAAACCGCTTACTGTGACGTAACTATAATATTTAGACATATGCTGTCGCGACACTTTTTGTAGATAATGATAAGTACTGCAAAGTCGTAGTACATAATTTTGTTCTATCATCAATAGTTTTCGCTGCGCACGCTATGTAAGGAATTTTTCAGGTCATTTTTTTACACCTTGGGTTACATTATTGGATTTTTAGTAAGGATCCCTATTTTTTTTTAAATATAATATAGCCTATGTTACTCGGGGATAATGTAGCTTTCCAAAGGTGAAAGAATTTTTGAAATCGGTCCAGTAGTTTCGAAGCCTATTCATTACAAACAAACAAACAAACAAACAAATCTTTCCTCTTTATAATATTAGTATAGACAAACAAACAAACAAATCTTTTCTCTTTATAATATTAGTATAGATAAGTTAAATAATTTATTGATTCAGGCGTTATTTTGCGTGAATCCATTGTAAACAAGTGATGGATTAAAAACATCTTTTTAACAATTCCCGCGCTACTATAATTTCCCGAAAAATCGAGAAACTACTCAACACGACACGTGTTTCGCCCTTATACATCAACTCAAGAGTTTACTCTCGTTTCAGCGTTGATCGTGAAGACATCGTTGTTCTGAGGATTACCTGAAGATGCCCTGTGTAAGGGCGAAACACGTGTCGTGTTGAGTAATTTCTCGATTTTTCGGGAAATAATAGAAGCGCAGGAAAAGTTAGCCAACAAGAGATTTCCTTGCAGCGCGTGTGAAGAGGACTCCTGACTGTTTGCTATAATTAACATTATAAAGCCTTAAGAAGAACTAAGGTACTTTCGTTATCCAGAAATCAATATTTACGAGTATTATTTATATCAGCCTTATAAAGTCCACTACTGAGCAGTACCCTCCCAAATAGATTACATTATATTGTGGTACATACGTACATTAAATCACTCATGTTTCCGCGAAGGGATAGGCAGAGGCATATTATAAGCCCACACTTCGCCAATTGTGTTGTTGGTCCCACGTAATAGGTGGAAGGCCTATTGCCGCTTACCGGACTTCGATGTTTGACAGAGCCTCGTCCGTTAATCGGCAGGTGCACCACTTGCAGATGTGATTGACTGTGCACCCCGTAGTATTGTATATTTGGTCATAATCACCACGCTGAGCAGACGAGTTGGTGATCGTAGTTCCAGCCAGTAGGTAACTATGCAGGATGATACTGCTGCCCACCATCCGGTAGGATTTCTCTCCGTTGACTCTTACGACTACCCGTGACATGAGAGGGTAGGTAACACATGGGACATTCATATTGGTTAAAACATAAAATTTTCGCTTTTTAAACCTAGGCATCTTTCCAAAGCACTTGTGAACGTCACTTTAATTAAGAACAGTATCATAGTGCGGGAGCTGACACCAAGAAGAAGCTGACAAAAATCACGTTAAGTTTAAATTTTCCGACGTTCTTTTAGACGTTAATTCAAGGCAAAGCCTATTCCATAATAGAATATGATCCAGTAGGCCCGCAGTTTTTTAGAAACCTCCATCACAGTCATGGAAGTAAAATAGATCTCAACAATTTTGAGAAATTCGCGGAAAATAATAGAATTGAGTCCAAGCATGGTTGCATCATTAGCAGCAACCAAAGGCAGCAACCCTTTTGAAGTATTCGCTTCATATCATATATATTTGAATTTATAATTTTTACAGCTTTTTATTTTATTACCTACTTAGATTCACTTACACTTATTATTTGTGTTTTCAATTACAATATTTATGTTTTCAAATTGTTTTGTTGCATATAAGTGAATTTAAGCATCGTGATTTCAGTGTAATAATATGTCGATTGTTTGTCATATTTATGTTTCATTTTGACGTTTTCAAATACTATGTTATAGTTTATGAAATAAATACTTTTTGATATTATAATGCTCTTTATATGAGTTTTTATAAGTAGGTGGTACAGCGTATTTTATAATTTGACAAAATCATCAAAAAAATATTGTTTTGTTTAAGAAACCGACTAATAAGCAAATAGTTGTCAGAGATTTAAGTTAGTACTTACATAATATTCTTATGGTCTTTGGCACTCAATTACTATAAAAAAATATACATGGTCGTTAAAATGACGATGTCGACCCTTTATTTGATAGAGAGCACTCTACGCAATCCATCCAGGTACACTCAACTAGTTTTAACTGGCGTTTTCAGTTAAAGCTCGCTTCAACAGCGTCCAGTTCGACTGAACAATGCAATATGTAGATAGGTAGTATTTCACTGCGTTTGTGAGTAACTACTACATGAGCTTCAAAAACGTGAGGCGTTCGCGTACATTTTAGCCATTAAGTGGCTGAAAACATAATTATATCTAATTATAACAAATACGAGCGGCGTAGCCCAGTTGCAAGCCTTCAAATTCAGAGAGTCTTAAGCCGTGGTGACAGACCTATGTCATTTCGAAGTTATGTGTACCCCTGTCATGAACATCTACCGCAGTCGATATTAGGAAGTCGGTTCCTTCTAACATCCTGACAGCTGGTTTAACCATAGAATGATGTTCCTCTCTGGGTTGCGGAAGTCAGACGGCAGTCTCTCCATGTAATAACTGAAATTCAGTCAAATCTGGTTAGACCAGTGAGCAGGCCCTGGGCCCTAAGTTTGAGGCTAGGGCAACCAGAATAATGCTAGGATATGATAACAATAATTTGCTCTTTTTTGCATATATAAAGATAACAAAATAAATAAAGGAAATTAAATAGGTATATACAATAGGCGGCCTTATCTCTTAACCCTTAAAGCATTTTTGTCCATTTATTGGGACAACTATGGATCGTACCAACATCTAAGGAGCCCAAGCAAACCTCACCTGCAAGTGGTGCACCTGCTGAACAACTGACGAGGCCCTGGCGAATATTAAAGTTCCCGATAAGCGGCAATAGGCTCGCCACCTGTTAATAACCGGGATCAACAATATAATTAGCGAAATGTGGGCGTATTATATGCCTCTGCCTACCCCTTCGGGAAAATAAGCCTGATTTTATGTATGTAGGTAAATTATTACTTCTGCTGAGATTTCTAAACGCAAACTCTGTTTGTTTCTATTTAATCGAAGCGTGGACCGCGGCGATATACCTGCCTCTCTCGCACACAGACTCCGTTCCGAGGGTCATAACAGGAACCGTTGGGACTTCTTGGCGGGAAAGTGATTACTAAGATTCATTTCCTGTGGATCTTAAAAAAAATATTTTTATTTATTTGTGATTTTTTGATTTATTAAATTATAAATCATAATTGTAATCATAAATTATAATTGTATCGTACGAAATGATACGGAAACGAAATTTTGTTTCGGCTAAACTCCATTAATAGCTAGTTTACTAGCGTGTATATCCTCACATCTTGATATATGAGAAGAGGCTCGTGCTCAGTAGTGGGACTTTAATGGGTTGAGATGATGATCTCTGATACATACAACTTAAATCAACAACACAGTTGTATAAATACAACGTTACTTAACGTTTTAAGTGAAGTTCACACGTGCTTCTGAATGAAAAAATGCTTAAATAAATTTATTAAATACTATAGACAGCGCACAACATGGACCATATAACAATACGGTCGCCACAGGATTTTCACATGTGAACTTAGTTCACTTTTAACTCCATAAAAAAATGCAGTAGGGACAGTGGGGGCACAATGGAACACGGGGCACAAAATGGTACAAGGTCAATAAATATTTAAATTCAAAATAAATTCCCGCTGTTTCTCATTGGCCAATCACAACGTCTCACCCGCCATGTGATGGCGCAGTGCAATGTGGCTGGTCTGCGCTGACTGAGTTAATAATTGAAAAAAATTGTTTTAAGCGATCAAAAGTTAGATTTACGTGACGGAAGACTTTTTTTTTGGAAAAAAAAGTATTGATAGCAGGTATGTGGTATTTTTTAGTGTAAATCTTAGTTGATTTATCTACAAAACTCAGTTAATTGTGTAGAGAAAAATAGAACCTAAAATATTTGCCGATTTTTTGAAATTTACGATACTCCATGGGGCACAATGGAACGGGGCACTATAGAACACTATTCTATTGTACCCCGTTTAGTTCGTTATAGTCTCACTGGCTTTGTTGCAGATGTTGAAGTCATAATGGTGCGAAATCGCAAAAGAAGAACTGACAGAGGCTTGCACAGTGAGGTGGCTATGCGGGAAGCAGTAGAATTGGTCGAAGGAGGAATGAGTTTGAGAGCTGCTGCTATGTTAAAGTGTGTAAACGAGCACAAGAAAGAGAAAATAAGAAAAAAATAAACCAAAGAAAATGAAAATCACCGGAAACAAAGACGTTAAGAAAGTGACCAAAGTCTTGCATTTTTCTGATTCAGATGATGATAATCTTTAACTGAGTCAAGTAATGATGAGGATGAGATAGACCTGCCAGTGAGCGTTTTTAAAACTCCTAAAGCTGAAGACTTTGTATAAGTAAAATTCTCCCAAAAACAAACAATAAAATATTTTTTTGATCAACTATTGACAGACGGACGGACGAAAATATGGAGTACGAAGTCAATTATATGCGCAGAAGTGCAAAAATTTAAAACAGTTTCTATTTTCCACTAGAACCAGATATGGCAGTAGTAACTAACCAAGATATTGAACTAGAATTACCCAGTCCAAGCTTGGCAGGCAAAACAAAGCGCAAAAAGAATACGTTTTCATTCTCTAAAAAGTTGTTGAAAAGATATATGTTAGTTTAATTATATAATTTTTGTCATGTTCCAATGTAGGTACCCCAGAGGTCGTTTCATTGTACCCCAGATCTGGGGCACTTTGGAACAATGGAAGCGTCTTGTTCAAAAGCTTTTTTTTTAGTGTTAAGGTTAATTTTTGATCTAACTTTTCTATTCAATCTATGCTCGAAGAGCTGTTGTTAAATATTAAACAAAGAATTTATAAAAATAGTAAGAATATATTTTTTTAAAAACAGAAATCATTTTTTTGTTCCATTGTACCCCAACTGTCCCTACTAAACTAGAAAAACAAAAAAAAAATAATTAATGATTAAATCTGTCCCTATACATTTTTTTAAAACAATGAATATTTTTTAACTTTAAATTAAAAGCTACAAAAAAAATCGCCGTTGATAAGGAACTGGCAGAAAAATAACGCAAAGCTTTACTTATACTATTTTTTTTAAATTAAATAATGGCTTCGTGCGTTTAGCACATTTACCCTGTGTCAAGTAAGAGATAAATAAGATATAAATTGTAGTTAATGAGAATGAGAGGTGATAGGTATAGATGTTAAATGGTAAATAAAATGCCCTCCCCCTTAACCCCTTGAGTGCTCAGTAAAGATGTGGGACTATACTGAGATCTCACATGGACTTATTGAAAGAATTTCTTCTTCCATTTAAATAATGGCTTCGTGCGTCTAGCACATTTAGCCAGTGTCAAGTAAGTGATATATTAATTATATATAATTTATAGTAAATGAGAATGAGTGGTGATCAAGATGATAAATCGAAGATGAAATACCCTCACATGGACTCCTTGAGAGAATATGAAAAGTGATGTTGCACTGCTTTGTTTGATTTACCAAAACTTATGTATATTTACAAACACTTAACGGTTAATAATCCACCGTTATTACACATTAATGTTAGAAATATCAAAAATTTAAGAAAATAAAACAAAACTGCAGACATGACGCTTCACTTTCCCGCCAAGAAGTCATTGAGAGAATTTGAAAAGAGATGTTGCACTGTTTTTTTTCATTTACCAACACTCATGTACGTTCAAAAACACTTAACAGTTAATAATCCAATGTTTATACATTAATGTTAAGTTAAGATAAGATAAGATAAGATAATAATTTATTTGAATCACAAACACACACATGCAGAAATATACAATATAGACATAACAATCAAATAAAAAAATAAAAATACACAAACAAGAACAAAAATATTGAAAAAAATAAAATTAAAAAAAAATAATCCACATAATTAAGAAGTTTGCCTTCCATAGCATGTGTGCAGCAGTGACGCAAAGGGACCAAAGCTCAAAATGTTCGAAATATCACAAATTTTAGAAAATAAAACAAATCTGCAGATATGTCTTCACTTTCCCGCCAAGAAGTCGAAATCAGCAGTTATATAAATCGCACCTTTTAAAAAGTCTTCTTTAAAAATTTCATAAACCTTATATAAAGGATAGTGTTGGGTATCATTAGAAAGAAATATCTAAAGCGTCAGTCAGTCTTTGCAGAATAGTCACACTCTCGTCTCGCCTGACAAGAGAACAGCACTCCACTGCTCAAAGCTCTAATCGACGTGGTCAAGAGCAAACTGCAAACGGGCTCGCCGATGCGCTGCAATCAATTTTGGACCCGTAGCAGCCTGTGTGGGCCGCTTGTAATTTTTTTCTCCTTCAGACTACACCTAACCGTAGAGACGCTCACAGTGCGTCTGCGAACTGCCTGGAGCTGCTATTGCAACTCAAAAGCGTTAGAGAAGCGATTTCATAAAGAGGTCGATACCAGGAACCGGTCGTCTTTTTCCGAAGTGCAGCGATGTCGACCAGACCTATGTCTGCGCATGTAGCAACCGGCCTCTATGAAGCGCTAGTACACTCTTCGCTATTGCTAGTACACGAATCGGAAAACGGGAGAACGGGACTTTTTTAAAACAAGATCAAAAACTAAGGAGCATTCTACAGTCACGTTATATGCTTTTCAACGCAATTTTGGTATTCACAAAATCAGAGAGAAGGTTCTCCTTACGTAACATTCGTAAAATAAACCTCCTTTTTGAAGTCAGTTTTATAAGACGATCACACGTTTTTCTCTTGCTATTTCAAATCAAATTGACTCATAACATGTGCTATTCGAGTTGGTAAAATTGATTAGAAATAATAAAATACATTTATTTGTTGTCAAAGTCAAAACGTCCAAAACATTTTTGTTCTGCTGGAATCGCTACTATTAGGTTTTAAGAGAAAATTACACTTTTTAAGTAAAGGAAGAATAATTCTAAAATAAAAGTGCTTAAAAATGTTCTAATGAAGCACATCTGAAGCCAGCAATATGCTGAAAACTCACATAATTTACTATTGTTTCTTACTGGTACTCGTCTTTGTAAATGCATCTGATGAAGCTAAAAGTGAAAAATCTGAAGTTGTGGACTGTAGTACACTCCGTCTAGGGCAGTATATATGCCCTGATCCTAGTGTAAATCCTATTGATCCTGATACACAACAATATCGTGGATGTATAAAAGGTGAAACAATTCCATCTGAAGGAGAGGCAGAAGGTAATCCTATAAAAAATTAAACAATAATAATTTTAAGAATATTTTGTTCAGGTCATGAGATATCCCATTAAAATCTCGGTTAATTGAACTATGTCATTTAGTAGTTTACAAAAAGTACATAATAAAATTGGACAACGCTATGACAAATAGATTTATTTAACCCCCATGAACTTTGTTCAGGTTATTGGACAAAATGCTTAATATGTTGTTGGTATATTTATTTTATTATTTGTTTATTCTTTTCAAAAGTTATATAAATTATTTTTGTAAAATATATAGACAATAGAAGTGACGTGGTTTGGTTGTTTTTCATAACTGCTTTCAGTCAAAGTAATTTTTTATTCAGTACCTAGATATGACGATCTTATAAACAGAAACCAAAAATAATATATGCATATGTTTTCAGTGCAATGTATTGCTGCTGATGGGATAATTTGTAAAGAATCAAATGGGTCTACATTCAAAAAGAAACTTCCATGTAAATGGACGTAAGTTCAACAACTTATATATTATACTATTATGCACCTTCTTTGAGCGAGTGTGTCTTACTAATTTCTTGTGTTGCCAATTCAATTAAAAGGTGTTTATTGTTTTTTCAGGAATGGTTATTCTCTAGAAATAGCACTTCTGCTCTCAGTGTTCCTGGGAATGTTTGGACTAGATAGGTTCTACCTTGGTTACCCTGGGATGGGATTGGCTAAGCTCTGCACTTTAGGATTCATGTTTATTGGGCAATTGTTGGATATAATTCTTATTGCAGCACAGGTAGTTTTATATTATTATTTTTATGACTCCTTTTTACAGTTCCCTTTAAGTTGATTTCTTTGTTGTTTTGCAAAGCGGCTATAGTGACAAAACATTTGAACAAATTGAAGTTAAGATTTAAATGTACGCACAATCCAGGAATGCAAAGACAGAAATGTAAAACTTTTTAAAAATTTATTGATGGTGTCAAAATATCCATGAAAGCAAATCAAATATTGCATTAGTTCAATAAATGCTTGTAGGTTAGTGAAGAAGATCCTAAAAACACTTCAAATTTACAGTTCTGATTATGTTGTACCTGAAGGTATGGTTATTATAAAATTTTTAGTTAAGTATAATTTATTTTTATCCAGGTGGTGGGACCATCTGATGGTTCAGCCTTTGTTGTACCTTACTATGGAGCTGGAGTGACAGTTGTGAGAAGCGATAATGAGACGTACCTGCTTCCACAGGCAGACTGGCATAACATCACCTGACAGTGGGGTACTATATCATTTGATGTTGATGAAGACTATGAATGGACATAGTGAACTAAAGTGCTGTTTATTACACACTATATTTTATAAATAAGTTAAGTTTCTCAATTTAACATAGTGAATACAGTTTAGCAATGTTACTTATGCAATTTAAGGCTGAAAATGTACATAATATGAAATTAAAGGAATTGTTTCAATCAACCATATCAATAGTTTTAATTTACAATTATGTACTTTGTTGGTACTACGTACAAACATAATCTCACACACATATATGTTACTATCTGCATTAGGACAGACAACTTGCTACAACTATTGTTGTATTGTTCATAGTGTGTCATTAAATGCTAAAAAAGGTCAAACAATGAAAGTAAATGATAGACTATTTTATATAAACAAAAACAATATTTATAATTTCAAATTCTAAACTATTCTAATTTTCAATACATTTATACACTAATTTGTTTCTTTATGCTCTGCGGGTTGAGTTTCTTGTAAAGCTATGTTTGAAGGTGGTGCAGTGAGAGTAAATATAACAGGTATTTGTGATAAAATTGGGTTTCCATATTTCTCTAATAATCTTATCCATGACAATAAGGAATCCCTAGATGATGTACCTGAAATAAAGAAAGTTTCTCAGCAAATTTTATTATTTTAAGATATTTGTTAAAAAAGATTTTTTTATATGTTTTGACTATCTGTTTAATATACTGTCCGGCTAAGTGTAACAGCCGTTGTTACCTGTAGCACAAACTGATACAATTGTTCCATCATCTTGTTCATGAACAGAGGATCGTACTGAGGGTAGTTTAGTAGAGCCAAAAAAACCAGGTACTCCCACTGGTTTTTCTATGTTAGAGACATCTGTGAGAGAAAAAAATACAATTATAACTTTTTTTTACATTTTCATCCAGTTTACTGATGACTAATTTATCATGGCAAATTTATGCTATGTTCTTTAGTTTTTTATTACCCAGTTCAAAATGTTACAGAAAGGTAATTTGACATTAGTTTTCTACCTTAAGTCTACAGTACATGGTTTCTTTTAAAGTGACAATATATTTGAAATTGCCCTTTTCTGGCTTTAAGTAGTTGGTATATTGGTTATATTATAATATACCTTAAAGAAATAATTATTTACCGTCATTATCTTTATCATCCACTGGCTCAGGTCTTGTTTTACCAATCAAGGTAAAGTATGTGACCACTTGGTCTTTCATGTAGACCGTGTAAGGCCCTTTTACTGTTAGAGCTTCGTCTATGGGCTGCTCCGCTAATAGAACTCTTTGGACCGGACTTTGAGCACTGACGATCCATGTCTTGTCTAAAGATGCTTCAATTTCTTCTGTCTGACAAATATAGATATCAATGCACACATTTTATATTTATAGAAAAAGAAAAATATTAGTTTTTAATTTTATTTATTAAAAAGAATATTCATTTTCAAAATCAGATTTTATATCGAGGGTTCCGTGCTCAAACCCGATAAGTGTTTTTGGGCTTAAAACAGTACTTAACAGAATTTATCGGTTAATTAAAAAAAAATGAAACTTAAAAGGTTTACTTATTGGATTATGAAGTCCTCAGTTTTCAGTCTTCTTTTCTGAAATCGACTTATCTGATAATATCACAAGAAAAAGTGGCAGAAATTATGTATCTGATGTTGTCACTTATCGGGTTTGAGCACGGAATATAGGTATTCGATATAGGCATTGGATTTTACATAGACCCCTGTCTTAAACAGGTTTTGAGTTATTTTATTTTATTTAGAGTAATTGAAAATAAAATATAATTTCGATTCTTTTGGGATAAATGACAGATAAGTTAATTGACTGATGAAAGAGTGTTCTTTTTTTTTGTCCTCATAATTTGTTGTTTTTTACCTTAACTCAAGAAGTATAGTTAATTGTATGTAGGGACTAATATTTTCTTTAATAGTAAAAGGTTAACAGTGTATACAATAGTCAATATTATAAATATTTGATGATTAATAATCACTTTTCGTCATATATCGTAGGTCTATAGAATATTCTCAATCAGTAATAATTATAGTTAAACTTCACCTGCCAAACATCAATTTTTATAACTGGATCAACCAAGGTTATTCTTTGAATGGCCATTTTTGCTAATTCTAATGTATCATTAGGTAGCTTATCTGGCAATAACCATGGACTAAGATTTTTGAATTTCGGCATCCAGTACATCATTCTCCAGAACTTTCTAAGGGGGATACCTCTTTTACCATAAATGTTCAGTAACATTTGTTCCAACTCAGTATCTGGTATTACACCTAGAAAATAAAACCGAAATCATTACTATCAGATACATCAGCAACTCCTTGCATGAATCAGAAATCACTGTAAGCACTTACTGTTATCTTCCATTTGTTCTAACAAATCTACAGCACATTGTTGTTGCTTTGGATAATGCATAAATTCTGCTTGAAATATGTTAGTAGGTATAAATTTTCCTTTAGGGAAAACGTCAACTAAAGCTTTATATACTTCCAGATCTTTCTGTACACCAAATTCCTTCATCCGTCCTAGTGCCGCGTAAATAAACTCTACATGGCCTCTCCTTCTATTATCCTTTCCCTCGAACATTTTTATTACTTCCAAGTAAGTATCTTTATTTTTTTTCACTTTATTCGTAAATGGATCATAATGGGCTATTCGGTTTTCGTTGCTCTCGTACCGCTTCGTAATAAAATTAGATGTATTAGTTCTTAAAAAGGACCTTAATATTTTTGAAGCCATTGGGACTATAATAGTGATAATCTTCTAGTAGGTATCAATTTGTTTACACAAAACTTATTCAGAGTTGCAATAAATCTGTGTAATAATCCATTTAATAGTTTTTATTAGTAATAAATAATTACTTATTCTTTTTAAAATTCTAAATAAATAAAGCTTTTAGGTTATTTTTGTATTTTGTACTTTTAATTTCTTACGAAGTGATAACATACTGCCTATGCTTACTTTTATTGCAATTGATGCTAGGCGGAACTAAAATATTATTAGTCATTGATATTAAATTTCATTATTATAATTTAATGTGAAATCTAAAATATCCGTAATGTAACTTTTTTATTCACCCTGCTCCGAAAGTAACTTTACATATTTGATAGTGTTCTCACTTATCTTTAATGTATAGAGCGCGCGAGTTTTTAATGCACATCTGTCGTCCACACACAAAATGCACTAAATTTATTTTGAACAGAAGTTTATTCGCGATAAACATTCCGGTCTTAATTATAGCTTTGGAGATAATTTTGGCTTTGAATTAATGTCAGCTAAAGTAAAAAAAACAGATTTCGATTTTAAACGAACAAACATGCATGGGAGACTTCTTGGCAGGAAAGTGAAGCGCCATGTGTTCAGTTATGTTTTATTTAAAAAAAAAAAAAATTATATTTTGATTATTAATGTGTAATTATGGTGGATATGTTATTCATATAAATTCTTATTTGACACCGGCTAAATGTGCTAAATGCACGATGCCATTATTTAAAAGAAAATAAAAAAAACATGCGTGTTAGCGTGAATGAACATGTCCTAGAACTAAAATTAAATAAAAATGTTTTAAATTATGGTTTCGTGTTAGTGTAAGTAATGTTAACGTAATGATAAAGATGATAAATAAGATGCCTTCCCCCTAAACCCATTAAGTCCTGAGTAAAGATGTGAGACTATACTGAGATCTCATATGGACTTTTGAGAGAAATTAGAATTTGAAAAGTGATGTTTCATTTACCAACACTCATGTACGTTCACATACACTTAACGATTAATAATCCACCGTTTTTACACATTAATGGATAGATAGATAAAACGTTTATTTCCTTTAAATAATACAAGTTATATAAAAACATATCCCACAAAACCGTTAAAAAATGTTAAAAATATGAAAAATTTTAGGAAATAAAACAAAATAGCAGACATGACGCTTCTCTTTCCCGCCCGTAAAATCTTAATTATTATTAGAATCCAATCACACCATATTTTTTTTAATGATCTCTTATATGTTTCTGAGTTTTTATACAAAAGGGCATATCTAAATTTGACTTTGGCAACATTGAAATGATATTCTCTCTCCAATATAATTCAAACAATTTGCCGCGCTGACGACCGTCACATCATTTCATTCATTCAGCCAACAGCCAGTCAGTTCATATTTGGTGTGTGTGGGGGGCGGCCGCTCACGCTCAAAACTTTTTACGTGTAAGAGTTCGAATTCGAAATGAAATGCATGAAAGCTAGACATTGATTTCCAAGATACTCCAAATTTCACTGGTGAAAATTGATCATTATAATAAATTATCAAAGCCTTGAAAGTTTTATGGTACTAAATAAATAGTATAAGTTAGTGCAAGATGTGTAAGTTCATAATTTGTGGTTTTATTGCTGTGTGTTTACTGAATATAGCTGGTAAGTTTTCACTATATTTTAAGTAAATACTTTTTGTACAAAATACAATGAATATTCTTATCATAATAATAAATATTATAAATTGTTACAAATTAAATATTTTATATATGGGACTAACGATTATACTTTAATTTTTAGATACTTATATTTAAATAGAGTAAATAAAAACCTTTTTAATAAGAAACAAGTAGCAAAAATATTTTCCTATGTTTTTATTTACTATTTAATAATTGTAATGTATTTAAGCATGCTATGTTCACCTGTTACTAACTGAGCATCAAGCTAAGAGTTTTGTAAAATGTAGTAGATAAGAATTGATGTAACAATTGTTGGTGATCTAAATAAATAAATGAGAAATAAAAAAGTAACAATGTAGAGCATTCTTAGGTCTTGTTAAATAAATAAGATTTATTTTATTATTAGTTTACATTTATGAAATACTAATTGTTTTAAATAAATTATCGCTTTTTATTGATATTTAAACTTATTAGCTGTCGTACATGAAACATTAAAAGCGTGACATGACGGGTTAAATAAGTTCTTTACTAAATGTAATAAATTTAGTAGGTCATCTATTAAATAGCTTTTCATTCACGACGTAGAAGTAAAATATATAGGTACTTATTGGGGTCGCTCTTCTCATCGATCTACCGATTTTTACCACTTTATATACATAGGTACTTGTTTACTTTTATTCAATGGTGACACACTAAACACTTAACAGAAATAAAATAAAAAACAAAATATTTTGCAAGGCCGTGAAGTTGTACATATAAAAATATCCCGGATCTTTTCGCTGATATTAAATTTTTACTGAGATTTTTTAATAGTTTGTATAAATTTCGTAAAACTTAAATAAAAGCACTTACTATAAGTTTCATACTGGTTTGCTTAGCGCTTTTTTAACTTATATTTTTCTGTATGTATTTTGAATTAGTAAAAAAAAAGAAATACTAAAAACATTTAAGGATGACGACGTATTCAGTATAGTCCCACATCTTTACTGAGGACTCAACGTGTTTAAGGGAAGGGCATCTCATTTACCATTTATCCTCTTTATCACCACTCATTTTCATTTACTTTAATTTATATGTCATAAATATATCCCTTACTTGACACTGGCTAAATGTGCAAACCGCACTAAGCTATTATTTAAAACAAAAAAAAAGAATGACGTCAATTCTTTGCGGTTGGTTGCAACTTGTTTACTCACTAGCATCTATAATCTGTTCTAATGTTTAATATCATGTGGGTAGTAGTACAACACAAAGTGTCATGGTATATCGCAGTGATATTAATGACTACTTTATTGCTGCTTCTTTAGGTTCATTGATCTTATCAATTTCAAACTGTTACACGTGTGTCATAATGCTGTGTTAATTATGTTCATGGTAAATTTAGTTAATTTATTCTGTAGTAAGCTGTAGTTACCTTTGAAATTTGAAAGTTTAGGGATAGGATCCTTATTTTAGTTATAAGCTATTTATGATTAGTTCCAAAAGTTTCAAGTTGAAGTGTTTAAAAAAAGTTAATGTTTTTAAGCTGAACAAGATATTACTTTTGTTTCTATTCAATTACACTTAAATATTATGTTCGGATTTATTATTGAGGGTACGCCTGGTAGTCCTAATTTGTTAGCTTATAAATGATAGTTCATACTGTTTTAACGTGCCAGCTAATTTTAAAGAAAAACGTGGAAGTTTTCTTGAGAATTTTATTATAAGAAGGTACTTGAAGTAAATCCTCTCATCAAAATACGTTGAACGAGGCCTTATTCCGTAAACATTAGTATTATAAAGTATCAATGTAAAAACCGACCATTTCTTGCCAGAATTTTCATAGTAGTGTCCATCATTGTCAAACGAATTCTTTTGCAAAACTGTTGCCAGTTTAGGTAGAGAAAAACCTGACAAATGAATGAAAATAAGGTGTGAAATAGTTTCTACAGAGTCTGCAATCTCTAATATACTAGTATGTATATATAATAGTAGTAGTACTGGGGAAATGAAGATGCGAGATATTTAATTTGTTTCCTTAGTTATTTATTGTTAGAATTGAAACCTTTACGTAATTAATAGAAGTTTACGTGACTCTTTATGCTCGCATTAGCAAGTGATACTGACCTACAAATAATAAATGTTTGTACTAATAATTTAATGTTAACTATATTTAACAAATAAAACTCTGTAATCCAAAGAAAATTGGTTTTCCAAGATACCAGCTTTGCCTAGTTTGGGTACCGTTGGAAACTATGTAGAATGCGAATATTGAAACAATTTGTAAACTTGTTTTAATTTAGTGTATAGTTGAGTTACAATAAATACTTTTTTAATTATTAATGTTTTTATTTAAGGTTAATTACAACTAAAAAGAACCAAAAAGTAACGAAGCTCCTAAAAATATTAAAAAGAACACGGAATAATATAGAAAAATATAATCTGGTTAATCAGCAATCAAAAGCAAAAAGCAGTTAGTCCAGTTAATTTCTTAGTAAATAATTTAGTTAAGTATGATAACTGACCGACATGCATAGTTGTTTTCCCAATTATATTATTTATTGTATATGATCTTCTACTCGTACTTGACAGTATCGTTTGCGTGTTGTTTTTAGACCGAGGCGTGGCATTTTGGGCGTCCATCCAAGTGCCCACGAGTTGCTTTTTCAGTTTATATAATTATAGCATCTGAAACAAATACTATTTACTAAATAACACGTAAACACGTGAATGTGTATTTTGGGGTCTGTAAACTGTCCTTGGCTTATATTTAATGAGCAGTATCCTATTGACGTGGTGCCTGACTATTAGGTCTGATAAGAAAGTTCAGGGTCGTGCAAGCTATGCTCGGAGTTTTTCCATGTGATAGAAATCAATGGGTTTCCCACAAGAGAACTGGAGTGACCGACATAGAAAGAGTTATTTGCAGGGTAAAGTTAACGGCGGGAAACATAGATAGAACAACGCGCGAGCAAAACCAGTTAAAGACGGCCTCCCACCCGATGGACCGATGAGAATGTCAATGCGACGGAAGGCTGGTGAATGTAGGCGGTTGAAGAATTGAAAAGATCTATGTTCAGCTGAAGACGTTATTAGGCTTCGATTTGAATACAAAAGAAGACCACGAAGGGCAGAGGAGAACATCGACGAGAATCCTTTAGTTGCCATTGACACTGTCATGATTAATGCCGCGAGATTAAAACGCAGTAGGGAACGATCGATTTGCATATTTTCCGATACTACATGGACACAAGCGAGAGCTATGAGACTTATCTTAGAGCATTTATCTAATACTATAATTCAATTGAATACCAGTTTATATTTAAATATACTTTTTCAATTTTCTATGCCAAGCGTCCGGTTCGTGTAAAAAGTGCTTTGGTTCTATTACTTTGATGTAATTGTATTCTCAAATGAATTCTGATAAACGAGTTTAATTATCCTATGATATGTTTTAAAAACTTGCCTTGAGGTAGATAATTATATTACACATGTATGTAACCTATCGACAATTATCCGAATGCAAGCGGTATTCAATTATGTCCTATTTGATTCATTGACTCCATGATGAATAACGATGATGACCCAATTGTGAGCTGCACCTACCTACTTATTTACATACTATCTGTTTCCAATTTATTTCACCCGGGACCGCGAAACTGTGGCCCATTATGAAATGCGTTTCATATTATTTATGAGATACCAATTTGTGTTTCCTAGTCTCGTAATTCTCATTTGGATATAAATAAGTAGTAATGGAGGACTGATGTTTGTCTTTAATAACTGTGTAGTTGTCGGTCATCAGAATGAAAACCAAGTTAATAGAAAAACTTTTCAGTTGCAGGGTACACACACACACTAATGCATATAGGCAATGTTTTTTTATGTAACTATAAGGTTGGTCATAACTCATAACCAGAGGTCGGAATTAGGTAGAGTTATTCATGTACTTACACTGATTTCACACAGCGAAAGAATATAGTGGATATGCCTCAAATCCCGGGATTAATTTTAAAGAATAGAAAAAATCCCGTTACTTTTTAATAAAAAGTTATTTACTTTTACTTTTTTAATTTAGACTACTGCACGCGCGACGTTGCCAAACTTACATCAATGATATTGGATGACCGAAGTTGCAAAATTTTGCATTTGAAATCCCGGGAAGGTCCACATTAATATCAACATTTCGATGCAAGTACATAAATAACTCTACCTAATTCCGACCTCTGCTCATAACAGAGGGCACGCTTTTACGATTATATCATTGATAGCAAAAATTAATTTAGATTTACTTTTAGTGTGACACGTCATAATAACTACATCCTGGCTGAAGGTTCAATCAATGCAGTCCGAAACAAAATATAACGCTCCATACGTAACTATCACGGTAACTCTCACTCCACTCAGGACTGAATGCATAACGGCCGCTTCACGCCCCGCTTAAAAGTCCCGGGACTAATATCCCATTCATTGGTATATAAATATGTAAATGTATAATATTATCAGTATTATACATATTGATTTCAATTGTAAAGGCTGCTCTCAAAGGCTAATCAGGATTTATGAGAAGAGCCGCATAGTTGGTGGTTGGTACGATTCCCGCCGCATGAAATTGTTTTATCCAAATTTATTATCGGCCGCATGGGGCACACTCGAAATGTTTCGCCGAATTTCCATGGTTCGTTAATAATATTAATAATCGCAGTCTGTTCGTTACCGCGATAAACACGTTCATATAATCGGCAACAGAATCTTGATATTTGTTATGATACTGGCGATAAAAATTATTACATGAATAGTAAACAAATATTTTGGCGGATTTATTCTTTGTGTTTTATATATGTTTTGTAATAACCCGGACGGGGTCAGCATAATTCATAGTTCTTTATGCCTCATGTTGTACATAAAGATTTCATTGTTATACCTACATAATAGGTCTGAAATATGAACCCTTTAAGGGTATTACAAAAAAAATTATTAAATAGTTACAAATATTATTTTTAAATGTAGGTAACATTACAAATTCAAATTACACACAATACGAAAAATAAAAATTACAACAAATATGTATGTCAAATTTGAATCAAATTAGTATGACAAAATTACAGTCAATGTATAATTTAAATAAAATCTAATTACAACATGAATTCATCTCTTCATGGTCTATGAGAGAAGGCCTGAACCTAGTGGGATGTGAAGCCGGTTTCATAATGTCTGATTAAGAGATTTCGGCACTACAACGAATAGAATAAGGACTATCTGACAAGTTAACGATATTGGGAACTTACTAGAAAACTATGTAATAAACTGTTAAATTGTGTAAAGAAAATTGTTTTTTAATTCGAGTATAGTCGACGACGTTGATGTCGTTTCGCTTTGGCAATGTGTTAGGGATTTATTTAACGCATGAAACAAAAACAACAATGTTATGTTTCTTTACATTTTCTTTCTCGATTAAGAATAAGTATATTTTCTCCTATTTTATAAAAAATACTACATTAATCAGTCTTTTCTGGTCCTAATTATTGTATGTCCAGTTTATTAATTTTGTTTTCATAATCATCAAATGCTAGTTATTAGTAATGGAATAAAGTATTATTGATCTATATGCAAATATGGAGTAATAATAACAATAAGACTGCATAATAATGCTGTACAAAATTGATTTATCTGCAAATGAACAGTAAATTTAGTTATCTACAAAAGTTGTCTAAGAAAACACTTCTTATCCTTTGTCGTTAGACTGGGAAGCCTAAATAGCGAGATTAGTGACAGCAGTAAAGATCGCATTAGTGTTGGACGCGATAATGACCTGCGATTTCCTTACAAAAGTTGCGATGAAGTCAGCGGTCCGTGCAAAAAGTTATCCTATCCGAGTGCGATGACAAATGACCGTGGCGGCGAGACAGTGTTGCCAGTGAGAAAATCTTAATTCTTAGAGACGCATATTTCTTCGTCTATTTATTTTGGGTAATATGGCGAGTAGGGTAACCTAACCTATTGTGACCTATTTTCGTTAGGTTTTTTTAATTTGCATATTTTATTAGGTGCTAGTATCTAAATAGTCATTATTATTGGTGGAGCGACATAGCCTGTAAAGAAATCGTAATTATAAAAATCGCATAGTATTAATTGTTTGTCTATTTATTTATTTTGGACTAAAATACTAGTAGAGTATCTTACGACCACCTGCGTAAGGTTTTTTAAATTGACATTAATTTCCTTAATTTTTCAGGTATTAGTAAATAATCATTATTATTGGTGCAGACAAGTGTTGGTTGTGAGGAAATCGTTATTATTAGAGATGCAGAGACAAGTTGGGTCTATTTCTTTTGTGTTCTCACAATTTTGATCTCAAATATGACTCATATGAGATAGGAGCATTCGTTAAGTTTCTCTCAATTTGCATTTTCATCCTATTAAGTTCTCAGGTGTTAGTATATAGTTGGTGACGAAACTGTGATGCTTGTGAGAAAGTCATAATTCTAAAATGATTGTTTGTTTGTATTTTTCTCTAGGACTAAAAGACGAGTGGGCCCGGGTTGCTGGGTTTTTATAAAAAGTTACCGCACCCCGATACAAAATGGGCCTAAAAATACTTGGACTGATCGTTTAATGATTTTCTATTCCTAAAATAAAAAAAATCAGTAGACAATCATTTTTATTGGTGCCGCGACAGTGTTGCTAATGAGAAAATCATTATTCTAAAAAGGCGCTTATTTGTTCGTTTATTTATTTAGGATTAAGAGACGAGTTAGGTCTATTCCCAGGTGGCGTAAGGTTTCGGTCAAATTGCATTTTTGCCGTAACTTCTCAGGTGTTAGTACACAATCATTATTGTATCAATTGACTCGTGGGAACTAAAATAATAATTAAGTTACTTTTTATAAATGATTTGATATAAATTACATTATTACTAGTCTCAAAATAAATGTATCTTTCAGCTAGCTAGGCGATAAAATACGATAATTAGGTATGTATTTTGTATTATTTCACTGAATTAATTACTTACACAAACGGCCCTTACGAATCAGTTGAGAGTCAAAGAACATATTATGTATATGTTATATGTCACAGAGGTTGAGGTTGAGCAATGCGAATGGCATTCATAATTATAGAGGAATCTAAATATTTTTCTCTGTTACTAATATAGCAAGTTAGCATTGTTAGCTACTATAGCAATGTCCAGTTGGCAGTTAATTTTTGATACAGTTTTATATGAAATATAGTCAAATAGAAGCCGATGGGACCTTATTTGGACACTATGAAACGGCCTGTTTCAGTTCTGTTTGTTTGAGTTCCTATCACAAAATTATTTTCGAAGTCGATACTTAATGCAAAAATACCCAGGCATTGACATTATAATATTTATTTTAGGTTACCTTTTTAAGATTGAAACAAAGTAATAAAATGCACCGAAACCCAAAACGCGGGTGACCCCATGTCGATTTTTCTAAACGTCTACCTTAGCGCAGTATTTGTATCAATGTTTTGGTGTCAGTACTTAATGCAATAAATACCCAGCACGCTACATAATAATATTTATGATATACAGTAGATTTGCAGATTGAAACTAAGCCCAATAAAATACACCGAAACCCAAAACGTGGGTAAGCGGAAAATCCGCGACAGTAGCAACATCGCAAATCAGCAAAATGGCCGATTTGCTTCGCGATCATTCGGTGCTTTGTGTCCCTCACAACCCTCGGGACCCGCTTCTATAGACTCGTTATTGGGGACATTGCACCCATTTTTCTGGACGTCTCCCTAAGGCACATAGCGATATTGGCTATAAATCTTATGTTTTCTTACAACACAAACAGAGGAGTGTTATATTTAAAGCCGTGTTAAATCATTATTGTCCCTTTGTTTATATTACCATTTTAGTTTATTTTATGAAAATATTACCAGATATTAAACCGTAACCAAACCAACAATATGGTTAAAATGGGAGCATTCATATATTTTTCTGTCAATTCATAAAGTTCTGACTCGTTTGGGAAAGGAGCTTGCTACAACCATTATACATAGGTACATACATTCGCGCCTGTTTCCCCGAAAGGGTACGCAGAGACATGTTACACGCCTACAATTCGCCAACTATAAAAGGGAAATATAATTGCCGTAGACAGATTAACAAAATATTGACAGGCGATGGTTTTACTGATATGATAGTGCTTTACGCAGTGCCGTGTTACGATTATCAGGGTGTACAGCACCCAAAATTACTAGGTACATAAGCCTTGCAAATAGAGGGGGGGGGGCGATCGTAATGTAGTGCCTATAAATACTTATCATTAATGAATAAAAAGGATGTAAAGGGCTCCTACCAAGATCTGAGGAGCCCAAGCCAACCTCATCTGCAAGTGATGCACCTGCTGATCAAAGGACGAGGCTCTGGCGATCATAAAATTTACCGGTAAGCGGCAATAGGCTCGCCACCTATTACGTGGGACCAATAATATAACTGGCGTATGTGGGCGTTTAATATGCCTCTGCCTACCCCCTGGGGGAAACAGGCGTGATAGAATAGTATATATGTATGTAATAATGAATAAAAAGCAATCGGCTTCAATAAAACATCAATCAATTTAAATCTTATCTTAAAATGATAAATAAAATTGTCCTTTATCATTTGCAAAATAGGTCGTACTAGTTAGTATCTATACTATGACATTGATAAATTACGCGTCAGTTCTACTACAATTTGATTCACCTCACCACAATCTTATCGTTGAAGGAAGTTTCCTCGCGTGTATCAATTGACTGGCGCGCATAATGACTGGCAACGAAATTGTTTGTTTGCTCTATAACTTATTTACTTACTAGACAAACAAATTTACATACATGACATTGTGGGTACATGAGGAACCTACCAAGACTTAGAAGTCCAAGCTGACCTCACCTGCAAGTGGTGCACCTGTCTATCAACGGACGAGGCTGTGGCAAACATAACAGCCATGCCCGGTAAACGGCAATAGGCTCAACACCTACTACGAGAGACTAACAATATAGTTGGCGAAATGTGGGCCCTCTTACTTTTGTCTACCCTATTGGGGAATCAAATAATAATCAGGCCTGAAAGTATGTATATTGTTTGTCAGGAGATCCGTAAAGCTCCAGACTAAAACAATACAGGCGTATAGTTTACAACTATTAAAAAAAAACATGGGCAATAAATCGATATCGCTTTCTTAGCAAACAGTCAAGCGTTATGTTATGTGTAATATTAATGTTAAGAATAATGGCAAAAGTCGAATCTTTAATGATTCGACAAATTTCATATTTCCTCATGTTCCTAAAGTCCTATTGTTATGAAATTTCAATTTGTTAAGTACTGACAATGGTTTAAGATTTAATTATTCGACTAATTCCATATTTTCTTATGTTCCTAAAGTCCTATTGTTATGAACTTTAAAGTTGTTAAGCACTAACAATGGTTAACGGGTTTGTCTTCCTAGAAAGTTATGCAATCTTAAGAAAACCTCCTCAGAAAACAAGAAAAAAAGATTATGTGTAAAAACCGACAATAAGCATGAGATTGTATATAGACAATTATTATTATCAGTCTGGTTACCTTGATAATATGCGTATCTGATTTGCAACTTACCTGTATTTATTAGATAATATATATCTTCGGCTAATCATCTAGTATAAATCACTTATATATTTATTGAAAAAATAAAAAACATCCTGATTATTGTCACTAGACGTACTTTACAAATAGCACAATATAAAAATTACGACCAATTATGATTATGAATTTATGCCTTCGCGACCCAGTAGTTAAACAGAAATAATCACTAAAGTTAAGCAGCGATTACAGATCTCTATCCTTGGATAAGTGACTGACCGTTGTGTGGTAGTGGATGACTTGGTTCTCGTGGGGAAATTATCTGAAAGAAGTTCCAAAGTATGGTGAGATGATAATGATTAAAAAATTACTTTGTATGTATTTAATATCATTGTTCTTATCAAGTTATATAATATGAATTTTATATGAAACGTAATCGCCGTAATATAAGCGCCGCGCGCCGTGAGGTGCCGACCTAGAATAGTGATATATATATCGCACATCCTCTAAAAAAGTGTCATAACACAAAAAAAATGATTTTATGAAAATTAAGATTTACGATTTTTTATTTATTTTTTGTCGTCTTGTGAATTAGGAACTGTAATTAATTTAGTTTTTATGTGTTATATTGCTTTAAATTTTATTTAACTTTATGACAGTAAGAGAAAAATAAAAGAAAAAATTAAACGTTTCTTTATTATTACTTCGTTATCGACTTTTTTTGTGTTATGACACTCTTTTAGGGGATGTGCGATATATATATCACCACCCCGCCTGCCCAGCGTGATGAATATGGGCAAATACCCCTAAAAGAATGTAATCTATTGGTAGGCCAATGTTCAGCAGTGGACTTTATGATGAAACGAACGAACAAATGAAATATAAGTAATTAACAACAATATATGTATATTTTTTGATAACAATTATAAATATATATTTTTTTGTTTTATATTTTTTTTTTGTATAAATTGTAATTCAATTCCTTAAAATTTAATTTACATATAATTTTCGTCACATCTCATTTATTTCAATTGAATCTGTTATTTTTATTTTGTGTAAATTAATGTGTGCTCTTTATTGACAATGTTGTGTACACCTGTTATTATCACGTGTCTCATGTGAGTCTGGAACCCATACCTTTACTAAATGTTAAAGTATGCATGGGAACTTGTTGGTGAGCCTATTTAAATAAATAAAATAATTAAACGTAATATGAATACTATAAAAGTAATAACGTAATGTTAGATTGGCTTGCATCACGATACTTTAATCGTACGATACTAAAACTATCGAAAGTAAGAACTGTTACAATCCACAGTTGTTAACCTACAGACTGATAAGAAAGTAGATATGAATGTTTAAGCATGACATGAAATAATAAATAGAATCACGTCATTTGGGAGCATAGTTTATCATGCGAGTTTCACTGTAAAGTTGAGCTTTGCCTGCAAAGTTTTAGTGGTTAGGATTTATTCCAGTTATCTGTTTGGGGGTTTAAATAGATCTCTGCATAATGTAGTTTTCGTACAGGCATTACGGAAATAATTAGTTTATCTAATTTTACTTTGTAGTTGTGATTAGTGCGCTGTTTATAAGAAGACGTTACTGGACTGTTTGTTGTAGGGTTGTGCTGGATTGAATTGTTTTTTTTTAAACGTTTTAAGTGTCCGTAAGACTTGTAAGTTATCATCATCATATCCAAGCAATATCCCTATTGTCCTACACTTAAGCCCTAAGCACAGGGCCTGCTAAACAAAACATGAACGTAGTTCCGCCAAGTGGCTCTAACCACCAAATAAATAAATATATTCTGACAATTACACCAATTATTTAGTTCCAAGATAAGTATGATTAAGAACTTGTGTTATGGATACTAAATAACGGATAAACATACATCATTACTTTTTTTTGTAAATACATACTTTATATAAATAGGAAAACACTCAGACCAGAAGAAATATTCATTTTCATGCACACAAAGAATTTTCCTGTGTGGGAATCGAACCGACGACCTCAGGAGTGGAGTGCGGGTATACTCGCCTAAAGGTAAAGCCGCCGGTAAAGAATAACAAATCTGAAGGTAAAGTGATATAAATACGCACGTAACAGATCAGAAAAGCCCCATCAGTTGAAAATTGATCAGATCAACAGGAAAACTCATGCACAGGAGTGGAAACGTATATACCGTGACCGTATTCATATGGAAATGTCAGTAATCGTTCTACCTTTTAATATACATATTTAAGTAATTTGTAAATAACAGCCTTATTATTGTTATTATTATCATCATCACAGTTGGGCGTTAACAGAGTTAATGTCCCACTACTGAGAAAGGGCCTCTCACATAACAAAGTAACAGAGATTCAAATTAGTGCGTATGTGTGGCTTTTTGCTGTTCGGCTTAGAGCGCCCATAGTGCTTCTACTAAATACCTAAAGACTACCACATTTATGGTGATAACTGGGACCAACAGTAGTACCGTCCCCGCCTAGCACGGAAGCTACACACAAACTGTCATTCATCCATAGAGTAACATATGTGTACTCTGCTTTACTTCGCTAATAGTGTTCAACCTTATGTTATCGCGGAACTAAAAACGCTTTCACGAACAAAGTATATGCATATATGGAAATTACTAAAAGTTGGAAGCTTAATTAAAATTTTACGTTTATGTCAGGGACTGTATTTAGTAAATAATTTCCGAAATGCTTTTGTGTTTTATTATTGTATATTTATGTATTTATTTAAACACAAAACAAGTTGCAACTTATGCTAACAAAGTAAAAACCAATTTAAATAAATTGATGTACCAAGTTACACCTCAGACTATGTGTTCGTACATAAAAACCATATTTCAGACGGGTAGTAACAATTTATTTAAAAAAAGATGACATACAGATACAATAAAAATTAACTTCGGAGGGAATTACCTAAGTACCTGGGCGGAGGAAGCATTTCCCCCATGGATGTTATCTTTGACAGTTTTTCTGATTCAGTTTTGGTCGAAAAATATCAAAAATATATTTTACGCTGCGGCCTACCAACTATCTGAGTGGACAATAAAATGAAAAATGCAGAATTTATGATACTTTCAAGGCTTTTATAATATTTTAATTACACGTAAATCCTGAGAGTGTTGCGATAAATGTTGCGTAAATGATTTAATATTATGCGGCAAACCTGCAGTAATGAGATAAAACGCACGAGTTGGGTTTTAAAAAAAACTTTAAGCTTTGTTTCCTTGGGTAGTGGAATGAGCTCTGTAGCGAGATTACATCATAAGGCTCTTCTAAAAGGGCGCGAAACGAAATATAACCAGGAACGCGCTAGGTATTCAAACTTTCATATGCAGCAGTGACCACCTACTATCAGGTGGCCATCATGCTTGAGTGCAGTCCTGTGGTATAATTTTTTTTTATATGTGCATGGTACAATGCTGAATGAAGGTTTTGAACAACACCAATATGTGCAGGCTATTACAAAGAGGAGGTTGGACACACTTACACCAACAGCTGTAGGCCCCTAAACACAAGCGTAGCTTGCAACTGGGAAAATACAACCTTCACCACTCTAAAAACAGTTTTTAATTGTTTTTTGTACATATAAAGTAAAGTAAAAGTAAAGAGTTTTTTATTTCATAAAATATTATAATATTGAAAACGTCAAAATGAAATGTATCAAAAAAACTAAACATAACTACACTGAAATCACAAAGCTTAGATTCACTTACTCGCAAAAAAAAAAAAGTATAGTGCACAAAAGAATTTAAGTGCCAGTTTCGAGCCACCGCTCTGTGAGGAGAACTGACAAGAAACTCACAGGCATGTGTTAATATAAACACGTATTCTAAATTTTTCCAAAACTCCGCCTAAACTTAACTAGTAAGTAACCTATCAAAAAACCATTTCTATTCTCTATCCAGTAAAAATTTAAGAAAAAAAATCGAACAGAATATAAACTGCCAGCTAGGTAACATTTAAAACAGCTCATGCAGCAGACAATGTGCTCTAAACTTGATAAACGTGTCGTTATTGACAAGATCGTGACCTTGCATACTGGTTTCTGTAATACATATTGGAATCAGAGAATGTGAGAACTCTGCCGGTAAAACCGCGACAGCGTAAAGATTAAGTTGCGCAGTAATTATTTAGTTCATGCTATTAAGAACAAACATCATTATTTTACTATTGTTTAAGTAATGTAATGTAAAGTCGTGTAATGTAAACACTATTAAACACACGTGTGTTATTTTCAATAATAAAATTAAATTATATCTATTGAAGGGTTAAGTCAAATTAATTACTTATATATTTAGAATAAAAAACTGAAAAAATTAAAATGTTATATATAAAGATTAAAGTCATTGTTAGACGTAAAGTATTTTGTCTAACTTCTTTTTGTATTATTTTATGGCAATTTCTGAACAATACATAACCGTGAGTAAAGTTATATTACTTAAACAAAAAGGTTTTTCATACGAATCTTTATACTTTTGTTACAATTATCCTGAATCCAAGTTAAGCAACATGGATTCAAAGTAATTGTAAACGATTATAGCAGTATTACGAGCATAACTGAGCTTGGCAGGTTCTATCTTTGCGATTATTAATGGCAAAACTAAAACGTATCTACTTTAATATCAAACAGACATTTATGTTGTACGTAAACATAACGATTTCAAATATGTTTTATTAGTAGTACTTTATAGTAAAAACAATATAATAGTAATAAAAGTTATAAAATTATGTGTGTTGTATTAAACATTCAAATAAAAAAGATTGGGTTGATGAAAAGAGATAAAAAGAAAATTGAATTGAAAGATCCCAATTCTTCTCCTCCTACTTGCAGTGAATGGGCGCGTTAGATTTTAACTTGACATTGATTTATGTAACTTAAATGAACTATTTTGATCTCCACAATCGCTTTGTAATTTGGCTATAAAGTTACACGTATGTGTATTTCTTAATGTCGTAAGTTATCCTTATATGTATCCATTTGTCATCCATTAGTGTTATTAGGTACTGCATTTACCACAAGTAGTGGTTCACGCACGGCACGGCAGACGGTGAAGATGGTATGTTAGGAAATTTGAGAAATTATCTAGATAACCTATGTTTACGGGCGCAATGTTCAATTATAAATTATACATATCCTAAAACCATGTTTATTTTGCTTGTCGGATTAAGTCGGATAGAATTTAACCCGCTGGCTCATTATCTATACAGATCTAAGCAGGGTCAATTTGACTCCTTGTTAGTAACATAACGCGGGTATTGCTCAAAGGTTTTTCGTTTTATCGTTTGACAAAGGAAAACCTGTCTTCTAGATTATTTATTTTCTATTACAATTTATTATGGTGTATTTTAATAATATTGTAACGATTCTTTTTTCACTTGGAATCAGTAAGTACCATGTAATCATAATGATCAATTATAAATTTGTGAATAGTAATTCTGCCTTAATGTTATGAAACAGTGATTGAAATTTTACGCACAGAAAATTTAAGTTTTCCACTGTTTTAGTGGTCTGTGGTATATTATTTTCCTATTAGTGTACTTACTGTGTTTTCGTTTATCGAGTGGTGCGACTGTTGCGCTGTGCACACTTTTTACAGGCAGACCTTGGCACTTCTCATAACTACTTTGATCAAATATTGACATTACTGATACATTTAGTTTATAAAGGACACATGTGGGCTTTATAAAACCGTGATTATTTGCAAATTGTTCAATAAACATTTTTGAATTTATCATTCTACACTTTACATTATTTTCTTGTTTCTGGAGGTCGTTTACAACATAAACAAAATTAAAGAAATAAACCTGATCATAAAAAAGCAATTTTTTATCCAGAGAATAGAGAGAGATGCCCAGAACCACTGGGCTAAATACCAACAATGCAACGACAGAGTGAACTCTCGCTCCAACCCTGCAGACCTCCATGTTCTCAACAAGTGTGTCACCAAACACCTTTTCAAAAGGCTAAAGTAAATTTGGTTAACATACTCTTATCCTAAACAAAACAAAAGATGATTTAAATTTGTCTTTGAACTTTTACTTTATTTAATAATAATAAATGAGAAATGCCAGGCCATGCTCTTATTATTTGTTTGTTTGAAAATAATCGCTTCTATCAACATCCTCTAACATGAACATTTTCTACAAACTTAACAACAACTATACGTTAAAGTTAAAACCCACTGCGAACAGTGCTTCTGAATTGATAAATACCTATATACTGTAGTAATAAACTGGGCACTAGCAAGGAAGGAGCGTGTACGGTCAATGTATTCATGCATTGTAGTGTTCATTATTAATTCAATGTAATGTTTGGTCCTACTATGTGCTTCTGCTAAATGCTCGTGAAAAGCAGGACTTCCACATTTATAGTTTGCATTATGTACCTTCATAAGTGTGATTAAGATATCTGCAGTTGCGGCAAAAGTGATAGCAATGCTGTATATATTTGGTTCTGTTAATCTCGTTGCATACTTATTATAATTGAATAACGTAGGTCGAATGAATAAGGTTTTATTTTAAAGATTGGGGGATGATGTAATCTGAAATGGTACGATTTTTTAACTGATTTTATAAAATGACAATGAAATATTTAACTGATCCTCTAAAGAAGACTTCATGATATCAAAAATACTATTTTGAACATCTCAAAAATTAGTTTGGGGGTTGAGATAGTATTGTTAGGTAATCCAGGGGGTGCCCAACCAATAATTAAAAAAAGAAGAAGGGTCAGTGACACGGACAGGCGTGCGGTGCCAACGAAGGATAAGGTTACTGTTACCTTTACATAACATTGCATTGTGCTGTCCCCGGCGGTGCAAAGTATGCGTAAATGCATTACCACTTTTAAAAAAAATATTGTTAGGTCAGCAACTTATTAATTTTGACGACAAGTTGAAAACAACCCAATGATAACGTTTGAGATAATAATAGAATAAACAATGTTTACTTATTATTATGCAACAGAATGCATTTCAATTCTCAAAACGTTGCGGCTGGTTATTGCTGCGTAAGCGTCGTTTAATTGCCGACTAGATAAACAAACAAGTCTCATACATTGAGAAGAAAGGTTAACTATCAATAAAAACAAATGAAGTGAGGCACGTAGCGAGCGTCATTGTGTCAAGGCGATGCTGGGACTTCCTATGGCATCGGAGCAATCAAATCAGTGAATTGGTCTTCTTTAGTAAATGTGGCTCGATAAATTGGCGCTAGATTACGGCTCGGCTGTATGTCTGTGTGTGTGTCAGTTCGCATGGCACTCACACATGTATAAGGATCATACGATGTGAGTCGACCAATGGCAGCAGCCGGCGTGGTGGGCTCGGCACCCCACCACACCATCGGAATGCATGCTTCTCAGAACGGCACTGTTAAAAATAACCACCTGTTTATCGCGGCGCACACGACGTTAGGTGATAACATCGTTTACGAGATATTATGATATCAGATATCATGATATGAAAGAAATCTTTGTGATGATGATACCTAGTATACTTTTTGTAACTTAATAATTAAAAACCTATTAGCTAAGTAACTACATGACTTCTTGGCGGAAAGTGAAGCGTCCTGTCAGCAGTTTTGTTTTATTTTCTAAAATTTGTGATATTTTGAACATTAATGTGTAATAACGGTGGATTATTAACCGTTTAGTGTTTGTGAACATACATACGTGTTGGTAAATAAAACAAAACTGTGCAACATCACTTTTCAAATTCTCTCAAGAAGTCCATGTGAGATCTCAGTATAGCTCCACATCTTTACTGAGGACTCAAGGGGTTTAGGGGAGGGCATTTACCATTTATCATCATTATCACCACTCATTCTCATTTACCTACTATGATTTATATATTATTAATATATCATATCACTTACTTGACACTGGCTAAATGTGCTAAACGCACGAAGCCATTATTTAAAACAAAAAAAAGTAACTACATACTATAAATAATTGTCTCACATTAAATTAAGAAAATAAAATATAATGACAATATATAACTATTCTGTGATTTAAAATAAAATATAGGTACCAAATTAGTCTATGAAAACGTCTTCAAGTCATAAACGTACCAGATATTTTATTATACCCATAATACTAGACAACGCATCAACATACTTAAATAAATAGTTTTTCTTTGTGTATTTTTTGTAACTATTTATAATATATAGGAAGGAAAAGACCCAGCCCAAGACAAATATGAATGATGTCTTATCCCTGTTTTTAGCTTGAACCCATCAGTCAGTATAGGCTTTAGGTAAATTGTTGCTAAATATCATACTTTACACTAATAATATTATAAAAAGATTAGATTTTTTAAACAAATGAACTTAAAAACTACAGGATCTATTTTAAAAGATCTTTTACTATTAGAATATTACATGTTCCTTAATAACTTAAGATTAGCATAATAATTACTATAATATAATATTACTAGGATAAAAATAGGAATCCCTACGACAACTCTGATAATGTAACCCAAAGTAAAATATTTCTTTATTAAAAAGCTACTAAAGCGAGAGCATTAGTTTGATTATTATTATAAAACGCAATAGAAATAATATGAGGCACCTATTATCTTGATGAATACATTTATAATACAAGGTCTCTGTTATTAACTTATTACGTATAGGAAGTTAACGCTTTAATAGGTGTGACGACTAATAGTATAAAATAGAAACCCTTTAATTGGCACAAAGTACAACATATGTAACAACAAGAACATTTTACCTAAGAGTATTTGCACCAAATAGCCCTTCAAGCTGTTTGTTACTATTTAATTTCAAAAGCAATAGAAATAAATCGAGCCCCCTATATTCCTAATGTGTACGTAACAAGGTCTGTGTCATTCATTACGTAGAGACGTAGGTATATCCAATGCTTTACTAGGTGAGATATGTATGACTTCATGTGACGGTCGACGAATATATTAGTATTCAAAATATACCCATCACTAGTTACACTTCTACAAAAAAGTTACTATGTAAAATCGATAGAAATAATTGCCCCTATTAAACTAATAAATACGTTTATAATAAAAGTACTAAGTAACTACGCAGATCTAGGGCTTTACTAGGTGTGTCGGACAACCAATTTTCCTACAATAAACCTAAACGCGCCAAGCAAAAAGTTATTTAATTTTAATCAGATCAATAGAAATATATAAACCAATAAAAAAAATTATAATCCAAATACGCTTTGCTAGGTGTGGCGAACAATTATCTTCGGACTTTTCCACCCCATATACCTTGTGCATCTGGTCGTATGGTTAGACAGATCGCGCGTGCTGGCCACGTGAACGTCTCTCTTATGACGTATGCGAGTGTGCACAACTGTTTATTACCGCAGATAATGATATGAGTTAGTTCGTGAGAAGTCGAGTTTTGAAAGGAGAGCTATTGATTCAGAGGTTATTTGAATAAATGTATGTAAATGAAACTGATTTTAAGTCGTCTTTCTAATGACGTATTCGAGCGTGTTAAAATTTTTATAACCTGATATTAGCTAGTTCGTATGAGAAGTCGAGTTTTGAAAGGATATCTAATGATTATGAGGTTACTTGAATACAATTAAATATATTCAACAACGGCTCAATGTTTTATTTAGGCTCGAAAGCGTAGGAAACAAATGAACCCACATTCACATTTTTAATAACTAGCGGCCGCCCGCGACTTTGTCCGCGTGGCCTATATAAATAATAATATAAAACTTTCTCTTGAATCACTATCTATTAAAAAAAGCCGCATCATAATCCGTTGCATAATTATAAAGATCTAAGTATATAGAGCTGACCGAGAAAAGCGACTTTGTTTTATACTATTGTAAATAATAATATATTTACTTCTTAATAAATATTCTTAAAACTAATTTTCAATAGATCGTGTTAAAACCCAACTTCCGGGATACCAATTAAAAACCATTTATAACCCTTTTGTTGGGTTTTTTTCGGAAACAAATGTAATTCAACGATTTTGTCTTTATCTACTACCGGGAAGAACGTTTAGGGGAAGTACAGTATGCAATTTAAACTGATAATTGAGGATTTACACAGTTGTCAATGTGTCACAAAAGTTGGGACAAACATCCTTTCTTAGCTCTAAAAGTCGTGGTCGACTTCATTTCGCAAACCTGTTAACTCCATATGGGCAAAATTTTCGGAAGATACTTAAGTGCAATTTTTTAATATAATAATTATGAAAAAATCTAACATACCGTTATTCTTTTTTTTTTCTCCCCAATTGGCAATTTTAAATTTGCCAGTGTCAAGTGTCAAGAAAATTTAAAAAATATAATTTGAACAATATATAAAATCAAACGTTACTTTCCCAGGAGACTTAAACTACCTGCAACAAAATAAACAAATTCTACATTACGACTTTACATTACAATACAGTTAATTATTTACAAACTACAACATAAAAAATCTAATAATACATTTAGATATTTAAATATACTACCTAAAGTTTTAATTTATTACTTACAATAAATTCACTAAATACACTAACTAAGAAGGAATCTATAGAAGAAAGTAAAATATCAATATGAGTAGGAAGTGGACAACCATGAGAGATGAGAGCATTAATAAAAAAAGAATGATCATAAAGTGGGCAGGAAAAGAAAATATGATTCAGATCTTCTTCAGCTAAACCACATTTGCATTAAGAAGAATCAAGAATTTTTAGTTTCTTAAGGTGAATTGCTGAACAACAGTGGCCAAATCGATGACGGGAAATGATTGAGGAGACATATCTCGAGGCAAAAAAATTTTGAAATCATGGTTTCTGTGGTATAAAACCTTGAAGATTATAGTATAACGTTATTCTTAAGAGAACAAAAGAATTGTGATTATTTCGAATGTATTGTTTATGCAAATTAAGCCAAATCTCTGCTGCTAATCATCTGATTCAAATAAATAAGTCACTATTTATATTCGCTAAAATGTGTCAAATTAGCCTTCACATAATATATGAAGCGGGAATTCGAAAATCGATTGTTCAAAATCTAAAAAAAAGTCCTCTTATACATTCAATTTATGGTACTTGCTATACAAGTAGCAAACCACCATTGTTACTATAAAAGATGTTCACAGGAAATATCCACTCAAACTTGTTGAGTTCCTGCTCAAAGCAAGTATGACCTCCGGTACTTTCATCTCTGAGGAAGTATCGAAAATTTATAAATTTGTATATGGAAGGTCAATCTACATAATTTGAGGTCAATCCTTATATTATAAGGTGGCCTGTCTTAATTTTTCCCTTAAGTTATTTAGTGATACTAGTTAACGTTCGCCTGTTTCACGAAGAAAAATAAAAAAAATAGGTAAATAAATATTTATTGACAGTTACACCAATTATTTAGTTCCAAGATAAGTATCATGAAGAACTTGTGTTTTGGATACAAAATAACGGATAAACGTACATAAATACATGCTTAATAAACATAGGAAAACACCCAGACCAGAACAAATATTTATGTTTATGCACTCATGCTTTGGTCGTGAGTGGGAATCGAACCTACGACCTCAGGAGCGGAGCGCGGGTGTACTCTCCTCCACGCCATAGTAATTTACTTCATTCTATTCTAGTGCAATAATAAAGGGAGGATGACTAATTTGTTCAACTTTATGAAGAAAATAGCTTATTCGAAAACATAGATATTTTATAATGAGTGGGAATAAGCTCTTAGGGGCTTATTACAAAACGAGATCTTAATTTAGACCAGGTTTAATACTAGTGCTGTCACTGTCTTCATCTTACCAAAAGAAACTGACAGCACTAGTTTTAAACCGGGTCTAACTTTAGATATCGTTTTGTAATAAGACCTTATCAGTCTATCGGTTAGACGTCTAGTTGTGTGCTTGTTTTAGCCTACATATTGATAAAAATATTTATTGATATTTTATTTTTAGAAGGCGGTTTTAAATCATGTCAATCTTATTTGTTCCCAGGTGCTCTAAAAAGCCACTGCAACCAACAAGATAATCTTCTACAGAGCTGTTCAATGGCCTTACCAGTGCTAAGCTCGAGAGAAATATCATTTGCACTTACACAAGAGGAGCTAGATAAAAGTTGCGTGTAAGTTTTCATTTGAATTGTCTATAAAAGTTATTTAAGTAAGATAAGTTATTTAGATAGTTAATAATTTATTTTAGTTATCATCACAGATCATTGAAGTTCCACTGCTAGGTTCAGCGAGTTAGCGATCTTTCCATTAGAATGTTTTTAGGCTCAAATAATTATACTCCTTTGCCGATTGGTGGAGGAAGGTGCGTCGTGTTCTTAAAATTGTACTAGTATTGTGCCTGTGCTTTTGCTGTGAGCTAAAAAAGTATAGGCCAATTTAAACATACTTCTTATTGACACGAAAGAAGAAGTATCTAATTAGTAATATGGTAGTTGAACTACACATAGATGAGTTTTGTAATTTAAATAAACAGTTTGAGACAACTGCATCCTATTTTACCTGTGAAATATAGTACTTGTAGCTGCGGGTAAAGCATTAGCAAGTCCCTTCGGCTAGTCCAGATTATGCCCTCTCAAAGTTATCAAGCAAGGATCTCGGTACGCCTTACCAGAATCCACTCCGTCCGCTGTATTGTCTTGATTACTTCAATGCAAATGAAACTTTTAATTGGCATTTTGTGTCTACCGAACTATCTTCAAGTTTCGCAACTTGGATGAATAAAATATACATAGAGATTGAGGCGTGAAATGTTTTTTAAATTAATATCGGGATTTCATATTTATTACCAAGAACTTTAGAAATATTGCACTTTTCTCATCTGAATATTGCATCCAAGTTTTGTGAGTATACTCATGCATAAAAATCTAATTTTCCCTATGTGGCATAAACATATCTTATTTAGTTAAACTTTAACTAAATAATTTGTGTGTTTGTCTAAAAAAAGGAAATAAGAATTGGTCATTAATATATTAGAAGCATGCATTGAATGTTTCTTTTACTTATATTTTATTAATTTGTAAAGCAATAGATCTTGCTGTTGACGGCTTGATACTTTGACTCTTAGGGTAATATACTATATTTGCTAATCGACAAGAATGGCATATCCTGACAAATATCCCTAGAGGGTACACGATAAACGACTTAACACGTCAGTACGAGTATGTGTGGTTATGCCCATGAAGTCATGAGTTCCATCGATTCCCATACAGGACAAATCTTTGTGTGTATGTACATGAGTATGTGTTCATATTTACCTACTTATCAACACAAGTTCTTAATGATACTTATCATAGGCCTAATTGTTTTGATTGTAGAAGAATAACTTATCTTACTATGTGTTTGTTTATTCAACCATTTTATCTTTAATTCCGCGTGCAGGAAACGAACAAACCGCGCAGCACAATATTTGTTTCACTAGTGAAGTTACTAGTTACTCCTTAGAGTCGAAACGCCAAACTCTCTTACTTGAGTTAGCAAAAGTTTTACTCAGCATTTTGAATCCAAATACTGCAAAGCATTAAGTCATGCTCATCTATGGTAGGAAAGTGATAATGCTAGTTTGTGTCTACTTTGCAGCTGTTTAAATCTTTTTCCGAATAGCAACTCTTTAGTTTCATTTTCGCCAGCGAGAACGATCTTTTCGTACAACCCGTTGAGTAGACCTAGTGACATCTTTAGTAACTGCCACTTAGTAAATCATATATTTCAACAGGATAAAAAGTCATCATCTTCCTAGTATTTATCCCGGTCGTGCCCTAAACTGACACTAACGACACAAGGTCTACTTACTGGTCTAACTATTGACTATGTACAGAACTGAAATAAGCATAATTATTTCTACTATTTAATTTCTACTACACATTCAATTATACTTATTAATTCTACCATATTCCAAGGTCCCATTTATATCTATCCAAAATGTCATCTAAATTACCTATGAACTCTGAGGTTTGATTTTAGTAAAGTCCGTTCTAATGGTTTTTTAGTACACTCTTTCATACAATTTATCCTGCACATTAATCCCTATGTCTAGGTTTTCATCTTTTGTATGTATGGTTTCAGACTCTACTAGTATGTATATATTTTGTACATAAAAGACAAAATCAAAATAGTTTAATAAAGCGCTTATGACTGAATACTTAATAAAACTAAAGACTTTATGCTAGTCCATAGTCTGTAGTCTTTATTATGGTATTACATACATGTACCTCAAAGGTAAAAACCGTAAAAGAACCTAAATTGCTTGATGCCTGCAACCATTTACCTAATATTTCATATTGTTTTCCTTCAGCTAAATTTGACGGTAACCTCGGAAAATGAACTGTTGGCAAGACACCTATCAATCAATATTTATTGCTCAGATAACTATACAAAAAATTGGTAATTTTTTGATAGCTCGTCATGGACACAGTAGGGCATCACAATATTCTGGTAAAAAGTATTCACGTATAATGGTTTACCATAAGGACTAAGTATGGAACTGGAGTCACTTACATAATACATATATGTATAACATTACATCATTTTAGCCTAGAAAGCTCATTATGAGCCAGATATATAAATAAAAAATAAATAAAAGAATTCTAACAATTACATCAATTATTTAGTTCAAAGATTAATTCAGAACTTGTGTTATGGATATTTCATAACGGATAAACATACTTATATAATTTTTTTTTGTAAATATGTACTTAATACATATAGAACCAGAACAAATAAAAATAATAATAATAAATATTTTCTGACAGTTACTATTATTCATATTAAATACTAAATATTCATTTTCATGCACACAAAGATTTGTCCTGTGCGGTAATCGAACCGAGTACTGACATTCACGCCATATCGGTCGTCAACGTAGTATTTATAACTCAAAGTAAAAGTATTTATTTTATTTTATCATAATCATTGTCATCTTAGGCAATCTCAGCCATTTGACATCCACTGCTAAACATAAGCCTCCCCAATAGATTTCCACATTGCTTGATTGATCGCTATCCTGAGTCGCCTGATAACATT
This sequence comes from Musotima nitidalis, assembly GCA_949126915.1. Lineage (NCBI taxonomy): Eukaryota > Metazoa > Arthropoda > Insecta > Lepidoptera > Crambidae > Musotima > Musotima nitidalis. The sequence goes on from OX421422.1 coordinate 9,240,829, forward strand.
ATTTCATTTATTTAACAGATTTTTGTCAACAATACCTACTTGTACTATGTTTCCTATTCTAAAATTAACTAATGTAAATCCGAAATTAAGCTTGTCACTTTTTAATGCCTATGTCGCTTTTCTATATACTCTTCTTTATATCTGTTCTGTGAGGAAGATAGAGGTGGATAGGGGCAATGATAGAACCAAGTAGGGTACGATCTATTCAGTTTTATAATGTAGCTGAGTCCACGGGTTTCGATAGTCTGCAAACATGCGATATCACTCTAAAAACATATATTTAACAAAGGTTTCTTTAAATGTTTCCACGTTTGCTAAAGGCTTATATCATTTAAACAGTTATGTGTCAGTATTTGGGATTCCAAACCCCAATATCCTGTCCCATCCTGAGATGACACTTCTACTTTAACCTAAGTAAGTTAGCACCAAGTCTCATTGAAACTAAAAGATAAAGCAAAATGAGCGTAGGTCAATTTGATGCTCTTGTTGACGGTACCTAGCAGTTTCAAACTATGTGCTCAAGTGAACAGTTTATGGGGTTTTCGAATAGTCTCATAGAAGAGCGTAATTAATGAAGAATCAATCGAGTTAAACGAGTTTGTATATCAAAAGTGAAATAGTGTGATTTTAGAAACTTAGTCACATACTTTTTTTTTAATAAACTTAGTTTCTTAGCACAAAGAAGTTTTCGAAGCTGTGTGAATAATTATTTTTCCGTTAATTACTATTGATAATGACGGAAGAATGTTTGAAACCGCCTAAATATAAAATAAAAAATCACTGTATAATATTAAAAACATTTGAAATTCATATAACTGAAACAGTGTGATATAAGAAACTCAGAAACTTTGACATTACATACATACATAATGTCACGCCTCTTTCCCGTAGGGGTAGGCAGAGATCACATCCTTCCATTTGCTACTTTCTTGGCACATACTTTTAGCTTCATTCACACTCATTAACCTCCTCATACACGCCCGTTGGTTTAGGGTACTTTTGACCTGCCTTTTGACTTTGATTTTGTACTTAAAATATTTACCTGACATAACATCCATACTTTATCAATTATAGATAAAAATGACAAGATTTTTTTAAAGATAGTATTCAGATAAAATAACCCTTTGAGTTGACAACCTAGACTAACAAGGCTGGCTAATTGCGCTCGTCCTTTGATGCAGTTTCACTGAACTGGTGAGTCAAGCGCAGAATACAAGGTTGCTGTTCCGACATCATACAGTACTTCGTGTAAATCTTATTTAATCTTTAAGTTCACGGTCCGTAACCTAACATTCCTATTGAAATTGTTTAACGTTTCTATATATTTTACTTTTTTTCAAACTTTATTTCATATATTGTGGTAAATAAAAGCATTTAATTACAGCTATGTCTAAAATATGTTGACCTGAACAAAAATTATAGCCTGATATTTTTTATTTTAATTTATGACTGGTACTTTATATGAGTAAAACGTATTTATTATTTTAATATTTCTGATTTTCCTTGTTTTTGTCTCAAGGTTCATGTTTGATATGATTAACATTAATTTATTCCGTTAAACAACACGAAAAAATATGTCTTTTTTAAATCTCTTATAAAAGTTTACTTTTGCAGGGAACTTCGCACTGGAATCAGATGCATAGACAACTACACAAACGTTTGCATGGAGAAACACGAGCAAGTTGTGTTCAGGCGAATATACGCGGGCATCACTGAGGTAGTTCAAGATCTATGCACTCGTGGGAAGTATCAGGAGGAGTACTTGAAGCATGCAAACTGCGTCAAGAATGTACGTCCCGAGTATGAGAAGTGCAGCAAAAAGTATGAGGTCACTCTAACAACGCTTGGCAATCACCAGAAGAATGAACAGTACCAGACTGATGGAGATAATACCAGTCAAGAAGATTATTTGAGGACAGTTTGTTGGTAAGTAAAAGAGATTTTAAAGTAGTTTTCTAGCGTTAACGTTTTATGACATGACAGTTCAGTACATATACTTGACACAAACCAATCCTAACAGCTCTATGAGGAAGAATTTGCAACGCGGCTTCTAGTTAAAGAGTAAGCGCTCAAACTGCTATACAGCAGTTGGGAGTCGAATGAATTCAATCTGGAGAGGTACGCATTATTTTGTACACCATAAGGGTGACACTCAACCATACAATATCACTTAAACATACAATACATCTGTTTGGAAGTTATTTTTGTAGCTCTTGTAACAACAGCTTCCCTTCATGTCCTTTCGCATCCGATGCCTATTCGATTAAAAAAATTACTCATTAACATTAACAAAAAGCTAAAGGCTAATAATAATAAAACTCATTCTAAAAAAAATATAACAGCACGGATTTCCAAAGTCGTGATATACTTTTAACCGCTGTATACAAAGACAACGGCAATGGGTATATTAACGAAATTACTCATAATATTATATGATTTAAATCCTTGGTATCGGTTTTCGAGGTCGACTTAATCGAACAGACTAATTGTCCTTCCTACCAATTGGGCTTCCACGTAGAACGCCATTGGACACAGACTTGATAGAAAATCTATTATTTGACGGATCAGTTGCGTTCAAAGGCTTAACGTAATAACGGTCTAATACCTACTTGTATTTACTAACTATTTTCGAATCTAGTTAGCATACTACTGCGACGAAGTATTGATAAAAGTCTATCTTAACAGTGATACTTTAAACACTGTTTCACATACTGTTTTCTTAAATTTACGCCTACATTAAACACATTTTACGGATTTTAATCACGGTAAATGACGCAGTTTAATATTATGGGATTTCATGACCATACCTACCTACTTAATTGGGATCATTACTACAACCTTACCAATATGGACGCAAAAGTTTGTAAGTCTATACTTCCGTGTGCGTGTCCATGTAACATCCATGTGTTAGATACTCTTTCAGCCAAAAATTACTAAATTAATTGTAATGAAACCTTACAATAATATATATAGGTACATCAGAAAAGTACATAGGCACATCATAGCTATTGCCTTTTTTTATTTTTGGATTGGAAATCATCCAATTACCGTCTCCCGCGGAAGGTGGAGCAGGAGGGTATTTTAGACATCTATTGACTAAAAACCATCCATGTTCTTTCTTGAGCCTGCTGTGTCCCGGGGCCGCAGTAATCCTTTCGAACAGTTCCGCAATTTCGAACAGTCCCGCAACATCTGGTGCCTGCGATATTGTCTGCACAAGATTAGTGCTTCGAGTAGCTTATTTACTTCTTAATGCAGGCAATATGACACAACATAGTCACGTCTTTCTCAAATTAACACGGGTGAAACCGCGTGAATTGATATAATATAATTATATCCCACCTGCTTGCATTTAATTATTGTAGTTTAAAGCTAGATCAACCGGTCAACTGGATCTTATGGCTTAGGCATCTTGTTTTAATTGAAACGATCATTTTATAAAACTTACCTCTCTTAACTTAATTTCCTCATAATATAGAATTACTGTAAATTGCTGTAAATATTCGAAGGGGTCTGGGTAAAATAGTAGAAGTAAAAGTGGTTCATTCCAATTAAGCCCGCAAAATGTATTTTTTTTAATTTTACCGTTTTAGGTTTAAGATATATTAGTAATATTTAATTTATAGTTAATAAGAATAAGTGGTGCTAAGGTAAATGATGCCCGTCCCCTAAAACCCTTGAGTCCTCAGTAAACATATGGGACTATACTCAGATCTTACATGGACTTCTTGAGAGAATTTTAAAAGTGATGTGTACTGATTTTTTATCATTTACCAACACTGATGTACATTCACAAATACTTATCGGTTATTATCCACCGTTATTACACATTCATGTCCGAAAGTCCATAAATTTTTGAAAATTTAACAAAACTGCAGACATTACGTTTCAGTTTCCCGCGAAGAAATCCGGTATTTTATCTGTTTGTTTTTACGACAAAATCGTGTATCATCGTTATAATAAGCCTGGCGACGTTGTAAGTCTAGCCTTTTGCGAAGGTGGTTACGTATCATAATAACTAAAGTTGTATCGACTATTGTCGAAATAACTACGGTTGAAATAAATAACGTTTAAAATATCTAATGATCGATTCACATAAGTTTATAATAAATAATGGATGAAATTCCTAATGGACGGTTCACCTACAGTTGATATACCTACAGTTGATTTATCTAAGGTTGATTGAAGTAATGGACGATTCACTTATTGTTGATTTATATAACACCCTTCTGGGTATTACACGCTTGCTTCGCTCGCGTGCAGTTTATGGTCACTATAGCAACTAACGAAAAGGCTGTGACGGGAGCTCACAGCTCACAGCCTTCTCAATCTATAACCACCCATGTCGTTTCTGTATAGAATCCACCTTGTTCGCTCGCTTCGCTCGCTCACCTGTTTTCGTGGGTATTTTTGGCAAAAAAATTAGGTAGCGAGGAGCGAAGCGACGAGCGGTTAGGTTATATCGTGACCACAATGCACGAGCCGAGCGAGCGAAGCGAGCGTGCCGCGGCAGCGGCCGGCGAAGTGCCAGAAAATACTTTGGTCACGTTATTCTCCTCCTTTTATAGTGAACATAGTGAATCAGTGAACAGTGCGCAGAACTGTGCTGTAGGTGAGTCGTCCATTAGGTTTTTCAAACGTAGTTGAAACATCCAATAGTTGACATAACCATTACATCAATCGTTCGATAGTTCTTTTAATTATAGTCTAATCAAAATTATTTAAGTTAATCAGTACTTGAGTCAACCAATATACAATATGAACATATGTGGGTGGACCGTAGTTATATCGACAATAGTTAAACTGTATTTAGTTATAATAATATGTAACCGCGAAGGTCATTGGTTTTAAGAATATTATTCTATTAGAAATATTTATAAGTAAAAATAATTAAAGTCGTTTGTTAATCCTTATATATAAATAAATAAATAAATATTTTTTGACAATTACCCCAAATATTTGGTTCCAAGATAAGTATCATTAAAAGCTTGTGTTATGGCAACTATACAACGGATAAACCTACTTAAATATATACATCATCATGTCAGCCCATAAACGTCCCACTACTGAGCACGAGCCTCCTCTCACATATCAAGGTGTGAGGGTATTAGGTCATACTCCACCACGCTGACCCAGTGCGGATTGGCGGAGGCAGGTGTATGGCGTCCTGCTGTTAGAATTTTTCAAGCCGCCCATTAGGCCTCTAACATGGCTTAACGACTACCACATTTTGTGATAACCGGGACCAACGGCTTAACGTGCCTTCCGAAGCACGGAAGCGCTCGATATCAAATGCCACACAAACGGTCACCCATCCAAGGACTGACCTCTGTAAACTCTGCTGTACTTCGGTGATCGTTTCCGACCACTGAGCACCACAGAGCTACGAGCGCTTCACTTTATATACATATAATCTATGTATACTTAATATGTATACATAGGAAAACACCCAGACCAGATAAAAAGTTCATGTCCATGCACACAACAATTTGTCCTGTGTGGGAATCGAACCCACGACCTCTGGAGTGAAGTGCAGGTATACTGACACTCACGCCATGTCGGTCGTCAAAATATCGTTTTAAGTTAGAAAGTACCTATTTACGCCTCCTTAAAATGATTAATGCAATGGACAGCTTCAGCGCACCCCACACTCAATCTTTGGACGAGTAATTAGTCTTGGAGAGGCCGGGTTCGATTTGCTGAATATTTTATTAACGCGTACTATTCAATATTCAAGACTTCTCCCGAGTCTCTTTTGAGAACCTACTTTAGATCCGTTGACATAATTCTCTGCTATGACAGTTTAATTTGTCAAATTCAGACGTAGAAAGGCCTCTACAAACCTGAAGTTCGATTGAGATCCGAATTCTTGTGTGATTGCTGCCGATTACGTTATTCTGCAACCATTCAAAGATGATATTTCATTATTTTATACACTGGCCTGCAAAACACTATATATATATATATATAGTATATATATATAGATATATATATATATAGATATATATATATATAGATATATAGTATCACACTTTCAAAATGGTAATATTTTTATAAGTACATAAGATATACTTTCGCTTCTTGGCGGGAAACTGAAGCGTCATGTCTGCAGTTTTATTTTCTAAAATTTGTGATATTTCGAACATTAATGTGTAATAACGGAGGATAATTACTGATAAGTCTTTGACCGTATGAGTGTTGGTAAATGAAAAAAAAACAGTGCAACATCACATTTCAAATTCTCTCAAGAAGTCCATGTGAGATGTCAGTATAGTCCCACATCTTTACTGAGGACTTAAGGGGTTTAGGGGGAGGGCATCTCATTTACCATTTATCATATTTATCACCACTCATTCTCATTTACTATAATTTATATATTACTTACTAGAGACTTGAGTAATTTGACTTTATTTCGCCGACTTCTATTCGAATGGAATATACGATACGAATATAACGAGTAATATTCAACAACCGACTATTCATTCATGTAAATCAATCAATAAATCAATCGGGCTGAAAGTATTAAAATATTTTTTTTCTGATTTATCTATATTAAAACTCTTTTTCGAAACCTTTTCATTCCGCAAGTTATCTTTTTTTTGCACAATTAGCCAGTGTCAGGTAAGAGAATAATTTGAAATTAAATAAATAAATATTTTTTTCTGACACTCACACCAATTATTTAGTTCCCTTTTTTTTTTTTTTTGTTTTCCGTCGGTAACAAAATGCGTTTACGCACTACTTTCCGGCCAAAGGGGGACCGAAAGGGTGTGGGTCTCACCACCGGCAGACGCGACTGCCAGCAGTAATACCCACTAAAAATCTTCCGAGAACGCTCGCGCCGCTTGTTGAGAAAAAGGCGGGGGCCAGTACCTGGGTTGCAGCGTCTGACACCCCGCCTGCGGCCAACGTCCCCCGGACCAAAACCGGGAGGACCTTCTCAGAGAGGCGCAGTGGAGGCGCCCCTCCTACCTCCTTGTGCGACCATAGCGTGTGTGGCCGACTTCTCGGAGGGTCTATGGTTAGACAGCAGGGGCCCCCTGCCCCCACTGCCTAAGACCCTCCTGGCCCGCCCGCTGCGCCCTCCACAGGTCCCTCTTAGTTTCTCCCCCGGAAGTCTAAGTGCTGCACCCAGAGTCCTCGGTCTCTGAGTGTTACCTTTTCCCGGCCTCCGGAGGTACTCAGCCCCCCCACCACGACAAGGTGGAGACCAGTCGGGGGGGAAAATTATTTAGTTCCAAGATAAGTATAATTAAGAACTTGTGTTATGGATACTAAATAACGGATAAACATACATTCTTCTTTTTTTTAAATATTTTATTACATACTTAAAATGCATAGGAAAACACCCAGACCAGAACAAATATTTATATGTATACACATAAATATTTGTCCTGAGTGGAAATCGATCCCATGACCTCAGAAGTGGAGTGCGGGTATACTCGCCACCACGCCATATCGGTCGTCAAATTATTTAATTTCTTTATTAAATCATATCCCCTATGGTAATGAGTTATAGACATTTGTAGGATTGCTTACTATCCACAAACATTATAAACGCAACAACTTTGTTAAATCCGCAATGTATTGCATACTAAACGCTTCGCTCCTCTTTCGTTTTGACTTTTAAAGTGGTTCTTTTCGTGTTATTTCGAGGGATATTAGCCGGGTATTATCTCTCTTCTTAGCGTTGAGCTTATGTTGCGCCACGTAGTGAGGCGGGAAGTTTCGCTATATATAACGAAGTAGTAACTTTGTTTTATAAATCCTATGGCTTTTCTAATTTTATATAACTCTTCAGAGATTTTGTCCCTTTTAATGTTAGCCTTGTAATATTAGACGTAAGAGTCGACGAAGATAAATACGACTGGACGATAGGCAGCAGCATCATCCTGCGTACTGGCTTGAACTTGCAACCACCAACCCGCCTGGCCAGCGCAGTGTCGTGATTATGGTCAAATACTCCACGTTCAGCAGTGGGCTCCATATTGCTTGTAATGATGAATGTCAGCCTACGCCTGGTATTAGCTTTCTTCTCAGCATTGCTCGTATGTTGAGACACGTAATATGGCGGGAGTTTCCGCTGTTTGTCCAAGTAGTAGCTTGGTCTTATAAGTCCTATACTTATCTCTAATTAATTTACCTTTTCTCGTTTTCCTTCCTAATTTTGTCCTTCGTCATGTCAAGAAGAAGCATGACTGTGTAATGAATCTATTGAACAGGGAGAAAAATCGATGTACAGAATTATCCGTAGATAGATATCAAGCTCAACTTCTATATCAAGTCGAACGTAATCTTAAGTCCTTGCTCTTACAACATTGAGTTTAAGAAAACCAAAATTAAAGATAAAAACATAATTTACATTTTAAGTTGGTGTTTTATTGCGTCCTTTAATCGCGTTGGCTTGCATTAACGACTGTACTTTATTTAGTACATTTCGGCCCACCGTTACCCTGATTCAAGTTTCATTACTCTTTTATTTTCGGCGTGCGGATTTTGTTTAATGCCCTGGTCGTTTTCTATCAAAGGTTAAAGCAATGTAAAGATGTTTTTGACCTTGTTAAAGTAGCAATATTTAATATTCAATATTAACCTGCAATGTAAACTTTTATATCACTAATTATTCTTACTTTACAATGTTTTCTTCATCATCTTAGCCCATTAACGTTCCACTACTGAGCTCGAGCCTCCTCTCACATACCACTGTGCGAGGGTATTGGTTTATACTCCACCACGCTGCACGCTGACCCAGTGCGGATTTGGTTATAGCCAGGTATTGGGTTATACTCCACCACGCTGACCCGGACGTAGGCAGGTGTATGGCGTCCTGCTGTTAGAATGTTTGAGGCCTCTAACATGGCTTAATGACTATTACATTTAGTGATAATCGGGACCAATGGCTTACCGTGCCTTTCGAAGCACGGAAGCGCCCGATATCAAATGCCACACAAACGTTACCAATGAATATATAATAAAATAAGATAGATAACATCCCAAAATACTGATGTTTTAGTTTCAACTGTGGTTTTCACCATTAAAATATAGGTGTTGTACACATATTTTGACATACAATATTTTCTCACCTATGAAGAAAATATCCCAATAGTTTGTAGTGTTATAATATAATTCTAAATTCAAACTTAACAGATTATAATACCCAAAATATTATGTATTAGAGAGAATTCCAATTATTCTACTAAAATGTAACACAAAGAGATGGCTTTGGTTTTGTCATGGCGAGTTTGGTCAGCAGAGGATGTTCGGAATGAATTATCATTTCATGCCATGTCAGATGCATTCCGTGCTGGATCTCTGGTCAAAGCCGACCGAGAATTTCAATATCTGTATATCAGACACAGGAGCTACACGTACTATGTATAATGATTTATCTATTGTTGGGGTTTTGTGGTGTATAAGTAGTCGATTTATTATATAAAATAGAAATTTGAATAAAACGTTATTACTCGGAAATTTTTCTAATACCTAACACTTTGATAAACAAAAAATATCTTAAAGAAAATATTATGTTACTTATAACAAGGTTAAATGTGGCAAAAAGGTCTACAAGAAAATGCAATATTTCTTATCAGTTTTAAACATTGTTTAAAACCAGACGCTAGTCAGAATGTCTCCCTATAATAAACAATTCTTTACTTAAACTAAATTACTCATATGTGTTATGCTCAAAAAATCTATAAACAACAACGTTACGTTAAAACCACATTCACATTTCGTCCCAAAATTTTTATTGTTCCCAAATTGTATTTGCATAGTTAAAGTTAGTGTGTGTGGTCAGTATTTCTATTTAAAAATATTCGGCTGGCACTATCACCGGATTTATACATGACTGCCCTTAGCACAATGGAGATGAACAAAAACACTGCCATTTTCGACGGAAAAACTGCGGAACGCCAGCGTGAATTGTAACTTTTGATTGTCATGCTTGGTTTGTTTTCTATCAAAGAATAATAAGTGTTGACAAACTCGAAACGCCTTCGATATTCAATAATTGTGATCAAACAGTTCACACCTATCAGCCCTCGAGACTTTCCACGTTTTAATTTCGTTTGCTTTACCGCAATTGATTATATTCTTGGAAAACTACATGTATATTTTGACACTCTTAATACTTGGTACATATTATTATAATCACACTTAAGTCAACAATTGCAGTATGTTTCGTAACTAGCTAGGCGTACTCCTTTAAAATTTTTAGGAAAGTCCTTACTACAATTCTTAGCTTAATTTCTTTTATATTGTACAATACGTAAGTTGACGGGAGACAGGAGAGAGTAGATTTCCTGTAATGTGTCTAGGTAACCGTGGCTTGATTGTTAAAGACGCATTTGATTCTGTTATTCCTATGTGACAGTCCTAGCCCTGGTGAAAAAAGTTATTAGGCACCGAATTCACTATTGGCACGCCACGCCAAGAAATCCATCAGCACACGGGCAGAGAAAAATTACGAGAACTATTGCCGAACTCGACAGTCCGTCGAGAGTCGTGAGTTTGATTCCCATGTATATTTTATTTTTTTATACTTTATATATCATTATCACAGCCCATTAACGTCCCACTACTGAGCACGAGCCTCCTCTCACATATCAAAATGCGAGGGTATTGGGTCATACTCCACCACGCTGACCCAGTGCGGATTGGCGGAGGCAGGTGAACGGCGTCCTGCTGTTAGAATTTTTCAAGCCTCTAACATGGCTTAACGACTGCCACATTTAGTGATAGCCGGGACCAACAGCTTAATGTGCCTTCCAAAGCACGGAAGCGCTCGATATCGAATGCCACACAAACGGTCACCCATCCAAGGACTGACTTTATATATACTTTTTATTATATCTTATATAATGTGATTTATTTATAATAAAAAACATTGTAAATTGTTTATATTCGACATCAGATAAAAATACAAGCTGTGAATTTGGGACCATGCCATATTTCTGCGTTAGAAAAACAATAATATTTTTATGTGCAAAACAAAACAACATCAATACTTTACTTCACAGTTGTTAAACAATGTTTGGATTGGGGTAGGTCATGTATCGCATACATTAACATTCACAGCAATAAATTACAATTTGTCGACAGTTTAATAGTTGAATCGTATTTTGAAATATGTAATTTTATGAGAGATTCTAAAACTAATATTAAGTTCAGCTTTCACAAACAACAAAGGACTAAAACTAACTTAAATATCGATTGATTCTAATTTGAACTCAGTTTCTATGATATATTTTTATAACGTACTTATGAAAAATAAACTATACAAAAATTCCTGAGAACTAAAATAAAAAATATCTACATTCCTTACTTCAGGTTTTTTGTCCTGTATTTATTCAATGTCTTTTGTTTTTCAATTCTTATTGTCATATAGGTATCACAAAGTATTAATCAACAATTTCTTGGTAGGCACCTACCTCTTAAAAGCCCTTCTAAGAAATCTTATTGTACACAGAATCATACCACCTCTTTTTGTTGATTTCCCGATACGTCTGCATTTTATTGGGTTCTTTTAGTTGTTTGTATGCGTCATTTTAAGATAATAGCACAGTGGTGAGACCCATTGCCTTCTAATTCAGAGGTTCTCGGGTTCAAAACCTGGTGGCGCACTTATGACTTAATGTGATGTGCGTAATTATCGCTTGCTCCGTGCCTCGGGAAGCAGTTGGTTCCGGCTGTCATGAGCATCGAGTCTAAACTACATAACTCGTTTGACAGCTGTCAAAGAATGAGCAGCTGATTTCACTAGGTCCCTTATTTTATTTTTATTTTTTATTTAATTCGTGTTAAATTTAGACTATTACAAGTGTATTTAATAGTTTTTATCATAATCATATGTATACATAACTGGTGAAGTGCTTTAGTAACGTTTACAAGTGTTGTAACATTTCAAAATTGTAACCGTTGTGGGTTGTAAATTCGAAATCTGTGCTCAGTTTGCTTTAAAGTCAGCTTGTTTTCATATTAAAATTAACAAATAACAAAATTGGAACACATATCAGTAAGTAATATAGTCGCCCGCAACTTTTTCATCGGCACCCACAGTAACTGTAATACTAGACAAGACTAGATCTATTATTTTTTATTATAGAACTAGCTTCAGGCAGTGTATTTTCTTTTATTATTTCATAGTACAATCCCGAATACTAACATTCTTTGGCACGGACGGCGTTGTGAATAAGAATAAAGAATAAGAAAAAAAAATATTATTTAGTCCACACAGTTAGGTACTTACATTTATGTTTTGAAGCCATAATAATGCCAACAGAAAACAAAGAAAACAAAAAAAATCCTAACTAGAATACGTAGACCAGTAAAATGTCCCCTTGAATTCGTTTTACCGAAGGGGCCTAGTGATAAGTTTATGGAGCGCTTAGTTGTTCAAGACAGGGTTGAGGATACCAGGCCTAGAGGAAGGCGTCCAATGAGACCGCCTTAGACACATCCCTACAGTAATGCACCCATAATAATATGTATAAATTTCTGACTTCTGAGATATCCTTAGCCTTGTTTCGGCATTGAACCTCACCTGCAAGTGGTGCACCTGCCGATCAATGGACGGGGCTCTGGCGAACAAAACAGTGCCCGATAAGCGGCAATAGGCTCGGCACCCATTACGTGTAACCAACTATATAATTGACAAAGTGTGGGCGTATAATATGCTTCTGCCTAGCCCTTCGGGGAAACAGGCGTGAATGTATGTATGTATAAATTACTGAAAACTAAATAAATAAATATTTTCTGACAATTACACCCATTATTTAGTTCCAAGATAAGTACCATTAGGAATGTATTATGGTTTTTTTTAAATTTTCGGATGGAAAATCATCATATGACTGTCTTCCGCTGTGGGTGAAGCGGAAGGATGTGTCAGACCTTTACTGACTGAAAACCATCCATTTTCCTTCTTGAGCCTGTAACACCAAGGCCGCGGTAACCCATTCGAACAGTCCCGCAACGTGTTATGGATACTAATTAACGGATAAACATACATAACCTTTTTTTACTACTTACCTTATTTTTTGTAAATACATACTTAATATACATAGGAATACATGTCTGGTCTGGCCCGAAGAAATATTCATGTTGATGCATATAAAGATTTGATTTGAGTGTTATTGCTAGGTTTGCGGGGTAGTTCGATAGAGTAACCTAGAACAAAAAAGGCTCAAGAACAGGAACGTGCATGGTTTTTAGTTAGTAAACGTCACACCTTTCTGCTCCACCTTCCAGTTGATGATTGTGTGTCCGAAAAATAAAACTCCTTCTTACACCCATCCTGCATATATCCATTCCCACAAAATAAATACTTCTTAGTAAATTATAATGCATCTTTTTATAACTGTTCTTTTTTAATTCCTTGCAGTTCATTCCAAGAATACCTTTTGTGCTCGGAGCAAACAGTGCAGAGGTCGTGCGGGGACGAGGCGGCCCTGTTCACGAGCGCATTCCTCAAGAGGATGGCTTCTAACATTATTAAGGTTTGTTAAGCTCAATCACGATGAGTTTATTGATCAATCGTTTGCCATTTTAGTACCAGTATCGTTGGAAGGTATCCGACTGGATTTTTCTGATGCTTCTTCTATATTTTATGTTTTACAACTGAGAAACTATATTCGACCTTTATAATCGATTTCCAACAAAAGAAGATTCTCAATTTATCAGGATACCTTCTCTTTTTTATGCAGGACTAATCGAAGACGGTTCAAACTATTGGACAATTATTTTTTTAATTACTAAACTATAATTATGTGTTCTTATTAACTTTCATTAGGGACGGCTTGGCGGGAAAGTGAAGCGTCATGACTGCAGTTTTGTTTTATTTTCTAAAATTTGTGATATTGTGAACATTAATGTGTAATACCGGTGGATTATTAACCGTTAAGAGTTTGTAAACGTACATGAGTGCTGGTAAATAAAACAAAACAGTGCAACATAACTTTTCAAATTCTCTCAAGAAGTCCAAGTGCGATCTCAGTATAGTCTCACATCTTAGGGGGTTTAGGGGGAGGGCATCTCATTTCCCATTTTTCATCTTTATCACAACTCACTCTTACTTACTATGATGTATATATTATTAATATATCTCTTACTAATGTGCTAAACGCACGAAGCCATTATTTAAAAGAAAAAAAGAAAAACTTTTAATATTTTTAATCAACCATTTCCAACACCAGCCAATAAATAACCCATTGAAATCAACTTTGAATAAAACATTACCATCAAAGCACTTTGCCGCATTCATCTCAATTAATAGTATAGTTTTATATGAAATTGATAATTACGTTAGTGTTAATGTTTGCATAAGTATTAAATTTTCACAGGTCAGCGGTGGTAAACACAAACGCGACCGTAATTGATGAAATGTAAATTTAACTTTTGTTTGGTTACTTAAGCTTTTAAACGTAAACTATTAACGAAACGAATTAAAAATATATATTATAATGCACACAGAGGGAGCGCGTATATTTCGGCCAACTGGAAATTGTAATAAATGTCGATTGGACCGTAACAATCCACTATTGAAGTGCGAACAATCGAGATGATTCGACGTGTGTTGATTAATAAATTTTCATTTTATACCTTCTGTGCAAACTCGTTAATCCCTATAAAATTGCCATCGACGATACATTTTACAGTAGCGTTAAATATGAACTGTTTCACACTTGACTGATAAAAATAATACGAAGATTTTTTTATAAATGATTGCTCATAATGTGGTATTTACAGTAATAATAGCCCCATTAAGTGCTAAGGTTAAAGTGCATGTGTTCACTTCTGTATCAGCGAGGTTTGAACTCGATACTCTCTAGTGTGGACACTCTAAACCGAACGCTCTACCTGTAAGCGATGACCGGCTCGTGCTCACGCATGAACGTGGCCATTTACTCTAATTTACGTCAATTCTATAACATAACTAATGTCCTTGTTTTATACATGCTGATCTGTAGTGTATAACTATCCCTGTTTATTATCGAAGTATTGAAGATGCGCGAGTACATGTTTTAAAGTATTTTATTCCTTTACAGAACTTTTGCCTCGAGTATCGGGGACACGAGTGTGGTTTGCCGGACAGTGCGCCTGCTGACGTGAACAACGCACTGATGATCAGCATTGCCGTCCTAGTGAACGTATTGGCATACAGCTCAGCAGTGTGGGTGCCGACGTAATTTTTTTAATTAAAAAAAAAGTTGGACACTTGAATGTTGCCAGCAAAATGAAGTACGTAATCGTTCCAGAAAGTTAGCATCGTGCAATCCGCGTTGAACTGTAAATAATTAATGCGGATGTGTTACGGTTTTTTTACAAAGACTTTTATTAAATTATTGTAGCTGCATGGATAGTCGTTGCGTTGTTGAATGTGTTTGTGGAATAAAGAGTTATTATTATTCAGTTATGTTCCGTTTAATCGCTTATTATTATAAAGATAAGAGTTTTAATAAGACAATTTCGAATAATTACTTGTTGTTAATTTTTTTTAATTGCAGCTAAATTGTTACTTTAACAGTTTCTTTCTTAAAGAAAAATACTAGATACTGCTAGTATCTAAAATCATTAATAAAACATATGGAGCACGGTTTTCAGGTTATTTGAGAACTTGCCATAAAATTATAAGGTATTGGATTATTTTTTATGAAACCGCAGTAAATTGATATGTCAAAATGCAATGTATGAAATGAAGCGATCGTACCCAAAGTCACTGGAACTGTGCTAATTGCAACGAAATTGTTACTTAAACAGTTTCTTTGGTAAATAAAGAATACTAGATACTGTCAGTACATTGAACAATTAAAAAACATATGGAGCACGATTAAAAAAAGAATTGATAATTCGCCACAAAATTTGATAAAATTTTGATAAAACCGTAGTAAATTAATATTTCAAGGTTGAAGCGCTGTAACATGCCATATACCTATTGTCTTGTTATTCAAGGATTTATCTACGGAAAAATTCCTAGCCAAATTGTACAGAAAAACGCAAGGGGCATTTTTTGTAAATAATTTTACGAAAAACACTATTTTGCAATTTGGTCGCAAAATGTTTATGAAAAACTAACCTTTATAACTTTTTTAGCCGGCACGATGTTGATTTTTCACGTCTTCATTGCAACGCCCCGTAATAAAGGTGTATACAAAAATTCAGCTCACTAGTAATTTTTTCGAAAATTGGGGTTCAAAATGCCCGAAACCCGAAAACGATCCTTGAATGTAAGCAATGTTCTTTGAATGGGTGACCGTTTGTGTGGCAGTCGATATCATGTGCTTCCTTCCTTCAGAAGGCACGTTTTGGTTCCAGTTATGTCTTTACTCACACTGAAATAAGTGAGAGGAAGTGAGTCTTGCAATGGGACGTTCATGATCATTATTGAGATATTTGTTATTAACAATCTAAAGTTCATTAAAAATAATTTTACAGTTTTTTTTGTAGCTGTACTCAAGTAAGGATTAAAATACATGTGACTCTTTTAAATTATGGGTATGGGTTGACCTTGTCCCTTGATTTTTTAACCATGATGTATAATTATTGTTTTTATATTCACAATTAACAACATTATACACCACAGCAGATTTTGGAATAAGGTGCTGTTTTTAATGGGTTAAGTTAATTTATATATAATTATTATTACCGCTTATAAAAATATGATATGTGCAATATTGTAAATATCCTTTTAGTGTTGTAACAAGAAAGTTAATAGTAATAAAATTGTGTAGAAATATATGTGTAGGTATAATTATAAAATTTCATATAGTGTAAATGAAAATCCGTCAACCTGCGTTACCCATAATAAATATGAAAAAAAATATAACCTTTAATGTCATCCCATTTGCTGTAACTGTAGCCTTTAGTATACAATTTAAAAATACATTAAAACTAACTCCGATTAAAAAAAATATCAAGTTTTCACGATACAAATATGTATAGCGTTGAATGTTGAAAATACAAATTGTCTAAAAGAACTTTTCCAATAATATTCTAAAAATTATAAAACTATTGTATTAAATGCAGAGTAGAAATATAAGTTTATTATACGACTACTATACTCAAAAAAGCAAAATTGGTAGGATATATTGAAATAAATAGAATAATAACGAGATTAAAATCTCACCTCATCAGTATATCAACCACCTTATCAACTTATGTTTGATTGTGTGGAATTCTTATAATTTCGAAGTTTTAATGATGACTATCTGTTTGTGAGTTGTTTATAATAAATTATACTTGTAATGTTACTAGCTCAGAGCTTCCTGTGATAGTTAAAATTGTACTTTTCTGTTAAATTATTGCAATGTAGGATAATAAAAAGTAACATGTTTTATAAGTGAACATGATTTCAAAATAACGCTTGAAATTAATTAATTTGTATACATCGAATAATCGGTGTTCATTTTATTTAGTTGTAATGTTTTGAATTAGTAAATTTATACTTTTAAAATATAATTTTATTCTTGATAATAATTGGTTAGAACATTAGGATTAAAATTCTTACATTAGTGATAAACTTATCATTATGTCTATGTTTTGCCATTTCCATAAAACCCGAAATTGAATTACCTTATAAAAGTCTTTTGTCTTATAGCAGATTGTAAATGGTAATTCAAATATAAAAAGCTAGCTGATATATATTTTTGTCTAGTCTATAACCATATTTTGTAAAATAATATAATAATTTAAGGTATAAATATTTTTTTTGTTAAAGTACTGGATTTGTGAGATTAAAATAAGAAAAACGTTTTCTGATAAAAACTAAAGAAAACTTTTCAAAGGTTAGTTTTTATTAAGTGGTCTGGAACCTGATATAAAACATAAAAATATATACCACACTACGATGATACATTAAGATTAAATTTTAATTGACTTCTTTCTTCATTAAAACTTAATTCAGATACAGGTTTAAAAAACGGTGTTTTTCAGTGTTACACATTGCCTCAGAAAACTGGCCTTTGTTTTTTAGTTAAGTTTTTATAGTAGTGAAATCACAAAAATAATGAGTTTGAAGTCGCATCTTAGTAATTGATGACAGCTTAATCAAATGCTTATTTATTAATTGTCATTTTATAATTTTGTTTACAACTGAAATTTATTTTATTAGAGGTTCTGTTCTGCGCCGATTTTTCTAATTCTCTGTAGTAATAATGTATATTTATTGAATTGGGTTATTATGTAATTATTTACCATATAGATACATATCGAAAATATATTTAAGTATTGTTAATAATTTAAGCTCTGTTACTATTTTTTAATATTATTAGCATAGTAAAAGTAGCATTTAATTTAATCGTTACCTATTTGAAAGTGCTTAATTGTTAATTGTCCATATTTATATAATTTTTGTAAATATGTAGGGGTACTTGTCAATATTTGCATTGTATTATATTATTACTAATTTCTGTATTCTATTAATCCGTATCCATTAAATAAATAAATAAATAAAAGACATAGTCTTTTGGAGATTATCAATTTGGATGAATAAAAATGTTCCTTATTGAAGTATTCTTTTATTTTAAAGTTTAATTTAGCTACAAAATTTATCTTTACTCCGTCTTGAAACATTTACCTACCTGCTGAAATAGGAACAGCTTCCCACCAAAATGAAACCTTACGGAGTTATGTCAAATTAGAAAATCAACAAATAAAATAAAGTTGCCCTTTTCTATTATGGTACATTCACATTAAGTATGCCCAATGTGCTGTCAGCCCGCCATATTTCAGGTTCCACTATTTTTACAGCTTTAATTTAAATGTATGAATTAAGCAGATTTTTGAGTTGTGTTTGTACCTATTGGTGTGGGTGAATGGTCATGACTACACGTCCAATATAGCCTATTGTTCTTAAACTCTAAATGAATATAGAAAAAGCCTAACTTCACGGTGATAGGTAGTATGAAAGGATGCATTTTATAGTGATTTCTTATTCACCTTAGCTAGGGCACTGTTGTGCAGTATAGCACAGCGGGAGCTTCCGTGCTTAGGACGAAACGCACGTCGGTCCCGGTTATCGCTATATATAACCAATATATCTGCCTTATAAAGTTTACTGCAGAACATTGGCCTCCTCAATGGATTACATTCTATAAAGGGTTTTTGCCCATAATCGCCACCAGTTAGAGTGGCGATAGCCCAGTGGCGAGATCCCTTGCCTTTAAATTCAGAGGGTCTCGGGTTCAAAACCCTGGTGGCGCACCTATGACTTTTCAAAGTTATGTGCGTAATTATCGCTTGCTCCGTGCCTCGGAAAGCACGTTAAGCCGTTGGTCCCGGCTGTCATGAACATCTATTGCAGTCGTTATTAGGAAGTCAGTGCCTTCTAACAGGCTGACAGCTGGTTTAACCATTGAATGATGTTTCCCTCTGGGTTGCGGAGGTCAGTCGACAGTCGCTCCACGTAATAACTAAAATTAAGTCAAATCTGGTTGAACCAGTGAGCAGACCCTGGGCCCTAAGCTTAAGTCTAGGGCAACCGAGATAACGCTAGGATATGTGATGCCCATAATCACTACGCTGGACAGGTGGGTTCGTGATAGCAGTTCAAGCCAGTACGCAGGATGAGGCTGCTGTCTATCATCCAGTTTGATTTATCTTCGTCGACTCTTACGATTCCCCGTGAGATGATAGGGGGTGGTCCTATTCTAGGCCAGTATCACACGGCGCTATATGGGATAAGATCGAAATAATATTATATTAAGTCTATTTAGGCTTAAACAGTTCCAACAGCACGACGTCATAATCTTGCCTCCGCTAATCAGCTCTGGATGCGCGTTATGAAAAATGATCTGAAAGCTTCTTACCTTGTATTTTAAGAGGAGGCTCGGCACTTTTAGTGGAACGTGAATTGAATGTTCGTGGTGGTTGGTGGTATTTTAATAAGTCATAGAGCCAGGCCTTGGTGTTACAGGCTCAAGAAGGAACACGGATGGTTTTTAGTCAGTAGAAGTCTGACACACCCTCCCGCTCCACCCACAGCGGGAGAAGGGCATTTGATGATTTTCCATCCCAAAAAAAAAAGAAGGTATAGTTGTGTTTTATTTATGATATGACACAAACACATTATAAATAAATATTTTCTGACACTTACATCAATTATTTCGTTCCAAGATTAGTATCATTAAGAACTTGTGTTATGGATACTAAATAACGGATAAGCAATTACTTAAATACTTTTTTTTGTAAATACATAGGTACATAGAAAACACCCAGACCAGAACAAATACTTATGTTCATGCACACTAAGATTTGTACTGTGTGGGAATCGAACCCACGACCTCAGGAGCGGAGTGCAGGTATATAGATCTCCACGCCATATCGGTCGCCAAATGTTTAAGAAAATGCTCCGACTCTTAATTAAATCTTATTAGCTCTATGTAATAACAATCGGCCATTAATCCCATTGTCAATCCTACGTTCTAAAAGGAAACTTTTCTGTTAATGACAAAAAGTTTCAACATTGCAAGTTCCGTAGTTCTTGAAAAATACGTCTCTAAAAACGTCCTTTGTCTGTGACGTTTGCTCTAACAGCCGAACTGGGCTACAATAAAATCAATTGGGAATGTACACACCGAGTTTGGGATCTTTATCCTTCATTAGTGGGAAAACTTCGTGTTTAAACTTGGCGTTTTAACTTTCTGATAAAACGTTAGGCGAATTTACTTGTTTGTATATACAGTTTCACTTCACTTATTGTGCTGTACATTTACTAGTTGAAGGTAGGTAATTGTTAAGGCGCATCGGCGCCAACGCGGGAAGAGACATATTTATAGAGGTGTAAATTCAAATTTTTTATGTCTGTATTTTAACAATTATTTTGGTCTTATTTCCGAACCAATCTAGCTCCCCTATTATTATTACTTATTTATTCGGAACAGGCATCACAAGTAATATAAATGGTCTCGAGTAACCTATTAATAGGTTAACTATTATTATTAATAACCTATATGTTAATATATAGAATTTATCACATTTACGCCTTAAAATGAATTGTCCAAAAGAAACTCCATTTACGGGATTACTATATTTGTTCCTAACTTAGAAACAAGAGTGTGATATACCTTTGTAGTAAGGTAAATATAACTTCTTAGGTAACGTACACATAGGTAGGAAAGTAGCATTTCACTGTGGAGTGTAACTTTTTGTATCGATTCCAAAACTCTATAGAACCTCAAGAAAAGTTTGTAATACTGTACTGTACTTGACTATGACTGTATGACGATAACGCAAATAACTTTATTTATCAAATAAACTTGACACTGGCAAATAAACGAAACTCATTTGTTTCTTGATATCTAATTAAAAAAAACCATGAAAGACTATCGCTGTTTCC
The DNA here is from genome assembly GCA_949126915.1 of Musotima nitidalis. NCBI lineage: Eukaryota > Metazoa > Arthropoda > Insecta > Lepidoptera > Crambidae > Musotima > Musotima nitidalis. Next base: position 9,262,157 of record OX421422.1, read on the forward strand.
GCCAACAAATAATTGTACAGTTTGATGGGTATTTTTTTAAATAATCTAAGTGCTGATTTCTATTTTAATTAAAGATTTATGTATGAATAAAGTATATGTAATAAGATAATCTTGCAGGAAACGAAAAATTTGAAAAGTCACTAAGCAACACCTCGGGCCCTTTTATAAAAAGCACAACAATCATTTAACAAAACCTGTTCGACAAGATTATGAATTCCTGTTTGTTTCGTAGGTTACTCCTATTTATAACAACCTTAGCAAAAAAACATAGTAAGGTATTAAAATATTATTGTAAGATATATTTCTAATGTAGATAGAACCATACTTATAAAAAGGGACAAGTGGTCGATGAATAGATGTTTTGTGTCGCCTCTTCCTATTTATACACGAGGACGTTTCTAACGTTCTCTAAGCATTATAATATATTTCTTTTATTTATTTAGGTAAAAAGCAATGTTGAATGCAAACATCATTATTTTATCACTAGCAACATTTACCAATGTTTTATTATAGTTTTATTACTTAAATATTAAAAAATTTAAGCCAAATAAGTTGTTATTTGGCTTAAATTCAAATCATTGAAATCCATGAATTGTACGTACCAAGCAATTTTTTTTTGGTAAAAAGTCCAAATCTTTTGTTTAAGCTTGTCTCAATAAAGCTCTTTAGAATATAAAATTAAATACCAACGCGCCGATTCACTGCAGCGGGAGCTTGATCGTAGAAGAATTAGGCAACAAACTCGTCAAGATAATCATCATCTCAGGTCATTTACATCTCACGACTGAGCACGGCGCTTCTCCTAGGTCACTAAAGAAGTTAATGAGGTACGCGAACGCGCAAAAGTTATAATTTATACAATATCTACTTTTCTTCTAATATTCCTGCCCAAATAGGCCTCTAACATGACTATAACTGGGATCAAAGGCTTAATGTGCCATCCGAAGCACGCAAGTGCTCGATATTAAAAGTAACACGTTTCCCTATCCAAGAACTGATTTCTGTGATCTTTGCTGTACTTCGGCGATCGTTTTCGACCACCTAGCAACTAGCTATCCTCTAACAGAGAGCGATGGCTGGTTGTGAGGCGAGTCACATCTACCCTACAATTGAATAAATACTCCACTGTCTATATGGATCTTATCAACATCTAAGGAGCCCAAGCAAACCTTTGCATCTGCCGATCAACAGATGAGACTCTGACAAACGTAAAAGATATTACGTAAGCGTATTACGTGGGACCAATAATGTGATTGCCGAAGTGTGGACGAATAATTTGCCTCTGCCTACCTCTTCGGGGAAACAGGCGTGATTGTATGTATGTATATAGGTACTCCACTCTGAACACCACGACTGCTGCAAAGAGAAAGAGAGCAACCACGGGGTAATGAGCGCTTCATTCATTCTTTTTGATAAAACCTACAAACACTAAATTTTTCGTGTTATATTTCAGGTTCGTTGGTGTAGTATCTGATTAGTTTGGCCCTAAGGTATTTCATCAGCTTGTGGGAGCCAGTAAAAAGTTTACAGATGAGGTAAATATATGAGACATACACGACACACACAAACGTGCACTCTTTTACCATGTTTGTTGAATTGTTGTAAAATTTTATTTTAGGAAGTAACTGGCTGCTGAAATACAGTTATACATATAACTAGTTTTGAAGCCAGGGTTTTTGTAAGAAAATTGTGAACTATATGTGGAATAAAGATATTATTATTATATCTTGTCTTTAGAACCATTGTACAACGCTCATTAGATCGATCTTCGACGCTAATACATTGCCGTGATCGGCCTTCAGTGCGACTTTAATAAATATCCTTTGGGAGTACTTTTGAACCCTTATATCGATAGCTTTAAGTTCCTAGTGGTCAATATTAGGTGGTAATTATCTACATCCGATAAAATGTCGGAGTTGATTGCAGTCTGAGATAAATAAATAAATAATTATTTCTGAAACTTACACCAATTATTTACCTCCTTATTTAGTATCCATAACACAAGTTCTTAATGATACTTATCTTAAAACTAAAAATTATTGGTGTAATTGTTAGAAAATATTTATTTATAAAACACCCAGACCATAACAAATATATTCATGTTTATAAACACAAAGATTTGTCATGAGTGGGAATCGAATCCGCGACCACAGGAGTGGAGTGCGGGATATACTCGCCACCACGCCATATCAGTCGGCGAATGCCACGATAATTTGGATTACATATAAACCTTAAATTACTTAAAATGTAGCTAAGGGCCATTGATTTAAAATTTGTTATTGCTAATAGCTAAAAATGGCGTGAATAAGTAAGTTAAAAATTATAAAAAAATTTAAATCTGATAAAGAAAAAAAATAATTGAAGAGAAAGGGTCTGCTTATACTACCAAGGTTTGGGTATAAGGGAGATAGCTTATTATTCCTAACACCCCCCAACTGGTCTCCACCTTGTCGTGGTGGGGGGGCTAAGTACCTCCCGGTAGGGCGCAGAGGGCGCTAGGGAAAAGGTAACAACCAGAGATTTTCGACTCTAGGTGCCCCTAGTACTACTCACTTAAACAAGAAACTAAGGTATTTTTAGGATGATAAGTAATTTAATAACAATAGATGATTCTGCAAAATTTGCATTATTTATGGCCTTTCAACGTATCAATGCTACGCGAAAGTGACGCTTTAGGAATATATCAAAACGTAGCTGTAGCACGCTGTAGCTTCACTTGCGGGACTGTTCGAAAGGGTTACTGCGGCTCCGGAACATAACAGGCTACAGAAGAAACATGAATGGTTTTTTGTCAGTAAAAGTCGGACGCACCTTTCCGCTCCATCCATAGCAGGAGGGGGTCATTTCATGATTTTCCATTTAAATAGTGTAGCTTCGCTTGTCTTCTATTGCCATGGGTTGCTTTTTCAGGAATTTTGTCAGGAAATGCAAATCTCGTTTCTAATACGAGATTTGCATTTCCTAAAAAAATTTTTTTTAATCTAATGCTATTTCCGAGGCCGGAACAAAAAAAGGTTTACATTTATTATGCGGAGTATGCAAAATGTTCAGACACATAATTTTTCGGATAATGCTTTGTTTTTTTGTCACCAGCATCATCATCTCAGCCACAATAAGTCCACTGACCAATACAGAAATTTTTTCTGTTCTTTCAAAAAAAATCTTTATTTAAGTTTTATACTTCTGACATTATGCTAGAATTTAATTGCAGTTAAACCTGCTATTATTTCAAACAATTTGGTTTTCGTTAATTAATTTCTATTGACACCTCTATCTATAGAAACAAGAGTAAAAGAAATTAAATCCAGGTGTAAGTAATTGATTAGTCGGCGAGAGCTCTGTGCAGCCTTGGCCATTAATTCTAGCGCTCGCAGCGATGGCCAACACCTAGGTATGCCACAGATATTAACAACCCTCGTAAATTCCATAGATTGGTTGGGTATCTTCGTACAATGGCCACTTTATTACTGGCACAGGGTAGGTAGTCCATGTCCTGACTGAATAAAACAATACTCAAATTACTTTTGTCGAGTTCATTCAGGCTAATGTAGTTCGCTATCGAGAACTTGTTAAGCTAAGCTAAACACAGTGTGTGTTTGGGCATGCCTTATATTATCGCGCATTATTTCCGTACAGGAGTAGGCAGAAACAATATTCTTTCATCTACTACCTTACTTGCTACGAATAGTAGCACTTGCCTTAATGCTATATTTTATATGGTATTGAGGGGTGTTAACGACTGATGCGAGGTGAGAAGCGCACACTAGTGCCTTAAGTTTAGGGCATGTAAATAAATGAATTTAGTTTCCATAACAAAAAAAACATTTTGCTCTGCCTTCACTTTGTTGAGGTCAGCACATAATGTTTTCTCCTTTCATTCATCTCTGTCATTCCCTATCACGCAATTTATGCTTATTTATTTGTACAACACATGATTGCAAAAGTTTTGCCAAAGAATTTTAACAGTTGGGCGCCTGTCTATCACTCTTTGGGAATGCTGTTGTTACGCCATTTAGTGGTCGCACCTACGGGATCCTGCCGTTTTGCCAAAACTATTTTGACAAAAATTTATAATCCAAACAAATTTTAGCAAACTTTTTTTACACCAATGCAACGTTGCGAATTATTTTAGTGCGCAAATTTTCATTTGGTCAAATTTTTACTCGGCAGTATATAACTACGGATAATGACATTATGGCATTAGGTTTTTTAACAAGTAATTTATTACGGCAAACAAACTTTAGACAAATAACATTTAATCAAATGATTTGTTTGGACATAAAGTTTTACGTTTATTATTTTAAATAATCACAAACTAAGATATTAATACTAAATATATACTAAAAATAAAATAGTATAAGGAATGTTTGTTTAATATGTGTTCATAATTTTAAATTAACGTGATGATGATGAGTGAGGCTTAGATACATATTGGTTAGGTTAGGTTAGAACAGTGACCACAAAGCGCGCGAGCCGAGCGAGCGAAGCGAGCGTGCCGCGGTAGCGGCCGGCGAAGCGGCAGAAAATACTACTGTTGATTTATATATGGCCAATATTTGTAGATTAGTATTAATAGTAAAGATGCAAACAGAAATGGTTATTTGAAAAGTTTCGAGACGAATTATTTGGCTTATTTTATTTTGCGTAAAATATGTAATACTAACTGAGTTATTGTCGAAACGTTCACTTGGAAAGCATTACGTTTACGATACAATTATTTGTGAAGAGTTTATTTGCCAAGTAATAATTTGGCAAATGAAATTTTACAAAACAATATTTGGGAAGTGATAATTTGTCAATTTTCTTTTGGTGTAACTAGGGATACCCCGCACCTACACATCAAACGATATTCCGTAGCCTGCTTCTACGGCAGTCTATAGTCGATATGGAGCTAGAACATTCTAAGTTTTTCATTCTTTTCCAGGCTTGTATGGAAAGTATCAAATAGTATTCGCAAATACTGCTCAGGTCTTCACCATAATAACGGTCACCAAGTTATATAACAAAAAACAAGGACATTGACAACCTCCCCATTTTAAAAGTTTTTGCAAGCAATTAATAACCATCTCGTGACAGCGAATATCTAGAAAATTCTCATACATATATCCCGTTGAGCGGAAGCATCTATGCCTTTTTATTCTAGTAGGTTCTCGACGTTTCGAATGGCGAATAATCGGCTTTCATTAGAACCGGGGGTGATTCCCCAGGGAGTGATCTGACGGCTTACGAGTTTGATGGAGTTGCGAAAAATAGTTTTTACTGGAGCCGCAGATTTAAAAGTTGCTCATCCTTTGTAGACGTGCTGTTACTAATTAATTAGTCGGAACATCGAAAAAAGTTATTGGTATTCCTGATTAAAATATTATGCCTGTATTCCTGATGTAAATATTATGCCTATACGCAGTTAGCGTCAAATAGTCGGACCACCAAAAGCGCCATGTATAACGGAACCCTTAACGCTCTTGATAATTAATAATAATTTATTTTTTATTTTTATTTATTCTGGCACAATCAGTCATTACAAAAAAAAAAGTACATTAAATAATATTAAATGTGTGAAGGACAACGAGTGCCGAGTAAATCATTGAAAAGAAAAGTACAAATTAAGAGCTAGGTTAACAACAAACACGTCTTTACAAACTAAAAATATAAAGAAAAAATAAAATAAAAAATAAAATATACATACACATAATCACCCATACCATGAAACCACGCATACATACATACATACACACACGCACGAACACACATGTAAGTACGAGATTTCCACAAAATTAGTACCTGATTTATAAGGTCTTGCATAACTTGGCCTTGAGACTCATTAGAGAGACACCGAACAAATCCATATTAGTAAATTCCCGACGATAGGTCGAAATTGATCTAGCAAAAAAGTTATTTCGAGTATATTATTTCCGGCGCATTAGAGGGACGAAGGGGCACAATATACGATTAGAACGTATGGGGAGACGAACCCTACTTTGAAAGTTAATTTTGGCCAATAAGTGTGGACTGTGGACTGTTGATTTTGCCATTTACTATTTTATAAAGCATAACTATATCAAACAGCTTACGGCGATCAACTAAACTCAACATATTATTGTTACTTAGAGATGTGTGATAATCCTCAGCATTTCTGTTACAGCGATAATTGATTATTTTAATGATTTTTTTTTGAACTTTTTCCAATCTTTCGATATGTTCTTTGAAAAATGGATTCCATATATTGCTTCCAAAATCGAGAAGAGACCTTACAAACGAGAAGTATAAAATCTTTAAGGTAGTTACTTCATTGAATTGTTGCGTAATTCTATTAATGAAACCTAAACTCTTTAAAGCCCTTTTTATAATGTTATCAAGGTGTAAATGAAAGGTAACCTTATCGTCCATCAATATACCCAGATCCCGCATTTGGGATACACGATCGAGAGCCGTGTCAGATAGAATATAGTCATGTAGTATGGGAGACTTTTTTCTGGTATATGTCATAATGTGACACTTATCTATATTGAGGAATAGTTGATTATCTAAGCAATATGTAGTTAAGGCATCAAGGTCTGATTGTAGTTTTAAACAATCCTCTACACAGCGAACAGCAATGTAAAGTTTTGTATCATCAGCATAATGTAAATATTGGCTGTGTTGTAGTACATCTCCCAAACTATTAATATACAAAACAAAAAGCACAGGTCCCAAATGGGATCCTTGCGGTACACCTGAAGGGATTTCTAGAAAGTCTGAGGTGTAGCCCTTTAAGCAGACTGCTTGGCTACGGTTTCTAATAAAGGATTCTATTCATCTCAGCAAGTCGCCATGCACACTAAGTTTCCACAGTTTGTGAAGAAGTAGGTCGTGGTTAATTTTATCGAATGCTTTTGAAAAATCCGTATACACGACATCTACCTGAACATTATTATCCATACACTGCAAAAGAAAGTCAGTAAATGATAGCATGTTTGTGTCCACGCTACGAGATTTAATAAAACCATGCTGGTTTTCAGTGGCATGGTTACAAACCACATATGATAGTTGATCAGTGACAATTTTTTCAAGAAGCTTGCCGAGAGCACACAATTTTGAGATGGGTCTATATTGTGTAATGGAATCTTTATTAGAGACTGCTTTAGGTATAGGAGTTATATCATCCATTTATTTCCATTCCAATGACTTACATGCTAATACAATTGGCACGTCAGTCGATTTTTATAGCCGTTTGAATGTTACCAACAATATTTCGTTAACTGTATGCCAGACGTATAAATAAACTAGGTTTATTTAAATGTTTCACCAATGTGGCATTCGCGGTAACAGACGGCAACAGCTTGTTTCATCGCAGTTGGTCAAAACGTCAGACAAATTAAAACATTTTTCATATCTCATATGATAGCAATTAACCCAAGTAACCTTGTTAAAAAGAAAAAAGTCTCTTATAAACACTTAAGTTTTTGGCTTTACTTCATAAGGCACCTTCCGGACTCGGCCCCTTTATAAGATTCTCAGCGCTTTGTGGAAAGAACCAGAGCAAACAGCTCGAGCACAGCTGAGACAAAAAGTCCACGCTACTCCGCCGTTTCTATCTACGAAATGAGCCATTCCCCAACCGAAAAAGTGGTCAAAAGAAAGTTTCACAGCAAGCGAGCACTTTATCCGATTAAATTAAAAGTACGATTTAGGACGCTATATTTTGTACTTTTTTATACGTGTTATGTTCAAAAGTATAGTGTTTATATTAAGTATTATATTCTCGTGCTCCTTATTAAAATTGTGAAGTTTGTGAGAGTTATTTATTTCTAAGATGTAAATTCGTGAAAAAATTTCAAAATTCCATTTTTTTCACAGATTTTTAGGGCATAACTTATGGCTGTAGGATAGGTGTATGAAACGGAAGACAGATTCAATGGTAGTAGACTCCTTCAATTCAGAAGGTTATTATTGGTGAATAGGTATGAGATTGCAAAGATATTACAAGCGGCAAAAAATAAATACTTTTCACTTTCGGCTTCATCTGTTTCGCCTAAATATTTTAATGCTTTTCATATGAGGTTTACGACTTCGCGTTGTCGGGAGTCCCCTAATTAATATTCTTTACTTACTTATACCACACAGGAAACACCCAGAGCAGCACAATTATTCATATTTAGTGAGTGTCGATCCCACTTACTGAGGTATACTCTCCTTGGGCCATAAAGATCTTCATCTAATTGAACCAAGTTATAAACAAAACATAATGCGCTGTTGTGTATCCTTGGTGACGAAAAGGAGATCACAGGGACTTGGTTTTGTCTAACTTGTTTAATTGTTTGCTCCAAAGATTCCCGAAAGTACCTCGTACACCGGCTGTTTCTCTCGAGGCGATTTAAGTTAATAACTTCGTAATACCTGGCTTAGGAGATTTATTTGGGAATCCTTAATTATCTTTTCATACTTCATGTAGGTACTTGTTCCAATTTGTTTTGTTGTTGTGAAGGGTTAGTTATGCTATGTTAATATTTTAGTAAATAATATACCTATACATGTTATTTATAGACATCTGATGACCAATCCTGTCGATGTTTTCAAACTAAGCAGTTTTTTATAAAGTATGTAAATAAGTTTTTAGTGATGGGCACGGTGCTAGTCATATTGCAAGCTTCGACCACGATATGAAGAGCTCTTATTTTATGAACAGCGTGAACTACCTACGGTCAGGCATTAAGTAGTCATTATGACGAGCCACATGAAAATAAACTCAATTGTTTGAGAAATCGGAATATTTTGTCTTTTTGTTTGTTAGTATAACAATACTTGTATGTTTTTTTAACAAACATCTTGCTTATATGTTAAAGATGATATGGACATATCATTAGGCCATATTATTATAGCAGAACTTAAACTGAGACATGATGTTGGTACATGGTGTGATACATGATAATTATAAATAATGGTAATACACGTATATAGGAATCCTAACAAGATCTTAGGAGCCCTTTTTTTTGTTTTACATCGGTAACAAATTGCATTTACGCACTGCCTTCCGGCCAAAGGAGGACCGAAAGGGATGTGGGACTCACCACCGGCAGACGCCACAGCCAGCAGTAATACCCACTAAAAATCTTCAGACGCCCGCCGCTTGTTGAGAAAAAGGCGGGGGCCTGTACCTGGGTTGCAGCGTCTGCAGCTGCTGCGTGCGTGTGTGGCCGACTTTTCGGAGAGTCTATGGTTAGACAGCAGGGGCCCCCTGCCCCCGCTGCCTAAGACCCTCCTGGTCCGCCTGTTGTGCCCTCCACAGGTCCTTCTTAGTTTCCCCCCCGGTAGTCATTACTAAGGGCACCCAGAGTCGCCAATCTCTGGGTGTTACCTTTTCCCTAGCGCTTTCTGCGCCCTTCCGAGCCAAGCCAACCTCATCTGCAAGTGCAGCACCTGCCGAACAACGGACAAGGCTCTGGCGAACATAAAAGTTCCCGATAAGAGGCAATAGGCTCGCCACCTATTACGTGGGATCAACAATATAATAAGCGAAATGTGGGCAAATAATATGCCTCTGCCTTTCGGGGAAACACGCGTGATATTATGTATGTATGTAAGTATGATACACGATAATTCTATACAATAAAAATACGTACATATGATGATAATATATAATTATCACAGTACGGTACCAATCGTAATTAGTCCTAATGTTTAATTAGTCTACCACTTAAGAGTTAGTTGCAGTATTCCTTTATCTCGTCACTCAGTAAAATAAATAAGAAGCAACGGCCAGAACTCTGTTAGATTTGTCTGTGTTCACTTGCCTTTGGATCACGTAACCATAGCCAATAAACATACTCTCTTCTATCGTTTTACGATCTTTTTTTTGAATCACCTAATAAATGAAGAAATCGTTTACACACTTTGTCAAATGCAATCTCAAGTGCAATAGAGGTTCATGACAACTAATATGGCGCGGAGGACAGCACTACTCTTTGTATTAAGATGGTCGGTTCGTTTCCCGGACCAGATAAAATGTTTATATGGGTTCTGGGCCGTGTGTTTTAGATTTATTATAAATATGTGTTAATAAAAAGTATGTTAATCCGATCTTAAGTACCTATCCATAGCACAAAGAACGCTTAGTTTGGGACTAAGTGGCGGTGTTTAAGTAGTTCATGGATATTTATATCATTATATTTTCGACTGCAGTTAAAGTTCCCCGTGCTGAAAGGTAGTATCGATTTTCAGGGCCCCGTATTTATATTTATTAATAAATTGGCTGTACAAAATTAAATTAAATATTTTAGGATTTCTGAAGAAGATCTGTTTCATTTAAAATTGGAATCCTAATCCGAGTAAAGTTCTAGAATGTAGAAGTAATTTCCCACGCAAGATCAGAGATCATCTAAGTCAAAGCTTCCTTTATAATTACGCGAACTGCAAGCAAACAGCACCTTAAGACGGGACTTAACCTTTTATAAGGCAGTGGTGAACATATTCCCACCATAAATTGAACCTTATGAAGTTGATTTAAGGTAGAAAAGCAATGAAAATCTTCAAAATGTTCTGCCCGTTTAAGGGTTAAAGTGCGTATGAAAACACGGTGCTCTCAGTGAGTTTCTTGCAAATTGAACTAGTTGTTCAGTATCAGCAGCAAAAGTGCTTAGCCAACCACAAATTTCCAAGGGGCATGCGTCGAATCAGCTCCGGTTGGTAAAGTTAGCTCATTTCCTTGAAAAACTCCTTTTGTTGCGTGCACCCTGTCGTCACGTCCCGTATTTTCTGGCCAACTTTGCGGAATATTAGCAGCATTTCCTCCCTATAATTAGATTTGCAAATACTCTGACAAAATAATGTAAATAACATTTTTTGCTTACAATATATCTTTTATGCCCGTCTGGTTTCGTTTTCTACGTATTCTTTGCGTGCAAATTACTTTCAATTAAACGCAGTAAGAAGTGGGTCAGCAATATATCGCAGTGCTGAGATATTGCTATTATTTTTTTGGCCACTTCAAAAAAGAAGAGTTTTATTAATTAGGGATTAGTTTTTGATTAGATTAGATTAGTATTTGTTAGGCTATAGAGAAAAACATACACTTTTAAGAGGACTTCGCCAGTTACATTGTCGGTCCCACGTAATAGGTGGCGAGCCTATTGCCGCTTACCGTTAGGTTCGCTATTTATAACGCGAGAACCCAAAGCTATTTTTGGGCTCCCATACAACAAACGAATTTTTTTTCATCGTTTTGTCTCGATATTGTTAACGGCTTGCCGGGATCTATTAAGTTCACCAGAGCCTCGTCTGTTGATCAGCAGGTGCACCACTAGGTGAGGTTAGCTTGGGCTCCTTATATGTTATTAGGATCCCTATACTCCTACTATATACTATTACTATTCAAAGGTATTATTAAATTTATGCTCTTTTCTAATATCAATTAAACATAATAAATACTCTTTCATTATATCAACCTCAAAAATATATTTTTATCCTTTTCAATTCACACGGGCACGTTCGTTTAAAACTTAGCGTGCAGTTTTGACTCCCTCGAGTGAAAGCTGTTTAATCTAATATTCTGCATTTGTGATTGTGAATCAAATGAATTACTTTCTTATTAATATCTCCTTAGCTTAATTCTGGTACTTATTGAGGCTATTGTACATAGTGTATACTTCTATGTATGTACTATGTATATATCTTATCTTCTCAGCATTATAAAGATTACTGCTGAACATTAGGCTCCCCAATAGATTACATTATATTGGGGGTATCTGTCCAAATTCCCCAAGCAGGGCAGGCTACCACCGTTCAAGCCAGTACGCAGGATGACGCTGCTGCCATTCATTCGGTAGGATTTCTCTTCGAAGACTCTGACTACTCTCCGTGAGATGAGCGGGGGTGGCACTATTTTAGGCCGGTGTCATATATACATATGTATATATGTCATTAATGACTAACTAAAGACTCACTATCTAATAGGTTGGGGAAAAAGTCTTTTCGTATTTTTGTATGAAAAGTCAAGACATTTTTTTCAAAGTTTATTTACATTTATTTACAATATATATGTACCGTTTTGTTGAATAACTTTCTGCCATTTTGTGGGCAGAGACATTATCCCGTTACTGTAGAAACTTTGGGACTTCTGATCAAAAAAACGGGACAAATAGTTTTGGCAGTCCTCTCTTGAGGTCAACCTTACAGAACCTAAAGAATTCTGCAGAGACCGAAACAGGTGAAAATCTGAAGGCGCAAGGTCAGGGCTATATGGTGGATGCACTAGGACCTCCCAGTCGAACTCTCTTAATTTTTGCTGAGTGGCTAAAGATGTGTGTGGTCTAGCGTTATCGTGATGAAAGACCACACCCTTCCTGTTGATCAATTCCGGCCGTTTTCTCTCGACTGCTTCCTTTAATCTCATCAGTTGCTGGCAGTAAAGATCAGAATCGATGGTTTTGCCGGGCGGTAAAAGCTCATAATAAACAATGCCCTTCCAATCCCACCATACACACAGCATCACCTTATTTCGTGTTAGGCCAGGTTTGGCCACAGTCTGTGAAGCCTGGCCAACTTTCGACCACGACCTTTTTCGCACGTTCTTGTCGTACGTGATCCACTTTTCATCGCCAGTTATCAATCTCTTCAAAAACGGCTCGGTTTCATTACGTCTCAATAATGAATCGCAAATGAGTACACGGTTCATTAAGTTTCTTTGAGTGAGCTCGTGTGGCACCCAAATATCGAGCTTTTTTGTATAACCAGCTTTCTTCAAATGGGTCAAAACTGTTTTGTGGTCAAATCCCAGTTCTTCAGCTACATCGTAACTACTAATATGCCGATCTTGCTCCACTCTTTCAAAAATGGCGTCCATTTTATTCGTAACAGGGCGACCAGAGCGAGGTGCATCTTTAACATCAAAATTTCCGGACTGAAAACGTTTGAACCAAATTTGTGCTACTCTTACTGACACTGCATCAGGTCCATAAACATCACAAATTTTTTTCACTGCTTGAGTTGCATTTTTGCTTTTTTTATAATAAAATTTTAAAATGTATCGAATTTCTTCATTAGATTCACTCATTTTTACGGAGAGAAAAACAAATGAAAAATAGCGGGAAACAACTTTTTTTATTTTTTTCTTTTCTTTATAATGGAACCTTTTTAATGTTACCAAAACCAGCCAGACACAAATAGTACAGTCAAAAAAATTTTATAATAAGTTTATACCTACGTTATGCGAAAAGACTTTTTCCCCGACCTAATATGTTATTCTGCAAGGGCGGGAGAACAAACTTAACGAGTTTTATAACAAATTCTTTACCAGTTTACCACTCAAGCTAACCATAACGAATGGGTGATTTAGTTTTCAGCTAACTCAACTTTATTATGTGGTTCGATTAAGCTCAACTTTAATAAATCATACCTATTTAATTTTCAATATCTTTGTAATAAACATCTTTTACTTATCATGTAATTCCTTGATATATTTTGTCGCAGAGCGGATGCGGCTAGTTTTTATTAATATTACAGTAAGGACCTGTACACACAGCGAACAACAATTATACATTATGGCACTCGTAAAGTAATACGGGTAAAATGTTTGGGTAAAAGTGGGAAAATATTTGCACCGGGGAGTTAAACACATATTTCACTCCGCTCGCTAACATTTTATTCCAGTGAGTTTTATGACGTAATCTCGCATGAGTAGCAGGTAGCTTACTCAGAAACTTCAGGATGAAACTGCTATAGGAAACCCTTTGGGATTATTTGTGTCCATTAATTTTGAGTTTAGCGACAATACAGAATGCTTGTTTAATTAAAATTTGGCGAGTAAAGTGAAACGTTTGAGGTTCAATGGTTTTGAGATTTAAACGACCATTACAATCTTTTAATTGTTGACGGATTGTGCGATAAAACAGTAAATTAGGACCATGACCCTTCATAAATTCAGCCCATTATCGTCCCACTACTAAGCATGAGCCTCCTTCCACAAACCAAGGTTCTCACCCTACCCTCTCGGGTATTGGGTCATATTCCACAACGCGGATCCAGTGCGGATTGGCGGTGGCAGGTGTGTCAAGGCGCCCAATTAGGCCTCTATTATGGCTTTAACTTCTCATGTGATAATCGAGCCCAATGGCTTAATGTGCTCGATATTAGTTGCCACACAATCGGTCACCCATCCAAGGACTAAGTTCTATGATCTCTGCTGTATTTCGGTGATCCTTACCGACCACCCACCACCGCGGAGCTACGACGGCTTCTATGACTTGGGAACAATTGTTAAACTTGTATTTAGAAGTTTTCTGGACACGCTAAAAGGTTCGATTCGATTGTTTTAATGTGTAGAATAATTGTGTACATTTTTTTGCACACAACATTATTCGTACATTGATGTTTTTAATTTGAATAGAATCGCATTTTGATATTTTTTCAATAATATTTGTTTTGAAGTTTGTAATCATAGTAATCAAACATGATTTCAATTCACGTTTTCCTTACTTTATATCTTTGAAATAAGCAAAGCAGGCAACTGGGTAATAAAAATATGAACAGTTTATTCCCTTCTACCCAAACAAGAAGTTTGAGCTGTTCAGTTACGTCTTGTCGTGTATTTCTTCCATGTTCGCAGCGCGATGGGAGCAAGCACCGTATTTCACAACTTTAAAAGTTTCAAGTGCTCACGCCTTTTATTGCGAGTAGGTGACATTGAAATAGCCTACAATGTATGAGGCTGTTAGTGGGCTTATTCAACGTATTAATTGTATCTAGTACTTGAAGGACTGGACTGCGAAAAGGCCTTATTATGTAAACATTCTGCTTGAGGCATTGAAACCGTTCTAGTTAGCACTTTAAGTTTTTATTGTGGTTCAACATAAGATTATTACTATAAGTAGACATTAGCTTCTTTAGCTTTTGTATATCATGATGGCTTGGTGTAAGAAATGAACTGCCGCATACACTTGGGTAGTGGAATAGACTCCTTGACGAGGTTTTTCCAAGTGATAAAAGCCTAATTCATCAGTATTTAAGTAAAGGTCCACAGCTGCGAAGACTCTTTTCCATCAGGTGGCCCATAACATTGAGTGCGCTTAACGTCCGGGATTACAAACCAGGAATAACCTTGAGTGCGCTTTACGTCCGGGATTACAAACCAGGAAATAGCAAATATAAAGCATTTGGGAGTTATGTTGTTCGTTTATTGGGGATTGGTGACACTGCTGCCATAGCTCAATAATAGGAACTGTAAGCGAGCTTATTCCTTCAATCACATACTTTTTTTTCCTTACTCAAAACATTGTTAAAGTGTTTAACTAAAACGACAATATTTGTTGATGGTTACCTTTTCATCATATTTAAATTTAGTCACAACATAATATAATTTATTAAAAAATGGTATGATTTGATTTAATTGTTGTAAGTAAAATATACATTTGAATAATTTTTATAAAATCAAAATGGAAAATGCTGTACTCATTTTGTCTCCAATAAAGCACTTATGAATGTCAAGATAACTAACCTCGTCAAGATTGTTTTGTGATTGAGGAGAAGAACCTCGTCAAGATTGTCTTCCCGCAAGACCGGACTAAATTATAGCAACTTATATAAGAGACATACACATACGTAGCTCTAAATATACTTACAAGATGTAGTGTGATTTTGCTGTTAGTGATCAGCTATGTCAGCGAGAATCGTCTCGTCAGCTCTGTATGTCGAGCGTCGCAAAGCGGCCTAAATGATCCCTCGGGATTGCCGCACTAACATATTAAGACCTAGCGAATTTTATTCAGAATTTAAAAGGTTTCCTCAAAATAAAACTTTGTCGTAAAAGTTTTTTTAATAAAGTTTCGTTCTTTCTTTTAAATAATGGCTTCGTGCGTCTAGCACATTTAGCCAGTGTCAACGCACGAAGCCATTACGTAAAAGAAAGAAAGAAAGTTCTTGGTGAGTGACATTTCTGTGCATGATAAAATGAACCTTGTCAATGAACAACAACTATAGATTGGTCTAAAAGAGAAGTTGCACTTGTAAATGTGACCATGAGCTAGTGTTAATTGTTTAGTAGTATTAGTAAAATGCTTTTGTATTTCATTTCGACGACCGATATGGCGTGGAGGTCAGTATACCTACACTTCACTCCAGAGGTCGTGGGTTCGATTCCCACACAGGACAAATCTTTGTGTGCATGAACATGAATATTTGTTCTAGTCTGGGTGTTTACCTATGTGTATTAAGTATGTATTTACAAAAAAAAAGTATTTAAGTATGTTTATCCGTTGTTTAGTATCCATAACACAAGTTCTTAATGATACTTATCTTGGAACTAATTAATTGGTGTAAATGTCAGAAAATATTTATATTTTATTATTTATTTCAGTGTGTTGTCTTTTACCATTACCAAAGTGTGGCTTAAAACCACCGCAAAGGATTGGGCGTATATTAATTACCAACCAACAATGCCAGACATGCTCAAAACACAATAATTATCACATATTCAATAGTACCGATTTTATTTTCCAAACTAATGCTATGAGTTGCTATTTATGCATTGGTATTATCACAGCATCAAATTTATATATACGCAAGTATAAAGGCTTATTTATCCATAGTCCTTAATATATTTTAAATTCTTTTTTGTTCAAACTATTACTCAAGCTAGAGCGTAAAAAGCTTTTAAAATATTAAACGCTTTTCCTTGTTAGGTGCTCTGCAAACGTACCATTACACAACACACCAGCGAGATTGTCCTATATTTATATTTTAGAAAATTAAATCTTTCCCTTTGAAATTCAAAGCGGAATTTGAAGCACGCCTGTATTAATTGATTGGATTATACCTTTCATCGGACCGTTGGTACGTGATCTCTGTTCATGATTGGATACGAGAGAATTTATTTACTAACTGTGACAATAAAACGTGTTATCTACGTCATACAAATTCATTGGACGGGGCGCGCACTGTCATGAATAAAATATATTTTTAGTTTAAGGTTTTCGCAGTTGCGTACTACGATGCGAATCTCGTTAATCCGCTGATGGGGTGGATCGTGGTTATTGCTGATAGGTTGAAATACGTTGTTCAACGTTACAATGTTTTCTTTCTAGTTTTAGGTATTTCTGATGCCATTGTGCTTATTAAAAATGAAATAAATTGTGTTGCAGCGTAACAAGTAATTATATTACGGAATAAGAAACTCCGCATTGGATCTTCTCACTTCATATCTAAGTAATAGGATTCAAAGGGTTGAGGTTAATGGAAAGCGATCTCAGGGGTCTGTTGTAAAAATGGGGGTACCGCAGGGCTCGATTCTCGGTCCGTTTTTGTTTTTGATTTATATGAATGATTTGCCATATTTTGTTAAAGAAAACCACGAGATAGTTTTGTTTGCTGATGATACATCATTATTGTTTAAGTTAAAACGAAATCAGAATTTAGACGAAGTAAACAGTGCAATCTCGAAGGTGGTGCACTGGTTTGACGTTAACAATTTGCTATTAAATGGGGCTAAAACGAAATGTATTAAATTCGTGACGCCTAACGTCAGACAGGCAAACTCTACTATTATGGTAAAGGAGGATGAGTTGACCCTTGTGGATACTACCAAGTTTTTAGGGATTACTTTAGACTCTAAGCTACAGTGGGGCCCACATATTGGTGAATTGTCGAGTAGACTTAGCTCTGCAGCATTCGCGGTAAAGAAAATTCGCCAATTAACAGACGTTGTAACAGCTAGGCTAGTTTATCATAGCTATTTCCATAGTGTTATGTCCTATGGTATTCTTCTGTGGGGTTGTGCCGCAGACATTCAAACAATCTTTGTGCTGCAGAAGAGGGCTATTCGAGCAATTTATAATCTCCCGTGTGGACATTCACTAAGGGAAAAGTTTAAAGAAATTGGTATTTTAACAGTGGCCGGTCAATTCATTTATGATAACCTGGTTTATGTACATAAGAATACTGACCAATTTAGTAAGAAAAGCTGTGTACATAACCTAAACACAAGGAATAAGCATAAATTAGTTGTACCTGCCACTAGGCTCCAAAAGATAAACAAATCTTTTAAAGGTCAATGTGTGCGATTCTACAATAAAATCCCAAGCAACATACAGCAATTGAGCCTAAATAAATTTAAATTAACAATAAAACACAAGCTGTCTTCAAAGGGATATTATTCTATTAAAGACTATATGGCAGATAAAAATGCTTGGGATTAAACTGCCGTTTCATACAGGCTATTCTAATATGAATGACTTGAAAACATAAATATTGTTAAGGTTATGTTATATTGCATTGTATAGCTTCACAGACAAATGAAGATTGTAATTCTAGTACCAAACTAATGGACATATTTAAAAGAGCATAGCCTGTGAGTTTCTTGCCAGTTCTTCTTACAGAGCGGTGGCTCGGAACTGGCACTTAGATTTACTTACACTTAATTATTTTTTATTTTTAAATTGTTTTGTTGCATGTAAGTGAATCTAAGCTTCGTGATTTAGTGTAATATTATTTCGATTGTTTTTTTTTTCATTTGTGATCATGACGTTTTCAAGTACTATGTATAATAGTTTATGAAATAAATAATTTTTTACTTTACTTTACTTTACTTTATAAAACAAAATATTAGTCACCACCTTATCCCATTAACCATATCAGCCCATAACGAACTTAAAGTGATGTGAACATGAATGATTCAGGTCATATAGTTACACGGAAACTCAGTGCGGATTGGCGGAAGCAGGTGAGAGGCGTCTTTTTTTTGTTTTTTTTTGGATGTAAAATCATCTAACGACCGTCTTCCGCTGTGGGTGGAGCGGAAGGGTGTGTCAGACTTTTACTGACTAACTGACTGGAACAGTCCCGCAACCCCGGCAGGCTTGGCCCTCTCCCTGGAGGCTCCTCAGTGTGCTGACATCTCTTTTATGCGCGCGTGGGATACGAACGCGCCGTCGACGCGGCCTTTCGCCTTATACATTACCCACAAGCCAGCGCCTACGGTGGCCGGGAGTCATCTCGGGAGTCTAGCGCGACGGCTAAATCCGTGACGAGACCTTTCCGCCACCTCCTTTGCTAGCATGACTGCTTCGCAAAAGGAGGCGACAGCAAACCATTCCTTCTCGCTACGGATCATGGTGACCAAGGCGAAACGCGAGAGTTCGCCGCTGATTACCGCTACGAGGACACGCCGGTGCTCCGCCCAAGCGAGGCAGACCGCGGTGGTGTACTCCACCGTGTCCTCCGGCCGATCCTCACAGTGGTGACACCCGGACGTTTCCTCCTGCCTGATTCTATGCAGGTACCTACCGAAACAGCCATGCCCGGTTAGAACCTTATTTTTTTTTTTATTATCGTCTGTAAAAATATGCTGCTTACGCACTGTCTCCCGGCCAAAAGGGGGAGACCGGGAGGGGGTGTGGGGCTTACTCGACGCGACCACCGCGTCGTCTGAAGTTTTTTAGTGGGTAGGAACCCACTAAAAAACTTCAGACGACGCCCACCGCTGTTGAAAAGGGGCGAGGCACCAGTGCCCGGGTTTGTAACTTCTGGTACCCCGCCCGCGGCCAGCGTCCCCCGGATCAGAACCGGGGAGACCTCCTCAGGAAGGCGCAATTTGCAGCGCCCCCCCTACCTCTATGTGCGGCCATGGCGTAACTGGCCGACTACGGGGGGGGTCTATGGCGAGACGGAAGGGGCCCCCTGCCCCCGCCGCCTAAGACCCCCCGGGCGCTGCCTGACGGGCCCTCCTGGCCCGCCCGCTGCGTCAACGGCGTAGCCGTAGAGAGAGCGGATCCCGCTCCCTCTCCCGCTCCGCGGCCTCCTTCTGCGACATCACCACTTCGCAGGAGGAGGCCATCGCCTCCCACGCCGTCTCGCTGTCGACCATCTTTTGCATGATGGTCGGCAGCGAGAGAGCCACTCCACCCAGGGCCGCGGCTAACGTCGACCGCGGCCCCGCCCACGCAGGGCACGCCACCAAAGTGTGCTGCGCGGTGTCTTCCGCGCAGTCACAGTGGTGGCAACACCGGGTCGACTCGCCCCCGGCGACGTCACACAGATACTTCCCAAAGCACCCGTGCCCGGAAAGTACCTGCGTGAGTCGGAAGGTCATCGACCCCCACCGAATGCCCGGTTAGAACCTGCGTCAGGCGGAAGGAGAGAGCGCCGTGGGCCTCTCCAGCCACTTCTCAAAGAGGGGACTTACCGCCCCTATCGTGGCGAGCCCCAGGTGTGTGGCATCCTGCTGTTAGATTTTATCAAGCCGCCAAGTAAAGCTCCTGGCATGCTTAAAGGCTATCACATAAAGTGATAACAGAAGTCAACGGCTTAACACGCCCTTCGAAGCATGGAAGCGCTCGATATTTAATGTCACAAAAACCAAAACCCAATTGTTTCTGATCACCTAAGTGTTTATTAAATTAGATGCCGTTAAACGCAATAAAATTTGACATATTTTCTTGTTCCCTACAACAAAAAGTTAAGTATTGGCAAATTCTAAGCTATGACAGTGATGAGTAGGTACCAGCTAAAATAGAACTCAAACACTTAACGCAGATATTGGAAATCCTTTGAGTTTCAACTGACCCAAGACGGAGGCGTTAGTACAAGGCCGAACCAATGGTCTCAAGTATCCTCAAGAGAAAGGGTTTAACAAAAATAAAACGTTACCTTTTCTTTTCTATTTTTAACTTTGTGAACTACATTTCGACATTTCAACCTCTGTCGTTATTATTATTGATTCTATTTAAAATTGGGAAAGGCTAAAGGTATTTTTGGTCCTGCGTGATAGGTGCTAACGATAACTGCTTTAAGTATCTTTGCATTAATTTAATCTTTTGCTTTCTCTAATGCTGTACATAAATATATAAGGAAATTTTCTGTGTCCGACTTGGTAGCTCTTTCTCGTATTAGTCAAGTCAAAGTCAAAATCATTTATTCAAGTTTGGCTCAATAGAGCTCTTATGAAGAATAATTTATTGATTTAGGCGTTACTTTGCGGAAATCCATTGTAAGCAAGTGATGGATTAAAAATATCATTGTAACAATTCCCGCGCTACTATAATTTTCCAAAAAATCGAGAAACTATTCAACACGACATGTTTTTCGCCCTTACACAGGGCATCTTCAGGTAAGATTAGGAGCCTCAGAACAACGATGTCTTCACGACCAACGCTGAAACGAGAGTTTCTCGATTTTTCGGGAAATTATAGTAGCGCGGGAATTGTTACTACGATATTTTTAATCCATCACTTGCTCTTATGAAGGTCAACCTTAAATTTAATGCGCTTGGTCACTGCGGGAGCTTGATCGTAAAAGAACGGGCAAGAAAATCGTCAAGTTTGGTTTTTTCTCCCGCCAGTTAAAAATGTAGATACTTAAATTAAAAACATAGTTTACAAAAAAATTAAAAACAACCACTGTCTTTAAAATCTAAACAAATCTTGTGTCTAGGTACTTAATTAAGGCACCTGTAGTTTACTATATACTTTTGTCACTTTTTATCACATTACTATGATCACTTTCTGCTGAGCTGATTAATATACAAATTATTTAAATCCATATATTTCTATGATTATTTCACAAATAATGCGAGTATTAAACAATATTAACATAAATGCAATAAGTTTCCCACCTTTTTAATATACATTATCTTTCATCCACTATTAGCATAAACTCAAACTAGTGTTATTGATTTAAGCATTAGTTCTTAAATAATAATTTAGAACTAGTATCAGACTTAATAGTATGTAACCATGTATAAATATGCACCAATACTTTTTTTGTCAATAATGTATTATAAACACAGCTGTATACTATGGGCATACAGTACACGATTACACGTGTATAGCTCCAGATACACGGTATCCGTATCATATTCGTCGTCAAACAGCAGAAAATAAAAATACACAGAAGCTGAAAAATGAAAATTCAAATATTTTTATTCATGAAAGTTTATACTTTTAATGTAAGCAAAAATAAGGCTGATTGACTATCGTCAATAGAAAAGAGCACCGTCAATTCCGAAGTCAATTTGCCCTTTGGCATGTCGTGTGTGGTGTACCGAAGTGAAAAGGGTTAAGCCCAGAAATAGCGCGTAACTCACATTAGTAAGTATAAACAGTGGAGTGACGGGGGTAGACGTCTGTGGACAGGCTTTCTTTCAGATTTACGAAGCAAGAGTGGCAGACAATTCTTGAACCTTGATGCAAAGGGATTTTGTACAAAAATATTTTAGAGGTTCAAAACATAAAAGGGTTTATTTATTCAAATATGCAGCAGCTAGCTATTAATGTATGAATCTTTATTTTATCAATTTTAGTATATTTGACGCATATAATGACGCAAGTAATTTTATCGTAATTTCAACCATCACGCTGGCTGCAGGCAGACTGAATACAATTAGTCTTATATGTCAGAATTGATGGTTTTGGACGATGCGTATAATAATAATAAATTTTTTCCCACAAAAAATTAAGATTAATACATATAAAAATACAGCTCAAATAACAATTAACATAAAGACATCTGTTTCTGAACTAGATAAATAAATAATGTATTCCAGAAAATGTTCAGCGGTGGATTTCCAATAGCTGATGATGATTAATTTTGACTATAGTGAATGTGTATTGGCATGCAAACACTGATATTTAGATAGCCACACTGATCTTTTTAACTCGATTTAGCCAATATCTGATTTTCAGCATCTGCCAACCCGCCTACGGCCAATGTCTCCCGGGCCAGAACCGTGAGGACCTCTAACCTCCGCGTGGCCGACTTCTCGTAGGGTCTATGGTTAGACAGCAGGAGCCCCCTGCCCCTGCCGCCTAAGACTCTTGTGGCGCTGCTTGGCAGGCCGTCTTGCCCGCCATGCAGCGCCCGTTTCCCGACGCGGTATTCAGTACTGAGTACCAGAGTCGCCAGCCTCTGATAGAGACCAGCCTGAGGGTATCCCACACTTTAGGAACCCAATCCAACCTCAACTGCAAATAGTTTGCTTGCCAATCAATAGGCGAGGCTCTGACAAACATTGAAGTTCCCGGCAAGCGACACCTATAACGTGGGACCAAAAAATATAATTAACGAAACATGAGCGTAAAGTAGGATTCTGCCGATCTCTTCGGGAAAACAGGCGAGATTATTTCTTTTTATAAGAAAGGTTACAACACAAACATTATAACTAGGTAGATACAAACGACATTGATAACGAAAATTTAATATAAAGTACATTTTAGTAAACATTAGCAGATAAGTTTTCGCTGAAAGCGCACTCAACGTGTGCAATATGAGCCAATAAATCATGAAATATGTTTCCAACGAGTATTATTGTGGGAATTGCTTCTCGTGTTAGATTCCATTCCAACTGCGAGCTTCATAGAGCCCGGCAACAGAGATATCAGAGATGTAACAATATTTCCGAATGGTTGGGTGGGGTGGCCCGACTACCGGTCATAATCCTCTTGAACAGAATGAAACTGCCCCTTGCAACTATTACTGGGTGCAAAATTGCCACCGACAGTTACTGTGATATTATATAGACTTTGAAATATTCTACTAGGTAATTAGACGTGTCTGAGAACAAGGTGATATATAAGTAAATTTATGTTCCATATCATAATGTTGTACAAATAAGTCTTAATAAAAATGTTAAGTCTCGGATATAGACCCTGTTAGATACGGCAACATTTTAGTAGTAACATACTTGTACTTTTTTAAGGAATGAAAAAAAAACTTCAATTATTAAATTATTGAACGTTTTCTAGTACGATTTCGGAGTTTGCTATTAGCAAAATAAACCTGATATTACCAGTACGTTGGTGCATCTATCCCTTAGAAACCTTCTAAGGCCCGAAAATTGTTTACACAATATTTTATGGCTCAAAAATTACATTAAAAGCACAATTAAGCGCCTTTTTTTGGACTGTATCGAATGCTTACCGTCAGGCAGGATGTAGTTTTATGACGTGTCACATAAAAAAGACAGTTCTTTTCCGCAACTCCATAACGCATACGTATACCCAAATTAACGATGGTCACTCGTAGATTCGATAGGACACATAAGATTGATTAAGGATATTATAACGTTTATATCATTATCCGTAATGAAGAAATCTTCAAAACTGTACGAAGTGAAATAACCCAATAAAAAATTGTATTTGTACTATTTAAAAAACCACTGCTAGACCTAAGTGGGTCCGGAAACAAAAAAACGCTTGCGCGATATAATTACGAACACTGCTATCTATTGACAATCTAAAGAACTAATATTTATAAACTACACATACAGTTTGGAAAACTACGAATATTGGGGAGAAACACCACTGTTATTTGGATTTTGTCTGAAATCGATTCAGCAGCCAATTCTATTTACCTTTGAGCATAGATTGGGAATAGTTCTCATCGCAATACCAATACCTGTTTTTCGTTATAGCGAAAACAAATTGTCCGGCTTTGAAAAGAAATTAGAGGTTGGAAGCTGGAGGTAATTAAATCTGAACAAGCGATATTGTACTAAAAGGAAACGTTCTAATTTCTTGCTGTATTTTAACGCAAATATATTTATAATTTAATTACTAGGTAATGGTCGAAATATAACTTGAGCCATCATAAATTAAACCTTATGCAGGTACGATTAGGTACGAAACTTTTAAAAAAAATATCGTGCTTTGCTCGTTATAGAAGAAATTATAAGAATTAAAATTATATGTCGTTGTGAACATCGTCATATTATAATTATTTTGTTTCGCGATAAAAAAACTGTCTAAAAATTGTAATTCGTAACATTCTGCTTAAAATTTTATTTACAGATAGGTTTTGATATATTACTATAAAAGAAAAACCCATTCCAAATTCCAAGGATTACATGAGAGGCACTGAGCGGCGATAGCCCAGTGGGAAGGCCCATTGCCTTCAAATTCAGAGGGTTTTGGGTTCAAACCCTGGTGACGCACCTACGAAATGGTGTGCGTAATTATCGCTTGCTCCGTGGTACGTTAAGCCGTGGTTCCGGCTGTTATGAACATCTATGGCTGTCGTTATTAGAAAGTCAGTGCCTTCTAACATCTTGAATGTTGGTTTAACCATAGAATGATGGGTTGGGAGGGTTGCAGAGGTCAGACGGCAGTTGCTCCATGTAATAACTGAAATTTTGCCAGATTTGGCTTAATTTCAATTTTTAAACCAGTAAGCTGACCCTGGGCCCTACACTTAACTCTAGGGCAACCGGGATAATGTAAGAATATGATGACATACACGTTGACAAAGACATACACGTTTAAATACGCAAGCAATTTTTGACAATTCTCGCAAGTTTTCTATTTTTACAGCGATTATTGCATAAACAATATAATATTAATTCATTTTTACCATTGGCTAATTGCAACACACAACGACAAAAACCACTCAGAAATTGATCTTTAGCCAGCAGAGTTAAGCGAGTTTAAGAAAATAATAATTACAAAATGTTAACTTAGTAAATATTGTTTTCATTTCAAAAGCTTCTTAATTACGAAAAGAGGATTAATGTAAGACCAGCAACAAAACGCGCTCTTGCGTAACGGGGATCAGGGAGGAATATACCCAAGTAGAATTAAATTTTCGTTTAAACGGATTTAACGCTCATACACTTGTTATCGTAATGAGATTTTAAAAATATATTAAGGTTATAATTTATAAAAATACTTTTTAAAATCTTTTGAAATAATTCTTAGACGTTATTTAATGATGACTCTATAAGCTTAGAAAGTTATGTTTATTTATGTCCCATTATCTATTATTATTATGTTTTTTTTATGTATATTAAGTATGTATTTAAAAAAAAAGGTATTTAAGCAGATTTATAAATTCGTGAGTATCAAGTTCTTAGTGATACTTATCTTAAAACTAAATAATTGTTGTGATTGTAAGAGCATATTTATTTATTTATTATTTTTTATCCTAGAATTTATCCCAGTTGTGCCTAGACTTACTCTAAGCGTCTGCTTAATATAAGATACATACATGAAAATATAAGACTACATACATACATTCACGTCTGTATCTCCGAAGGGGTAGGCAGAGGCATATTATACGCCCACACTTCGCCAATTATTTAGTTAGTCCCACGTAATAGGTAGCGAGCCTATTGCCCCTTATCGGGCACTGTTATGTTCGCCAGCGAACTTCGTCCGTTGATCGGCAGGTGCATCACTTGCAGGTGAGGTTGGCTTGGGCTCCCCCCCCGACTGGTCTGGTCTGACTGGTCTCCACCTTGCCGTGGTGGGGGGGCTGAGTACCTCCCAGTAGGGCGCAGAGGGCGCTATAGAAAAGGTAATACCCAGAGATTGGTGACTCTTGGTGCCCTTAGTACTGACTACCGGGGGGGAAACTAAGAGGGACCTGTGGAGGGCCCAGCGGGCGTGCCAGTAGGGCCAGTCAAGCAGCGCCAGGAGGGTCTTAGGCAGTGGGGGCAGGGGCCCCTGATGTGTAACCATAGACCCTCTGAGAAGTCAGCCACACACTCCTCCCGATTTTGGTCCTGGGGACGTTGGCCGCAGACGGGGTGTCAGACGCTGCAACCCAGATACTGGCTCCTGCCTTATTCTCAACAAGCGGCGGGCTTCGTCGTAAGATTTTTAGTGGATATTACTGCTGGCAGTCGCGTCTGCCGGTGGTGAGCCCCACACTCCCTTTCGGTCCCGCTTTGGCCGGAAGGCAGTGCGTAAATGCATATTGTTACAGACGAAAAACATAAATTAAAAAAAAGGTTGGCTTGGGCTCCTTAGGTCTTGGTAGGATCCCCGTACACCCTAATATAAGATTTCACAACAAATTGATCGTGGCATAAAAAGGTGTTATAAGATGTAGTTGGTTCTGAAACCAATTAACTGCTAGGTAAATCCTGCCCACGCCCTGTATCAAACTTCCTACCACTAATCAAAATTTTCGGTGTCCAGCGGGATAGCGATAGCGGTGGTAATGATGGGAGAAAGCCACCCGACAATTCTGAAATTGTTGGTGCATGAACATCACCGTCGTGAAAAGCTGTGTTGTCCAACAGTGATAAAAGGCTTATGTTCATCTGTAAGTTTACATGTATCTTTTTTTATAATTGTTATGCCCACATGTACTTACTGAATAAATTTAATTTCTTTATTTATTTTCTAGAATTCAAAGTATGTCAAGATAAGGAATGTAATATCCGCTTACATCTGGCGGACTAGTTGTCATGCTTTTTTATAGCACTAGACGACACTCTGCAGCCCACTTAAAAAAGATAGCTTTTGGACGCTTGCAACTTCACTAGCGCGTTGCCTTCCTTGTAAAAAGGTTTCACGCTTTTTCGAAGAGCCTCATGCTGTAATTTCTTAGGAAAATCTCACCATGGAACTCATTTCACCACGCAGCTTTTACAAATATCATTATCATCTAAGCTTCTAGACTTCCTCTATTCCTCTCACAAAACCAATGTCATATGCCACCACGCAGACCCTGAGCTAATTGGTGGAGGCAAGATGTGGGGCGTCTAGATTGTAGAAGCTTTTATGCCGTCCCATAGGGTCCTCTTATTTATTTTGGCTTAACGACTACCATGTGGCGAAAACAGGGCTCACCTGCTTAACCTGGAATTACAAATGCAGACGCCATACTAACAGTCACTATCCATGAACTTGATTTCTGCTTCCGTGATTGGAAACATTCACCGAAGTCGTCTTAAATAGGTAACGTAAAAAGATTATTATAAAAAAAATCTGCTTATACTAACTTTCAGATCTTTTGAAATGGCTAGTACTTTAGGTGCAAAGATTATTCTTAGTGTGTGGTAATGATATTCTACGATACAAGCTCTTCATATCCCGAAATTACTTACAGTAGACTAGACCTTGTTCACGGGGACATGTGCTACCTCGCTAGTTCTGTTGGCCCTATTAATCCTATTAATTATGTAAACTGTACTGGAACACGTTTGTGCAATTAAGTTTACGTAAACGTTCTGAGCTGAAAATCGAGTTCAGTAGCGTGCTAATGAAAAGGCCTATGTCTAGCAGTGGTCAAAGTTAAGCTCGTCATGATCTTCAGCACTCGGAAACACACTCTGGCAGTGCTTGATTTTTTTTTTCTTTTAAATAATGGCTTCGTGCGTTTAGCACATTTGGCCAGTGTCAAGTAAGAGATATATTAATAACACATAAATCATAGTAAATGAGAATGAGTGGTGATAACGATGACAAATGGTAAATGAGATGCCCTCCCCCTAAGCCCCTTGGAGTCCTCAGTAAAGATGTGGGACTATACTGAGATCTCACATAGACTTTTTGAGAGAATTTGAAAAGTGATGCACTGTTCTCTGACCAACAATATAACTGGCGAAATGAGGGCGTATAATATGGCCTCTGCCTAGTAACCCTTTTTTTTTTTTTTATTATCGTCTGTAAAAAAATGCTGCTTACGCACTGTCTCCCGGCCAAAAGGGGGAGACCGGGAGGGGGTGTGGGGCTCACTGCGGCCGACGCGACCACCGCAGTCCTACCCACTAAAAAACTTCAGACGACGCCCACCGCTGTTGAAAAGGGGCGAGGCACCAGTGCCCGGGTTTGTAGCTTCTGGTACCCCGCCCGCGGCCAACGTCCCCCGGATCGGAACCGGGGAGACCTCCTCAGGGAGGCGCAATGTGCAGCGCCCCCCCTACCTCTATGTGCAGCCATGGCGTAACTAGCCGACTTCGGGGGGGGTCTATGGCGAGACGGAAGGGGCCCCCTGCCCCCGCCGCCTAAGACCCCCCGGGTGCTGCCTGACGGGCCCTCCTGGCCCGCCCGCTGCGCCAACGGCGTAGCCGGAGAGAGAGCGGATCCCGCTCCCTCTCCCGCTCCGCGGCCTCCTTCTGCGACATCACCACTTCGCAGAAGGAGGCCATCGCCTCCCACGCCGTCTCGCTGTCGACCATCTTTTGCATGATGGTCGGCAGCGAGAGAGCCACTCCACCCTCCTCTGCCTAACCCTACGGGAAAACAAGTGAGATATTATGTTTGTATGTATGTTTTTTACTTTTTACTTAAGTTCTAACACCGCGAATGTCAACGACGTCCAATTTTAGACAAGCAAAAGAACCGTATGTTTTATATTTTTCTTCAACTTTAACTTCAAAAACTTCAACTTCAACATCTTTTATCCCATAAACTATAACATAGTACTTGAAAACGTCAAAATTTATTACAAATGTAAAAAAACAATCAAAATTTAATTATACTAAAATCACAAAGCTTAGATTCACTTACATGCAACCAAAAAATTTAAAAATCAAAAAATAATTAAATGTAAGTGAATCTAAGTGCCATTTCCGACGAGCCACCGCTCTGTAAGAAGAACTAGCAAGAAACTCACAGGCTATGCTCTTTTAATGTATCAATTGGTTAGTTACAATCTTCATTTGTCTATGAAGCTATACAATGCAATATAATATAACATTAACAATATTAATGTTTTAAGTCATTCATATTAGAATAGCCTGTATGAAACGGCAGTTTAATTCCAAGCATTTTTATCTGCCATATAGTATTTGATAGAATAGTATCCCTTTAAAGACAGCTTGCGTTTTATTGTTAATTTAAATTAATTTAGGCTTAATTGCTGTATAAGTATTGCTTGGGATTTTATTATAGAATCGCACACATTGACCTTTAAAAGAATTGTTTATTTTTGGAGCCTAGTGGCAGGTACAACTAGTTAATGCTTATTCCTTGTGTTTAGGTTATATATATCGCTTTTCTTACTAAATTTATCAATATTCTTATGTACATATACTAGGTTTTCATAAACAAACTGACTTGCCACTGTCAAAATACCAATTTCTCTAAATTTATCCCTTAGTGAATGTCTACATGGTATATTATAAAATGCTCGTATAGCCCTCTTCTGCAGTACAAAAATATATTGAATAACTGCGGCACAATCCCACAGAAGAATAACATACGACATAACACTATGGAAATAGCTATGATAAACAAGCCTAGCTGTTTTAACGTCTGTTAATTGGCGAATTTTCTTTACCGCGTATGCTGCAGAGCTGAGTCTATTCGACAATTCACCAATATGTCACTGCAGCTTATAATCTAATATAACACCCAAAAATTTGGTGGTATCCACAAGGGTCAACTCATCTTCCTTTATTTCTGTTCTGTTGGTTAAAAAAACTGTGTGGTATTGGTCTAGAGGTGCTCTATAGAAGAACATGTAAAACTTAAGCAACAATATACAACATAGCAATAATAAACCACTTGGCAATTGATTTTAAAACTAATAGAAAGTACTTTTTAATATTTACTGAACCGAACTCATACCTTAGTTGTAACAGAGCCTCGCCAATAGCTGTATTTGTTTAGCGCGAGTAAATAAAATGTACCTCATCGATGCTTCCTATCTGAATGCGACGAGAGCCACCCTTGTTTACCTCCGAAGACAACTTAATTGAACAGGATTCAAACCTATTGATTTTCGACTCGCTTCGTGCTAAGTGAACTAACACATTCTTGCTATTTCATTAAACATTCATTGTGAATTATTTATCTTTAAATTATTCAATAAGTTCGGGGATTTACTGTGTCACACCGTGGCACTTAAAGCTTACCTTACAGGCATGACAGGGAATTAACCTGTAATGTAACATTTAGTAGTCGATTTTATATTACATTTCAATAATGCCTTCCTGATTTGTAGAGCACTCGCCTGACACGATCATACAAATAAGAGTAGTGCACATTAATGTTACAAGTTGTATTAAAATATTACACATTGTGACATAAATTTTGCACTATATTGCTTGGTTCTCTTTACTGACCAATGTAATGTTCAAATTTGTATTGTAATGTAAGACGCGGATTTGTATTGTTACGTTAAAGACGAACGCTCCTGGCGGGGCGGAGGAGCACCTTAAAATTACAGTACTCACCTTCTGTTACTGTGGTCTATGAACGTTTGCAAAAAAAGAAGTATTAGTGGCGACTAACGGATAACCTACAAATAGTTTTCCTCTGTAAGTACTTGTAAATAAGTTTTTTTTTTTTTTTTTTTTTCAATAAAAACATTACAAATATTTTACAAAAACAGTCCAAAAACCACTGAGGTTTGTCTGGACTGCCGCAATCACATTCTGCATCTGGTTAAGTCAACATAGTTTAATACTTAACAATTATTACATTACTCTACTACTTATTCTACTTATTATAATAGGTACAATTGTGTTAAAATAATATTGTTTACGAGTGGCGAGCAACTACCTGCTCACCGCTCGTCGCGCCACAACCGGTTTCGTTCGAAGCAATATGAATGATCTACAGGCTGTTTAAAAAAAAGTATTTCTGTGTTCTTAATAGTTCAAACACTTTCTAAAATGAGAATAATTTCACTGTTGGACTGTCAAAGCATAAGGTATGCTTGAAGTCTGATTTCAAAGCGCTTATGTTACGAATTCACGTCTGTGGATTTGAACTCGGTGCCGTCTGGCTTTTAATATTAACCAAAAGTTCAACACAAAGGCTACGACGATTTTATTTATAAAACATACTTAACAAATTATGCGATATTTTTTCAAATATAAATTTATGATTGCATTGTCGAGTTCCCTTAGTACAAGCTTTGCTTCGTTTGGGACTAGACTACGCTGTGTGAGGTGTCAAGTAACATGTATTTAGTGAACATTTAGTACACTAAATGTTCGTACACGAAGCCTTCCATAGCCCATTGTTGTAAGTCTCTCTAATGCGCCCACAATAAACGTGATCCCACTTATTTCTCTCACATCGCAATCGCGCATTCTGTATATTATTTTTATATAAAGATTTGTTTTACGACATTTTTATTATCACAAAACAATTAGTAGTTGTGTAATGTTCTCAGCAAACAAAGTATGTATTAAAGATAATATGAGATATGAAAACTATTTTTAATTGAATATTCGACCTTTTTTATCGTCCTAGCCACTACTAGCTCCCTTTGGGCTCTGCTATTATGTGGGAACGATTATTTGAGTCTATATTTCAA
This sequence comes from Musotima nitidalis, assembly GCA_949126915.1. Taxonomy (NCBI): domain Eukaryota; kingdom Metazoa; phylum Arthropoda; class Insecta; order Lepidoptera; family Crambidae; genus Musotima; species Musotima nitidalis. Next base: position 9,294,110 of record OX421422.1, read on the forward strand.
ACTGAAAAGAGAATTTGTAGAGCTATTAAATATTTCCACTACAAGGAGAGCTACAATTTAGGACAGGATTTGGGAGCGGGGTTTGTACAAAAGTAAACATTTTCTATGCAACAATTTTATGACATTTATATAATTTTAATGCAAGCTTTATATTATCTTTACCCCCTCTCACTAAACAGAGTTACAAATAATATCTACTTATAGCTAACAATATTCTTAATTAGGCTTAAGGTCAAAAATGAAACGCCGAACCATTTCAATAAACTTTACCAAAAGTTGTGAATTAAGTTAGACTACGAGTATTACATAACTTTGTCAGTAAATAAATTGTCGTTAAAGAGTTTGGAAATGTTAAATGAGATATTCAACACGAACATTGTATTAACGAAATGTTGGTATTTTTGAAGTCGGCAAACTAGATAGCAGGACGCCCTCGTTTCTTCAAATAGTATTAAAACATTTTGTATATAAAGTCCATTGTGTGCATAGCTTTTATTTTATTAAGCAGTAAACACCTATCCACCGTTAAATAGCGTTTGTACGAAATTTAGATTTGCTATTTATAGAAATTTAGATTTGCTATTTACTATAAATTGGACAGGAAGGCGAAAGAGAAAAACATATTCAGTACATTTATTGGTTTGAATGTGCGGAATGAACGATTTTCATAACTGAGTCGCGGTAACGAGCGTTTGATACCAGGTGGGTTTCCGACGGCGGTTCATTAGTGAATGGTGCCGGTACCGAATTAGAGTGGCTATTACAAAAGGATTATTATGAAGGCGTTTAACTTTTTGGTCTGAAAAGTTGCTGGATTAACCTGGACGACTACTGAATGTATAAAAAAACTCGATGTCGGCGGCTTAATATCGCTCGACTTGGAAATCAATTGGGGAGCCCATTTCCAACAGTGAACTTATGTCTGAAATGATTATGATCACAGAAGAAATGTCCATTTGATGCACCTCGTCATCATCATGTTACTAAATGAGGATGTTTTCTGAGTTACAAATATTCCTACCCGACAATGGCATATCCAGAGTAGGATTAACCATGAGCGAGCCTATGGGCAATGTTCGTCTCCAGTACTGCACTTTATATTGTGTGTAAGTTACTTTTTTTTAAGCTAAGAAATATTATCAAATATAACCAATACATTTTTGAGATCAGAGAGACTAAAAATAAAGAGACTGAGATTAAGAGATTAAAAAGTAATTTACATAAATTTACCCAAAACTAAAATTAATTGTATAGCATAATGTCTATTTCTACAAACATTCAAAAGGTCTAGACTAGTTGATACAGTGCCCGGGAAAGCATTACTCATTTATCTGACGAACTTTGACATAATAGCGTATCTAATTAGGGAGTGTGCATTGAAAGCAGAAACTGTGGAAATCTGTGGTGACATTAAAATTTAATTTGGCCGGTTAATTTCCGACCTCCACTCGTGTTGGCAAGTATAACATTGTACTGCAAATTTTGTTAGGCGATATCGTATTTGAACATCACAGTATTCCAGTTGACACCGAATATTTTGCCACTAGATATTATGTAGGAAAATAACGTAGGTAATTAAAATTTGTTGGGCTTCGCGTTTTTCTTTGTCTGCCACCTACTCCGAATATATCAGATTGTTCTGCTGCTACGCGATATGAGACGAATGAGGGATAAGAAGCGAAGGAGTGATGATATATGAGCACTAAAGGCGGATAGCACAATTGATTTTATTATATATCGAGATTTTATGCATGACGTCATATTCATGTATCAGTCGTTACCTAACATCTCCTGCCTTTAGGCAAGCATTCGCTGACCTTCAGGCAGGATGTGTTCATTCGTTATCTTAGATGAATCAATTTGAGTGTACTCTCTTGATATCTTCCGCCAGCGAGTAGACTATGTTATGTTCGACCCATAATGCCTACATAAAGGCTAACCTGCTAAGCGTGGGCTGTTTGCTGACTCAGATGGCTGGTGCAGCGCAATCGTTTTTGATTGCGGTAGACGATTTGTGATTAAGTCTATGAACGCCAAATGACCGACAAGCGACAGGTTTTCTTTAGTGTCTTGGAGCGACGTCGTTCAACATTTAGTAGGCTCTCCGATCTCGGGCTCAGGATGTCGCAGCTATGTAATGTGCGTGTCGTGTGTGAGTGTCTCGGTGTTCCTTCCTGCGGTGGATGCGGTGATTTGCCCGGCGTAGAGTGTGTGCCGATCCGGGATTTACCGCTTCGATTTGTACGGTGATCGCGTCATGGTTTATAATTAATTGTGAAAAGATTATGGTGTTGTATGTGATATCTAGTTTTGTTATGCAATTGTAGTGATAATATTCATAAGTAACTTAAATTCAATATATGATGTTATTGTTTAAATGTTTTGTAGTTTATTCGTGTCAAAGTTTAAGCTCTTAACGTCTTTATCCAGTGGACAGCAATGAACATGTTTTAAGGAGTTCCTTAGAAGTTCAATAGAGTTGACTCAAATAATCTTCATTGAGCAGGCATTTTATTTCGGGTCACTATTATCATTATCATCTCAGCCATTAGAAGTCCACTGCTCAACAGAGTCATCACCGTTTGCTCGTGATGTTAGAATAAGAGATTTTTATCTTATGGATATGAAATGAAATCAGAAATAATTTTAGCCTGCTTTCTGTCTGTTGTAGCCAATCTCTGAAACAACTTGACCGATTTTGACAGGATGATATCTCGTATTATAAGAAGTAACTTAGGTTATGTTGTACCCCAAAAATAACAAATTAAGGCAAGAGGATTTATTTTTAATTAGGTTGGTATTTAAAATAATTACTTAGCCAATGTGTATCCATTACTCATTTGACAGTAGACAATGTAAAGCCGAAGTAAACACAATTTCGTCTGAAGTGGCGTTTCATTTCATTATAATCGCGACCGGCTCAGGCTGGCCGTAGGGTTGATTAATGAATCATTTTATTAAACTTCATACAAAATTTATTAGCTACGCACTAACAGGGAAGATTTCTGCGAAAGACGCAGACGACCTACTTTTAACACTGACATTTAATTATCACGTGAACGCCCACACAACTAACTATGATCTTAGGTTCACGTTGACTCGATACCTCCTTCCTTTCCTATATGTTATCCTTTGAAAATGTGACGTGACGTATGCAGTAGGTACCTATAACACCTATATAGTTAATATATTGATTCAGGTGTTACTTTACGGAAATCCATTCTAAGTAAGTGATAAAAAAAATCTTTGTAACGGTTCCCGCGCAACTATAATTTGCCGAAAAATCGAGGAACAATTCAACACGACACGTGGCTCTCGAGTCGTTGGTCGTAAAGACATCGTTGTTCTGAGGCTCCTACCTTATCTGAAGATGCCCTATGTAAGGTTGCTTACCTATATAGATTACAAAAGTCAGAGGATAATTATAACAGTCCGTTGTACTACTGTTCCTCCTGGAAATCTAACTTTGGACATTGAAATGGAACTTATCTCTGCCAATCCGCACTTTTTTTTTTTTAATGTGACACGTCATAATGACTACTTCCTGCCTGATGATAAGCAGTCGATGCAGTCCAATAAGAAAATGAAAGCGCTTTATAACGTGGAATAAGCACGCTATAAAGCGCATACACTCATGACGGCCTGCTAAAAAGCCGTTTCACGCCCCGCTTAAAAGACCCGGGATCATAGGAAATAGGAAACACATGAGCCGGCAGCGAATTCCAGAGCTTAGTGGTCTTGCTCAGAAACGACCTCCCAAACTTCTTGGTTCGAGTGCTGATATTCTGCACAGTATGAGGATGGTTTCGAAGACCAGCACGTGTTGTTCGGGAGAGGAAAGGAGAGGGCGGGATGAGATCGAAAAGCTCCTCAGAACACTCGCCATAGTAGTTACGGTAAAATACACTGAGCGATGCAATGTCTCTACGCAGCTGTAGATCCTCGAGTGAGCCTGTTACCTCAGCATCCCCTATAATGCGAACCGCTCGCCGTTGCAGTCTGTCAAGTGCGTCGAGGAGGTACTTAGCAGAACCGTCCCAAAGATGGAAACAACACTCTACACTCGATACTCGATCTCGATACTGGGTTCGCTTGGAGAAGTATGACCAGAATCCCACTGCCTTGGTCAATAAATAAGCTTTATTTGGCTATTTGTTGGTTCATATTCGAATTTTAATTTTATCGTTTGTTTCAAAAATGTTTTAGGCTTTGTACGAGGTCTTACACTATAAAATTCTGCCGTCACATGAAAATATAGTTAATAGTTAGTAATGAACCAATACCTAGTTTTTGACAGCCCTATAGGCAGGCTGTATTTGAACCACATATCGTGTCCACTCGAAACCACAATTTAGTTTGTGGTCCGCAGCCTACAAGCGCTGTTGTTTGCCGTCTAATTTCGTGCGCTTAGGTGATAATTTACTATGGTTGCAGTCAATTGATGAGGGACTGATAGCTGCTACGTAACACCAATAGATTTTAATCCGGTTGATATTGATTATAACCCTATTACACTATAAGGCTATATTGATATTGACATATTAGCATTTATCGGCGCTATTGCTGTTCCTTTTCTCTTGAAATTTGTTTGGCAGTTTTTTAAGTATTTGGCTAGGATTTAGAACCCGTTTGTACTGAAAAGCCTAGTCAATATACATACATATTTAAGTCGTAATTTCAAACAAAATATGGCTTATAATTGATATTTTAACTATTAAATAGATTGGAACATAATACTATATTTTTTTATTATGAACTATCTGTATTCAATTATGTTTATCCGTTATTAAATATCCATAACCCAAGTTCTTAATGATAGGTACTTAGCTTGATAGGAACTAAATAATTGGTGTATTTTGTTTAAAATTATCTATTTACATATCTGTTCATATAATAAAAACAAGCAGAATTAGAATCGATTTGAATAGGAATACTTAATTAGTTTACTCGCAAAACAAATCTAGAAACGGTGATTTAATATAAAAATATAGTTGTCATCACGCAAGCAAGCAATGCTACAATTAGGTGGGACTCGACATACGCACATATGAATAATAACTAATAATTACTGATCTATATAACAGTATATACAACATAAGTGTCGCAAATCTAGACAAGATATGATACAATATTATCAGCACAACCTAGGCCCTAAGGCTTAAATCTAGGGCACAATCGGGTTCATGCCACGATTAGTAATCACCCAAAAGATGTACCTAAATATATAGTACAGAAATTTGGACGCGAAGCAACACTACAGTAAGGTGAGACTCGATATTACGCCGAAGTTGGTCAAGTACCGATTCTACGCACATATGAATAATACGAAAGAGAAAATGAACCCATTAAAACGGCTAATGCAAGTCGCTGGAAACTTTACGTTGGAGATGAGCCTTAATCGGGGAACTTCCAAGTGGCTGTAGCGTGGGGTCGCCAATAAAGGCGATACAAGGACTTTAGCTTTCCGCCGAAACTTCCCTTATGAAAACTTGATATTATTATAAGTGTGAGTAGCGGTAACGCGATACTTCTTTCTGTTTTGTTAACTCTGTTCCGAGAAAATTGTTTATTACTTTATTTCATGGGCACCAATGATACATGTGTGGGATATGTAGAAAGTTTTGTCAATACAGAAAAAAAGTTCGTTACCGATGAACACTTGATTGTATTATTGTATTTATGAAATACCGTGATTGTATTTATTTGTTTAGTTAATGAAACAAATGTGTTATCTGATAATATTTTAACATCAGTTTAAGACGATTATGAGATAAAATCATTGGAAAGGGTTCTAGAGGTTGTAGCCACGGTGATCTATATGACATACCTAAAGATATATATATGTATACGCTAGATGTCTGATAAATTTCTTTGCTGGATTGTCTCCAAAAGCGGCATTAGTGTATAACAGGTTCCAGACAACTGAAGCAGATTCCTCATGACCCCGAAACAAGGAAGTAAATAAAGCTTGTTTGGGGTTAAAGCTATTAGATTTTTTTTATATCAGCATCGTCACCACCACAGAATACTAGCATTCCCAATATCTATTAATATAATCTATTGGGAGTACTTGCCTGTGATCAACGCGCTCGGCAAACGGGTTGGTGATCGCATTTCAAGCAAGTACGCAGAATGACGCTGCTGCCCATTATCCGGTCGGATTTCTCTTTGTCTGCCGCGCTTAATGTGCTGCATAACTTCAGAAAGCTTTTTATGATACAGACCAAATGAAAATAAATATTTTATATAGATGTAGATAAGTCCCGTGTATCCCATTAAGCTTAGGTACCTTTGCCCGCTGTAAGTGGTATTAATTTATTTTCTTCCAGAATTTTATACTAAAATAACTAGAGTTATCCTGTCCTTAATAATATTTTCATTTACTTTTCTTTGATATATTTTATGCTGTGCTCGCTGGGTTCTTATTCTAGGTAAGTGTATTTGCTAATAACTTAAGAGTTGCAAGATTAAAAGCGTAGACATTAATTCAATAGGTACCTACAGTGGTTTAACGACTAAGCATGTATTTTTTCGAAAAAAATATGTTTTTTAAAAATTATTAAATGTATTTTCGTTTTGTCACAATGTTTTTAGTATGTATAATCAATGCCATTCCTTTCACTGTTAATCGATTTAATTTTGTTCAAGAAACCATATGGTTACATGGTTTTTTCCAAGCACAGACAAATATACAACCACGTACGCAAAGGGATATGAAGGATAATAATGAAAAAACGCAAATAACTATTTTAATATCCTGTAATGCTCTGCCGCATATTTTACCATATTTTTGACGTATTTCTATTTAATTATAATTTGTATTTTAATGAACGTTTATTTCAACTATGGCCTCTTTCAGATTTATTAATAACGACTGATATTGAAGCCTAGATCCATCAGCTTCCAGCACATCGAGTCACTGCTTGTTTGTGGCTTGCTCTTGCCGTTCCTATATATTTTTATACTACTAAAACAACATTTGAATCCAACATCACAGCAGAACCACACCAGTACCTTAAGTGACCAGGGGCGAGTTGGTGAGTTGGCGACGCGTCTGATGTGGTCACGTTATAAATTACTCTAAACTGAGATGGATCCTAGAGTTCAGGTGACATAATTCAATTAGATTGCGAGCCATTAGTTACCTCGGAGAGTGGACAGTGAAATACGCCGCGTTCTCATTCGGAATGTACGGCTGCTAATTACTTTTGCGGATAGCTCATATAGCATTCTACACTTTGTTAAGGAATTTTGGTAGTTCGAAAATCTAACACTTTTAATATGGAAATCTATGACTATAATGTGGTGCATTTAAAAGTGAAATTATGACAATAAATATTTTATATGAGTACAGAAAAATGGGAAATGAATTACAAAACAAATCCTTTGAAAAATTTGTATACATAGGTACACGAAAAGTTCCCAATGCTTATGTTACACTTAAGGATGGAATTTTTCATAAACATCACGTGTTGTATATAGCTTCAAAAACAATTTGAGCGCACAAAAATTAATTTGTTCTGAATGTAAAATAATAAAATCGAAGTAATATATGTAATACTTTTGAAATTTAATTTTATATCTGTTTATTAATTCAATCTAATCAATATACGCACAATAATGTTTGTTATTTTCACTTGTTCAGAGCAAGTTTATCTTTGTCTCTCAAGTGATATATTATAAATATTATATTCGTATTATAAATATTATTAAAATAAGTAGCCACAGATTAACCTATCTCCTTTTTATGTTCCTTATTTCTGACTAGTTATAGATATTAAGATAAATATAGCCTTTATTAACAATCTTGTACTAACATGATGCTTTAACAATGTTCTTTTTTTTTTGTGTAATAATGATAATAAATAGTTTATTAGACTCCGGTTTGCTTACAGATATACAATATGTCAAATATATACACAGATTTAACAGCTCATAGCAAGAGGTGGGACTCTTTGAAGTTGAATAACAATGTCCAAATTTGCACTTTCATAAATCTGACTAGGTATACAGAATTAATAAATATTTTTTACTATTGCTTTATTGCGGAATTAGCACTCAAATTTACAGGTAATGGGCATTACATAAAGTGATAAATAGCCAACCCCTAAAATGTTCAGGTCTAGTTAATGTATTCGGTGCGCAGCCGTCGGCCATTACTTGATATTTAAAATGTTAATCACAAACACATTACGTAACGTCAATTACTTTATTCATGGTGCGGATTTAACACTTGATAGGAATTTAAATTGACCATTTCTCGTCTTAAGTTTGAAATGTATGGAAATTTCTAAGGGGGACGTTGCGGCTTAGAAATAATGTACAGAAAATGTTTCGTTAACCGTCGGAGTCTACTTAAATGGAGGCAAATTTCCTCGCTTCGTAATACTTAATATGAGTACGATGTATGTTGTTGATTACTGTAATATTGCAGCTGATATAAATCATAATATTATTATTCTAAGGCGGAATATTTATCATCATTATCATCTTAGCACATTGATTACCCACTATTAGACACAGGTCTCTTTTGGCCTAAGGCGGAGTATTTATCATCATTATTATCTTAGCACATTGATTACCTACTATTGGACACAGGCCTCCTTTGACCTAAGGCGGAGTAGTTATTATCATTATCATCTTAGCACATTGATTACCAACTATTGGACACAGGCCTCTTTAACATTTTTCCAAATCCTTATAATACATCTCATCTCGCTCCTTTTAACCACTACGAGATTTTTATTTGACCAAAAGTATTGGGCGCCTACATATAAGTACCAACAACCTAGCACATGAAACTGGAAACAAAATTGTAGGAGCTGTCATATAGTTCGTCATAAATAAAAAATGGGATTATGAACTTTTAACATTGTTGCTTGCAGTGTTTGTGAAACAAAGCCTTGGCCCCATCAGGTGCGTTAGCTCTTAATGGTCTAAGTCTAAAAGGTTTACAAGTTAAAACCCCGGCTCGGTCCTCTTGGTGGTGAGACTTATACAATGTCAAAATGGCTGAAGACCAAGGGCTTAGACAAAGTAATATTTGACAACAAGTGATGGATTAAAAATATTTTTGTAACAATTCCCGCGCTACTATAATTTGCCGCTGAAACGTTGGTCGTGAAGACATCGTTGTTCTTAAACTCCTATCTTACCTGAAGATGCCCTTTGTAAGGGCGAAACACGTGTCGTGTTAAATAGTTTCTTGATTTTTACAAAGATATTTTTAATCCAGCACTTGCTTACAATGGTTTTCCGCAAAGTAACGCCTAATAAATTATTTAATATTTGACAAAAATGACGTGCTCATTCAGCGTGGGCTTTTGTCAACTTTATAGCTTTATACTAATAGTTTTACTTTTAAATTATGGACGGCATTGGAAGTAGCTGAACACTTTAGTATCAAGTAGCACTAATGATTACGTTTATAAGTAGTAAGTTTGCAACTTACTAAGTTAGCGTGCTATTTAGAATGACTAAGTATTGAAGTGGTTCTGATTTCAAGTGTCTAAAAATACCTAAAAAAATTTAGAACTGCGAGACATTGACTAAGAAATATACAATCAAGCTTGTCTTTGTAGGGCTTGAAAGAAATTCTTAGTTGCAATAGCGAATGATATAAATATTCTCTGACAGCTACGATAATTGGAAATATCGCTTACATACACATTCGTTGAAGAAACTTGAGATAGATTATTTTTGCTGAAGCTGGCTGGTTGTTGTTATGTTTAAGGATTACTCATTTTTCCTTCATAGCATTTCAATAACACAAGTGCCTTACCGAACTGTTCGGCAACATGTTCAGACAATTTAAATTTTAACTGTTGTAAATGGCTAGCTAATCTATGAATGAGAATTCTTTTATCATATTGATGTAACTGTATCCCTATTTTTATTCTTTGCAAAAGTAACGTATAAATATACTTTTTCTTCACTTGCATCTGCACTGTTTGAACTTATCTAACACGTATTTATTCCTTTATGGTACTAACATTTGGTACTAAGTGTACAGTACCTTCATTTGACCACCGATATGGCGTGGAGGTCAGTATCCCACACAGGACAAATCTTTGTGTGCATGAAAATGAATATTTGTTCTGGTCTGGGTGTTTTCCTATGTATATTAAGTATGTTTATACGTGGTCCAGCATCCATAACAGAAGTTCTTAATGATACTTATCTTGGAACTAAATAATTTTTGTAATGGTCAGATATTATTTATTTATTGTTTTTTATTTATTTATTTCCGGCATTCAGTTCTAAATATTTGAATGTTTTGATTTGAGCAGTTGTAACTGGGTGACTTATTCATAAAAACTCAATTACCTGTACCTGTACTGTACCTGTTTCTAGATATGAGAATACTAATACGTTTTGATCACATATATCTATACTGTTTATAATAGCTCATCCAACAATGCATGGAGAGCCAATAAATGACCGGTTCGCTCGCTCGCGATTCCATTTCAAGGCTTTGCATTTAAATCAGAGAATCACGGCAGCTGCACTTTCCGTATTTTTCGAAAAATTTCATACGAAAATAGTCATAAATATTCACCACGGTGAGTTGACTTGAAATCAAAGCCTGAATGCCTCGTCACGAATACGGAATAATCATACCAATTTAAAAACCTATCCAATTATAATTCCACAGTTGAAGTCTTCAGTCATTTATAATTAGCGGCAAAGCTCAGAGTGGATATCTAAGATGCCTCAAAATCAATGTTGAATATGTCAATAAAGAATGATCTCAGGACATTTATTTAATTACAACTTGCTATTTACACGGCCATCCAGCTGTCTGGAGTACAATTATAAGTATGTAACTGTTTACATACTTAAAATTGTACTTAATTATTTTTCAAATACTTTTTGAAAACTCGCAATCCGACAACTGTTTGAAATGCGCGGCAAAAGTTCTTTCTCTCAACATTCACTATTGTAAGATAGAAGTGAAACTACAAGTTATGTCTCAATAGGTTATTAAAAATGTTCAAGCTAGACAATCTCTACAAATACATTCTTTATGTGCATTTGTCCGGTTCCCTTATACAATGATTAATCTCATATCTTTATTAATAATTAGATTAATAATATCATTGAAGTCTAAAATCGTTTCATTGAAGTTATAATGTCAAATATCATGTTATAACTTTCACTGAATAGAATATATACGCAACACCTCTTCAATTGAGTCAATTAAATGTTACTATCAGTATATATTCTGCCAAGGTACAAAATACGATTATATTCAAATTCAGTAACAAAATTGAATGGAATTGAATCGTCAAATTTGATGTTTAGTCGCTGGCATCCATTCAGGACTGTACATTTGTTTATAGTCGATTGACAACCTGAATACGGCTCACCCTGATAGAACGACTTTAAAAGGGAATATGGTTAATTATTAATCCTTGATTGCACGTAAAAACATAATCACATTACAAAAAAGTATTTAAAAACAAAAGTACAAAGGTGATCTTATATCTAGAAGAGATCTCTACCAGCCAACCCTATTTTTTTCGTTTTACGTTGGTAACAAAATGCATTTACGCACTGCCTTTCGGCCAAAGGGGAACCGAAAGGGGTTGTAGAACTTACAACCGGCAGACACGACTGCCAGCAGTAATACCAACTAAAAATCTTCCGACGACGCCCGCCGCTTGTTGAGAGCCTTGTAGAGAACCGGGCCTAGGTTGTAGCGTCCAACACCCCGCCTGCGGTCAACTTCCCCCGGACCAAAACCGGGGGGACCTCCTCAGAGAGGCGCAGTGGACGCGCCCCTCCTACCTCCTTGTGCGACTATTGCGTGTGTGGCTGACTTCCTGGAGGGTCCATGGTTGGACAGTAACCCCATGCCCCTGCTGCCATTTTTTCTTTTTTGGATAGAAAATCATCAAATGACCGTCCCCCGCTGTGGGTGGAGCGGGAGGGTGTGTCAGACTTCTACTGACTAAAAACCATCCGTGTTCCTTGTTGAGCCTGCAACACCAAGGCCGCGGTAACCCTTCCGAACAATCCCGCAACCCTGGCAGGCTTGGCCCTGAGGGCCCCCTCAGTGTGCTGACATCTCTTTGAGGCGCGCGTGGAACACGAACGCGCCGTCGGCGCGGCCTGTCGCCTTTATTAGGCGGACGGGCGGTGAGTTACCCATTAACCACCGCCCACAAGCCAGCGCCTACGGTGACCGGGAGTCGTCTCGCGGCTTCTGACGTCTCGGGCGTCCACCGCGGCGGCTGGGACCGAGACGAGTGGTATTCTGCCTTTTTCGCACCGCCGCCTCCTTTGCTACCATGACTGCTTCGCAAAAGGAGGCGACAGCCCCCCATTCTCTCTCGCTCCGGACCATGGCTGCCCATCGCCGCTACGAGGACACGCCCACGCTGGGCAGACCGCGGTGGTGTGCTCCACCGTGTCCTCTAGCTGATCTTCACAGTGGTGACACCCGGACGTTTTCTCCCGCCTGATTCTGTGCAGGAACCTACCGAAGCAGCCATGCCCGGTTAGGACCTGCGTCAGGCGGTAGGTAAGCGCGCCGTGGCGCCTCTCCAGCCACTCCTCAAAGAGGGGACTTACCGCCACTATCGTGGCGAGCCCTGCACGATGCCCCCGCTGCCTAAGACCCTCCTGGCGCTGCTGGACGCCTCCTGGCCCGCTCGCTGCGCCACATTTCGCCAATCCTAATGTTTCCACATAAAAGTCTGACATGTCTATTGTCGCTTATCGGAAACTTTTAAGTTCGCCAGAGCCTCGTTCGTAAATAGGCATGGCTTGGGCTCCTAGGGTCCTTGGGTCTTGGTAGGGACCATTCCAACACATCTATTTATATATGAGCTAAATAATAAATATAAAATGTGTATTGCCCCACCGTAGCGATAGCCCAGTGGCGAGACCCATTGACTTTCAATTCATAGAGTCGCGGGTTCAAACACTGGTCACCCCCCTGTGACTCTTCGAAGTTATGTGCGATATTATCGCTTGCTCCGTGCCTCGGGAAGCACGTTTATCCGTAGATCCGTCTATGGCAGTCGTTATTAGAAAATCAGTGCCTTCTATCCTGACAGCTGGTTTAATCATCGAATGATATTTCCCTCTGGGTTGCGGAGGTCAGACGGCAGTCACTCGACGTATTAACTGATGTTTAAATCAAAAGCTGGTTAGATCAGTTAGCAGACCCTGGGCCCTAAGCTTATGTCCAGGGCAACCGGAATAGTGCTTGAAGATGATAATGAGATATTGCCCCAGTTAGATCATATTTCTTTCAATTGCCATACAACAAATTCGGTTATAATAATTACTACAGTACATACTGGTCTTGAAGCACAACTTCATTCTATCCTGATTCACCCTTTTATATTATAACTTGAAGAAATTATGTATTCGTCGACTTGTTTTTGCTAGTTTCACCTCATTAATCATTCCTCCCAGAACACTTATTGATTGATAGCTTTTCGGTTACGCTAATCAGCTGTATCGCTCTTTTGTTTGCCGCTAATGATTTGATATTAAACATTCTGACTAGTCAGCAATTTGCTGTGGTTAATTGATGATCAGTTTCATTCTTGAAACTGTGAAAGGGAGAAGGGAGTTCGAAACTTGTTATTTTCGTCTGGCGAACACAAAAGTTAAGCCGGTAAGCGGCAATAGGCTCGCTACTTATTACTTAGGACCAACAATATGATTGGCGAAATGTGGGCTATTTATTATTTATTTATATCTATTTATTATTATTTATTTATTCTTCGCTCTAAATTGTTTGCTTTAGGAATTCACTTTTTTTATAGAAACCACTTGTAAGATCATCATTAGCCTGTCTTTATCGACTGGTGGGACATAAGTTTCTCCTCTTCGATCTTCAGCTTGTCATCTCCAACCGCTGCCAGGCGTTATGCGTATATCACTTAGCCGGAGGGCGTCCTGCACTATACTTAATGAGCCGTCTACACTAGCAGTTAGTGGTCTTTAGCCCCGCGCAAACCAAGGGAAGAGAATTTCATGTTCTTACTCCATCACCCGGACGCAGTGCGCGTATTAGTGGATGCTTTTAAAAAATATATTTTCCCAATATATGTCTAGTATTATCCAATTGAGACCATGGGCGTAGTTACGGTTGGGCAGGGTCTTTGACCTAAAAAAATAAATTATCTAGGTACTAACTACAATTAATTACACATATTACCTAATAATATAGATACAGAGTGCTAGGGTATCCTTTTTTTATAAAAATATTACCGGGGTAAGACCGCGGGTATAGTTTGCTAGTTATATATTATTTTAGACTGTTGCCCCATCCTGAGCCCATGCTTGAAACAGCTATCATTGTCATTATAATTAATATGAATTACGGTAGCTTAGCAACTTTGCTAAAGGACGGAATTAAGTTATTAGGTATATAAATATTCACGTAAGTTAAGAGTTACAATTAGATATAGTTAATATGCTACTACTAAGCTATAGTACGCATTATCGCCCTAGACCGTCTTACTTTCGGACTTAAAATATATAAAAGGAGTTCGTAAATCTCTCAAGTGACAGGCTGATGAATGGAATCGGAAGAAAAAAGTCCGATTATGGTTTTTGTGGAGACTCTTTGGTATTAAGTACGTAAGCTCCATTGAGATTTTGGTCGATTTGCATTTCACATGTTTCCTCTTTACTCTAATTGTGATTTATCTCTGCTTTTCTTTGGTTATAGGCTAACGTTATAATGTAAGAAATTTACATTTTATGGCTTGATTTTCTACATTTACAACTTTATAATGTATAAATAGGACTGAATATTCTTAATTTAGAATAATTAAAATTTTAGTTAAAGTGTCTTATTTTTAAAGGAGCTGTCAAATTCTTACAAACTGACACCTTATTACAAATTCAGAAAGCCTTAAGTTTATAAAACTCTTACGTCGATAGATAACAGAATAGAGCAATTTTAACTAAACGAACTACAGCGATACGAACTTCTGAAATCATTGTAGCTCCGCGATACTAAATGGTTTGTAATGATCACTCAAGTAGAGCAGACTGTACAGAGGTTAGTCATTGGTTTGGTAAAAGTATGTGTGGCATTTTAAGCGCTTCCGTTCTTTGAACCTATTGATCTGGTCAGGAACCTGGATACATCAATTGTTAAATTGAAAATCCCCAGTCATTTCACAAACTACTCTTTGGCGGCAGCATATCCTAGGCGCCCTATGTGACTTAGAGAGAACTTACCGCCCAGTCACAATCATGACATGTCCCATTGTTACGGAAAGCATTTTATTTTCTAAAATAAAAAAGTCCTATATAGCGACATGAAAATAAGATCAGCGAATTTTTGGTTGGTAGTTGAAAGCGAATACAATGCGTATGAAAAGCTGAAAACCAACAAATAGTTGTTTTCCGCGAGTATACAATGCCGAGTATTTAATTTTACTAACGTGTTTGCTGCGCAGTTTTGTCTGTGGGGCTACTATTGGAATGAAACTGACTTTTAAAAGAAGGGAGTTTCGGGAATGAAAATCTTTGGCAAAGAATATATAATTGTGATGAAGACGCTAGGCTGCTGAAAATTATATGTCGACAAGCCTCCAAAAGATAGCAGTGTGAAAGGTGCTTTCACAGTTATTTCGAGTTGAATTTTGAGAGATTGATTAACTTACATAGTGGAATTTGACTTCGAATGTCTTATCTGTTATTCAAGCGAACAGTTAGTTTAAACTTGATTTTAGCAGAATTCATCATATCAGCCTTATAAAGTCCACTGCTGAACATAGGCCACGTCAATGGATTACATTCGATAATGTTTTCTCTTAATCACCACGCTGAGCAGGCGCGTTGGTAATCCCCGTTCAAGCCAGTACGGTAAGATATTCTTCGTCGATTCTTACGATTCGACGATGAGAGAGGGTACCACTATTCTAAGCCGATACCACACGACCACACGGCCTTATCAAAAGTTAGCAAAGTTGTAATTATCGAGTTGGTGTTCGCAGATCAGAGTGATAATTAAAGCAAATCTACTTTTAAAGGGTTGCTTAAAAAATGCTTTCTTGAGGAGTTATCATCTGATTGAGTCTACATATCATAATTACTTTAAATTTTGTGTATAGGTATATGTAGTTTATTAATAACACATATTTCATTCTATATAAGTTTATATGTTTTCTTATTCATACTTTTCTGCTAACCCAAAGATTAACTGGTAGAGAATGCCTTGCAGCATTAAGTTCGCCTTTTGTACATTGTAATTTGTGTGATAAACTTTAAATAAATAAATAAATAATAATGCTGCAGGTCATTTTTTATGGATTCTCTTAATTGGTTCTCACAATATGATGATAGGTGGTGACGCTATTTTAGGGCAGTGCCACATGGCACATGAGTGTGCTTTTTATAAATAATAAATTAAAAATATCTTAAGGATCTCCGAAGTTATTTGACTAAATTAAAAAGCTTTTTGCTAGATATGAATCTAGATAAAATTAACCTGAAAAATTTAATAAATGGTTGCAAAATTGATTACACTAGTAACCCTACGGCTTGTGCGTTATAAATGTGGCTTGTTTTCCCTGGTGCCGATGTTTAGCGCGCACCTGGACCGGGGCCCTGTCATGTGCCGTCATGAATAAATCATAACTCGGTGTTCGGAGAAAGGCTTACGTTACATATTTATTGCAAGGTCAGCTGGAGATGACTTCTGTTTGAGTAGGTCACAACTCTACGATTTTATTACATACCTTGTGTGCTTAAGGTAATATGGAGGTAAGAGAGAATACATCCTTTTTTCGTGAAAAAAAAATAAGCGCCTGTGTAGCTCTGTGGTGCTCAAGCAAAAATCACTTAGGTCAGTTCTGGATAGATAACAGTTCGAGTGGCATTAAGTATTGAGCGCTTTCGTGCTTCGGACCTTTTGGTCTCAGTTATCACTATATGTTGAAGTCGTTATGCGAAGTAGAGGCGCTATTAGTGGGCTTGAAAATTCTAAGATCCAAACGCCACACACCACCAATTCGCACTGGGTTCGAGTGATGAAGTATGCCTTAAACCCATCTTACCCTGGTTCGTGCGAGAAGTACAGGTCATAATGTAGTAAGACTAGAAGTGTAATTAATATATAAATGAATATTTCTGACACTTACACCAATTATTTAGTTCCAAGTTAAGTATCATTAAGAATTTGTGTTATGGGTACTAAATAACGGATAAACAAGTAAATACATAAATAGACTAAATAGACATACTTAATATAGATAGGAAAACACCCAGACCAGAACAAATATTCATATTTATACACTGTGGGTAATGTGGATAACGGTATTATGAATAATGGCTTCCTATTATTTTAAAAATATATTAATACCCAGGTGTCATTCGATCAAGCAGTGTACTTATTATCAGTCAATCCAAATATTTAATAGATTACCAAACGAGTTAAAAATTTTGCTTTATAAGAGTAACTTCAACTCAAGAATAAAGAGTTTTCTTTTAGAAAAAGGTTTTTATGACATGAATGAATTCATTGATAATGGCAATGTGGGTTAAATGTTAAATATAATTTATTTTATTTTTATGGTATGTGCCTTTTGATTGTGAATTATTGTTAGTTAATTAGAATAATAATGATATTTTTTTTTATTACACAACTTAAATATTTGTATTCGCATGTGATTTGTATTTATAGAAATGTTCCACACAATGTATATTGTTGAGAATAAATGATTGAATTGAAAAATTGAATTGAATTGATTAATATCCAGTAATAGATATGGTATTATGATATGATATGAGTTGATGAATATATTCAGTAATAGGAATATGTAAATATGACCCAAATATAACATCTCTAAGTAAGATGATAATGGGCTAAGATGATTAGGACCATAAGAAATTTATTATTTAATTTTAAAAATGGTCGATATCAAGTTAAACAATTTTGATACAGAATATTCAGCAGCACATTTCATGAGCCACATTAAAAAACTTTTGCTAAAACAAATCAATTACTCGTTTAAACAATTATCTATTCACGAAGCTTTTAACTGTTTTGTCCCATACTTGTTTAAATTACGTCCTGTCCATTATTCATTATAATTAATTTATTACTGACTTTTACCCTGTTGAAAAATCCCCTAAAATCAGTGCGTAAACGTGGCATTAAGTAGGGAAACGAACTGGTAAAATATTCAATGGCAGGAGTCGCGAGGATTTCGTTAGTGAAATTATTTAAGTACTCATCTGCCTATCCCCAGCTGACTTGGACAGGACCTGGCCTCAAACCTTTGTCCCTTGAGATGACCAAATTAAATTTATCTCTTGTGAAGCTTAAACAGAGTTTTTGCTTGCATGAACAGGTTATAATTTTTTTGGTTTTAGGTGCACTTGTAAGTAGTAATCATGAATGCAGTTATTCTTCAAATGTAGTTGGGACTAATACGGATTACCTAGTACTAACTTAATCTGAATATGTTGTCTGGGTCAACATACGAGTGTAAGGGGCCGAAGCCAACCTCACCTGCAAGTGGTGCACCTGCCGATCAACAAAAGAGGCTAAGGCGAACATAACAATTGACCTGGCGGGCTACTAGGTGCGACCAAAGTATAATTGGCGAAATGTGGGCATATTATGCCTCTGCCTACCTCTTCGAGGAAACAGGCGTGATTGTATGTATGTATCTCAGAACCACTTCAATACTTTGTCATTCTAAGTAGCACGCGAGTTTAGTAAGTTGCAAACTTACTACTTATAAACGCAATAATTAGTGCTACTTGATACTAAAGTGTTCAGCTACTTCCAATGCCGGCTATAAATTAAAAAGTAAAACTATAAGCTTGACCAAAACCCTTGCAAAATTTGCACGTTATTTGTCAAATATTGCTTTGTCTAATTGAATAAGTTTTTATGTATGTAAGTAAATTTAAATAAGCTGGCTAAACAACTAAAATAACATAATAAGGACAATTAAAATCACTTGGCTTCGACTGCCGCGTAACATGCCTGCTGTCTAAAAAGAGGTGTGAAATAATTTCTTTACGTCAATTTCTTTGACTCATCATCACAGCCCATTAACGTCCTACTACTGAGCACGAGCCTCCTATCACATATCAAGGTGTGAGGGTATTGGATCATATTCCACCACGCTGACCCAGTGCGGATTGGTGGAGGCAGGTGTATGGCGTCCTGCTGTTAGAATTTTTCAAGCCGCCCATTAGGCCTCTAACATGGCTTAACGACTACCACATTTAGTGATAACCGAGACCAACGGCTTAACGTGCCTTCCGAAGCACGGAAGTGCTCGATATCAAATGCCATACAAACGGTCACCCATCCAAGGACTGACCTCTGTAAACTCTGCTGTACTTCGGTGATCGTTTCCGACCACCGAGCACCGCAGAGCTACGAGCGCGTCTTCTACGAGAATTTCTTTGACTCCCGTGTCGTAATAAAGATTAGATGTAACCACGTGGGTCCAGTTTTGTGTAACGCATCGATACTTACTGGAGATAAATATTTTAACAGTCAGTAAGAGATAGCTAAGTTATTGAAACCGGCCGTAAGTAAGACTCACGATACGTAGTAGACAAATATTTAGGCAAAAAACAAATTTATGACCAGTACTGCTGCAGTGCAGGTACATGTTTCATGCCCGTTTTGTAATTGGAACTGCAAAGCATTGACAAAAGACTAATGGCTTCAATGCTACGATTTCTCTGATCTTGGGAAAAGTACGATTTTAGGCAATAATTTTACTTGTGATAGGTAAAATGATAATACTTTATTTTAGGTAAAAATAGAAGTTAATATTTTTGTATAAGCTAAGTAAACTTTTACTTTTGGTCCTAATAAAAACAGCCTACTATACGATCGCTAAATTTCTTAGTGATAACTGATAAGGAAATATTAATAATAATAATTTTATTTGCCTGCAATGTATATCAATTTGACATTAAATTAATTATCCTACAATTTTAATTATAATTTGACTTTGAAGTGAATAACTACATATACTTTATTTTTTGTTCGAATAATAATGTAGTTATAATATTAATTTTATTTTTATATTTTTCTTTATGAACTTTGCTAGCCATTGACAGCAGAACATTGTGAAACGGGTACGTATACCTATGTTATAGCAAATAAATAATTATATTTGATTACTATCTTATTTTAACTTATCAAGAGGGCCGCAGGTCAACATTTGACCCTTAAGTCGCTGCTTTAGTGTAACTCCTTATTTTTCTCCTATATATTTCCAAATATCTTTGTCGTAATAATTATAGCAGCTTTTGTAGAAAGATGCCAATCCAAAGAGACCCATTTTGCATTCAGCCAATGAGTCACAGATACGTAACACGTGTTCCCTAGACTCCTCTCTTTCTCCAAAAATATTGCTATAAGCCAGGTGGCTCTTTAAGATATTTCTTTTGTTTATTTAAAAAAAAAACAGGAAAATCCGTCATTTTTAATTTAGCTGTTCTACGTTACGATAAAATTCTCTGGAGAAATTAGCTATTACAGCTTTACATATTGTTTATGAATTAATTAATCACATTCATTTTTCAACATTTTCCGCGTGATTCATTTATCTTTATAATATTTCAACTTATAAATGCCTACTACTGAGCATGGGCCTCTTCTCAAAAATCTAATTTAGAGTGATTCTGGCTGTTTACACCTGAAGGCTGAAAATCGGCTGGAATCTCTTTCTGGAAGTGTTTTGTACATAACATTGTTTTGTACATAATGCTCGAGCTACTTCGTAGTCTTAGTTGAATCGGAGCTTTTAGGACTAAATCATATAATTATAAATTGTCATTCACTATTTGACCGCTGCAACACAGGCCTGCGAGTCTAGTGCAAGAAGCCATAGTATACGTATACTAATACGTATATACGTATATGAACATTCTTGTCACAATTTTTCTGCTAATAAATATAATTATTATAATCCCGCCTCTTAAATACAATTGGCACGTAAAGGCAGTAGTATGGGGTTCTGCTTTTTGAATATTTCAAGTTACTCTATGGACTTTAACTTGGCTGTACGACTACAATATACGAGTAAGTATAGGTAATTGAGGTCCAACACGAAGATTTTACGAAACGGTTACGAGCATTAAAGTAATATAAAAAAACAATTTTAATTTGATTTTTTACAGAAGACAAGAGACCGTTTGCATTGGTACAAAAAATAATCATCATCATCACTAGCGCGTTGCCGACCCAGTAAAAACTATTTTTACACTAGTGCGCTAGTGATGTACCTATCTTACTTTTTTTTTTTTTTTTTTTTTATTATCGTCTGTTAAAAAATGCTGCTTACGCACTGTCTCCCGGCCAAAAGGGAAAGACCGGGAGGGGGTGTGGGGCTCACTGCAGCAGACGCGACCACCGCAGTCCTACCCACTAAAAAACTTCAGACGACGCCCACCGCTGTTGAAAAGGGGCGAGGCACCAGTGCCCGGGTTTGTAGCTTCTGGTACCCCGCCCGCGGCCAACGTCCCCCGGATCAGAACCGGGGAGACCTCCTCCAAGATGGGCCCAAGATGGGCCCGACCGCCTCTAGGATACGGCGCCTCGAACCTTCGGCACCCTCGGCACTCGTCAAGAGCTGCCGCCGCCATGCGCCCAGAGCCTGCGTCTGAGCGTCTCTACGCCATCGCACCACAGTGTCCGGTGCGGGGCGGAGACCCTGGCTCCGGGATTGCGCGCCACGCCAAAACACCGCCGAGAGAACCTCGGCATCGAGGTCCCACGGAAGAGAACCGGCGAGCGCGCATGCCACCTCATGGGAGATGGTGCGATACCCCCTAGCAACACGAGTCGCCATGACTCTCTGCGGCCGTCGCAGGATCCGTCGATGGCGACCCGATACGGAGCTCGCCCAAATTGGGGCCCCGTATAAGGCTTTGGATCGCACCACCCCCATGTAAAGGCGACGGCAACTGCCGCCACCTCCCCCGAGATTGGGGAGCAGGCGAGATAGAGCTCCCGCCGTGCTCACTAATCTCGGTCCTAGGTGCCGAAGGTGAGCTTCGAAGTCCCATCTGCTGTCGAGAAGGACGCCGAGATACTTCAGCGTGTTCCCGACAGGGATGGGAGTTCCTCCAATCACAATACTGGAGCCTAAAGGCGGCCGCCTCCGGGGACCATGAAAAACGATAGCCCCGGATTTGTGCAGTGCCACCTCAAGCCCCAGCCGCCGTATCCTCTGGACCACCGTCGCGACGCCGACGGTGGCCAAAACTCTCGCATCCCGGAGGTCAGAACCCCGGGATGTTACCAGAGTGTCGTCGGCGTAACAGACCACGTTCACGCCGTGCAGATTCACACAGCGCAGAACGTAATCATATCCGATGTTCCACAGGAGTGGTCCCAGGACAGACCCCTGTGGAACACCGCACACCATACGCCGACGACAGCCTCCTCCGCCCATCGTTGGGAAGACTACCGCCCTCTCCGACAGGATGTACCTATCTTACCTACCTAACTACCTACGCCTTTCTTTAAGAGCTCCATTCTGTAACATTGCATTAACTGCACTGTTCCGTTAAATATTTATCTTTATTTGTTTTGGTCTAGATGTTTCCTATGTATATTGGGTATATATTACATAAATAAGAATTTACATACGGTAATTCGTTATTTAGTATCCATAACATAAATAAGTAATGATCTTATAACTAAATTAATTAATAATATTTGGTGTAGTTTTAAGATAATTTATTTATTTGAAGATAATTTATTTAAGTGTACCTTCTCTCTTCTATGTTTCACCATAAAATTACTTACGCGATGGCAAACGAGACAAGATAAGTCGCATATGTTCCCTTCATTGTATATTAATAGTGGTCTATACCCCTAGAGATTTAGTACCCATTTTACCGGGTAGGGGTACCTTAGTGGATCACCGGTGCTCTAATGCCTGAAATTGCGTTAATTCTATAATGTAAGTGATATTTTCGCTTTAAACTATTTTTTTAAATATTCAATTGTTAATGTGAATAATATAAAATGTTTAGTCCCATAGTTTAGTAACATAGTCCATAAGTTGTACTAACATTTTGAGTCCTGGTGACTTGAATAAAGAATATTATTATTATTATATAGTGCTATTTCATGCCAAACTAAAGAAAAACTTGTAATAGATCACCTAAATGATAAATATTAGGTAAACACTTTCCGAACGAAAGCGTTGGAACCAAAAACGTACCGTGTTATCTTTTACAGTGGCCTCTGAGTAAACATCAATAATCCTTCAAACTGTTTCCGTAGCACTTGTGCCACGATAGGACTCGAATAAAAAAATAATATGGTGCTTAAAAATTTTCGAATTGAGCATAGAACGATGTCTAAACAAAATTAAATAGCGCGAAAACAAATGACTCATCACATTCAGAACACGAATAGACAAGCTTTAAATTGAAATAAATTTTAATTTGGAATTCCTTGTTTTTGAGATCAAAGTGGCCAGTTCGATAAAACGCCAATTTCATATGTAAGGACCTCATAACAATTTATTTGTAAAAAACTTTACGAATAGAATAAAACTTAGACCAAGACATTTTCCCATGATCGTGAGCTATGGAATAACAAAATTATAATAACAAACGATAAATAATGTTAAAATATATACTAATATAATTGTACCATCAATTTCGTCTCCATCCATATTTTATTCAATCGTAATAGTACTTGTCTATAAAAAGCCGTTTGTCTAGAGCCGATCAAGAGTCTATAGTTGATGTAGCTTGGGTAAATACACGGGTACTCATGTTCAAGGATTGTCTGTACGATCATTCGTCTCAAATTGTATCGAGCGACGTCTAATGACACTCAGTGAAGTCCCCTAAGTCATTTTACACAGACCTCAAGTGTAATACTCTTAGTAGTTATCCCTTATGAATGGCGAGAGATATACATAGTAAGCTGGTTGGTACTTTATTACTAACTAGTTGAACGCTCTCGCTTTGGTAAGTCCTTATTACATATTGATTTACATTAAGATTTCGTAGGGATTCCTAATTTGTATAGTAAAATATATGGCCTCGGAACAAACTTAATACAATAACACAACTGTAAGCAAAAATTTTTTAACAAAATACAGCGTGTTTGTCGGAGTCCCCGGTAGCTTAGTAGTTAGAGCAGTGGATCAGTTATCAAAAGGTCTTAGGTTCGATTCCCACCCGGTTTACCGTAGACGAGATTTTCTAGTAAAAAATAGTTTTATGGCTATATATAGCATTGTAAATGAAAAAAAATACGATGTAATAAAGCGAGAACATAGCACGTATCTTCTTGGCGGGAAAGTGAAGCGTCATGTTTGCAGTTTTGTTTTTTTTTTTTATTTGTGATATTTTGAACGTTAATGCGTAATAACGGTGGATTATTAACCGTTAAGTGTATGTGAATATACATGAGTGTTGGTAAATCAAACAAAGCAGTGCAACATCACTTTTCAAATTCTCCTCAAGGAGTCCATGTGAGATCTCAGTATAGTCCCACATCTTTACTGAGGACTCAAGGGGCTTAGGGGAGGGTATCTCATTTACCATTTATCATCACCCATTTTCATTTACTATGAATTATATATTATTAATATATCACTTACTTGACACTGGCTAGATATGCTAGACGCAAGAAGCCATTATTTAAAAGAAAAAAAATCTTAGAAATGAGTGGTTCGAATTAGAAATTCATATTGTGTTGGATAGTCCATTGATTATGATAGATTTTAGGCTATGTAACATAACGACCAATATCAACTGCATCAATGAAAAATGTTAAAACGGTATTTATTATTCTATTCTTGTGTGCGCTTCAAAAAGAGTTGATGGAATATATTTTATGAAAGGATTTTTCCTGGAATTAACTCAGTTGAAACTGCGAGTTCAGTTTATGAAAACGTACGGTGTTGTTAACATAGGTTTCACATATTTTAATTTCTGTAAAAAGTACCTAGTACTTTTTTCATTAAAAAAAAGCCCAGGGCTGAACTCCCAATTAACTGATCATTTTGTTATTATATGTTGCGTTCTCCAGTCGATTATGAATGGAATTCTATAGAAATCAAAATTTGTTGACAATCATGTCTGTATTTCAGAGTTTGTTTTGTTTTCCTTATTAACAATGGGAATGCTGAGGGGTCGGCTTGTCACATAATCTATATTGTTGTCTGTTGTTGCTGAAAACGATTTATTAGACTCAGGAACTCATGCCTTTTAAATTATA
This sequence comes from Musotima nitidalis, assembly GCA_949126915.1. NCBI lineage: Eukaryota > Metazoa > Arthropoda > Insecta > Lepidoptera > Crambidae > Musotima > Musotima nitidalis. The sequence continues at coordinate 9,319,320 of OX421422.1, forward strand.
TTCGACATACATTCATCTATCACGCCTATTTTCCCGAAGAGGTAGGCAGAAGTATATAACCTGCCCACACTTCTCCAAAAATAATGATCGTGCCACATAATAGGTTGCGAGCCTATTGCCGCTTACCGGGAATTTTATGTTCGCCAGAGCTTCGTTTGTTAATCGGCAGGTACACCACTTGCAGGTGAGGTTGGCTTGGGATCCTTCGGTGTTGATAGGATCCCTATAAAAAGTTAGGACATATTATCAACATTTTAATTAAAACTAAAACACACCCAGCTATGGTATAGCAGGTAAGTGCTCGAAATTTGAACCAATGAATCTTTCGAGATATTTAGTGTGCTTACTTTTTACTTTACTTTTTAACCCCCGACGCAAAAACGACGGCGTGTTATAAATTTGACGTGTCTGTTGTGTAACGGATGATCCGATTTTAATGCGGTTTTTTTGTTTAAAAGGTATATCAGTCGAGAGTGTTCTTAATTATGTTTGATGGAAATCGGTTCAGGTCTTCAAGGTCATCAAGGTCGTTTGTTAGGTGTGATAGGAATATTACACGCTCAGTTTGCTTGCAAGCATAATATGTGGGATCTGACATTTGAGACACTAATGTCTTCTGGAACCACTGAGCTGGTCTGCTGTTAGGGCACGAAGATAGGGGACGTAACCCTGGACTGCCTTTTAGTAAACACATCGAGTTTGGGCTCGTTGGATTTTTCTTAACTAGTTCTATGAAGAACCTATGTATTAACAACTTAACTAGAGATATTATAAGTATCTTTACCTTTAAAAAGTATAAAATATAAAATTAAATTAAAAAATTTAATAACTTCCAAACCAAAAAAACAGAAGCTACCTTTAAAAAGTAAAAAAATAATAAAAGAAAATTAATCCTAAAGTACCTATATGTATAAGTATGTATTAATATAATTAAAAAAAACTTCACGTTGGGGGACCAGCATGCGCATGAATACTCCGCGCCGCCGCCGCCACCCGCGTATTGTACAAAATAATAATAAGTCTTAGATAAAAGATAAGATAGGTAATCATGTGACACTAATTAATTAGGAGCGGTCCCCCAATGCGAAGTTTTTTTTAATTATATTAATACATACTTATACATATAGGTACTTTAGGATTAATTTTCTTTTATTATTTTTTTACTTTTTAAAGGTAGCTTATGTTTTTTGTGTTTTTTATTACATCAGTAAATGTAGAGGAGATTTTTTTTTACACAGACATGTAAAAACCTGTTGCTATTCATAACATTATAATGTAATGAACATCCACAGCCTCAAATTAAAACAGTCATAGATTGAAATTTTAAATTAAGTAACAACGATCTTAAGGTCTTGTTGATACTGATATCATGTAGATGGCAACCATACCTTGTTGAGTATTTTATATTTATTCAATATATTGCAAAATATAGAGTGTACTAAATATGAAGTTAAGCTGTAAACCATATAATATATATCATTGTGATTATCAGCCCGATGAAGTGGACTGACATTAGGCCTCCCCATAAACTTCCAGAGTGACCGATTGTAAACTGCCTTGCATCTATTGTAATCCTGTGACCTTTATCAGATAGTCCGTTTATCTTGCGTATGGGCGACACTAGCCACGCTTTTTGTCGTAGAGTCTTCCTTTTAGAACATATTACACATATTGACGACTGATATGGCGTGGAGGCGAGTATACCCGCACTCCGCTCCTTACGTCGTGGGTTCGATTCCCACACAGGCCAAATCTTTATTTGCTTATTATTTATGAACATATGTTCTGTTGTGTGTATGTCCTATGTATATTAACTACATATTTACCAAAATAAAGTATTTTTGTATGTTTATCCGTTGTTCAGTATCATAACATAAGTTCTTAATAATATTTATTTTGGACATAAATAATTGGTGTAATTGTCAGGTAAATATTTATTTATTTATATACGTATTAATTAGCAGAAAAAGTTACAGCTTTTCTTTTTTAATAATATATTGACTTGGCGTTACTTTGCGAAAATCTATGGTAAGCAAGTGATGGGTTTAAAAATAACTCTGTCATCTGAGCTTACTTCAAAATGCCCTATACAAGTCCGAAATATTGCGCGAAAATAGTCAAGTTATTTTTTAACCATTACTTGCTTATAAATGATATCTGTGAGTCAAGCTTTTACCAAGGTGTCCCTTATACTAGAAGGATAAAAGTTAAATAGGTCAAGTTCGGGGAAAGCGATCAGTAAATTTATTTTCCCGGCCGGTTTGACGAAGAACGAGTTGAGTCTATACTTTGAAATAAATAGAGGAGTTTGTAAATATACAGTACGACCAATGATACTCGTAGGAAATTAATAGAGTAAGAATGTTGAGTCTACATAATGTTGGGCTGTTTTTACCATTAATACTGTGTCTGCTTTCCTTCTCATTTCCAAAGAGAATATTGCCTATAGCATCTAGCTTCTTCTTTTTTAAATTAATGGCACTGTGTCAACATGGGTAGTGACGACAATTCAGCCAGACTCGTATGATGACTTTACATGTGAATAAAAGAAATGAAACAAAAGAGAAGCCTTTATTAAGAATTATAAAAATAGTTATAGCTGCATTACCCTAAAGTAATGCCTTTTGACTGCAAAATTTTAGTTTTGTGAAACTTTAACAATTGTTATGTCCCTACTTATGCAGTTAATGAACAAATCTTTCTTTCTTTGCTAAATGTTAAAAGAGAATTAAAGTTAGGCTAAGTTAAGAATTAAAGTTTGATGTCATTATGTCTAATAAATTTTATAACTTCCAAAAAAACTTTACGAGAAAAAATTATAAGTACTTAAACTTTTAACTTTGATAAAGAATTATAAAAAAGTATTTAAACATCTGGGACATTCAAAAAATAGTAATTAGTAAATAGTATTAGATGACAGGATTGATTTTAAATATAATAAAATTCAGAACTTATTTTATATTCGTTATTGACTTATGTTTTTAAACTATTATTGCTTTCAATTTTATCTAAAATTTGGAACATTTGCACTTATTACCTATCCGATCTAAATTTCAGTTCAAATTTTGACTAAATTAAAACTATTGAAATTTTACACCGTTTTTACTAAATGATATTAAACACTGTATTTTGTAATCATAAAATATTATATTTTACTTTTCCTTCTGCGTCACTAATGTATGGTGTGGTATATAAACTAAGGTAAAATTTATATCAGAGTAATAAAAAAAGTCGGCAAAAAGTAGTGCCATTTTTAATGCAGCGTTTTATAATGAAAAGAAGTCCGGTCAGCTGTGTATAATTAAACGTGAACTGAGAGAATAAAATTAAACGAGGTCTCACTTTACATTCAAGTATAATCCGTTTTTACACTAACTTTTACTCTTTCTCGTACGATTAGCATGTTAACAACATTCTTTTTGGTCTGTGGGCGATGCTTGTGTATTTCTCATTATAAAGGACAGGCAATTTGCATAATCATGCTCCATATAAAAATGTTCATTTTCCCAGCCTACATTATTTTCAATGTCTACTCTTAATAACTAGGTGCTACTTATTAAACATTATGTGGCGTTTATATGTTACAATAATAAATATTTTCTGACAATTACATCAATCATTAGTTCCAAGATAAGTATCATTAAGAACTTGTGAACTTGCGAAATAACGTATAAAAATACATGAAGGCATACTTGTTATACATAGAAAAACACCCAGATCAGAACAAATAATTATGTTTATTAAATATTATACACACAAAGATAATATGTCCTGTGTGGGAAGCGAACCGGCGACCTCATGAGCCGAGTGCGGTTCTACTCGCCACCATGCCATATTGGTCGTCATATTTAATTTATAATATTATGTATAATTTATAATATAGGTCTCACTGAAGAACTCGGGCCTCTGCATACACACTAAGTTGAGATATTCAGATCATACTTCATCAGATTGGTGAACTCAGTTGAATAGCATCGCGGTATTCAATTTTCAAGCCACAAAATTCCTATTTAGAGTTCCTACTCTAACTTGGCTTAACGACTACCCTTATAGTCATTAGCGGGACCAACGGGTAATCGTACCTTCAGAAGCACGGAAGCACTCGATATCTAAAGTCATTGAGACTTCTGCTTAACTACTGAGATCTTTTCCGGCGATCTAGTACAGCTAAGCTACGAGCTTAATAAATAATTCCGTTTTCCAAAAATAATAATAAATATTTCTGACACTTACAACAATTTTTTATTTCCACGATAAGTATCATTCAGAACTTGTGTTATGGATACTAAATAACGGATAAAAATAGATAAATACTTTCTCATTTTTTGTAAATACATACTATTACATACTTGGTATACATAGGCAAACACCCAGACCAGAATAAATATTCGTATTTATACACACATAGATTTGTCCTGTGTGGGAATCGAACCCACGACCTCAGAGTGGAGTGCGGGTATACTCGCCACCACGCCATATCGGTCGTCAAGAATCAAAAATGAAGACACTATTTTCAAAACCTTCTGGTAATGGCAGCCATAACTTGTGTTATAATTAATATATAAAGCAGAATCCCCAGAGCGTTGCGTTTAGCATTTGATTGCTACATTCGCCAGACTTTGAGGATTACACAGTTTGCACACTCAAAGGCTACGCAGATCAGCCGTATAAATTACATCAGCGTATTTAGCCATCTTGTTCTGGAGAATCTCTCTGCGTATTGTGCTATTTGTTTGATATATTACTTAATACTGTCAGGATGATTTAATATCTGGCCTCCAAATCTAAGTACCAAATTGACAATTATATTTTTTCTAAACTATAATATAAAGTAAGAGATATAACATTAATTTGTTTTTAAAAGTATATTTTTTGACATTATGCCTTACTATGTTATTTAACTTTAAACAAAGATAAAATATATATAGTTATTACAATGTTAAAAGTATGATACATAATTAGTTCTGATGGCCCGTGTATTAGGTATTCATGATGGAAATTATGCTGTGTGCCACTCTCTTTTATCTCACGGAAAGTCGTAAGAGTCGACGAAGAGAAATCCTACTGGATGATGGGCAGAAGCGTTATTCTGCGTACTGTCTTAAACTGCGATCACCAACCCACCTGCCCAGTGTGGTGATTATGGGCACATGCCCATAATCACCACACTGGGCTATATTACACTGGGCTCTATTGGGGAGGCCTATGTTCAGCTGATATGATGATGATGATGGAAAATGAAAATAGTTGTTTATTAGTTATTATAGCAACGGTTATTTAAAAATCTATAAGTTGATTAAGGTTTTTTATTTATAACCAAGTGAAAGCAGTTCAATTTTTAATATTTACTTTTATTTCTCGTATTATTTTAGAAATAGACGTGCATGGGAAATTTTCCGAAAGTGAAATTTTGCGACTGAACCGTTTAAGTGTTTGCTTACTTTTTTATAGATTTAATTACTCCGCATAACTTGATATTTTTGAGCAGCACGTGGCGCCGCGGGACTTTATTATTAAAAACATATTCTTGAATTTATTACCGTTAGCTAGAGGCTATCTGTTTCAATGTTACCTTTTGATAATGAGCGTTTCGTGCGGTTTGAAGAATTCTATAGGAGAAATACTTGTCTTCGCTAATCTGCGCTGGGTCCCAAAAATTTCTTATTATGACTCATTTTTGCATAGGTAACTCTATAACTATAAGTAACTCTATGAAAGAAAAATAGTTGACCAACGAAGATATGTCACTAAAACTTTTTTTTAACAACATTATATCTTATGTTATTATTGGTCTGTTCCTTAATAATAGAAATGTCTATTTGAATAAACATTTGTTTAGAGAAATTAATGAAATACTCGGTACTAAGGTGCTAAGATACCAACTATTTTTATTTAATTATAAAAACTGTTTAGAAGTAATTTGTAGAAGGGTATGTTTCAAATATTGCTTTCATTTAACGGCCCTTCGTCCTAAAACATCTTCACTGAAATGTAAATTCCTTGTTGATCTATTAATAAAACTGTGCCCGGCAATCAGTCCTAAAACAATAATATTCAAAATTGAATGTTGCCTGGTTAATAGTACAAGTATTGTATGTTAATATTATAAATGTAAGTTTAGATTAAATTGAGTGGCATTCCGAAAGTATTTCTGATCTTTTGTTTTTAATTTCATATTTATCATTTACAACTTGTAAAAAAAAAAAATACCTTATTGTCTTTAAGAGAGAGTGGCTTAGGGCTTCCTTTCTCCATAAACTAGGTTAGAAGGTTTGAGGACATGTATCATGTCATCAACACGTGAAGCCGATGCACATAAGCGAAAGCAGTATTACCCTGTTCTTAGTTTTATATTTAAAGCCGTCCAACAAACTAAGCTCATCTTAACAACTGCTACTGAAATTGACAACCGGAACCAACAACTTAACATGGCTTTCACGGAATCAATTCATATCAAATGTCACATTAATGTGTCTCCAATAATATGTAAAAATGGTCAAATCATCTCTTTATAGGCATTCTTTACGGCAATGACAGTAATTTTATCTATAGCCATGTGTATGCTACCCGAACGCACTTCAGTGGGGATGCACACCTGTTCTGTCAATACCATTTAATTCATTAAATTATAAGATATAGGTTTTTTAAGCGAATATGTTAAGATAACTTTGTACTCCACATATTTACAAATATAAATTTATTTATTTGCCAAAATATGTGAAAGAAAATATGGTACTACATTATGGTCTTTCGACCGAGTCTCAACACATTTACCATTGTGTAGTATGCAAATGTCAGTTATATAACTATTAATAATCAAAAATGAAGTATCTAAAATTACACAAAACAATAATATAACATAATATACAACAAAATATAATACATGTCAAAATTTACATTGCAACAAAATGCGGTAAGTACCTACTTAATAACTATTAATCTTAAAGTGTATCTGTCAAAAAATCACTTTTGTGATAGTAACATTTGTTTAGTTTTTTTTTTTTAATAAATGATTCGTAAAATTGTTTTCGGAGGCCATACAGAAAACGCTATAGCATAAGCGTTGTGTGGCTTGTTTGTATTAACTTACTGCCTAAATCTTTAGTTTATGCTTTGAATAGTTTTAATTTAAACCACTTCCGTAGTCTAATTAGTACCGCGTTCCTGAACGGTGAGCAAACGTCAGGCTTGACCAAAAAACGCCGATTCATATTTCCAGTTAAGCAGAAGTTACCTACGAGCGTTTTCGTTTAAAACTTTTAACAAGTGCTGAGCACACGTCTTGGAAACATTATCTATCTTCGAGATAATATAAAAATCGTCTCTATATATTTCAGTATTGATGTAGTTTCAGTCTAACTTTATATTACTTAACAGAATATGTTACTAATAGTGTACTTGCTTATAACATGATGCTCGGAAAATAACTCTGAAGGTAAGCAGTTGAGTAGAACCAAAAACGACAAATTAAAGTCAGTGACGTTTATTCATATTTATTAGGGATTTATGGTAGGTTTATCATTATGCATAAAAGAGGTAGGAAATAAAAAAAAAAGTATATTTTTAGATGAAAGTGGAAAGGTAATGAAACTAAATTAAAAACAAGTCATGATAAATTATTATCTGTTTAGTAAGTAGAAAATTAAATAAAAATAGACACTAAAAATTTACCTGTTAAAAACTTAAAATTAGACTTTTTTTTCTAAGAAGCTTCCAGCTTCGAATAAATAGCTACTATTACAACAAAATGAAACGCTCGTAGCTCTGCGGTGCTTAGTAGTCGGAAACGATCACCGAAGTACAGCAGAGTTTACAGAGGTCAGTCCTTGGATGGGTGACCGTTTGTGTGGCATTTAGTATCGAGCGCTTCCGTGCTTCGGAAGGCACGTTAAGCCTTTGGTCCCGGTTATTACTAAAATGTGATAGTATTAAGCCATGTTAGACGCCTAATAGGCGGCTTGAAATATTCTAACAGCAGGACGCCGTACACCTGCCTCCGCCAATCCGCACTGGGTCAGCGTGGTGGAGTATACCCTTACACTTTGGTATGTGAGAGGAGGCTCGTGCTCAGTAGTGGGACGTTAATGGGCTGACATGATGATGATGATTACAACAAAAACTTAAAAGAATTAAATGAAATGAAAGGAGTAAAAAAGTTTTAATAAGTGATGAATCATCATTTCGGCATCCTATTTCCTAGCACGGGCCCCATCTTTCATGGACTAAGTTTAGAGAGTATTGAATCATACTTCACCACGCGGCCCCATTGCGGATTGGCTGAAATGTTTTGCCTGCTAGAGTTCGATTATTTTGAGCTATCTTAGATGGTTCGACGGAAACTTACGTTCCGAAGTCACAAATTAAACTTAAAGGGGCTTATTACAAAACAAGATCTAAAGTTAAACCAGGTTTAAAACTAGTGCTGTCACTGTCTTCATTTCGTCAAATAAAAGTAATGCATTTGTTTTGTAATAAGCCCCAATATATTTATGAGAAAAATCCTAGTTTGACGAGCTTATACTTACTATATTCATCATAGCGCTAATTTGTGTAATTTGATACAGGCAAACAAAAAAGAATAACAATACTATAGTGCCGACATGCTATGTGACATTGGTCAATTATTACTTCAAATTACTTTTTTGATAGCAAGCACCTTCTAGAGAAATGCTATAAATAAACTTCGATGAAGTTTGAGGAAATATGATGCATCACCCTGTTCAATATTCAGCGAGCGATTTTTTAATAGACTATCAAACTGAAAGTGCCAGAGTATTAGGTAGACAGAATCATCTTATTGGGAACGTTATGAAAAATAACGTTAATCTTAAAATTTGTACAAAATTAATATATCTAAGTGGCAATTCGTTTTTTAAGTCAAAATACCAGGTGTGGAACTGTTTACAAATCGATAGCATTTATTATTTACTCGAGGTCCGTGAGGTTACATACATACATGCGTCCACGCCTGTTTCCCCAAAGTAGTAGGCAGAGACATTTCGCCAATTGTATTTTTGGTCCCACGTAATAGATAGCGAGCCTTTTGTGTTCGCCAGAGCCTTGTCCGTCGATTGGCCGGTGCACCACTTGCAAATGTTGGTTGGATCCCTTTACACGTATGCATACGCATTGTCAACTCGAACTCCGTGAGGTTATGAGGTTGTAAAAGGTCACTGAAGTTAAGTGGAGTGTAAAGAGTTTCATGGATCCATGGCTACAGTGGCCTTTAACATCGAGTGCTTTTCCATATGTCGGATGGCATGATAAGTAGTTGCTCCCGGCTATTCAATGCAGTGAAAGAAAAATAAAAAGAAGACAAGTTGTCAGGTCGGTTCAGGTTAAAAAGTTTTAACAGCAGTCAACCAAATGCTTTCCGGGGTTCGCGAGGTAATGTACTTATAAGATTTTGTATACTAGTTGATGCATTGGTTTCTTTCATTTCAATAATTTAAGATGTGTTATGAATATGATACGGCATAAATTTATATTCTTTCTCTCTTATCAACATTTGGACTTTTTATTTTGTCTACATTTTATTCCAATTTTCAAATAAATTTGTCTAAATTATTTGAAAATTGATTGTAACAATATTGCAAACTAAACTAAAGAAGTATTTTATCATTACAAGCCTGTAAAGTACTAACAAAACAACAACTATCGTGCCTATCGAGCTCATGCTATCACATTGCATTGTGAAACTAATTTCAAATTTATTTTCCAGTCTGTTTAATTCTATTTTACTTCATATACCTATTTTGTTTAATGGCTAAAGTTAAACTAGAAGTATGAAGTTCAATATTACGTACTTAAACTTTCAACTAAGGCTGCGGAAAGCGTCATATAGTGGTTTGTATTTTTTCAAAATAGTCCTGATATTTTAATGTTTGAAGTTATACTATCTATTTTAACGTCTTTTCCTGTGGGGATAAGCAAAGATCACATTCTTCCACTTGCTACGATCCTGGCATACACTCTTAGCTACATTCACACTCGTTAAACTTCTCATACACGCTAGTCGGTTTTGGGTATTTTGGATCTGTCTTTTCTCCAAAACCTTCCCCTCTCAACATTTCCATTCTTAAACTTAATAATCTCGCTTAATTATAAATTAACACTTATAAAAAACGTTATTAATTAAAAAAATGTTTAAAATGATTCCACACGAAGATAAAGTAAAGATAAAAACATTTGAAACCGATGAGCAAAATATGAATGCACTGCAAAATTCCGAGCATCGTGATCCCATTTCTGTTTAAGTTGCAGTATAGCCATCTGCCGCTGAAACCGATATTTTTCTCTAGTTCGTGCACAAAAACAGGCATCCGACGCTACACTGTCGCGCCGTAGCAAAACAAACTGCTCGCATAAATAAGGAAATTGCATTCATACATAATTTTCATTTATTCTTGAAGTCGGAACGTTTGCGCGCGAAAAGTTCGGCAATAATAGTAGGACGTAAATCTTTTGCGGCGGCAAAAGTTAAACTGAACAAGAAATATAATTTCTATAATGATTTACTTGTACCTACTTCACGGTATGTGAGAAGCATATTTATGACCTTTTATGGGTTTACTACGTGGAATTGGCCGCAAGTATGTTTAAATACTCACGAAATATACATTTTATCTGATAAAATGTTTCTTATTTATGTATATATTTTTTTAATTATCATACAATTAATTGTTAGTTTACTGCGTAGATTTGGCTGCAAGTACTTTCAAACAATACGTAGTATGCATTTGATCTATGAAAATGTACATGTATTATTGGACGACCGATATGGCGTGGAGGGCAGTATACCTGCACTCCGCTTATAAGGTCGTTGGTTCTAATTCCCACACAGAACAAATCTTTTTGTGCATGAACATGAATATTTGTTCTGGTCTGGGTATTTCCTATGTATATTAAGTATGTTTGTTGTTAAGTATCATAACACAAGTTCTTTATGATACATATCGTGGAACTAAATGAATGGTGTAATTATAAATAGGTCTTTAGTAACCATTCGGTCTTTAGTATAGCATGGCGGGAAAGTGAAGCGTATTGTCTGCAGTTTTGTTTTTTTATTTTTAAATTTGTCATATTTCGAACATTAATGTGTAATAAACGTTGGATTATTGACCGTTAAGTGTTTGTGAATGTACTGACATGAGTGTTGGTAAATAAAACAAAACAGTGCACCAACACTTTTCAAATTCTCTCAAGAAGTCCTTGTGAGATCTCAGTATAGGCCTACATCTTTACTGAGGGGGTTTAGGAGGAGGGCATCTCATTTACCATATATCATCTTTATCACCACTCATTCTCAATTACTGTAATTTATATGTTAGTAATATATCTCTGACTTGACTCTGGCTGAATGTGCAAACCGCACGAAGCCATTATTTAAAAGAAAAAAATATGTAATTGTATTAACTGTGTTTAACTTGAACTTCATGCGTTTTGTGAGATATCCACGATTATTTTTGTCGTAATATATATTTAGAGCGAATTTTGTCGCAAACAGAAATACCTAGTTACAGAGGAAACAGCAAAAACTACAAATCGCTGAAATAAAATAGACCAACAGTGCCAGAAAATAATTATAACAAACAAAGGTAGTGAAAATAACAAAACATACCGGCCGGGGACGTCCATCTTCAAAATAGGTAGAGTTGAAACAAAAGGAAAGTGTTTCATTCGTGACCATTCCCGTTTCATTTCTCCCTCGTTTATTAAAAGTGGCCGTGAGAGTTGAAAATATTGGCAACATTACGCCGATAAGTAGACCACCTGCTCCGCGTCTATCGGGAATTGATTATCGTTTTTGTACGCTCGTTTACACCTTAAGAAAAACAACATGACGCTTTGGTATAATATTTCGTGAAAATGTTGTCTTTGTCTTTTTTTTTCATGTTCAAAATACATTGTTACTTTACAAAACTCAAATTTTTTGAACATAACAAATTTGCGAACATACATTATATTATCGAATATATATCTACTGTGATGCAACCATAAATATGTAATTTTTTTTAAACATTTCTCTGAGTGAATCTCTGGACTTAAGATTATAGATAGCTCTTATGGCGCTTCTGTAGTACGATTATATTACGTATGTCCTCATGTATATTACTGTAGGTACTATTTATATATAGGAAACACGATTGAAATCCCAGTACCATTCCAATCGTGACTTGAAATGGTACTGGGATTATGGGCTAAATAAATATAATGCGAAACAGCCAGGCCACAACTTATTATACTCGTAACCAATGTAATATTTTAGTAGGTTTTAGCCCGTGAAGGGTTGATCCTGACTATTCCAGAGTATGAAATGCTACTGATTACAAATGAAAAATGTAAACAAAAACTGTTTTGTTTTTTCTTATTTGGTGCTAGAAGGCGTTGTGTGAAATGTGTTATTATATGTTATATGTAGTTAAAATATGAACTAAATGTAATCAATCAATGTATAATAATACTCAAAATAAACTGTTCTATTGGTCACATATTATTTAGTGTAATATATAGTTTAATATTACAGCCGATTATTTAATGTCATTAATTATTAAACAACGGATTTTAATATTATAATAATGCAATGCATCCTATACACATTATGTCTTAATGCATCAGTACGAAACCGAACAGATTAGTACGCGTGGACCCGCATACAATCAGACAAACATTAATAAATATAAACAGATGGAATTACGAGAATGGAGAAAATGATAGAAGATATGAAAGAAATGTGTACTGAATTAGTCACTAAACAGAATGAACAAAATGGAAAAATGAACTCGTTACAACTGGCCCTCGAGGATATACGGTCCCAAAACACAACGATCAGCTCGCAAAACTCTGAAATACGAACTCAGAATGAAAACATTAAAGAGACTATCGAGTTCCTGTCAGCAAAATATGATGATGCTCTGCTGGAAATCAACGACTTAAGGGTGGAATGTAGCAATAATCAAAAGGTTATAAAAGCGCTTGAAATGAGGGTAGATCACTTAGAAAAGCAACAAAAAGCGGCTTCCCTTGAAATAAAAAATCTACCATCGTCGACCCCTGAAACTCGTGACTCTCTTACGAATGCTGTACAAAAATTGGGGCAAATCATCAATCAATCCGTGAGTGCATCGGAGATAAAAAACATCTTTCGTTATAAGAGCAAATCTGAGGTGCTGGGTTCAGTCCTAGTAGAATTTACGTCGGCAACCATCAAAGAACAGTTTATTAAGTCGACCAAAGACTTCAACAAGCACAATAAGGAAAATCGTCTGAACACATCCCATCTAGTAGATAGTGGACCTAGGCAACCCTTATATGTCAATGAAGTACTGACGGCTATGACAAGACGCCTACATTATCTCGCCCGAGAGCTTACGAAGGAATTCGGTTACCATCAATGTTGGATTGCAAACGGCAAGGTGTATATTCGTGAAAAAGACGGAATGTCCAGCCGCCTCATCAAGACTGAGGAAGACATCGCGAAACTCCGTAAGAAGAAATGACTATCACTTTATCTACCATTGCATGCCATCTTTTTGCTAGTTCTGTTAATCCTAATTTTACTTTATACTATTCCATTAATAAATAACAATAACTCAAAAAAATATCAATTACACTTACACTGTTTTATACAAATAAGTCTGTTACTAACACAAACCATACACAGCTATACACAACACAATATTCAAAACATACACACAATCACGTTACTCGCACCCTTTGCCCATAACACACACGAACTTAATTGGCTGCCACACTTTATAAACAAACGCCAACTATATTTACTATCGTACCTACTCTGTACCCGAACTTTATTATATAACGCTCAAATTATAAATGTCAAAATGAAAATAAATAGTAAAAACATTCGATAACACACAAATAAACCTAAATAATATAGATGCAGTCTCGGTGTCGGATGCTTCTATTTGTGATTTGGATAACTGTACTCCACCAAATCTTATGCCTAATAAAACACTTAAAATCCTTACTCAGAATATAAGAAGTATAAACAAAAACATAACGGGCTTTATGACCACACTTGCTCGTACAAAACTTGACTGGGACATAATCGAATTAACTGAGTGTTGGCTCCCTAATACCCATAATATTCCCGATTTGACGAACTATACCTATTACTGCACCAACAATAATCATACACAAAATGAAGGTGTGGTCGTCTACGTGCACAATCACCTTCAACTAACTGTGGACGAACCGTCATTATTAGAATCAAACTGCCTTCAAGTGACAATCGATCCGTCAACCGTCCTTTTAGCAATATACCGTCCACCAGGTTACAAAGACTTAAATAATTTTCTGAACTCTCTTAATTTTATCTTAAATAGTTTATCTCAATACAGTAACATAATTATTACGGGAGACATAAATATTAATATACACGAACAGTGTCATGATTCCGTTAAAAATACTTATCTTAACTTATTGGCTTCGCACGGCTTGTTACCTGCACACACGATACCTACACGGCAGAATGCATGCTTAGATCATGTTATACTGAAAACACGGCTACCTGCCTCGACTCTGGTCGCCCATTCTGCTCTAACGGATCATGATACGGTTATGTTTTTCTTGTCGAAACACTTGCCTAAAACAATCGTAAAAAAATATTCCACCCGTATTAATTACAATCAACTAGATGCAGACTTGAAATTACTAGATTTTAGTGAACTATACAATACTCAAGATCCCCATGTAGCGGGGGAAACAATTATTCGGTTAATAAGACAGGCAATTGACGCTAACTCCAAGACTGTAAAACTTCCAAATCGTAAACAAATAATAAAGCCATGGATTACGCCTGGCTTACTTCGGCATCGAGACGCATTGCACAGAAAATTTAAACAGGCGCCTAATAACGAGGTGTTAAAGATTTCTTTCACACGGTACAGAAATTATTGTAGTAAATTATTAAGAAACATCAAAATGAAATATGAAAAAAATGAAATATTAAAAGCGGGTAAAAATCCTAAACAATTATGGTCAGCCATAAATAGTATATCAGGCAGATCGACAAAAAAAGTCAATGCGTCTTCAAACCTACTGGCCTCTTCCGGTACACCACAGAAATCCATAAATTATGTAAATGACTTTTTCACTAAAATAGGCGAAAAATTGGCTCAAAATATAAAGCCCAGCCCAGCATGTTTAACAAAAGCGAACCTTCCGGCTACGGCAAAGTCTATGGTTATGCTTCCAACTGATGAGGAGGAGGTAAATATGATACTGAAATCACTTCGTAATAGCTGTAGTGTAGGGTGGGATGGGATATCCAGCGACCTCCTGAAAAAACATGAAATCGCTATTGTGCCTCCCCTGACGTATATATGTAATCTAGCTCTCTCTACGGGTAAGTTTCCCAATGTGTTTAAAAAAGCAATAATCCATCCGATTCACAAGGGTGGGGACAGTTACTGTGTTAACAATTATAGACCTATATCTGTGCTCACAGCTTTTTCCAAAATATTAGAACGGGTTATGAACAAAAGACTTATGAATTACTTAGAAAATAATAACCTCATTGCACCGACACAATTTGGGTTTCGCTCTGGTAAATCGACCTCTGACGCGGTGCATGATCTCACAGTCTACTACTACATAGTCACAAAAATGGATAGTGGAGATAAAGTTTTGGGCATATTATTGGATCTCGCAAAGGCGTTTGACACAGTCTCGGTTCCGATCCTTGTGGATAAGATGGAACGTTTGGGAATCAGAGGACTGCCACTGAATCTCTTTAAAGATTACCTGAGTGGGCGTACCCAGAGAGTGAAGGTGGATGAATACACCAGTGAAGAGCAAACGCTTACCTACGGAACTCCGCAAGGTTCAGTCCTCGGACCCACACTCTTCCTCATCTATATCAATGACCTGGGTACGCTCAATCTCCAGAACTGCAAAATCGTTAGTTATGCTGATGACACTGCACTTTTATTTGGCGCACGCTCCTGGGATGATGTTTACCTGTATGCACAGTCAGGGTTTAACACGGTCTACAAGTGGCTACAAGACAATCTACTGACCCTAAATACTACCAAAACACAATACATGACATTTTGTCTAAAAAACAAAGAAACCAATGCATCTGATGCTATTGTAGCTCACACTTGTACAGAAGCACATGTAGGTAGTTGTGATTGTGTTACTCTTACTAAAACAGGCAAAGTGAAATACCTTGGCATAATAATTGACAGTAACCTTAGATTTCAAGAGCACATAAACACCCTTAGCAGTAGATTGCGTAAGTTAATCTACGTATTTAAAACACTAAGGCATGTAGCTGATAGGGAGGTCGTGAAATCAGTCTACTTGGCTCTTGTCCAGTCCTTGATTGGGTACTGTATCACATGCTGGGGTGGAGCGCCAAAAACAACCATACTGGAACTGGAAAGGGCTCAGAGGGCTATTCTAAAGGTCTCATCTTTTCGACCATATCAATATCCCACTGAGCTCTTATACAAGGAGAGTGAAGTCCTTACAGTGCGACAAGTATTTATACTTCTCACTGTATTGAAACAACACTCTCTTTTAGTCTATGACCCGTTGCTATCTAGTGGCAAAAGAAGGTATAACCCAGTACAACGTCATCGCATACATCTTAAGACTACCTTTGCTAAACGCTTCTTTGGCCATTTGGGTGGCTATCTTTATAATAAAGCACATAAATTGCTAAACATCTTTAATCTCACAAAATATAAATGCAAGAAGAGGCTTACTGAATGGCTGTTGAATCTGAACTATGATGATACTGAACACATACTTACTATTGTGGTATGAACCTACGTTACCATTCACAAACATTCATACAATACAAGCTCAAACATACACTCGTCATTCATGTACAAACTCACACTCGACAGACATATACAAACACGCGCACACACCTTCACACGTACTCATACACACTAACATTTTTTACTAACATTGCCTATTATTAAATTAAAAAAATATATATTTGTTTAAAATATCTTCATATACAGATGTTGGATATCATGCTACGTTGTAACGCTGTAATACATAATATAAGAAATGTAATTGTTAGGGGTGGGAACCTGGTGTCCTGAAATACAGGCCTAGAGCCTAGCTTAGGCACCAGTCTCCTACAATATAAACTTGTCCAAATTTTGTACACTAATTAAACTGTTTGTTCCAAACTGTATATTGTAGTGAGAAAATAAACATTTATTATTATTATTATTATTATAAATACATATGTATACACACATAATATGTCAGAACTACAGTCACTAATGTAACTCTATCAGCACAACCATTTATATATTACAAAGTTTTCCTAGTTCTGTACATAATACCAACTTAACATTAAACGTAGGAACGGAGTACAATCGTAAAATAATTGTAAAAGATAATATTATCAACAATCATCACGATAAAAATAACATTATGCCAAATAAGTATGTAGTTTATTCGGCATAATGACTATACACAATAATATAGCTAATAAAAAATTAACATAGTATAGATACCTAGCTACTTAACTTAATCCGTAGTTCTGGAGTACTAATTTTTTTACGATAATGATCTGCTTTTTATAGTCATCAAATTACAACTTACGAATCTGTCACGATAGGTGGCAGCAGCACTATACTTTCTAATTTTATTAAATATAACAATTATTATTGTGCTATACTTAATAGATCATCAAGTTAAATCAAACTCTTTTAAAAACAATTTAGGAGTCATCACAAATACTAACCTACTAAAGGAAGGTTCATAGAACATTTATTAATAAATCAAACATAAACTTACACCTGAATATGATCGGAAAATAATAATACCAACATTTAGAAATATCAATCAAAATCTTAAAATAAACATTTATTATCTTAGCATCAAAATCTTAAAATCCTTTTGAAAACAATTTCTAAAAAGTCTTATTAAATAAGACTTCCAGAAATAGGAAACATAAAGTTTATATGAATAAGTACAGTACCTACTTGATTATTTCAATGAGGAATCAAGTATACGCCTTTTAATAATTTAAATTCAAGTTTAATGTAGGCAAAGGCTAATAGTAGCATTCGAATATAAATTTTAGTTTATAATTTCCTGACACGCTCATGTGATTCGGTGGTCGAGATTGTTCCTGCTATTTTAACTTTACCTTGTCGGTTGCTCGATGATGACACTAGTGTTCCACACAGTAACGAACTCAAAGATCAGATACAAACTTCACCTAAAGTAGTAAAATATATATAAAGTTCCGTCGCAAAGTAAGTAAAACAGAGCAAGATTCTGCGAATCGCCATCAATTCTCTTTGAGTTTACCGATACGACTATGTTTCAGGCAAATATTTGTTCCGAGGACTGCGTGCTTGAGAAACAGTATTTACATATAAAATTGAATGTTTCGATTGCGGCGTACCCTAAGAGACAGAAACAATATCAGTCTTGTATTACAATAATAATGCATTATAGTTAGTAATAATTAATGGTATTAAACAATCGGCTGTAATATTAAACTATATATACCAAATAATATTTGACCAAAAGAACAGTTTATTTTTGAGAAATATTATACTTTGATTGATTACATTTACATACTTTACAGATAGTTTTCCTTTTTCTATGTAAAACATAAATTTCATATGAAATGTAGATAAATAATGTGTCCTAAATAAAAGTGGAATATAATAACTTCTAACACATTTCTCACAATCCCATCTAGCACCAAATAAGTAAGAAAATAATATCAGTTTTTGTTTACATTTTTCATATTCTGGCACTTCACGGGCTGAAGCCAACTAGCGCGGTCAAGGTCCGTTACTGAATCTACATTTTAGTATCGGTAGTTTTGATATTGCAAGCAAAATAGAATGATCGATGAATCTCTGATCCATACATACAGACACATTCACGCCGGAATCCCCATTGGATAGTCAGGGGCATATTATACGCCCACATTTCACCAAATATATTGTCTGTCCCAAGTACTAGGTTACTATTGCCGCTTACCGGAAACTTTCATGTTTGCCAGAGCCTCGTCCGTTGATCGGCAAATGCACCACTTGCAGGTGACACTGGCTTGGGCTTATAAGATCTTGGTAGGATCCCTATACACCCAATGCTGATTTTTTTATTAAGAAATATTATTTGAGAGATCTTGGAAGAGGGTCCACATCAAATCGATTTTTGACATTGAAGCAGACGGATACACGCGTTGATATGTTTTTTTTAAAAATACTATATTGAGTTGTACACAAGCTGCCAGTACTAGTATAGTAATAATATGCTTATGTGACATTGAAGCAGACGGGTAAAAGCTTTTACATGTTTTTAAAAAAAAAAAAACTTGATATAGTTGTACACAAGCTTTAATAGTATAGTAATAACAAAATAACAGGGTACTCTAAAGTAAAATTAAGCATATTATTAATTAGTGGTAATCACTATTGTACAATCGTATAATTAATTGCGGAACTACGTTAAATATCAAAATTTTATGGGCGCAAAATAACGTTGGTTGAATTATAATTAGCGGTCAGGCGTGAGTCGTGACGTTGCTTAACACTGCATTTATAATTTACGTGCTTTTCTGGAACGCATGTACAATTATATTTTAGCATCAATATTTTATAGGCATTGTTTACTGTATAACTGAATATAGGGGTCTTTTTGACGCGTTTACTGTTATTTTTTATTTTATTACTCTGGAATGCCGAAATAAAGTAAGAATAAAATTTTCATTACGTTTTTCTTGACCAATCACGGACGAATGGCAGTCAGATGACAGGCAGTTTAGACAATTTTAATCTCATATTTATGTGACTGTGATATTTATGCGAAGCGCTCGTAGCTCTGCGGTGCTAGGTGGTCGGAAACGATCACCGAAGTACAGCAGAGTTTACAGAGGTCAGTCCCTGGATGGGTGACCGTTTGTGTGGCATTTGATATCGAACGCTTCCGTGCTTCGGAAGGCACGTTAAGCCGTTGGTCCCGATTATCACTAAATGTGGTACTCGTTAAGCCATGTCAGAGGCCTAATGGGCGGCTTGAAAAATTCTAGCAGTAGGACGCCATACACCTGCCTCCGCCAATCCGCACTGGGTCCGCGTGGTGGAGTATGACCCAATACCCTCACACCTTGATATGTGTGAGGAGGCTCGTGCTCAGTAGTGGGATGTTAATGGGCTGAGATGATTTATGTGACACCAACGCGGTGTGTAATCCTATACGGAATATAGAAATGGACCAACTGGCTGTTGCAGTATCATTGAAATACCTCTATGGGATATTGGATTGAAAGAATTAAATGACTATATATAGAGAAGACTACCTACTGGGCACCTGCCGTAATCATCACTTTCAAATAATTCAGAATGACAGGTGATTAGCCAAAGGCAAGTTCAGGATGGGCCAAAGTAGCCGTAGTGCAACGGCAGAGCGTAAAATTCTTCTCGAATTTAGGGCGTCGAGAGGTGTGCACCGTTTTATACTCATTTCCCAAGCGGAAAGTGCGCCTATTCTCGACTTTGTTTTGCTTTCCCTAGCTCTAGCTAATTCACGCTTGATAGCTAACTAAAGCAAGCTATCATCAGTCCTACCTCATGGCCATTCGAGCGAAACAAAGACATGGCCGCAATCAAATTTACACAAACAGGTCGCTACAAGCTGCCTTATAGCCCATATTCGGCGCGTCGTATAGTAGCGTTACTTTTGAAAAATTCTACCACCGCATGTCTTGCTCGAGAGCCACGGCCGACCACGTGACGCGGAGAGATCTACCTCTCACCATTCGACACATTTCAACCAGGGAAATCTGTGCTAAAAGTGACTTCCAAAAAATCCCCTTCAAATAGTCATAGCAGGGACTTCGCCACCACAAATGGGCGTGAGGTTATGTATGTAATTCTTTTCGTTGTCTTGTACATAACCGTTGTAGAATCTCTGCACCAGATTGAGCTAAATTAAACGTTAGATAAAGAGAAAATGTGAACGAAAGTTTTTGTTACAAAACAAACCTCAAAGGAATACTATGGAGAACAGTTATTAATTCATAATTGCAGAGCAGGCAGAATGAGCTCGTTAGGAGTGCATTTTCTATGTTATCTTCATTACTTGGCACGTGCCTCGTTCACAAAAGTTATAAAATAGAATCTAGAAACTATCGAATACAATATTTTTGGTCATTCGAAAGACATCACGAGAAAAAATACTTACAATAAACAATTTTTAAAAAAATCAGTACCTATTTATATTTGTCAGATCGTAAGTAGCTTAATTATAAACTTTTAAATGCATGCTTATTATATCAGTTAGTATTGTTTATCAAAATAAACATGTAACAAAAATAAATGTTATATATTTGTAAACATATGAAAATACTGCTATGTTGTATTATCATTTACCTTGAAATAACTGAAAATGTATAACTATTCAGGAGCCTACCTACATTTAGCAATAAGCTTGTAATAGCTAAGAGAGAAATCAAAGATACTGTCACACAGATGGGTAATGAGCCGGCATGCAATAAAGCTATCTTCCGCATTTGTTAGCCGTGATGGATTTGAGCACCGTGACATAGTAGAAAAAGATAAGTACGATATCTTCACACGTACGCATCGAACACGTTTATATGCAAGCACGGCAGTCGTATGCGTTGTCTCACGCAAACACAGGCTTTATCGCTGCTAAAAGTGCGCCTGTCGTGGGTGCGCCAGTCTTGGCTACGCTGCCATACGTGAAACTGTCCAGGTACGCTCTGCCCGCGTTGCTTAACTATTAGATGCATTTATGACAATTTAATGAAACCCCATTTGTCACAGTATTTTAGCAAATAAATATTCAGACTGAATGAAGAATAATTTAAGCGACAGCCCTATGTGTTTAGGCTATAATTGCTTGCTTGGGGCTCGACTTTGCCTACGTATTTGTTTCTACTGTGTCTGTGATTAAGACCCTGGCACCCTGACCACTGATGAGCTACCTATTAATCCTGTATTGGAAATCTATCCCATTATTCATTTTAAGAATAGATTGATATAGAAGTTATTTTTATACCTTATAAACCTGGTGTGATTGATAAATGATGTATAGTATATGACCAACCAGCCTTTTTTGTTTGTTTTACGTCGGTAATAAAATGCATTTTCGCACTGCCTTCTGAGTGTGTGGCCGACTTCTCGGAGAGTCCTTGGTTAGACAGCAGGGGGCCCCTGCCCCCGCCGCCTAAGACCCTCCTGATGCTACTGGACGGGCCCTCTTGGCCCGCTCGCTGCGCCCTCCACAGGTCCCTTTTGGATTCCCTCCCAGTAGTTAGCACTAAGGGCACCCAGAGGCGCCAACCTCTGGGTGTTACTTTTTCCCGGCCTCAGCCCCACCTAGAGGTACTCAGACCCCCAAGGTGGAGACCTGTCCAGAGGGGATGACCATCCAGTCTGCGGTGACACGAACACGACTGCGGTCTCTCGTCTGAAGAAAGGTAACAATTATAGAATATTTATTTTATGCTTTATGCTCTTATGAAAAGATTTGATCCCACTTCACCTTGTTATTTCGTTTAAACTCCCGACATGTGAGAGCATTCTGCTAGTTTAGTTGCGAGTAATAAAATTTTAGGTATCCGGACGAGTTAAACGGATTTACGTATAACAACTGCTGTCAGAGGCGACGGGAAGCTCGCGGACCGGGCTTAATTAGCAAAGAGGTTCGGATATAAATTCAAAGCTTACACTTTACCCTTTACTGCATTGTTTTGGGGTAGCACTTTCAACAAATGCACAGTTTGCTTCCAATGTTTCAGTTCTAACATATTATTATTGTTTAAGGAAATTAGAACGGAATCGTGTTGCTTGACAAGAGCATTGAAATTTACCGTGTCGTAAAATAAACTCCAAGTAATATAAACTGCGTTGCCAAATAATGTTTGGGATGGTATAGCTAATCAGCTACTTAGGCCAATGCCTATCCAATGGATAGGTTTTAGGAGAGCAGGCCGCATTATTAGAATTGCTCACATCAGGAATGATCTGACGAGCTTTTAGGCCAAATTCCTTTCCCAATTTATGCTTACTAATCTCGAGAATGGTTCCCTAATGTTTAGCCCTTTGGCAACTATGCTAATTGAGCATTAGGGTTGAGTTCTTGTTTTTAAGCTGAATGCATGGTGGTATTTTGTAAATCTTGAGGACACGATAAATATAACACTGCGTAAATTTATTCGAATATTTTACTATATGCTTTTGAGTTATGCACATTCTAGCATTATTTGGCTCATGTTGAGCCCCAGACTCCGCATTAGATGTTCAATTTGTATTGTTGATGCGCTATCATGTAATTTTTTGAGTAACAGTTTATTACCACTAATACTCCTCTACGCTTTAATGATTAAGTCAGTTGCCGTTCGCTGCTGATCATACCACAACGGAATTTCATATAAATATTTGTAAAGAAAAGA
This sequence comes from Musotima nitidalis, assembly GCA_949126915.1. Lineage (NCBI taxonomy): Eukaryota > Metazoa > Arthropoda > Insecta > Lepidoptera > Crambidae > Musotima > Musotima nitidalis. The sequence continues at coordinate 9,342,754 of OX421422.1, forward strand.
ATTAAAAATAAAAAGTTTTTCCTGCAGTAAGATTTTGTAAACAGTAAGTAGGCAAAAAGGGCAAATCCTTCCTAAGTGAAGGAAAACTTTCGCATCCAATAAAGTCAATAATCGTCAATAGTCGTTTCAATAAGTAAAGAAGGTTCTACTTTAAAGTTAAACATAGTCTCACGCCACGTCTCACATCCATTTAAGATATAAAATATATAATATAGATATATATAAAAAAAATCAGGCCTTATTTAATTAATCTCATCGCAACGAGTTACACATAGTTCTTGAGATATTTAAGTTTATAACTATTATTGTAGCTGGTTTTGTCATATAACGATAAAAATAATTTTGTTTTTTCAAATTATGTAGTATAAATAAAATAAAAAATATAAATTCATTGTGATAGTATCCCGCTTAGTTGGAACGAACTGGCACCACCGTTCTGTTCTATTGTGAAGATTGACAATCCAATTTACCTAGCATATTTACGTTACGCCAATAAACCTTTATAGCACAGTGCGAAGCGTTCATAAATTTTAAATTATCGTGTTTGCTTAATTCGACGGCTCTAGAGATCTCGACTCGCTAAGCCGTGTGTGTTAAGGCGGGGCTATAACTCAAGAAAATCCTTTTTTATTACTGTTTAGTTAGGCCTCTGTAATCCGCACTGGTGAAGTTTGCCCCAATACTCCACCTAGGCTTGCAAGAGGAGGCTCGTGCTCAGTAGTGGGATGTTAATGGGCTGTGATTATAATTTCGATTCTCTAAGGCAAGACAATCGTGGGATACTTGATTGTAAGTATAACTATGGTCTATTTGATGGCAATTCCACATAATGTAATCGTGCATTCATGCGTAATAATGTAGGTAAACGTAAAAATATTTTGAGTAAATTGCTTTAATATGGTATTCACTTTCAAACTGTTGCAACACTAAATTTAAATATTTGACTAGAATATTCAGCGATGCATTATTCAGAGAGCAATAACAAAAACAAGTTTTTAAATTACTTAGTATTTACTTATTCCATTATAGTTAACGGTGATCATGCAACAAAAAATATGAGTTATCACGAAAAAAAAGGTTTCAAAGGGTAACTTGCACTTCGCTTGCAAGTTTGTAAGAGGTTTTAATGCAAGTTCTTCGATGTGAAGCGATCGTTGCTCTGCGATCACCGAAGTAAAGAAGAATTTACAAACGGTCGCCCATACAAAGGCCGTACTTCGGAAGGCTCATTAAGCCGTTGGTCTCGCTTATTACTACATGTGGTAGTCGTTAAGCCATACTAGAGACCTCATTGGGCGGCTTGAATATTCTAACAGCAGGACGCTACTCACCTGCCTTCGCCAATTCGCACTGGATACGCGAAGTGGAGTTTGATCCAATATCATATTGCGTATACCCTCCAGATCAGTATGCCTCCTGTTGAACCGAATTACAGGCAAAATTCATTCGTGCTTAGAGCTGGTTATTATCGCAATATTTATTTTTGCCACAAATAGTGTAGCCGTAAAAGAAGCTGTTATTGACTTATTTAACAGCACTGCACGCGCAGTACGATGACTCCTAGCTGGGCAGTACTTCGGGACAGCGGATATAAAATGATACATTTGTGTACATTATGTTATGTTTTACTTCTACTACACTTTTTTGTGTTTTTTTTTTGCTGAAGTCTGCACCAAATTAAATTTCTGAACAGTGTAAATTTTAATTCATATAAGTGGGGATTAGTAATTGACTTAAAGATACTTGGAATGTATTTAGAATAGTTTTATTGCTGTAAATCTTCCTAAAATATCATCATCATATCCTAGCATTATCCCGGTTGCCCCAGACTGAAGCTCACGGCCCTGGGTCTGCTCACTGGTTCAATAAGGCATGGATGAATTTCAGTCTTTACACAAAGCTACTGCCGTCTGACCTCCGCAACCTAAAGGGGAACATAATTCTGTCGTTAAACCAGCTGTCAAAATGTTACAAGGCACTGATTTCCTTATAACGACTGCCATAGATATTCATGACAGCCGGGACCAATGGCTTAACGTGCCTCCTGAAACACGGAGCAATTGATAACATAACTTCAAAAAGCCATAGGTGCGCCACCAGCACCAGGGTATGATACCCTCTGATTTTGAAGGCTATGGCCTATTCCGAAGGTCTCGCCACTGGACTATCGCCGCTCCACTGAAATCTTCCTTCAATAAAATAAATAAATACTCTCTTGACGTACTTAGTTCGTTAGTTAGTTCGTGCTCAGTAGTGGGATTTTAGTCGGCTGTGATAATTATTTGATGTCTGGTAAATTGTTAAAGGTTCTTCCACGACAATTCTTTTAGTAGACGTTCGTCACGAGAATGAGGTTACTACACAAATTCCTTATAATTATAGCACGCTGCTTCGACAATAATTTTGAGAAATTTATGTAGTAAGCTAGGAGTTTAAGTCAGTAAAGTTATGCCTAGTTCTAGATTTAGTGAATACCTCCATAGTTCTAGTTGTAGGAGGCAACTTATCAAGTGTCAGACTACCGAATGAGCGCAGTTGAGATGTAATTAACTATGTTCTAAGCTACAAGCCAGGAAATAGCATAGCTTGGTGAAGAGGTACGGAATGATGTTGGTCTTTAGTCTTTTCGTGGAATTAATAATTCTCTTCTAAATCACACCAATTATTTAGTTTCAAGATAAGAATACACTACAAACTTTTTTGTTTATAGAAAGACAAAATTATGTATTTTAATATTAAATCGAATGTACGAATATGGTTGTGAGTATGTTTAAATTTTTATTAAAGCTTGGATACATTTTGAAGCACTTGCCAACGTCAGTTAAATCTAAGAGGCGCTCTTACTACAATAAAGGGGCAGCCAGTTGCGACAAGAAGTTAACTGACTGTTATTCAAGTAGACTGGTATGTCACCGACCTCTCCTAATGGTAATTGGTAATTACTGCAAAAAATACGAATAATTGTGGGTATCTTCAAATAGTACATGATGTGTACTTTATACATAATGTACTGCCATACTTTAGGCTTCTCGGGGGTCCCGGTTCCAACACTATTAAAGGCTAATTTTATTTGAATGTAGCCATGTACTTACAGGCATGTTTGACATGTACAGTCAGTGTTATGTAGTTGATTACATCCAAAGCGCTGTAATGATCTACACACGTCTCTATTTTCTATAGCTAGAGTAAGAATGTGTTCCGATATATACTGTCGCTTTGGGTGCTATAACAATTTGACGCTAACTGTACATGTGACGCGCCGCATAGCTATGAATAAGTTAGAATTTAAATACTTGGTCATAAATTGCAAAATATTCTTTGAGTCGGTCGGTACATGTATGTGGAATACATGTACCGACCGATGAATCTTAAAGGATAATAAAATGTTATGTAAGTTCGATATTCGAAAATTATTTTTGTTTTTATGAAAATATGAGCTTTTTGGCGTACAGAAAGACAACAACTACAAACGCGCAGGCAGGGTATGTAAATAAAATGGTGTATGTAAAAAATTATATCTGTATACGTTAATCTTTTGCCTAAATGTTTTACTTAGTTTAGGGCTAGATAGCATTGATGTCGTCAATAGCATAGTTACAGTACTCTCGACAGTTTCGAGAAAAACGCGGTATAAGTTTTGTAGCGAAAATATTCCATAAATCCTTTTTTTGTTATCAGATCAAGGTGGCTTGAATGAAAGAGAACAACAGCACCATTTCTCAACACAGAAGTACCGCGTTTTTTGTGTCACTGTCGTGATCGCACTTACTGCTACTATGCTTTTTACGGCAGTATGTTTTATTCAATACCTCAACTGAAACAATTATTGCTTTGAATATATCTACAAAATAGCTGCCGATTAAAAATTACCATTTGATATTCTCGAATAATTATCATTTATTTGCTAGTTGTCAAGTATCTGAGAACAAGTATCTGAGAACAAATAAAACAATATATTTTTATAGGTACTATAAGTAGATACTTCATAAAAAGTTTACTTTACAAGTAAATATATTATGTAATAACAATTGGAAAGATATAAAAGACCACAAAACATACAACAAAGACTTATTAATAGGGAAACTCTTTTCATAGAACTTTTCATTTAATCTGCGTTGTAACATGTCTCCGTAGACAACAAAAGACTTTTACCGGCAAAAATCGTAGAAACACTTTACTTTTAATACAATGTTCCACTACGCCACACGGGTGACCTTTTGTAACTTACAATGTCATAAGATAAAACATTTTAGTATATCTTACTAGTTCAATTGAATCTTTCATTGTTGCATTTTGATATCTAACAATATGTTACTCTTTGTGACAAAAGACGTCTAGAAGATCTATCACAGTACCAAATATTCTGTACATTTACTTTCAGAATAATGCTATAAGCAATATTGTGTTCCGATTTAAAGCGTACTGTAACATAGCTTTAATCATATTCTGTATCATTTTAGTATTTAACATATCCTTAGAGTAAACAAGAATTACCTGACAAGCTAAATAAAAAAATTGTCTCCTTGAGCTCCATTTACCTAAATTTATCTCATGTTTAGTTGGCTAATACGGCCGTTAGCCCACCTGATAGTGATAAATTCAATACGCTCAATGTGTTACATTCAAAGTAAGTGAAGTGCAAGCGTTCAAAGTGAGACTATATCATTAAACAAATTACTGCAAAAGAATAAAACAAGAGATGTTGACTATGACTTGTTTAGCATAACTCAGTGTTGTTCAAAAGGGTAAACTTAATGTAGCTCTCGGCAGTGTTGGAGATTTTAAGTATTTATTTGCTAGTTAAGCTACAGCTACAGTTCGTAAGTAGTGAAATATCCTTGCGATTTGCATGCCGTATGGAATGCATTTTATACAGGGCGATGCATCACGTTGGATCAAGATTACACCGAGAGCGCTCTGACTTAAAAGTGGCTGCAGTAAATTTTTAAACAAGCTCTCAGTGAACTTCCATGAGACACTTGGCAAGCTTTAGTAAATAAAAAAGTCCTGTTTCTTTCTGAAACTTCCTTTGGGTAGCAAATTAATGAATTCTTAAATACATACAGGCCGCTCGAGCGACTCCCTAAATACAGAGGTGGTTTTAAAAGATTCATGAACTTCACTTTCACAGTTAGCGGTTCTTAAATGAGAAGTTCATTTCAGGCTACGTAGAAGCTTAAGGGTACGCATGCCACTTGCCGGTAGATACTGCTTTTATGCATCAAACCTTTTATTTTGGTCACAGATTTAATTTGACAAACACTGTTAACACATTAAAATAATGTCAGCTGATGTTTAAAATGTAAAATATGCAAAACATTTATAGTAATTTTAAGTCGATATTATGTTATACAAAAATGACAACTTTTATAATTATTAGGTTTATAAACTAATGAGAATTAAACCTTGGTGTCAAATTTCTCTCATAGTTTTATTTTAATCTTTATGAATACCTAATAATAATTATGATTATTACAGACACAACGACGGGTCCTACGTATACTAGTATAAGTGCAAAAACACAACTGTTCAGGAGAGCGGTTTAAAGGTTCTAAAGCTTGTAATTTTGTCATTAATCAATGGAGAAACTTGAAATTTTGATATGTTTTAAATAAATTTATAAGAATAAATACTATTTAATTGTTTTTTAAGTTTTTTTTATACTTTAGAAAATAGCATCACTTACATTGATGTTGCTTGTTTTCCTTACTATGGTAGAACCTGTAAACTGATACAAGTATATAGTGTACTTGCTTATACTTATAACAGAGGAAAATTTAAGAATTTTACCTTTTTAACATGCTATTTCTAATCTATTTATTAATTTAAGGATATCATATTAACAATGTCGTCTTCTTTTATCGACTTACAACAGTTAGTAACTCAGTTAGTTAGTTACTCAGTACTGGAAAACGACTTGCAACTGTTTTCTGCACTGTTATTAACCTTAAATATTTGAATATGTGTGGCATGAATTAAACCAAAATTTTAGCTTTTTCAAAATATAGTATCTTCAAATTATTGTAAAAAGAATGGAATCAGGAATCACTTTAGACTTGCAATGATCTTGAATATCTTTAATTTTTTTCTTGCCTTTTGGTAACAATCTGCGACATCTAAGTTTTTTGAAACATTTTGTATATTAGCACGTGTATTACTTCTCAAACATTTAATAGTTTTGTAAGCTTCTTCTTCAAATGCATACTTATAATTTTACATAAATAAATCTTTGGCTTGAACATTGACTTCACAAACCTTATTCAACATAACAAGTTCCCCCCCATGGAATTATTTTTCCAGTTGTCAAAAAAGGAAGGCAAGACCTAAAATCAAAGACTAAAGATTGAGTTACTTCTCGAACAATATACGGTTTTGGATCAGCTGTCGCCATTTTAAAAGTTAAGATCTACTGGAGAATAAATTAAAATATTTCTAGTTTTCCTTTCAATTACTGAGTTACCCTCATTTTGAGTATGACCAACAAAAAGAAATCTATGGGCTATGTTTACGTTTAATTTCCAAGCACAATACATATACATAAGGAATATGATCCGATTTCGAAATTGGCTTTCACAATTATCCGACCAAAATATAAAAGTTCTGACGCCTTGCTGCACCTTTATGCCAATAAAATCGAAAACACAGCTGGCTATTTCATTGGCACCTTTTTTAGCAGTCTGTTCCTCCCAACAATAACAATAACCTTAGAAATCAGCCATATCAACAAATGGAGTAAAATTGCAAAAATGTAATTTTCTTTTGTAATAAAAGTACTAGGTAACGTTTCCATGTGATAAATTTTGAGTTTTTTGCAAGTCGAAAGTAACAGCCACTGCAGTTTTATCTTCCTTAGCCAACTGTTTATTCGTCTCTTTTAATTTCCGAGCCCTCTTTTTTTCGGCCAAATGTCCATTGTGTTTTGATATTTTGTCATCTGTAGGTTTTTCTACATTTTATAACAAAGTAGTCATCATACTATTTAAAATGTCAGTTAATTCCTTCGTAGTTTTCTCGAGTGTTTATTTTAATATATTTATTTACTCATAAATCTATCATTAATTGACCTCGTGAGCGCTTCATTTTTGTAACTTCTTACCACTACTTACTCAAGACAAACCAAATTTGAATATTTTTTAACAAATACGTATTCATTAACTAAAGCGCATCGCAGTTGTACCAGTGTTCAACGTGCTCCCGACTCCGTCGCCGCGCGCATACTAATACAAATGACACTTGTGCTGACGTCTCGCGGCGCACGCGACTACCTACACTGGTGCAAGTGACTTACATTAGTGTAGATGGTCGTGTGACTGAAAATTATGTCACTTACATTAGTTTACGACTTTGTATCTTTGAAATTACTTGATACTTTAATTTAATTTGAACAGGATGTAAAGTTTAGATAATTTTAAGGCTTCTGGTGCAAAAAAACATATTTTGCTATTTTGCTGGTTACACTAGTATATGTAGGACCCGTCGACAAGTTCTTCAACAAAATAACAAATATTTCAATTCTTATACTATGCAGCTGGGTGTTTCTGTTAAAAAAACATGCCTAATTAAACATGATAGGCAAAAGAACATATATTTAACAACTGGAATCTTTAGACTTCGGACTAACTCATCAGAAAGCCCGTTGGTCTGCAAAAGAGCCTTGTTAAAAACGCAGTAACTGTCAATTTGCGAAGTTGGTACAACCGAAACACCAGTAGAACATGCTAACTAAATAACAGAGTGGATGATCAAATAGCTCGAGCCCATCCGCGCTGTTATTGCACTTTTCAAAAGCTAAAAGTTTCAATTCAAAAACGAAACAACGCTCTGTCGGAAATTAACTGTTCGGCAGTGAATGCAGAACTGCCTACAAATATAAACTAGTGGTACGTTCTCGCTTAGCTTTGGTAGCTATTTTGCATCTTGGGTTACAGTAATAATACATATTTCCATTTTTAAGAAGGCAACAAAGGAACACTTCCTTGCTGCCTGCTAGCTGTACCTTTTTGTCTAATTGTTTAATTTTAGTATGTTATTGTTTGATTTTATTCTTTAAATGTTGTTTTACTTTAGTTTGTTTTGTAACGTATTTTGTGCACGTGTCTACTTTGTATATGTTTTTTCTTTTTTTCGGTCTGCTGGAAGAAATTTATTTTAGAGATAAGCAGTGCCGTTGTACATTTCTTTCATAACTTCTATCTTTGTGTATGTTCCGTATGTGTTATGCACTATTGTTATTGTTAAATAAATAAATAAAAAATATTTAAGTAGATATTAAAAAAAACTGTAAAAGTACTTTTTTAGGTGGCTTTCAATAGCCAGCCTATGGTCGCTTCAAGGACAACATCTATTTTACATCTTGGGTCACAATCATAAAATTAGTAGGGATTTTTTAATATTTTTTTTTAATATTTAATAATTTTTTAGGTGGCTCTCAATAGCTAGCATCTGGACGCTTGCAGCATTAGGGGCCAGCGCGCCACCAGCGCGTTGACGACATTATAAATGTATTTGAATATTATCTAATCACTCTGTTTAAATATTATCTGATTAATTTAATTATTTTTGCTGAGTTATCCCGTTTTGTTTTATTAGGTAGTTTAGTTAATTTAAATTATTGTAATTGGTTCTTGTGTAAAGCGGTGTACTTCAATTAAAGTAAAATAAATAAATAAAAACAGTTTCACGACCTTTTTGAAGAGCCCCTTGCTATAACCTCTTGGGAAAATCTCGCCAGGGAGCTCGACAACGCAAGGGTATACGGCAGAAAGTTTCTTATAAAACAAACCGTACGTGTACCCGTAATTTCTAAGGTGTAAAGATACCCTGCCGATGGCGAGCGGGGCGATAAATATGTCGTAAGGGTTATATAGCATTCTAATAGTAGAAGAATAATCAAAACCTATCTAGTAGTTATTAAGTTTATCCGTAACGAATATGCGAGTAAATACGAGAATACCAATCATTCCTCTTGATAATATTAGTAGTAAATGTTATTCAATTGATACATGGATACAAATTTCAAAATTGATTTACATTCTGGTGATTTTTTTCGTGCTCTTATATTAAAAACATTATTGGTTCCTTTAATGAAGCTTAAATGCCGAAAAGAAAACTTTTGTTGTTGCGTTCTTGTTTTAGACTTGTTCTTTGTGTCGAGGCTTACTTATTTAAACCAGGAAGGGGACTATCTACGGACTGGCCTCACATTTTCGTTTTATGCGTAAATTAATCAAATAAAGTTATGATCGCCAAAGGTAGCAATTGCAGAATTTGGCTTTTAAATAGTTTTCTGAAACCATTGAAAATTAATTTTTCAATCAGCGCATTACATGTCCACTTTATCATAATTATCATTAACGTCCCATTACTGAGCATGAGCCTCCTCTCACGAACTTAGGTGAGAGGGATATACCATCTTCTTCTTTTTCTTCTCAGCATATCGGTGTCCACTGCTGAACGTTTGCCTCTTGCATGAAATCCCACAAAGTTGATGCGGCGTTCCTGTTCCAGGTCGGCCCTGCCGTCTTTCTTATGTCGTTTGACCATCTCTGGTTTACTATATATAACCATTATATTAATTAATCCATACGATTAGGATTTTATATCCAAGATTACAAAGAAAACAAATACTCCTTAAGTTTCTAGTAGGCAGGAATATGTTTGAATATAGTAATCCGCAATATGGCATTTGTAACCGAGCTAAGTAGCTCCTGTATATAAGAACAAGGAAGCAGCAATTAAAGGCTCTGAACACAGGTGAACACGGAACAAAGAACACGTAATTTAGGCTATAATCAACGTGCAGTAAAAAGTCGCATTAAAGTGGCTCTAGTAAAACACAGGAGAGGCAAAATGAGCTTCCAAAGTAGTACCAAACTCTTTTAATTATTCCTCCTTGTATAAAATTTGGCTGGCTCGTGCCCCGTACAGTATTAATGAAATTGGAAACCTAAAAAGCCTATCTGTCTCAATTTCCAATATTGACAAAAAAGTGTATCATGCAAATGGTGGGTGATAAATTAAATTTATTTATGTCAATGTATTGATGTAGAAATAAGGAATTACTGATATGATTTAAAATCCTCCACACAAGCTTAATCGATATGGAAAATAATTTAAAGGTATAGGTTCTTGCAGCTCAGATGATTATGATTATGATGAGAGATGTCTGACTATTCCTTGTCTTGAGCGGGCAATAGAAAGCAAAGCGACACAATCTTACATACCATGCAATTCAATTAAATGAAATATACATTATGTGGAACATCAATTAATATACAAATTAAATGCGAATATAAATATCAAATAATTCAGAGTGTCTAAGAATTAATTTACATAATTTTATTTTGACAATTGAGGATAAGTTAGGGCGCTTTCCTAGTAAATCGTGACGACAGATTATCGAGTTGTGTAAAGCTTCGTGACTTGTGTATGTACAGTACATAGATATGTTCATATACAGGACGACACAATTAACTGTCGTCCACGAAATTAACTTTTGCCAAGACGTGATTGTCAAGTTTAATGGAAACTAGGAACTGCTAGCACGATGTCATAAAACGACTAAAAATCGTCACGACTTTCGTAAACCGTAAAATTGTCGTCATGGTCTTATGGGAACTGCTAAATACGACAGCCGTGCAAAGACAAAATATGTAGACGACACAGAGAAGATAAATATTCATTATAATGCTTTAGACGACCGTCGTCCCACGATATACTAATCGTCACGACATAGTGAAATTTTTTACCTGTTCAATGGTTGTAAGTTCGGCCGTCTTGAAATATTTATTTAAATTATCTAGATAGCTATAACTAGGCGTTTGTTGATTTGTTAGAAATATCTCTCTTATTAGACTAAAATGTATGTAATATTACTTTTGAGATTGCATCGCTGCAGTACTTTAAAGTATAATTATCACTTCTATTATTCTCTATAGCTGCCGCGACTTCTTAAGTGCTGTTCCATTGTTTTGTTCAAATCTAGACCATTTCAACTTGGGCTTTGTGTCTTTATGACCTACGCCCCCAACTCAGAATGCATGGCGGTTGTTTTATGAAGGTATAAAGTAAACACAACAAAGTAATGTTATTTGTCATAAGGAAATTTGCTATAAAAGCGAGTAAGAGCGTAAGAGTTTTATATTGTTGTAGGGTAATGAAACAGCGGTTATTTTTGTCGTGGTTCATGGCACATTTTAAAACCAGTGCAACGCTTTCGAGGATTAAATATATGGGCATCAAAATGTCTAAGTAATCATATTTTTACGAAGGATTAAAAACCACTGGTCCTTCGACACGAACACTAAAGTTAATCAGCATTTAGGTCAGCTCTGAATAGTGTCATCCCTTCTCATCTCACGGAGAGTCGTAAGTGTCGTCAAAGTGAAATTTTACCGGTTGGTGGGCATATCAGCGTTATGTTGCGTTCCCTTGATAGAATGTAATCTATTGGGGATGCTAATGTCCAGCAGTGCACTTTATAAGGCTGATATGATGAGGTCAGCCCTTGGGGAGGTGACCATTTTGAATGCACTTTGATATGGAGCGCTTTCTAACTCTTGGCTCTTGAAGTCGCCAATTCGAGTAACCCTATGGGGTGTTCATTAAGACACTTTATCTATTTTAGCTGCAACACTCCTTACACAAGCCTCTGCCAAATAACTCTTGGTCCTGAGTCAGGAGACAACCAGAGGGACTACGTGGTCTTTTGGGAAATAGAGTTTGACGCTTACACGCCAAGGTTGAACCATTTCGCCAAAAGGCAATAAAGAAGGCAAGAACACTATATTTTAAAATAATATTTTTTTGACAATTGAGCTATGTTTGATAAGGGCATAATTATTTCTACAGTAAACCTAGATCATCTGCGTCGAATGATTAGATTACATTACATCGGGGGACAAATTGTTAGCAAAACTAAGAGAATATGTTTACTCTTACTTGTACCTTACAATACAATACTACAATAAATGTATCTCTGTATTTTAACATTACCCTTGGAAACATATACATTGGGTTGGTTAGTGGTGTATTATGGACTACCTAAACTAGGTAAATTTAATTACTTTTGTGGCAATCAAAAATCTGACCCAAAGTATTGTAAGCCAGTATGACATCTCAGTTGTTGGACAGACTGGTTTTAAACAAACGATACTTTAAATCATGCTCTACCCATTCCAACCCGCGACGAGTCCACCGAGGCGCAATATCAAGTTTTTTTTTAAATTCAGATTCATAGCTGCCTGTTAGCAGCTTTTGTTCCATCAACGTTGTGAACTCTGTCTAGTCATTTATTTTTAAGTTTTAACGAACACAATTGATTTTTTTTAAATTACATTTCTAGGCATTGGTTCTCTTTGTGGCAGAACAAGACCAAGTATTGCTTAATCTGTAATTTAAGTGCAGTTAAAAAAAATATTTCTAAGTGAAATGAATTTTTAGTTCAATTAATATTACGCACAAGTTTAAATTCGCTTTACGCGGTACAGCTTTCCGTGCTGTAATCAGCAAAATTACTGGGCGTTTGAGACTTACCCTTTACTAAACTAAGTACTTTTTTTGGAGAGACAAGTGCGGAACAGTTTATTATACTTAGTCACTTAATTTTAGTATCGCAGGATCTGTACTGCCTTTTTAAGTATAATAGTTTTATCTTCTACATATATTTTTTAAATTATATTGTCTTACTGCAGGGCAAAAAAGTCTTCCTCGGATATTTCCATTGCTCTCTGGTTTATTACAGTATAAAAATTTGTCTGGTTCGCGAAGTTGATAACATGTAAGGGTATTTTATTATTTTCACACCTTTTTAATGGACGTTGTAACAGCTATCTGTATGCAAATTTTTCGCTTTGAGATTGGTGTCCTACAATTCATCCATGTTTCTTTAGAAGTTTTATATGCAGACAAAAAGTAAACCCTTACTCAGGTGTTAGGCAGCTATATTATGCTTTTGTTTGAACAAGGTAAACCTGTGTTTCAGATACGATAATACAAAATGTATAAAATAACAAAATAAGCTTTTAAGACGGGCGGGGTCAGAAATCAGAATCCCTCGAAATGTTTTATCTGGTCTGTCACGTTTGTAATATGAAAGGATTACCCTTCTTTTTTTAAAAATAGGTCGCTAACCATAGAGATCCATAATTCCAACGTTTACAAATATATCACATAAACAATTTTTCTCTTTGCACTACTTTCGTCTCAAATTATTCCCAATACGTCCATAGCTGTTACCATCTTGTTGTAGTTTTACCTTTACCATAATATCTGATCATGTTCAGTCACGCAAAAACGATCTTAATATTGGATGTAAATACGGTGAAAAGGTTCGTAATGATAAAGTGGTAAATGTACACAATACATCAACTGGTAAGCCAAAGCACGCGCGTGCGGACGGACGGACAGCGATATTTATTGCAGTTAACAACTATAAAAATGTAGGAAGCACACATTAGTAAGACTAACTGGCTGGACGCGAGATGCATGCACTGATGATAGTACAAAGTTTCAAGAGGATAGGGATTCTTGTGTGGAAAAGTTGTTGCTTCGATAGTTTCTAGAGAATTGTTCATAGAAAGTTTTTTACTGAGCTAGATCAGATGTGTCAAAAAATCAATGTTATTTTTTTTCTTTTAGAGAATGGCTCCGTACGTTTAGCACATTTAACCAGTATTAAATTATAGATATATTAATAAATTTTAAGTTTGACCTTCATAAGAGCTCTATTAAGCCAAACTTGAACAAATGATTTAGAATTTTATTTAGTTCATAGGAAATGAGAATGACTTCTTTCACTCAATTACAGCATTTCAGAGCTTTAACTGATCAGTGGACTTTCTTAGACACTCACCCAGGCACTTAATGAGCACGAACAGTTGATATAACTTTAATCATATCTATCTTTTTGTTCAGGCTTATGTCGTATTCATTGTGTAAATAAATTGAATTGTGGTTTCACAACTTAGTACGATTTTAACTATTATTTCACGGTGTATGTGTAGTATTCAATACGAAATCAGATATTGTGAAATTAATACCAAAATTGAATATCATATTTGCGGTTTCCATAGCGGCAACTACGATAAAGAAATTAATTTACACATACCTTTAAATATCATATTTTTAACATATAGTAGTGTATTATTCTCTTTTTATCATCATTTCAGCCACACACTGTCAACTGTTGAACATAGGCCTCCACAATAGATCTGCCGCCTGCATCCACCGGCTTTCCGCCGCTTTGATCAGAGCCGCCGGCCACGCGCTGGGAGGGCGTCTTTTCCTGTTCGCTGGTTTGCGGTTGCCGTTGAATTAAAAACAATTGACTAAAACACCTGAAGCCGAAATATTTTCTTACGAGAGAAGTCACAGGCCCAGAAAGGCTAGTAAATAAATAATAATACTAATAATCATTTATTTCAAAATAATAATTTCCATAGCATAACAAAAACATAAATACGGTTGAAATAGGTACATTAAATAAAATCAAATCAAATACATTAAATTAAATCCACTCAAATCAAATATATTAAATTTAATCAAATCAAATACATTAAATTAAATCCACTCAAATCAAATATATTAAATTTAATCAAATCAAATACATTAAATTAAATCAAATCAAATACATTAAATTAAATCAAATCAAATGCATTAAATACATTTAAAAATACATTAAATACAGTAAAATCGTTAAAAGTAGAGTAAAGTAATATAATAGGCTCATCCAACTAGCACAGTCGTCCACATATGCCTTGATGAAAATCTTTGAAAGTCGTAAAAAGCAATACGAGTGCGTTATGTCGAGTTTTAGTACAAAACTTGTTCGCTTCTTATACTTCCGTGTGACAGTGTGATACGTAAAATGAATTTGCGTCTCCACCTAATTTAGACAGAGGCCTTGCTTTGTTACCCGCAAAACTTTGTACGGGTGATTTCAAGCTTCGTCAATCCGGGGACTTAGCATCACATATTTTGGTACAGAAGAAACTTTTCATACTAGTTATTAATTTTAATATAAGCAGTTTCTGGCCGGTACTTTGTTTGTGTAGAGTTTTGAGAATACATTTTGGTTGCTATGGAGATGTCGTAAATGGTATCAGCAGAATAAGCAGCAGACAAAGGCTACTATTTATCTTCTTTATATCTTTAAAGTTTAAACCTATATATTTGAAACTTTGTTCATTCATTCAGTGAACGATCATTGTCTAATATTTACTTACAAGCGATATGACATTTGGGGCAGTGTTTCAAAATAAATTTACTTCTAATAATTATCCTTAATACTATGCCAAATTAAGTGATATAGATAAAATAAAATAAAATAGATGTGTTTTTCAGACAACGAATCTTTATTGACCACTTCCACATTTAGAATCAGTTATAATCTGAAGGCTTCATTTAGGGGTCAAACAATACTAGAATTTTATGAACAATATTGTAGATTTAAAAAAAAAGCGCTACATTTTTTGCTATAAGGTCACGAAGCCAGAAATTTAGTTTCCGTTACTACCTAAAAGTTGGAAGAAGTTTTCGAAGCGAACCCTTACGGTTCATTTTCTCTCATTTTTCTGTAGCTCCTAACAAAGGCCTCATTTTATCCCCAATAGAATAAAACTTGCCCTAATGGTCGAGTAAGGTTTGCGCAATTTTTATTCTTTATCCAATATTCATCTACAAGTGTATCGTGCTGAATACTTAGTTAACTATTTTTTATAGTCAGCGACATTTTTATTGGGAGTCTAGAAACCGTCTTCGAATGTGTATTACGTACTCACGAACAGTGCAAAATTCTATTAAAATTACGTAAGTTATTTTTTCGCACAATCATAATATATTTTTGTGTGAATTGTGTGATATGGTTCAAGTGTACGATAGATAAGCAGGTCTCATGGACACAGCTCCCGAGGACTGAGAAGAACGTCCAGGATCCCGCTTGCTGCCGACCATGTCGAAGTTGTTCGAGAGGCTCCTGTTCGAGCAGCTGATACCGCATATCGAAACGCGTCAAGTTCGGTTTCCGTGCCGGTCACTCGACCACATTACAGCTTTCAAGAGTACTGCACCAAATCACAGTTGCAACAAACAAGAAGGAGTACACTGCTGCAAGACATGGAGAAAGCCTTCGATTTCGATTTGGCGCGAAGGTCTGCTTTGCAAGATCTCGACATACAGCGCACCGACACGCATCACGCAGGTGATAGCTTCTTTTTTAGGGAATCGAATCTTCAGAGCGGTGGCAGAAGGAACGGAACCCGCAGAGAAGAACGGCCGCAGGAAGACGAAGTCCCGCAAATAAGCTGCTTTTCGGTGTCCCTGTACGCTTCACCGACGACCTACCCGGCTCAGGAGGGAGGGGTACACCTGTCATTATTTGCAGACGAAGCCGCATACTCCGTGATGATCCTCCTGTGCGACCAAAAGATTCCAGAATATTTGTGTCATAAACTATTACATAGAACATGAAAATGTAAAATTTTTATATGAAAAACGATCGAAATATGATTACACTAAAATCACGAAGCTTAAATTTACCTACATGCAACAAAACAATTAAAACATGAAAAATATTTAAGTGTAAGTGAATCTAAGTGCCAGTTCCGAGCCAACCGCCCTGTAAGAAGAGCTAGCAAGAAACTCACTAGCTATGCTCTTTGATATTATGAATTGGTTATATACTGAAATACAATCATCATTTATCTGTGACGCTATACAATGCAATAAAATATAACATTAACAGTATTCATGTTTTAAGTCATTCTTATGAAAATACCCTGCAAGAAACAGCAGTTTAATTCCAAGCATTTTTATTTGCCATATAGTTTATGATAGAATACACCGCTTCCATAAAATTGTAAATTTAAATTTATTTAGGTTTAATTGCTGTATATTGCTTGAGATTCTGATGTAAAATCGCATTCATTAACCTCGAAATGATTTCTTTATCTTTTGGATAAAAGAGGTACTTTGTAATATACCATCTATCTCAATATCAAAACACATATTATTTTTATCAAACGTGACAACCCATATCACAACATCCTGCCTGATGGTGGGCAGTCGTTGAAGTTCCAAAAAATTAAAGGCTTCATACCATGGAAGTTAGCACTGTAATAAGTGCACACACATATAACGTCCCGCAAAAAAGCCGTTTCACGCCCAACTTAAAATACTATTGATTAATTAAAATTAGGAATAAAAACAGAACAGATAAACAAAGTGTTACTAGATATTAATATAATTTTATTTTGATAATTTCTTAAAAATACAAAATAAGACTAACTGTCTAGTACGATGTTTTCAGTGGTCAATTAGAGTGTAAATGCTGTTGTCTGAGCAGTGGCATTTCAAAAACATTACTACAAAAATGTCAGAGCTCGAACAGCGCAAAACGAAATAAAACACAATACTAGCATCGGGCATTACTAAAAGCTTATGTCTTTGTTTCTTGTATAGATATATCCGTCTTTAACTACTTAATTAATGTTGTTAATAAAAATGATTTCTACTAATAAAATTTTCTTCTTAGAAAATAGATGGGATACATTGCTATCATTACGTGTTTATTTGAAAGGAAAATATACGACACAATATGCGACAATGGCCAGAACCATTAGTGAAAAGTACCCCCTAAAGTAAAGATTATTTTGATATAACAACCTCTTTACACTCTCACTTTTTTCATTCTCGCCGAAGTATTTTTTTATGCAAATGAAGTTTCGGAGACAAAAGGTCGAAACAAAGTGACTTGTGAGCTTTTATCTTTAATATCTAACACTTAATTAAGACTCGCAACACCGTGTTTTGACTAACTATTTCTTGCTAGCTTGGAAGTGAGACAACCATGTTGAAATTATACCACATTGGCATATATATGTGTAAAGTTTTGTACAATACTCGTTGTATATCTGGCTAGAAGTTTCCCTGGATTATAACTCCACCGGGGGTCCTCACAGTTTATGCGAGTGTTTTCACAACAAACTCACGTAGAGAAAAACACTATAAAACGGGTTAGCCAGCCGTGAAGATACAGCCTTATTGTTTGTCTAAGATATGTCTTTGAATTATGCAACGCAGTCAGTGTATAGAAAACGAAGATAGACAAAAAAAGTGAAAATAATTATTTGCCGTGAACTAGTATCTTTTCTTTTAATTTCGTGAATATTAGTATTACTAACTATCTACAATATATTTTTAGCTGCGATTATTTCTTAAAAATAATTGATTACATAAGCAAAATATATTCAAATGGTTAATTATGTAACGAATATATTAACAACAAAGTTACGATTTATAAGGTAAATATAAAAGGTAACGTACCTGTCAACGATTATCAAGCAAGCTTTATCTTTTTTTATTTTATCTTTCTACGAAGAAAGACAAAAGCTATGACTGCAGAAAAAGGAAAAGACAGAGATTTTTATCGCGCATACATGTTGTTACTATGGTCCTATGGGGTCTTTTTGTTTATTAAAAATAACACTCATGCCGCAGAAAAACAAGTCAAAGTAAATAAAATAGATGGCGCTAAATTTTAATTTGTATAACACAGAAATGTAAGGGTTCTAATAATACCTATCTTAATCTATGTAGACTTTTAAATACATAACACTGGAATATATTCTATATATTGTCTACACACATCACATAACCTGAAAACATTACTCTCCTTTTTTGCAGTCGTGTAAAAATCATCCCTAAGAGGGTGATCAGGGCCATGCAGATAAAACTGTGAACACCTGCTAGTTCTTATGTAATGAAAATATTATTCTTAGGCTACCTGAAGTAATCTGCACCTTCATTAACTAAGGGTAAAGAAGCGTTTACTTTAAACAGGAATATAACGCTCAAAATTATGCTCAAAACGAACCTCGTTATAAATTATTTAAAACTTGTTCAAATATTTTAAGTAACGAGTTTTATTAACCGTTATAAATTTTAATAGATCTCACAGTACAGTCAAGAGGTAATAAGACAATAAATAATTATATTTATAACTGAGCATTTCTACTATGAGAACATGAGTAATCTTTAAATGCACAAGTACCTAAAAAGTTTAACTATTATTTTTAAGTAATCGAGTACATTTATATGTTCCATACTGATATGTGCCATAAAAAATCATATATAAGCGATTTGTTCTTAATAAATAAAAATACAAATATCATCTTCGGTTGTATGATTCCAGACTTAAGAATTATATGTATTATAATTCTTAGATATGAAATCACTCGGCATTATTTTTTTAATAAGCTAGTTAGAATATTAAATATTTAAAACAGTAGGTATATTTTATTTCCTGTTTCTTCAAATTCGGTACGATAATTGCAAAATTAAAATAAATACAGAGGAAACGTAAATTTATGCGAATTTGAGCGAATGTTCAGATTGGCAAGAATAACTCGTGTAAAATCGAGTCAAAGAATACTTCAACTGGAAACTTCGAAGACCCATTACTTTTTCATTTATGAAGATATCGAAATAAATTCATAGTTTACTTATAAAAAAAACTAGCCACTGGCACTCTTATTAGAAATATTAAAAAAATTTGTATTGTATTGTAAATTGTAATTGTTAACAAGGTATCAACAAATCAAATAGGAGGGATTTTAGTTGCTATTATTTATTTTAAAATATTTTTATTCCGACATTGTAAATACTTTAATGCTGGCAAGAAGCTGAAATGATATTTGTTCAAAAAAATCCTAAATATTTCTTCTATGTAGGTTTTTTGGCATGGCATGTTGCAATAATATAATGGCAATACTTATTTTTCAAAAAGTGTAACAGAAAAAAAACAGTTTTGAAACATTCTAGTAAATTCGTAAGAAGCAAAATGTTACATTATAAATTAAAAACTTGAAAGAAATATTCATTGGTGCAGCCATTTCAAAAGTATTCAGTTTTAAATTACTTTGCAATTAGCGCGAGTGCGACATTATTTCGAAGCGGCTGAGGTGTTTTTGCAAGATAAATTTCACAGGGATCTTTACTTTTTATTATGACAAATTAATGAGGATGTGAAAGGGGTTCTCACCTAATGGCTGGTGCAAATTCTGCTAATATTCAGTGCAAAGCTTTTTAAGGAAAAATCGCAATCAGCACTGCACCTGGCGACATTGTTGTTTAGATTTATATGCCCACCAACCATACCTTGTACTGATCATACAACATAACACGTTTACAATAGAACCCAACACCGTTGTAGTGATAACACCAAAAAATAAGGGGCAAATATTGAAGAGGCCAAGGTAATTCATAAAAGAGAATCCCGGGATATAGGTTCTTACCCAACACAAACAAAAGTTTTCCCTCACACGGCCCCTGAGCACAATACGTACGTAATGTTCACGGATGAGAGTCACATTTTTGTTTTTTTCACTTTTTGTTCAGTTGTTTATCTTGTTACATGAGCCTTAAGAAATTATTACGAAACATTTTTCTCAAGAAAATTATATTTTTTAAAAATAAAAGGACAACAGTTAGGTACTTCTTACCAGGGCAACGACTTTTGTTCTATATGTCCCTATTTAGTCCATATATAGAGTAATGTTGCTTTTTTAGGCAGGATCATCGTTATTTATTTTATTATTTTGGATTGAAAATCATTAAATTACCTTCTCCCGATGTGGGTTCAATGTTCCTTCTTAAAAAATGCTGTATACACACTGACTTCCGGCCAATGGGGGGACCGAGAGGGGAGTGTGGGGCTCACTGCGCCAGTCGTAATCACCGCAGTCCTACCAACTAAAAAACTTCTCTTTCGCTCGAGACCATGGCCTCCACCAAGGCGGAACGCGAGAGATCGCCGCTACAAGGACACGTCGGTGCTTCCCCCAGGCGGGTTCCTCACAGTCGTGACATCCAGACCTACCGCCTGATTCTGTGCAGGAACCTAGCAAAGCAGTCATGCCTGGTTAGAACCTGCGCCAGCCGGTAGGTGAGCGCGCAAAATCCCTCTCAAAATGAAGGGACTTACCGCCACATAGATCACCTAGATACCGGTTTAAAAAGAAGCTATGAGAATTGTCGATGGTCCTAGGCTATCATGTTGTATTAAACCCTTAGGACCGAAGTATATTTTTCTTCCTAAGGCGTTAGAGATTTAATAAAGCGCATACGGTTCGTTTCAAAAAAAGCAATCTGCCGCATACCCATTAATTGTGTCGGCGAGCATTTCCGAAGATCAGCAAAAGGATCCAAAAAATGGTCGGCTAGGCCAGTATTGCAGTAATCACTATTTTGTTCCATATTGTGCTAAAATAAAACGATATCTTATATTGCTTTCTATCTAGCTGCAGCTATCACCTAGCTGCCGTCCGTAAAAAATAAATAACTTACAAATGCCTACTAAAAGAGCTTAAATTTTCTGTTTACTCCGATGTATCCTCATTAAGCAGTCAAAGCTTCATAATCTACGAAGACGCTAAAAGCCGGTAACAAGCTGAGGAGCAATTAGCCTCTTGTAAATTACGTGCTCTCATCGCGTTATGTCGACGCAAACGTTCGACATCCACGGAGAAACATTTATAGGAATTCGGATCATAATTTAGTCGATAATTTGATAACAGTGTCTACTTAGTAAATTAATTCCATTTAACATGATTTTGTATATTGTTTTCATCTATTACATATGAAGTAAAACAGATTTTACGGATTTGATTATTGTATTATTTTTATCTATCGTGGTTACGAGGAGTTCACGTTCAACATACATACATACATACATTCACGCCTGCTTCTCCGAAGGGGTAGGCGGATGCATATTATACGGGCGTATTCGCCAATTATATAGTTAATCCCACGTAAAAGGTGGCGAGCCTATTGCCGCTGGGTACGCGGTACGCGGCAGGTGCATCACGCGTGGAGGTGAGACTGGCTTCGGTTCATTAGATTTTGATTGGATCCCTATACACCTATTACTATTTAAAATCATAAAATGTAATTTATGTAGTAAAATACCAAATTGTTCCGAACTAAAGGACTAAATCTTTTACATTACTAATTATATTTAATATAACAAATTATATTCATAACTAATGTATATGATATGTTCATCATTAATAATTAATAATTTAGACATTGCTCTTATAAGCGTAGCATACTGGGGTTCAGAAGGCAGAACCGAGCACGCAACACCACCTAACGCTCATAAATGTCTGATGTCTGATGTCGGACTAAAGACAGCATTATAGAAGTGGGTCTGATCGGCGCAAGTAATACAGCGTTGTCGAAAATTTGCACAGGATGGGTGCCGGAGGACGGACAAGACATCGAGGCAGACCCCGGAGACGGTGACATGACGATATTATCCTCTACGTTCCGGACTGGGAGAGATTCGCTCACGACAGGAAGGAAGACATCTCAGGGAGACCATACACAACATAGGTTAATAAAATAAATAAATAACATAGACATATTCATTGCACTTAATACCAAATCACGTCTATGCCAAAGATCGATATTTAGCTAATATATTTCGTAGGTGCCAAAAACAACGACCTATGTGACGTGGAGGTTTATAAATTTGTTATTACACTTCAAAGGTTCGATTCCCACTCAGGACAATTATTTGAGTGAAGAATCAATAATGCTTCATCAAATTAACTATTACTAGAAACATCAAAATGGAATTTAAATGACATTCGAAATATGAATACAGTGAAATCACGAAGCTTAGATTCACTTAAATGCAAAAAAACAAGTGTAAGTGAATCTAAGTGCCAGTTCCGTGTCACCGCTCCGTAAGAAGAACTGGCTAGAAACTAAGAGGCTATGCTTTTTTATATTTTCAATTGGTTACATGAATTATATTCTTCATACTGTCCGTGATGCTTTTTGAGACGGCTCAAAAAAACTGAAAAGGTCAAACCTCCATAAGTCCTACCTCCTTGTGCGACCATAGCGTGTGTAGCCGACTTCTCGGAGGGTCCATGGTTAGACAGCAGGGGCCCCCTGCCTAAGACCCTCCTGGCGCTGCTTGACGGGCCCTCCTGGCCCACCCGCTGCGCCCTCCACAGGTCCCTCTTAGTTTACCCCCCCGGTAGTCAGTACTAAGGGCACTCAGAGTCGCCAATCTCTGGGTGTTACCTTTTCCCTAGAGCACTCTTCGTCCTACCGGAAAGTAGTCAGGCCCCCCACCACGACAAGGTGGAGACCAGTCGGGGGGGGGGGGTGTATGGGGATCCTACCAAGATCTTAATGTATGTACGTATGTAAGTACGTATGTATGTACGTATGTATGTACGTATGTATGTACGTATGTATGTATGTACGTATTATGTACCTACGTATGTATGTAGAAGACTTCTAACCGATCGACTGTTCAAGATATTATATTAAGGAAAGGATTTAACAGTCCCGATAAACTATTTTTTAAAAACAGCAAGTACTCACCGTCTTATGTTTGACCAATCCAACTCATTCCTCTCAAAGTATATTACCGGATAGACTTTTTACTTTCCTATGATACAATCGTTTCCGCGATTCGATACGGCATCTCCGTTTCCGATAATGGACCGAATGAATGACTGGTGCACTCGCGTTTTATTTGGAGCTGGCAAAAAGGAATTTCTTTCACCGAGTTCACTAACAACTTGTTTTCATGAAATCAATTTCTGTTGCTGCTTGTTTTTGTGTATAATAACTGTTCCCCTCGCGATTATGGCTGAATATGTGACCCTAAGGTACCATGCTTAACTTAATAAATCAATCCCCACAACTAAATTGTAATAGAAAAAATAGCATTACATTACAAGCAATCAATTTCGCATTAATTATAACAAAAATACTGACGGCTACACGCGGATTCGCCCGAGCGATCTACGGTCTCATGCGTGAACTAAGAGTATCAATTAATGCAATTAATATCTTGGGGCATCTAAAATAATCTTAATAAATATGTGGTGATCCAGCTTTGATGCTATTTGTAAGCTTCAGCAAATTTTATCCAGCAGTTGAAACTTGATTGGGGAACTATCATCCAAAATTGCAAACAGTCACACACATAGTAATCGATATAATAAGACACTAGAAATGGTACATATCTATGCCGCCTGGAAAAGTTTTGAAATTTAAGGTCGATATTGACGTTGCTGTCATTCAATACAGACTACAAGTTTATCTTGAACGCAGTACATTGATTACTTGTAGTAAGGTATAATTCAGATATAACGGACACAATTGGTAATTAATGTAATAGTTCTGGATGCACTGGTGCCATACGATACACCAGGACGCCAGCGATTTTACGCGCGCACAGCACTTCCATTCTTATATTATGAAGATTTCTATGGTCACACATCTAATATAATTTATATTTAGAAATACTTATTTAAAAATCGTATCACCTTACTGAGCGCTCTACTTTACTAGGTAGGCTACAGAATAACTTATTTCATAACGGCTTACGGCACAGAGTTAAACAACCCTTGACACTTTAATTGTTCAACAAGGTTAATAGGGCTCTGCTAAGTGCAAAAAGATGACATAGTTTGCCTTCGTACTTATTATGTTACAGGACTATTACTAGGTAATATACAAACTTTTTTTATCGACTTCAGAAACTATTTTTTCGTCGACTTTAAAAAGAAATACAATTTTTTTTTAATTCTTGGTCAACAGATAGGGATAGAAATAATACTTTTGGAAACGTAAACGTTGAAACTCTTTAGTACATTATAAGACAATCGTGATTGCTGTACAATACTATGTGAATTGATTAAGCATCTGTACAGAATACTTTTATAATCAATGTTATCAAAAAGCCTCCGTCTTCAAATGTGCATATTTATTTTATCTAATCTATGAAATTACTACATAATTGTGTTTCGATGAAATAGACATTTTGAGGGTAAGTATTTCATTTAAATTGTCATGGAGGTATTATATGAATAATAATACCTCCATGACAAATTAATCTTAGTAAACGTCTATGATAAATGTCCAAAAACGAGGGTCACCCTCGTTTGATACATACATGCATACATTCACGCCTATTTTCCCGATGGGGTAGGCAGAGGCATATTATACGCCCACACTTCGCCAAGGGTGTCGAATGTTGTTCCGAACGCCGCTGTGGCGACACACGCTGTTGCGAATTATTTTTCCACTGCCTCACAGGTTCAAAAGCTCATGGACTCGAATGAAATAGCCGCGAAAGACGCTGTTTCGAAAAACATTTTCACTGCCTCATACGCTCTAAGGCTTGTGACTTCGATTTATTTAGCCATAAAGTGTACAGAAAAATATTTAAGCTGTAATTAAATAACATACATACATAAATTCACGCCTATATTCCCGAAGGGGTAGTAGCAGAGGTGCTAGTATTAAATAAAAAGCAACAAATTCGGTGCCAATCAACATTTAATATTATTATTAACAAATTTTAACAATCAAAAATATTAGTACCTCAACTGTACATTTTAATGATTTTCTATGTGTAATTAACACAAAATCTTAGACTGATCTTTATGAAAACTTGTCTAGGTAGGTACTTAAGTGATGTTTGTTTCCGAAATGATACATTTGCACATGTGATAGTACGAGTATTAGTTAGTATATACGAGAACTCAACGCTAAAGCTCTTATAAATTCAGGGGTGCCAATTGTACTTTTTTTGCCAAAATTGCTGAAATAGAATTTTCTGCAACTCTTTGCTTTTTTCTAGGTGGTGTCTAAGGTAAATTACCCAATATCTTCTCTATTTTTTGTTCCGTGACACTTTGCTCCTCATTAAGTTTTCGTATACATCCATACAGTCCAAGTCTCTTATTTTCAAACAAAGAATTCCAGCGGCGATGCCAAGCTTCTACACTATTTTGAGTACGTGGAAGGAAGAAGTTGTTATTTCTTTCTATAGACCATAGGCTCGGTGGAGAAAGTGGTTGAAAGCGTAAAACTTTAATTTTGTCATCTATGTTGTGGCTTATCAGTCGTCCTAATACATAGTACTCTTCAAAATAATTAGTAACTTCCTCGGCTTCTTCTGGGAAGAGAGTATCTTTAAATTGTCCGAAGATATTTGGTATATCTTCCGCAGGTAGATATGCAAACGCTATATAGCATCGCATTTGCACCGCAAAATTACTATCTGCACCATATCGTGCACTAAGACCACAAGCTTCAATTTTTCTCCATATACTTTGACCTAAGTGAAACAAACAAGCACTTTGAATTGTGTTTGGAAATTCGATTCAAATAGCGTTTATTATAGCTTGTTCAAAATCCGACATGATTTGCCATGGATTCAAATCAATGTTAAATTCAGCAGAATAATCTTTCAGCTGAGAAAAAAACTGTTTAAATGATTCTTCTGTTTTTCTGTCTAGAAACTCGTACACTAATGGAACTATTCGTCTGCAATCACGAGTTCCTACTATGCAGTGAATTGAAAAAAGCTGAGTGAATATTGTAGGGCAAGTTTGAAAGGTACCATCGACTAACCACATTTCTGATTCACTTAACCTTCGCAGATTCGATTCGGTGGTAAATAACAAAAGGCGTTGGTTATTCCCATATTCATGGTTACGAGCCAAAAACTTTACTCCATTTATTTCCTTTAAATCATCAGGTATGTTTATTTCACTAACACATGTTGGCTCTTTAGGCACATTCTTCTTTCTAGCTCTTTGTATGATTTGCCGTAGAGCATTCTTGTTAGGTATCGAAGTTGTGCTACTTGAAGGCAATGAAGATAAATTTTCGCGAATTATTTTACCTGATGAGTCATTGCTCCGAACAGCAGATTTTTTTAAATTTTCCCTTAAATTCAATTCATCAACTCGATCTGCAAATAACAAAAAAAGAAATATAATAATAAACCTCAATCAATTATATAGTTGGTTCCACGTAATAGGTGGCGAGCCTATTGCCGCTTACCGGGCACTGTTATTTTCGCCAGAGCCCCGCCCTATCCCGGTTCCTATACATTTAATATGAAATATGATATTTAATTTGAATTTTCAAGGTCAACTTCTTTTCATTACAAGATATTTCTATGTTGCCACGAGCACCATCCTGTTAGGCTATTAGTAATAATAATGGTAGTAAGCGATATCTGAACCCATTAAAATCCCACTTCTGAACAAGAGTCTCCTTTATCAAACCAAGTTGTGAGGGTAGTAGGTCATACTTCTTACCACGTGGACCAAACCAAAACACGGGTACCCACAAATAATGACTTTACTTAACTATCAAATATGAAATTGCCGTACAGACATTTACCAAAGTTCCTATAATATAATAACGTATCTTTAAATTATAATTGTAATATCCATGTCTTGCCAAATAATTAGAAGTAAACCAGTCCAGAGCGATATATTACTACAACATTATTCCCCCCAAGTTAGCTCACTCTAATTTAACGGCTCATCCAAGCGCCGAAAACAATCCAACGGATGTAATAGTTATAATCGGATTAGTGAAATTAGTTCTCAGTTCGGCCGCACTGGCCCTGCCTGCCGAATCTTGTGTTTGTGTACGAACCCGTATCTTAAATACCAACAGCTCTCGGGCCCGGGCGTGACTTCTAATACTTAGTCTTAGATTATCCGTATATACGTAGGTACTTGGTTGCTGGACCGCAAAGAATAAGACAAAGTGGAATATCTAAAGAATCAAGTCGATTCGAAAATGAATTACGACATTTTGTACGATTGTCAGAGAATAGGAATGCAAGAAATTCGCGCCCAAAGAAAAATTTCTAAGAAATATTTTTCGCATTCCCTGATTTTGTCTAACCTTTTCTTTCTTTCTTATTCATTAGGAGCAATAAATATTTTTAATAAAATTAGTGAATCAACCAGTACCAGGCCATTACAGGCCGTTCTATTCAACATCTTATATCTTAGCTACTATCTATTATAACATTTATAACAAAGTAAAAAATCAACTGTAGGTACATACATTTTGCGTCAATGTATGCAATTTGCCTAATAGTGAATATTCTCTGTCAGTTCAGAATATCGACTCGGATTCGTGAAGTGACGAGTTATTAGTTACGACAAGTTATTTTATAATCAAGTGATTTACATAAACTCCAAAACTAGTGTTAATTCGAGTTTATTTATGAAAAGATAGTGGATGTTTACACATAAAAACTCGATTTTCAGACATAACTTCTTTGGCAAAAATGTAGGAAACTGGTACGCAAGCAATAGTAATAAGGAACTATGCACAGAGAGAAAAAGAAACCATGAATATTAAAGTTCTATAGGTAGGTATCAGAAGACTTCCTGGCGGGAAAATAAAGCGTCATATTGTCTGTAGTTTTGTTTTATTTTCTAAAATTTGTAATATTTCGAACGTTAATGTGTAATAACGGTGGAATATTAACCGTTAAGTGTTTGTGAACATACATGAGTGTTAGTAAATAAAACAAAACAGTGCAACATTACTTTCAAATTCTCTTAAAAAGTCAAGGGACTCAAGGGTTTTAGAGGAGGGCATCTCATTTACCATTTATCATCTTTATCACCACTCATTCTCATTTGCTATGATTAATGTTATTTATATAATATATTATCTCTTACTTGACACTGGCTTAATGTGCAAAACGCACAAGCCATTATATAATAGAAAAAAAATAATTGTTGGTTTTGGCACTTTCAACCTCAGATTATGGCTAATATAATATATATATTTTTTCGCACACTAAAAAAAACTCTAATAACAATAATATTATATTGATAAAAATTTCGCCACAATGCTCCTAGTTCTAAAGGTTACTAGCAATCTAAACACTTAGATTGAGGTGTAACTTATAAGTTCATGTAACTTTTGAGGCATTCCGCTTCAAAATCTGAGCGAATCAATAGAACTTTCTAAAGTACTACTAAATAACTTAATAAAGCGATTAAACCCGGCGCAAATAACGAAAAAATAATCACTCTGACAAATTACGCCTGGTCATATTGACTCGAATTTCAACAACATTTTTCAAGAAAGTTTTAGATATTAAACGAGCCACTGATTTCTTGGCGGGAAAGTGAAGCGTCATGTCTGAAGTTTTGTTTTATTTTCTAAACTTTGTGTTATTTTGAACATTAATGTATAATATTACTATTACTAGCTTTTTGCTCACTATTACTGTGGTCTTCAATATTTAGGTATGAAGCAGCATGGAAGTCTTCATTCTCGGAATCAAGCTCTTATTTTAGCTGGGTCATTTTTCATAGACATTTTCACTATAAAAATCAAGGTAAATTAACATTGAAAACAAAATAAACAAAAACACGTATGTCACGAAATTACTACGCCGGGGATGACACTACGTCATCATTATAGGTAGCGGCACGTAATTCTAGTAGTTATGAACAAAATTTGAAAGGGGTAGCTGCGCATAGAGTGAGTGAGAGAGTGGTCGACTGGAGAGCTAATGAGAGTCGCTTAACTTCAAACTCGGATAAATCCAATTTCGGACTTTTTTATGATTTTGGCGCCAAAAGAAAGGGTAAAAAGAAAGCCTTTAATGAAACTAATCAGAAGTGTTTAAATCCGCATGTGTAACGTGAAAAAGACCGTTAAAATAGTGACATTATATCAAACTCAGATAGATCCAGATAAAAGTTTTTTTCAAATGTAGTCAAATCCATCCGAGCCAATCAGCGAATGGCATTTGGTCAAGATGGCTGCCAGTTGACTTAAACTCTACGTTAATAGCACTGTCTTGCTCTCGCTTTTTATTGTTTGTTTTAATTACAAGTGATTTAGAATGGATAATTCTATTAAAATAATGTCACCTAACAAGGCCCGCAAGCGCCCTTATATAATAGTCCACCGTAAGAAAGACAAAAATACGAAAATTCGGTAAGTTTCAATTAAATTTTATGCACCGTGCTAGAAGTACGGAGTTGATAATAGTGTTGTACTCACCATCAACGGTGTGTCGAATATCGAGTATTTTATTTTTGTTCAACTGTTATTGAATATATTTTATGGATATAATGAGATTAATGTAAGTTTAACGTAGGTAATTACATGTCTCATGAATGGTCACATCAGGTAAATGCAGGTATACAGGAACAAAATTGTAATTTATTATAACTTTACAAGGAGAACAAGTTCAAATACGTTGGGAAATATCGTTTTATTCTGATACTAGCGGTCGCCCGCGGCTACGCCCGCGTGGATGTCGGTTACCGCTACAAAATGCCTGCCCAGAAAAGACACGGTCAGCAAAATGATTCCCAGGTCAATTCACAGACACCGACTCTACGACGACGCAGTCATTATCCGCAGGCTGCATAGATTGTCTTTATGTGGATGTTAAAGTTGTTAATGATGAAAATATTTAAATGTAATTAATACTAAGTTTTCACTCCTACCGGCCCGGAGTGCAACCCGTTGTTTTGGGATAGATAACTAAAGCGATTATTGTAAAGCTTCTCTATAAACAACATTTGACGTAAAATTATTTTCAGGTAACAAAATAAACTGATGGCCGGGAGCCTCCGGCCCGAGCCCCGTGATAGGGCGCCGTGCAGCAGAAATCGTAATAATTTAATTTCGCCATAACTTCAAAACCAAACGTCAAATTTTGATCATTCAAATACTAAATATTATCTACATAAACTGCACTTAGTGATGAAATAGATTATTTTGATAAGGATTAATATCATAAGTAAATTAAATGCGTTTAAATGTAGTACAATAAAAAAATGGTTGTTATGCCTCACTCGACATAGATAGGTATAGTGTGTCGCGGATTTTTTAGTAGATATTTATAAGATCTACAATTAATTAGCACATTTTGTGGTTTTACCTAATGTAAAAGAATATTTATTTCTTTATTTTATCTTTTATAGTTTAGGCTGCGTACGCAAAATGAGTAACTGTCCTGGTTGATTTTTACACTTTGTGTCCGAAAAACCCATATATCTTACGAAACCCTATTTTTTTACAAATTAAAATTTTGCCTATGTTACTCACTAATAATGTAGCTTTCTAATGAAAAAAAAATATATTAAAATCGGTCCAGTACTTTTTGAGTTTATTCGTTACATACAAAAATACAAATCTTTCCTCTATAAAATATTATTACATTGACTCCCCCCTCCCGTACCCCAGTGAGCCTACATCGCATGCTGGCTAGCTGAGCGCGGTGAGCGGCAACCACGCGACTTTTTTCTAATACTTGCATTTTTAAACTCGTGATATCTTCCAAATGAAATGTCCGAATTGAATAATTCAAAAAGTTATAAAAAGGTATTGAAGCCGTCTTGAATATAAAGTAGTTTTTTTTGATAAGGATTAATACCAAGATACAAATATAAAGCCTTTTCAAGCAGCGGCATATAAATAAAATTTTTAGAATAAAAAACCGCTTACTGTGACGTAACTATAATATTTAGACATATGCTGTCGCGACACTTTTTGTAGATAATGATGAGTTCTGCAAAGTCGTAGTACATGATTTTGTTCTATCATCAATAGTTTTCGCTGCGCACGCTACGTAAGGAATTTTTCAGGTCATTTTTTTACACCTTGGGTTACATTATTGGATTTTTAGTAAGGATCCCTAATTTTTTTTAAAATATAATATAGCCTATGTTACTCGGGGAAAATGTAGCTTTCCAAAGGTGGAAGAATTTTTGAAATCGGTCCAGTAGTTTCGGAGCCTATTCATTACAAACAAACAAACAAACAAACAAATCTTTCCTCTTTATAATATTATATTAGTATAGACAAGTGTTGCTAAAACAATAAATAAACGCGGTCGATCATTTCAACATTTTAGTCCACAGAAACTCCCAATTCGAGTACCAGTTCAAGAACCAAAACTGATCGATGTTCGAAAATTTATTAGAAACGCACTTTGGCCAAGAATGGGCATCTGTCGCACAATTAAAATTTTATAAAAAAGTGCTATACAGTGAAAACGTAATAGGGAGACCAATTCCCAAAGGAGAAAACGAAGAAGATGACTGAAGAAATTTTTAATTTTGTATAACCAATTAGTTAGATACCTACCTACTTATAATTTAATATATTGTTACTTTTTACTGTATGCCGATAATATTTCGTGATTCCCTTATACATCCCTACTACTATTCATATTTTTTCAAATCTAGATACATCCAGGTACATTAAATCAAAATGATATAAATCCACACTGAGTTTTTTCAAACATAGATAAATAGCATCCAATTATTTCTAATGGGGGTAAATCCGATCTAAATATCATGTTTTCTAAAGAATTATCGGTTTTGAGACTTAATCTAAAGCACAGGTCGTTTTCTGACATATTGTTCATGTAATGATAAGTAACCCTAACATCTAAATAAGCTAATTAAGAATAATATCACTTTTTTACGAATATCTCAGAAACGAGTTAAACGGATTTATCCGAGTTTGAAGTTAAGCGACTCATGAGCGCTTACGCACGCCCTTCCTCTCCCTTGCGATACCTTATTTTCGACTAATGCGCATAAACGGTCAGCGCTAGACTTTTGTGCCGCCTACCTTCTTTACTCTACGGACTATATCTCCCATAACACGCGGTGTCGCACTAAACGCACCATTGAAGTGGATAGAGGGGGTCATAACTTCAGTTCTTAAAACCTTTAGAAACAAACAACTGATATAATATAATATGTAGTTTCTCTGGTCAAAATGACCCAGCGTCATTGGCACCGGCCACAAAAAGTGGCACCACAATCTAAACACATATTTAACGGAATATAATAAACTAAACCTCTAAAAAAAGCTTTTTTGATCATCAAAAATACTGAGTGAGCATCTAATGAGGTGATTAGGTGCTCAATCAGTATTTTTGATGTACAAAAAGGTTAGGTTAGGTTGGCAATTTATTAATTTTGAAGACACGTTAAATATGATCCATATTTAACTATTAAATAAATAGTCCGTCACAGTTGAGACATGTCAATGTCATACCTTAGTGATGTAGTGAAGACTTTACTAAAAATTATACGGAGTTTTAAAATCAACATGGGAATTGTAAAATTGACATTTTGGGACTTCGTTGTTAGGGGCACGTTTTTTTAAAAATTAACACCAATTGACTTTGTATACTGGAATGGTACGAAGTAGAATGTTTTTTTATTTATTCAAGAGTCCATAAAAATTAATAATATGTAGGCGGTATGGGCTATACCATTAGCCTATACCATTAGCCTATACGTGAAGGGAAAATTATGCAAAGAAAAAAGTGCATAACACGAACACAGAAGTGTTGTGTTTGTAGTAAAAATTAATAAAATAATAAATTATTAAATCTGGAGACATATAAAAATATATTCAACAATGTGTGACAGTGACGACCCTGGGGATCATTCCCGCCCGGGCATGGATCTGACTGGGTTTTTGTTTGGAAACATTGACGAAAGCGGTCAGCTCGAGGACGATGGTCTTCTAGATGGAGAATCCAAACGAATGCTTTCGTCTCTCACTCGGCTTGGACTTGGGTCCATGCTGTCTGAAGTGCTTGAACAAGAAGAACTGTCTAAAGAAGATGAAGAGAAAGGTTTGTGTACAAGTGTACCTTTGCTGAGCAAACATTCTTATTTTTTGCAATAAAAAAGACAAAAAACAAATAGTTATTATAATGAAATATGATAAGTTAAGTATTATTTTTAGATTACAATCAAAAGAGCCCATCGGCTGTTGACTTTTTTGATATTGATGATGCTGCAGAAGATCTAAAAGTAAGTATACATTTTGATTTCTCTATTCTTCTAACATTCTTTAATTAATAAATATTTTTATATATCTCTCATCTGTCTGCAAAAGTATAAAAAATATTGAAATCTAAATAAGACGATGTAGTACCTTTCCAATGAACGGCCTCCCATTGTACAGCTGATTTTAACGTGTATTCATATAATTTTCTTGCTTTGGCGTACAATAAAGTATTGATATAGCATATTCATAGGCTATAAAGTCACATTGAGCTCAGCTTATGTATAAACTGGAATAAGACTATATGTGCTATTTATTTAATTACTAGTGGCTATACCTGCTGGAATATGTATTCCTGAACCCATCCCAAGCAATAGGGGTTATAAATATAGTATAATCTTTCAAGAAAACATTGTTTTATTTGTGTGCATTATAACATGATATTATTCTTGGGCTGGGGTTTTTCATGTGTGTGATATATGTACGATATAAAATGGCTATGCATATTTATTAATATTTATAAACTTTAAGTTGTCATGTCGGTTGCACTTAATTAATTTTATTAATTGGGCCTCGTACTTTATTTTGTATTAAGTTTATCTTAATTGTTTTTAATGTAATGTCTTTTAACTTATAAATGTGTGTTTCTTAAGTAAATATTCACATTCTGTCTTATTTCTATAAACAGTGGTGTTTATGAAATTAGTAACAGATGCATGATGAATTGATGATGCCTAATTTTGTGTTAATGAAATTATGTTTAATAAAGTGACTAATATTGATTTTATGTTGTATTAGTAGAGATGCTAGCTTTCTTAAAAAAAAAATTACTACAAGGACTTGCCTATAATAGTTACAGTTTTGGTATTTTAAAAATAAATGGAATTTTGCCACATTATAATTATATGTAAACTAATAAATGTTTGCATCACTCAGATTTAGGTGCTTAATATCTGCCATACTGTTCTGTTATAAAATATATTTTTATTTATGACTTATTTGTTTCTACCTCTGTATTTTTGTAGAAATAGACAGAATAGTATTGAAATAATTGTGTATCATTAGTTTAGGAACTTGATATAAAAATTTTCTAATATCGATTCAATTGATCTCTAGCAGGTAGTAGGTACCTAACTGAATGTTTTCTTATGTATTTGTTCTTAACAACATTTTGTTAACACAATAGGATGTAAAATTAAGCACTAACCAAGCTACACAAGATGTAATTGTTGACACAAAAGTAGAGGTTACGAGCACTGGGGATGCACGAGACAGTGGGGACTCTGAACTGGAACCATTGAGTGATTGTCCACAGCCAGAAATTAAAACTGAGAACAGAGATGGCTGGGTGAAAGAATCTGATAACTATGACCAGGCAAAACAACAAATAACAAATGATGAAGGCTATGAAGGTGATATGGAAGGTGACGGTGGACTTATGCCACCTCCAACATCTGTGCCGTAAGTACTTTTTCTATCATCCCACATGCATTTCTTATTTCTGGGCATCCCACTGAATGGATTGATGATCTGGTCAAGGTGACAGGTAGGCATCAGTGAATGCAGGCAGCTCGAAATTGCTTGATGTGGTAATCAATTGGGATGGCCTATAGTTAGCAGTGGGCTAGCTAAGACAATCATGACGATTTTCTATTTAAAATATGTACTCAAATAAATATTACTAGCATCAGTATTATATTATTACATGCATATACTTTTGACCCTAATCAGTCATTTTATTAGCCTTAATCTGTATGGATGTATGTTTGGCTAACTTCAGGTAATATAATTATGGTTAAGTTAAGTAAGTAAAAGTAAAGTAAAAAGTTCTTTATTTCATAAACTATTACATAGCACTTGAAAACGTCAAAACAAAATATACATGAAAAAAAATTTTATATCAACCCTGAAATCACGAAGCTTAGATTCACTTACATGCAAATAAATAAAAATTAGGTGTAAGTGAATCTAAGTGCCAGTTCCGAGCCTCCGCTCTGTGAGAAGAACTGACAAGAAACTCACAGGCTATGCTCTTTTAAATTATTTTTATTACATGACACACACAGTGTAAATTTGATGATACTGAAAGGGTCCCCCGAAGCTGTAACCAATAAAGTAGCACTAAGGGAACCTTCCATCACAGTCAAGTAAGTATGTATTGTGAAACTGAGCTGAGCCTGTACAATAAGGGATGGTCACGACAATGATCTGGTTGACTTTTTATTCTAATATACACATACAAGTTGAAAATGTTAAGCCCAAGCTTGTTTATCCGATAAGTAATCATTAACAGCATAATACCCCTTTTGAAGAAACTGCTTTTTAACTACAGTTTTAAAAGTTGCCAATGGTAGATCAATTATTTCCTGCGGAATTTTATTAAAAAATCTGATACTATTACCCAAAAATGAATTTTTTGTTTTGTGAAGTCGACAATTTGGCAGAGAGAGCTTATTTCTATTCCTAGTATCAAATTATGTACTTTTGAACTTTTATCAAATGTATTAATGTTTTTGCGAACATACATTATTATTAGTGTTTTCCTATGTATATTAAGTATGTATTTACAAAAAAAAAAGTATTTAAGTATGTTTATCCGTTGTTTAGTATCCATAACACAAGTTCTTAATGATACTTATCTTGGAACTAAATAATTGGTGTAATTGTCTGAAAATATTTATTTATATTTATTATTATTATTTATTATATTATCAAATATATACTGAGATGCAACCGTTAATATGTTAATTCTTTTAAACATCTCTCTAAGAGAATCTCTGGACTTAAGATTATAGATAGCTCTTATGGCGCGCTTTTGTAGTACAAATATATTATGTATGTCCGCAGCAGATCCCCACAATAACATACCATATGACATAATGCTATGAAAATAGCTAAAATAAACTAATCTAGCTGTTTCTTCGTCTGTTATGAGTCTTATCTTTTTGATGGCATAGCATGCTAAGCTAAGCCTTCTGGACAAATCCATTATATGGGGGTTCCACTGCAATTTCATAAATCTACCCAATTAGTGTTAAATGGTCACCATAACCTTCCCTGGTGTTTTATTATAAAAATTATGTTTAAAAACGTTTTTTATTGTAACAGAAAAACGCCAAAATCAGATAAACAAAAGAAATTGGAAACACCACTGGCTGCTATGTTACCATCAAAATATCAGAATGTTGATGTCACAGAATTATTTCCCGACTTCAGACCTGATAAGGTATGGACTTTTAACAAACTATTAAAACAATTTAAATAGCAAACTAATTTAAAGTACCTTGTCATTAAAAAAAAAAAGCTAATAATATTTAATTTTAAAGCGATTCCACATTATATACTATATGAAATCCTTACGAGACCACTGAAAGTTTATATAACATATTTGAACTAAGTTGTTTTCTTTTTAAAGCCTGTTTTTTAATAAGGGAATGGATACTTAAATATTTTAATCAAGACATTGGTATATTCACCATAGGTCCTGCTTTTCTCTCGGCTATTCGGCCCAGGTAAGCTGTCCAGTTTACCGCAAATCTGGCGTGGTGTGAAGAAGCGACGGCGGCGGAAACGCAGTGGCAGCACCAGTAGTGATACCTGTCCAGTTATAGAAACACAGGAGCTGCAAGATGCTAGTGATGATGAAGAAAAACTGCTCAAGTAAGTTGGAAATACTTTGTTTTGTATATATCTTTCACAAATAAATAATTCTGGACTTGTGTATTTGTCAGTATAAGAGTATGACATAATTGTTTCACAATGTCTAAGACAGTTTCCATTCGCATTGATTTTACATATATATTCCATACAAAATACTTGGCCCTAAAAATTACTAACAACATATCTTTCATACAGACCAATGGAAGAAAACCATTCAACCAACAATGACACAAACTTTTCTACAAGTGGTGAGAGGTCTCAAAAACCGACTCCTGCGCATTGGCGGTTTGGGCCCGCTCAAGTCTGGTACGACATGTTGAATGTTCCCGAAACTGGCGATGGATTTGATTACGGGTTTAAAATGAAGGTAATTACTAAATCAGAAAGTTATTTAAGTATATAATCTTATTTTGATTACTTCCATGCTTCGAGACGCACATTAAGATGATAGTTTTTAAGTATGTAGCAAACCGCGCGGGGTTGCGTGGTAGTGCTTGACTTAAGAATTTGAAAATTTGGCTGGTTATAAATTCTCAGTTGTGGTTTTAATCACTTCTTAAATCTTTTAATGCATTTTTTCAATAATAAATTTACCCGCATTGTAAAACTATATAGAGGATTCTAAATAATATTAGACTAGACTATTAGGTACAATTGGAAGATAATATCAATACACATAATATAAATTTTCTTTTGAATTGTCTAGGCGCCATCACCTGAGCGAGAGGACAAGACAAAAGAGACGGAAAACAAAGAATTAGACCCTGCAGCAGAAGATAGTCCTGACAGTGGATTCCCTGACGACGCATTTCTTATGGTATCCCAGTTGCAGTGGGAGGATGATGTCATCTGGGACGGCAATGAGATCAAACACAAGGTACATAACAAACACTTTTTTCTGAAATGCATCTAAATTTCATCGCAAATAGTTAGGTGAGATCCTAATAGCTTTAAAAAAAAAAAGAGATTTTAAGGTCACTTTTAAACGCGTTCCTATTGATTTTCGACAACTACAAGCTCACATTCTGAAATCAAAAAGACTCATCCAAAAGTAAAGATATCATCAGTGTCGAATTGTCAAAATAAAATATATTTTTTACAGGTTCTAGCTAGGCTGAATAGCAAAAGCAATGCGGCCGGATGGGTGCCTACCTCTGTTAGCCGAACCGCTCAGCAATTTTCACATCCTAGACCACAACCACCTACTCCTCTTCAAACGAAGCCCTCTACGTAAGTATTAAATTTTATACATAAAAAGTTCAGACAGCTATAGCCAAAATAGTAATCTTTTATATTTTTTAGTTATGCTTATTCAGAAAACGACCTGACTTAGAGTACAAAAAGTTGTACTTGGGATTTCCCAAACATCATTGTATTAATAAAAACAAAAAGTGTTTCCGTCACATACCTGTTACAAGAAAAATATTACATATGGCAACAAGTCTGTTTATTAAATTATTGGCAGATACAGGTGCTAATATTACACTTTATTAAAAGATCAGTTTTCAAATTGCCTCTTTTTGACAATGTGCAATTAGTTCTGTTTTTTTATTTTTGACGCGCTCATAACTCAGTGGTACTTGGTGGTCAGAAACGATCACCAAAGTAAAGTAGTGTTCACAGAGGTCAGTCCACGAAAGGTGACTGTTTCTCAAGTGCAAGCTTCAGAAGTTACGGTTGTTTTTATACATAAAAAAATAAACATTTATATTAAAAATACATACTTAATAATATTAAATAATAAAAATTTTTTATGTAAAATACATACATAAATCTAAGTCTAGTTACGTTCTTATATGTACCACAGCAAAGAGGGTACTCTTCTAACACCTTTGAAGGACAATAAAGATTTGTTATTGTTGTAAGCCATTTGTTTATGTTATAATATAGGGTGTCTTGCAGGTCGTCACTAAACCTGATTACAGCTAAATATATTTATAACATCGTTCTGTCCCTCTCAACTTAAAACTAATAAGTGAAATGCAATGACATTTTAAATCTAATTTAGCTTAAACCAAATTAAGAACTGCTGTGCAAGCCACTCTAAATGTAGTAGTCGTTCAGCAATTTTAGAGAAGGAAGAGTCTCAAGAATATGCTCGTGATCAGTAGTGGAACATTAATGACTGAGATATTAATGATAACAACGAATTATTTTGCTTTTCACGATGATTTTTTTATTCCTTAGATCCACAGCAGCAAATTCACAAGGTGGAAGTAATGCTGAGGGCGAAGACAATACTTGGTACAGTATATTCCCCGTGGAAAATGAGGAACTGGTCTATGGCATATGGGAAGATGACGTTATTTGGGATGCAGAAAACATGAACAAGATTCCCAAGCCAAAGATATTAACTTTGGATCCAAATGATGAGA
This sequence comes from Musotima nitidalis, assembly GCA_949126915.1. NCBI lineage: Eukaryota > Metazoa > Arthropoda > Insecta > Lepidoptera > Crambidae > Musotima > Musotima nitidalis. The sequence continues at coordinate 9,382,428 of OX421422.1, forward strand.
ACATTATCCTTGGTATTCCTGATGATGTTGACCCTTCGAAGATTACCAGAGGTAAGTCAATCAATCCTATTCGTTTAAGTCATTTTAGGACCAAGGTTGCGAACGCAGTATTTTTATTGTTTTGTTATGCCTGGTATAGTAGGTAACTCTTAAATATTTTTTTTATGTGAAATATTAAACAGAAATACACTTTGTCTAATTTTTTTTTATATAGACTCGCTCGATTATGTTACTTGCTAGTGCCAGTAAAGTAATTTGATAAATCAAGATATGTGCATTTTTAGAACGAGGTCCGCAACCAAAAGTGAAAATACCACACCCTCACGTGAAGAAGTCCAAAATATTGCTGGGTAAAGCTGGCGTTATCAATGTGTTGCAAGAAGACGCGCCGCCTCCGCCGCCTAAATCGCCGGACAGAGATCCGTTTAATATATCCAACGATGTGTAAGTACTTATTATACTTATTGGAGCAGAGAAAAAGCAATTCACTGAAATGTTGGAACTTCCTTTTCACTTACATCAATAACTTAGTTTTAATTACAAATAAATTACCTAACCGACGACCAAGGGGCGAACCGGCAAGCGTAGTAGAGGAAGGCCTCTCACCCGATGGACTGATGATCTGGTCAAGACGGCGGTTAAACGATAGATGTAGGCGATTCTAAATCGCTCGACGGGGAAAACAATTGAGGACAGTGTTCAGCAGTGGAATTCTAATGGCTGTCATAACTACATAACATTCGTATTGAACTATTTTTGTTTTTTATATTTTAGAATACGTACAAAATAATGTTGTTTTCTTTTTAAATTTTTGATAACAAACGAAATTAATCATATGTAAAATATTAAAAAAAAAATTGTTTCTACGAGTATCTCACAAACAAATGGAATGGATAGAGGTACATAAAAAATGTGACGTGGTCTATGGAATGTTCTATTACTATTCAAGTTATATTGATTATTCTACAGATTCTATCAAGCGAAGTCCCAAAACCCACGGTTGAAAGTAGGCGGCGGTCAACTAATCCAGCACAGTACTCCTATTGTGGAACTCCGTGCTCCATTTATACAAACTCACATGGGTCCGGCGAGACTCCGGGCATTCCACCGACCGGCCATGAGGAAGCTGTCTTACGGACCTTTGGCCGCAGCTGGGCCTCATCCTGCTCAACCTTTGCTGAAGCATATAAAGAAGAAAGCCAAGGTCAGCAGTCAAAATTTCTCCTATTCCACTTACACCTTCCTGAGTTATATAACATAATATGATGTATTAGTGCTCTTGGCGCACAACTAGATTAGAAACAATCATAGAAATTAAATAGTGTTTAAATAGGTTATACTTGGATCTATTGCGTTGACAGGGGCCATCCATATACGGTGTGTTCAATTTACTATCCACTTCCGGAACGATGTTTATTCATGACTTCTATCCTTCTATGCAGTATTAAATAGTCAAGCCAATTTAAGGGCGTTGAGCGTCTTGCGAATAAGCGAATTTGACCCTATACCAGGTACCTATTTCTGGCAAATCCATTCTTGCACAACAAGTTGTTCGGACGATAATGGTTCTTAACCTCAAAATCAATCAATTTTGAATGTATATTACTTTTTTATGGCAAACATTACATATCTCCGTAAGCGGTATTAGGCTCGTGGGACCAAATTAAAAATTGGCGAAGTGTGGGCTTTTAGTATGCCTCAGCCTACTTCTTAGGGGAAACAGGGGCGATTGTATGTCTTTATATAACATTATTGATTTTACGTATTTTATTACAGCAACGTGAAGCCGAACGTTTAGCTTCGGGTGGTGGCGACGTGTTCTTCATGAGAACGCCAGAGGACCTGAGTGGTAGAGATGGTGAACTGGTGTTAGTAGAATTTTGCGAAGAACATCCTCCTCTCATCAGTCAAGTTGGCATGTGTTCTAAGGTCAAGAATTACTACAAGAGGACTGCTATAAAAGTAAGGTTACCTGTAACTACATCCGCAAATTTATATTATTCAATAGTTTATTTTTAAAACATTTTTTGCATTAATGTTTATCGATATTGTTAAAAATTTACTCATAGTAAAGGTCCAAGTCTCGCCGTCACATTCTGCGCCGACCCCATAGTAACTGGGAGCAGGAAAGGAACATGATGGGGATGATGAATTGATTTTTCTAAAATATTTTAAGTAAACTGGCAGCAATCAAAACAAGATATTCTTATAATATGAAATTTGACAGCTTTACGATTTATTTAGATCAATTCAATATAAATTTTATTTTTACTCTACATACCTAAATTTTCTCATCATCATCATCATTACAGCCCATTAACGTCCCACTACTGAGCACGAGCCTCCTCACACATATCAAGGTGTGAGGGTATTGGGTCATACTCCACCACGCGTACCCAGTGCGGATTGGCGGAGGCAGGTGTATGGCGTCCTGCTGATAGAATTTTTTAAGCCGCCCATTTAGGCCTCTAACATGGCTTATCGACTACCACGTTTAGTGATAACCGGGACCAACGGTTTAACGTGCCTTCCGAAGCACGGAAGCGCTCGATATCAAATGCCACACAAACGGTCACCCATCCAAGGACTGACCTCTGTAAACTCTGCTGTACTTTGGTGATCGTTTCCGACCACCGAACACCGCAGAGCTACGAGCGCTTCTTTCTCAAATTTTCTCAGTTTCTTGACAAACATTTTCTATTGGTACCTATTAGAAAAATGTTGTCGAAAGTTCTCAAAAAGTGATAAAAATTAAACTTTACATCTTAACTACATACATTGCTTTAATTATGTAACTATAAAATCATAAAAACATTACACTTTTATTTTTAGGATACTGGCCCCAAGCCTATGAAGTACGGTGAAGTTGCGTACGCGCATACGTCTCCGTTCCTGGGAATATTACCCCCCGGTGCGACCCAACCAGTGGTAGAGAACAATATGTACCGCGCTCCTATTTACGAACATAAAATGCCACAGACTGACTTCCTCGTCATTAGAACTAGGTAAATATTAACATAGGTATTTATTTGAGCTAGAGTGCAGATTCAGTAGATATATTCACCCTACGTGCAAAGGTGGTGAATTCGATTATAATTGATTATTTGTGTCAATAATAAGTGATATTTGTCTTAGTCTTATTTTTCTATAATAACATTCATAATTATATTTATTTTACAATGTTACCTTACTTTTCTACATTGTCTAGTGAACATAATGAATATCTTACTCAATAAAGTGGTGCTGTATGTAAGTACCTATGTAAATAATTATTTATAAATATTTTTAATAAATAATTTATTTTATAGGCAAGCATACTACATTCGGGAAGTGAACGCTGTGTTTGTAGCTGGGCAAGAATGCCCTTTGTATGAAGTTCCTGGGCCTAACTCCAAGCGGGCTAATAATTTTGTTCGAGATTTCTTACAGGTAATTTATTGATCTACAATACTCTTTAGTACCAAGTGGCGCCAATTATTTGCAATCGTATGGTTTAGCTATAACCTACGTAACTCGCCTGTCAATGAGAGTGGAAAAGTATTAAAATGATTGGCTACTTTTGAACCCGACTATGCAATCGATACAAAAAAATATATAAATCTGGAGTACTTATTCTCAATTTTTCATTAATAAGGATTTTAGTTTCCAGTTTTGAAGATAAAATGATTTTATTCACGATTAATTAAGAATGCATCTGAATTATTACAAACACAAAACTAAACTACATGGTAAAAGGCTTTAATATATAAATTAAAACAGAAAATATCTCATTTACATACAAAATAATTTATATTTAAATTGTCTAAACTTTTTTTAAACTAAATGTTGACAAATTTCAATTGTTCCCAGGTGTACATTTATAGATTGTTCTGGAAATCCACCCATAGTCCACGGCGTATAAAGATGGATGACATAAAGAGGGCTTTCCCGTCGCACTCTGAGAGCTCTATAAGGAAGCGTCTGAAACTGTGTGCCGATTTCAAGAGAACTGGTATTGATTCTAACTGGTATGTGTATTACAAGTGTGTTACAATGCTATGGTTTTTTTGGTTACATATTGAAGTATTGGTCTTTTAAAGAGATTTTACCTCCTTTAAGTGATAACCAGTGTTTATTTATTATACTCGAAAATTAAAGTTCCATTTTAGTGCATTCAGGTTTTGAATTTACAAAAATCCGTTAAAAGCGTAATGTTTAGTTTATAAGTTACGTTGTCAGAATTACACGTATGCTTCTGTGGTATAATATTAATAAGAAGAAATCTTTATAGGTGGGTAATAAAACCAGAGTTTCGACTACCTTCTGAAGAGGAGATCAGAGCCATGGTATCGCCAGAGCAGTGTTGTTCATACTTCAGTATGGCATCTGCTGAACAAAGGCTGAAAGATGCTGGTTATGGAGAGAAGTTCATATTCACTCCTCAGGATGACGATGACGAGGAGATGCAGTTGAAAATGGATGATGAGGTAAAGTTTTAATAAATTCTCGTAATATCACTGGAAAAGAACTTAATTCTTCTTCCTAATTCGACTGGTGCAACTACTTATTACTGTTAATTTATAAATCATGCTGTGTACACTAATAGTGTATTATTGTCTAGCCTTTTTTTTCTTTTTTTTTAATTAGTCGTAGTCAATTTTTAATGATGATAATCTGTCCGTGTACCTAAATATAAATAAATGATAAAAAAAAATATCTGAGATTAAATTATATTATTCTTGTTGTTCTATCTAGTTATTGTATTATATGGCACATAAATATTTTCTATCATTATACAATTTCAATTATATAAAGAAGTAGGAAAAATACAATAAAATTAACCATAAATTGTGTTTTTACGACATACACAGCACATACATATTGATATATAAATTCTACCAAAACACAGATTTGCCTGTTATCTGTGTTAATGTAATCTTCTGCTTTTACCTCCTGCTACAACTTCTACTAGATTCGTTACGCGAGTGTACTGTATAAAGTATCCTATGAATGTATCCTAGTCATCAATTATATTTCTAAAGTTCTACAAATCCTATAAGCCTTTTAATGGCATGTTCTAACCAACCAAACATATATTACAGGTGAAAGTAGCGCCTTGGAACACGACTCGTGCCTACATACAAGCAATGCGGGGTAAATGCCTCCTTCAACTTACGGGCCCAGCCGACCCCACCGGTTGCGGGGAAGGATTCTCGTACGTTCGGGTCCCGAACAAGCCGACTCAGCAACCCAACGACGAACAACAGCCCAAGAGAACAGTCACGGGAACCGATGCGGATTTGAGAAGGCTCAGTTTGAATAACGCTAAGGCGCTTTTGAGGAAGTTTGGGGTGCCGGAAGAAGAGGTATTGTGATACTTTTATGTTCTAACATATAATATACATTTGAGCCATTACAAACGTGCAGACTGAGTCATAAATCCATAAGGCCTGTAGGCGCGAGCGAGAGGTCCGATAAATAGTTTGCACTGGCAATGCCTGATATACAAGTGAAAGCAGCCAAGCGTATAATATACTTCATGGTTTTGTGATAAAGAGTCGACTTTAAACTAACATATTACTTCTATGGCAAAGATATACAAGCATAATTGGTTTATTGAAAAAATAAATTTAGTGGTACTAATATCACAAAAGAACTTTTAGAGTTCTGATTCAACTGTTTTTTTGCTGCGTGAAAAAGTCGCAGTTTTTTGCAGTATTCTTTTTACTGCATCCCTATTTTGTAAGCATTGAAACACAATCCTATGTTACTGTTGATAAATGGCTAACTTTACGTCCGATGCCTGGCTCTAAAACGTATGTTATTCATATATTTTCAATAATTGACTAAAATACTTATAATTTATGTTTTAGATCAAGAAATTATCTCGTTGGGAAGTTATTGATGTAGTAAGAACACTATCGACGGAAAAGGCTAAAGCTGGAGAAGAGGGCATGACTAAATTCTCAAGAGGAAATAGGTTCTCTATCGCTGAGCATCAAGAAAGGTAAGAGAGGTGCTGAATTATTATTGTACGTTGTTTTATGGCGCATCCACAGAAGCACAGAAACGTTCGATATTTAATGTCATACAGACCGAAATGACCGTCTCCGTCCGTCTGTCGTAGATTCGGTCTGTTTATTCAGTTACTTTGGTGATAATTTCTAGACCCCCAGTACAAACAATAGGCGTTGGTGTATACACAGAAGCATTCTGAATAAATTGACATGAAAATGTTTTAACTTTCTAGGTACAAAGAAGAGTGTCAAAGAATTTTCGAGTTACAAAACAGGGTGCTGCAAAGCACTGAAGTGCTGAGTACAGATGAGGCGGAAAGCTCGGTCAGCGAAGAATCAGATTTGGAGGAAATGGGAAAAAACTTGGAGAATATGCTGGCTAACAAGAAGACCACGGAACAGGTCTGATAATATCCAGAATATATATGTTAATTACATTTTCTTTATCTAATTTCACTATCATACACATAATTCACATAATTCTTATAGACATAATTCTTCATAGACATAATTCTTCATACACATAATTCTTCATAGGGTAGTCGCATACTGTGAATCTGTTAATCTTGATCTCAATGTCAATAAATGCCTAGTCATCAGCTTCAGTAGAAATAGAAATAAGCTACACTATAATTACACTATTAATAAATCGTCATTGCGTCGTGTGGATAAAGTTTCTGATTTAGGTGTTATTCTCGATGATCAGCTCACTTTTGAACATCATATTGACAAAATAGCCAAAAAAGCCTCCTCATCCCTGGGTTTTGTTATCCGTAGTAGCTCTTCTTTTACCACTATGAAGGCCATTAAGGTACTTTATTGTGCTCTTGTAAGAAGTCATTTGGAGTACGCCAGTGAAGTGTGGAATCCTAATTATGCTGTGCATTCAAAAAGGCTGGAAATATTACAGAAAAAATTTACAAGGTATCTAGGTTTTAAATTTAAAATTCCATATCTTTCATATAAACGGCGCTGTGCGAAATTTCATTTACTTCCTCTTGATGTGCGTAGACACATTTTTGATCTGCGTTATTTATTGAAAATTGCTCAATCCAAAGTTAATTGTCCTGAACTTCTGTGTCAACTGTATATTAATGTACCTCCCCGACATTGTCGTCCGAGATATCTACTCCATGTTCCAACCCACCGTAGTGTTTATCGTGGCAACTCCTACTTAATTCGCGTTAGCAAGCTTTTTAATTCAACTCATAATAATCATAATAACCCTCGATATCTACTGCAGCAATATATCTATAATTAATAAAATTCTGTCTGCAGACTACTTCACTTAGTATAGGTTAGTGAATTTTTATGTTAACTGTTTAAATTGATTATTAGTCTAAATTAAAATGTACATTTCTAGTTAATGTTAGCCAATTGTTATATGTGGAGGCTTGTTATTGGCTTTTAGAATATATGTTTTGAAATTATATAGCAGTGTTAGCTGTAAGCCCCCCCAAATAAAATAAAATAAAAATAAAATAAAAAAATAAATGCTTTAGAGTAAGGTGTTACTGAACATATTTTTGTTCTCAAAAAATTGTAGATATAAAGTAATTTTCTATTTGTAAATAAATAATATCAGACGATTTTTTCTCTCGTAGTTGTCATTAGAAAGAGAAGAAGCAGAGAGAGCCGAGTTAAGGAAAATGATCCTCGGTCAATCGGAAAAGAAGCCTCAAATAAATCAAGACCAACAGCAATCCAGCCAAGGTAAGTTTTATCCGCAAATGGCAATAGTTACAATAATATACCTACTACATACATACGTGGGTAAATATCGTAGTGGTTAGAAGTTGGAAGTTACATCAGAGAGAAAGTGGGACTTACTACGATAGTTACTAATTTAGTTTTCTGCTTTCACAAATGATACACAGCTTTAATTAACTTTCAGTAAAACCACTTTTGTCACTTAAATCACTTTCGAAGTCCTTTAATTGATTTAGATTAATAAATATAAATATCCTACCGTAATGTACTTTGTAGTATTACTTTTTTCTGCTAAATTTATATCATATCAACACATATCAACATGTCATGGTAATATTCTGAAAGATTTCGCACTGTTTGCATTATAAAAATCATTTTAATATTTTACCATTATGTGCATGATGTAAAATTTCATTTTTATACTTAATAAATTGTAAAATCAGACAAAAATCTATACCAAGATTAATATATTACACTGTTTATAAAGCATTTTCAATAAAACGTAATGAATTACGGTTTTTCGCTTGATCTGAGAAATTTGTCAATCTTTAGTAAACGATATTCATGTTACGCGATAATTTTAAACACAACACTTTAATTTATTTCCGTATTTGTAAATCAGCAGGTCGAGTGTTGAGAATAGTACGGACATTCCGTAACGCCTCCGGTCAGCGGTATACTCGTGTGGAGTTAGTACGTAAAGCAGCCGTCATCGAAGCGTACGCCAAAATACGTTCCACGAAAGACGACACTTTCATCAGATCCTTTGCTACCATGGATGAGTCTCAGAAAGAGGAGATGAAGAGGGAAAAGAGAAGGATACAGGTCTGTAATAAAACTAAAATACGTTTTCACTTATACCATAATCTTTCTTTAATTGGTCCATTGTCACGACATTAATTTTTAAAAAATCTTTAATAGACAAAAAATCACCTATTCCAGTTCATTTATCCAATTTGGCGTGTGCAGAATTCTTGCTATAACTATTCAAAACAGATTTATACAGTTGTAGCTAAGTTCAAAAATTAGATTAGCACAGAAATCTCTGAATTGAATAGTGTGAAATGGTGGAAGGTGGCTTGCGATTTATTGTACTATTTTATCTTAACGTTTTGCTATCTCCCATACTTATTATATCGAGTACATACCAAAGTAATAACGCGACTGATTGAAGTATGAGTGTTTATCTTAGGGCTTTTACAAACGTGCTACACAAATGCTATACTGTGATCTGCTCTTAAAAACAAAATAATATTTGAAGATTCACAATTTTCAATTTTAATAACTGTTATATACTATTAAAATACATACATACATTCACGCCTGTTTCCCCGAAGGGGTAGGTAGAGGCATATTATACTCCCACACTTCGCCAATTATATAGTTGGTCCTACTTAATAAGTGGCGAGCCTATTGCCGCTTACCGGGGATTGTTATGTTCGCCAGAGCCTCGTCCGTTGATCGGCAGGTGCACCACTTGCAGGTCAGGTTGGCTTGGGCTACTTAGGTCATGGTAGGATCTCTTTACACATATATTATTAAAATAAACGTTAAATAGTTAATAGTTGCTAATTAAAATTTAGGTATTAATAGAATATTGTTATTTTTCAGGAACAACTGCGGCGTATTAAGAGAAACCAGGAGAGAGAAAGACTTGCAGGAAACATCACCGTTCCTGCGTTCCCTAATGAAAGTGAGTGCACACACCTTATACATATGCGCTTCATTATGATAGTAAAAAGTCATTTATATATCTGCATTATATTTTTTATATTTATATCATATAATATTGGTATTACACTGAGATAAAAATGTATTCGCTGACGATATAGTCTTGATGGCGGAAACGTTGGAGGAGCTGCAACAGATGCTGAACAGCCTGGCATCAGCCTCGCGACGGATAGGTCTCGGCATGAATTTGGATAAAACCAAAGTCATGATCAATGCCCGCGTTGTTCCGAGACCTATTGTCGTGAATGGCCACCTACTTGAAGTTGTTTCCGAATATACCTACCTCGGGCAGATTCTGCAATTAGGCAAAAACAACTTTGAGAAGGAAGCCAAAAGGAGGATCCAACTTGGCTGGGCAACTCCGTCGAGTCTTCTCGTCACCTATACCACAATGTTTGAAAACGAAAGTTTTCAATCAGTGCGTCCTACCTGTTATGACCTACGGTGCCGAAACGTGGACACTCACAGTAAGACTGATTCGCCAGTTCAAGGTCGCTCAGCGAGCTATGGAGCGTGCTATGCTCGGAGTCTCTCTGAGAGATAAAATCAGAAATGATGTTATCCGACAGAGGACCAAAGTCACCGACATAGCATACAGGATTAGCAAGCTGAAGTGGCAGTGGGCTGGCCATATCTGTTGAAGGACCGACAACCGATGGGGTAAACGAGTTCTTGAGTGGAGACCGCGACTTGGCAAACGTAGTGTAGGACGTCCACTCGCCAGGTGGGGTGACGATTTGCGAGCGGTCGCTGGCAGATGTTGGATGCGGCAAGCCGAAGACAGGGGAAAATGGCGCGATTTGGGGGAGGCCTTTGTCCAGCAGTGGACTAGTATAGGCTGATGATGATGATGATAAATGTATAACATGACAGGAGACATGTTATTCAACTCTTAACTGAAAATTTCCACTTGCGTCCTATTTTTGATATCTTACTATTTTAAGCATAGTAGGTTTTAATAAAATCATATTTCAACATAAAAAATAATAAAACAATATCTAGCCCTGTATGATATAACCTAAAGGACACGTTAAATAGGATATTATGAATGATGTCCTATGTAACTTCATTGGTTTTTCTATATAAATTGTACACTCTTTTATAATATACAAAATAATCACGTACCTCATGCATCCCAGAGAATACAATATTAACTTTACTATTAGCTAATAAAAATTAATTCAACTCTAGGTGTAAATCAATCGTCATCGAACGACTTCAGCTCTCCTTCGTCGTCAAATCTGATGATGTTGGGTCAAATCAAGCAGGAGCCTGACACACACACTCCGTCTCGAAGACGTGCCAAGTTGAAACCCGATCTCAAATTGAAGGTAAATATTTATTTTTTATTTTATTCATTTCGTGACTATTGCACGTCTCTTGTACTTGATCCTTGTGTTATGATAGGAGTTCCGCACAGAACACACGTCAGCATAAGACATTTAATTTTGTATATTCCCATCGATCGTATGTTGTAGACTCTGAAAGATGTAGTACCCGTTTAGTAGACGTAGACTGCTTAAAGAACTGATACATACAACTGAAATAAAGAGATTTGTCTAATATTAAACAATACTGTCAATCAGTTTAACCTATATGTCCGCCAGGGACCGAAGATTCTGTTTAGCACTATTTAACACTTGAAATTCATTTATTGAGATAAAAAAGTAATAATTGAAATAATGGAAAGAAGGAAAAAAGTTAGTAAAACTATAATTCAGAACATCCTTTAACCAATGAGTAAGTAGTACCTATATCATTGTAAAAAAAATATTATTTCGCAGTGTGGTGCTTGTGGTAAAGTTGGTCACATGCGGACAAACAAAGCCTGTCCTCTGTACACGGGAGGCATGGGAGGAGGGCCTGTTTCCCCACCAGAGGTAGACGTGGAGGCGCCGATAGAAAACGATGAGGACGACCTCGGCGCGTACGTTGACGGAACGAAACTCACGCTGCCTTCCAAATTCATTAAGGTTAGTTTTAACTCTTCTTATATATTTGTGTATAGAAGGGGTAACCCTTAACTCATATAATTGCATGCACTCAACAAAATTTTCAAATCATTTAATTTCCATACAAATAAATATGTATACTTACTAAATTAGATTATTAACCAATTTTTCAATCACCAATTAAAGTCTTTTTTATGTTTGATATGTGCATAAATCGTTAAATGAAGAGAAAAATCAATTTGTATATGCAGTAAAATTATAATCGATTAGATATTTTTAATTTTGTCGTCTAATGCTTTATCCAACTTTTAATTTTCGTTTAGTATTTGAAAAATTTGCTCTTATTATAACTTTCTCAGTCATTTCTCAACAAATAGTGTCTAAATAAATTTCTTCATATTTAGCAATCAGCTGAAGAACTAAAGCGCCGTGGAAGCAGCGGTCGTCGCGGAGAATTCCGGGCTGCTGGTAGAAATAAGAGGCGGGGAACTGCGACGGAACCCTGCGACTATTTGGTGAAGAGACCAGCGGAAAGACGTCGCACGGATCCACTCGTGACGCTGTCTTCCTTATTAGAAGATGTACTGAACCATATGAGGCACTTACCAGATGTTCAGCCGTTCCTGTTCCCCGTTAATCAAAAGGTAAGATATTACGGGCAAATCCTATCTTCATCGATCATTTTGTAGAATGACAGGCCCTACCGTTTAAAATGCTGTCTTCGTGATTGACCGACCGATATAGCGTGGAGTTTTACAGTCCGCTTTTGAGGTCGTGGTTTGATCACAGGACAAATCTTGTGGTGGTGTGTGGCATGAACAAGAATATTTGTCTTGGTCTGGGTGTTTCCCATGTCTAAGCATTTATTTTCAGAAATAATGTTTCCATGTATGTTTATCCGTTATTTACTACACATAACACAAGCTCAAAATTATACTTATCTAGGATCTACAATTGAAGTGATTACAAGACCAATTATTATTTTTTAAATATTAGGTCGGGGAAAAAGTCTTTTCGCATAACGTAGGTATAAACTTATTATAAATTTTTTTTAACTGTACTATTTGTGTCTGGCTGGTTTTGGTAACATTAAAAAGGTTCTATTATAAAGAAAAGAAAAAATAAAAAAAAGTTGTTTCCCGCTATTTTTCATTTGTTTTTCTCTCCGTAAAAATGAGTGAATCTAATGAAGAAATTCGATACATTTTAAAATTTTATTATAAAAAAGGCAAAAATGCAACTCAAGCAGTGAAAAAAATTTGTGATGTTTATGGACCTGATGCAGTGTCAGTAAGAGTAGCACAAATTTGGTTCAAACGTTTTCAGTCCGGAAATTTTGATGTTAAAGATGCACCTCGCTCTGGTCGCCCTGTTACGAATAAAATGGACGCCATTTTTGAAAGAGTGGAGCAAGATCGGCATATTAGTAGTTACGATGTAGCTGAAGAACTGGGAATTGACCACAAAACAGTTTTGACCCATTTGAAGAAAGCTGGTTATACAAAAAAGCTCGATATTTGGGTGCCACACGAGCTCACTCAAAGAAACTTAATGAACCGTGTACTCATTTGCGATTCATTATTGAGAAGTAATGAAACCGAGCCGTTTTTGAAGAGATTGATAACTGGCGATGAAAAGTGGATCACGTACGACAAGAACGTGCGAAAAAGGTCGTGGTCGAAAGTTGGCCAGGCTTCACAGACTGTGGCCAAACCTGGCCTAACACGAAATAAGGTGATGCTGTGTGTATGGTGGGATTGGAAGGGCATTGTTTATTATGAGCTTTTACCGCCCGGCAAAACCATCGATTCTGATCTTTACTGCCAGCAACTGATGAGATTAAAGGAAGCAGTCGAGAGAAAACGGCCGGAATTGATCAACAGGAAGGGTGTCGTCTTTCATCACGATAACGCTAGACCACACACATCTTTAGTTACTCAGCAAAAATTAAGAGAGTTCGACTGGGAGGTCCTAGTGCATCCACCATATAGCCCTGACCTTGCGCCTTCAGATTTTCACCTGTTTCGGTCTCTGCAGAATTCTTTAGGTTCTGTAAGGTTGACCTCAAGAGAGGACTGCCAAAACTATTTGTCCCGTTTTTTTGATCAGAAGTCCCAAAGTTTCTACAGTAACGGGATAATGTCTCTGCCCACAAAATGGCAGAAAGTTATTCAACAAAACGGTACATATATATTGTAAATAAATGTAAATAAACTTTGAAAAAAATGTCTTTACTTTTCATACAAAAATACGAAAAGACTTTTTCCCCAACCTATTATATACTCATTTGTTAAGTGTCAAGTAGTTTAATATATCAAATTGTTTTCATTCAATAACAGTCAAGTAAATTCCGTCATAGTCCAGTCGAGTGAAAGTCATACCCTAGTAAAGTAGTGGAAACACGGCAAATGACAATTCACTGTAATATGCCACTTTCCTAAAGTTGTGTACGATGCTGAAGAAGTTATGTCTAGTATATGTACACATAAAAAGTAGAATTTACATTAGTTTCGGAACATAAAATACTGCAACGATGTTTTTGAAAATACATCACTTGCGCGATTCTTTGGCGTAAATAATCCAAGATAACTATTTATTCTGAATTTCTTTTTTGTTTTAGTTGGTCGCTGATTACCATCGCATCGTATCCCGACCTATGGATCTACAGACCATCCGTGACCATCTTAGACAAAAGCACTATCAGAGCAGAGAAGACTTCCTTGCCGATGTCAATCAGATAGTCGAAAACTCCACTCTTTATAATGGTAACTTTATCATACACATTAAAAAAAAGTACTTTTATTTTACATTTCAATATTACTTTAGTACACTTTGAAGCGGACAAAAAGGTTCTATAAAACGGCTACGTGCCTGAACAAAGTGAACTGATGACTAGATAAAAGTTTCGGAAATACGATACATTGAGGGAAATATTGCAGGAATAGTCGTTGTAGATAATGTTGGTAGATGCCTATTTTAAGCTGGGGGCGTCGTTTGGCTGAATGATGACTTCAACCTAAGGACAGCGTGGCAGCGTTGGTGCTCAACGTCAATTATGGGTCAGACTAAATAGGTGCAGAACAGGATGCGGACGTTCCAATCACCACCTTTATAAATGGGGAATAAAGGAATCTTCGGCCTGTGATTGTGGAGCGCCAGATTAAACTATTGCCCATGTTGTAAACGATTGCCAGCTGTACTCTTTTCCCGGTGGTCTTGAAGAACATCCATCTGCTGAGAAGTGGCTACGCCGACTGAAACTAGAAATTTAAATTAGGATTCAGGCAGCTCAACGCCATACGATATGATGATGATGATGAAAGTGATGATAAAAATAATATTTTGTGCAATTTAAGCTGACAAGGTGACAGTGACAGTTCTTGATAAATCAATGCACAAATTATTGTGCATTTATCAAGTTATTAAACTAGTATTTGGTTTATTCGTACACAAGTTCGTGACTCAGCGACAGACTAAATTGCTATTATAAATTATTCAGGTGCAACCAGCAGTCTTACCGTAGCTGCCCAAAGAATGCTCCAAAGATGCGTCGAGAAACTAGCTGAAAAGGAAGAACAAATTATCAAACTTGAAAAGCAGATTAATCCACTACTCGATGACAACGACCAGGTATGTACGAACATTTCCTCCTAACAGCTGTATTTACTAATTTTTAAATTTCACAAATACATACATAATCTACCGATACCGGCCTAGAATAGTGGCACCTCCTCTCATCTCGCGGGGAGACGTAAGAGTCGACGAAGAGTAATCCTACCGGATGATGGGAAGCAGACTCATTCTGCGTACTGGCTTGGACTGCGATCATCAACCCGCCTGCCTAATGTGGTGATAATGGGCAAATATCCCCAACATAATGTAATCTATTGTGTAGGCGAATGTTCAGCAGTGGACTTTATAAGGCTGGTATGATGATGACACATAATCTCACGTCCATACATCCCATTAGGGATGGGCAGAAACTTTAATACTACAATAAAAAGATCTATACTTGAAGGAAAATTTTGATGTTAAATATCGTTATACATTTTTCTTTTATCCTACCTGGCACTAAAAATTTTAGAGGTGTAATGTAAGTAAGTATGGTTACTATTACACCTCGCGTTTAATTAACTTTTTAAACACGTCTATTAGGGTAGTTAACCTGTATTCGCAACAAATGCTTGTATATAATTAAATTCGTGGCCTACCTTGATTATGTTTGATGTATTCTTGTCCAAAGGTCGCGCTCTCGTACTTGCTGGACAATCTCTTGACGACGAAGTTGAAGGTGATGCCAGAAGCTTGGCCTTTCCTCAAACCTGTGAACAAGAAGCAAGTCAAGGACTATTACAATATTATCAAAAAACCTATTGATATGGAGACTATGAGCAAGAAAATATTGGGTACGTAAAAATCATTAAGCAACATACAATATAATTGCCAGAGCCTCGACCGTTGATCGGCAGGTCACCTTGGCGTGGTGGGGGGGCTTAGTACCTCCCGGGGGCCGGGAAAAGATAACACCCAGAGGTTGGCGACTCTGGGTGCCCTTAGTACTGACTACCGAGGTGAAAACTAAGAGGGACCAATGGAGGGCGCAGCGGGCGCAGCGGGCGGGCCAGGAGGGCCCGTCAAGCAGCGCCAGGATTGTCTTAGGCAGTGGGGGCAGGGAGCCCCTCACGGTCGCTCAAGGAGGTAGGAGGGGCGTGACCACTGCGCCCTCTGAGGAGATCAGACGCTGCAACCCAGCTGCAACTGCAACCCACATTTTTGTGGGTATTATTGCTGGCAGTCGTGTCTGCCGGTGGTGAGTCCCGCACCCCCTTTCGGTCCCCCTTTGGCCGGAAGGCAGTGCGTAAACGCATTTTGTTACCGACGTAAAACAAAAAAAAATGTGAGTTTGGCTTGGGATCCCCATACACCCATCCCCATTATTTTCTGATTAATTGTGTTCAAAAACAAATCGAGGCTGATAGATATTGGCTCATATTTAATGTGTCATCAAAATTAATAAATTACCAACCTAACCTAACCTTTTTGTACATCAAAAAATTCTGATGGAGCACCTAATCCCCTATTAGATGCTAGATCAGTATTTTTGATGATCAAAAAAGTATTTTTTAGAGGTTCAGTTTATTATATTCCATAGATATTTAGGTACACAATACGAATGCTTTGGCTCAAGGTGAGAGCTGAAGCTGAAATTTTGTAAAAGAACGCGCAAACTTATTCCGTGGAATGTTATGATGTCACAATTTTACCCAAAGTGTTGTACAGTCGGAAATTTATTGTTAAATATCGATTAAAAGAAATGAGGAAAAACTGGTAAATGGTTAAGGCGGCGGGTAGCCGTTGGATGCAGGCGGCACAAGCTCGATCAAAATGGAACCGGATTGGTGAGGCCTTTGTTCAGCAGTGGACTATATACGGCTCAAATGATGATAATGTGTAGGTTCACTAGAACATAATTTCATGTTATTTGCACACTTTTTTAATTAATGACATGTTACTACAGCCCACAAGTACCACAGCCGCGATGAATTCTTGAGGGACATTCAGCTGTTGGTTAACAACTGCCGGGCATACAACGGCGTCAACTCGCAATATACTAGACAAGCTGAATCAATATTGAAGGTCACTGAGGAAGCCCTTGAACAGGTAATAATATCGTTGCAATATTTGTACTATGGAAAATATAGTTTATAACTATGTCTAAAGCTGATAAAAATAAATATATGGTTAAATGGTAATATTTTTTGAAAAATATAATAACGAAATTTTTTTTTGTTATGTTTTATACTATAAAATCACACTAAACCCACCTTATAGAAATTTATTTCCGTAGTTTGCCTGAACAATAACTTTTATTTCAATTTTATAGAATCCTTTCGATATAACAAGCTATATTAGCCGATTAATAGCTAACGTTGAAAACAACCATTGTGAAATCCGAATTTGGCAACACATTTGATTAAGTGCCACTTTGTAGTACAAAAAATAAATAAAAATAATTTAATAAACAAAGTATTTTTTTAGTTTGGCGAGAACGTAAGTCAACTAGAAGCTAACATAGCCCGAGTACAGCAAAAAATGTTAGAAGATGCAGAGCACTCTGATTTAGATGTAGAAGAGGTAGCCCCGGCGCCAACTGAAGAAGGCGGCAAGAGGGGACGAGGCAGGCCTAGGAAACACAAGCCTTCCACATCTACTGCATCGGCAGATGGTGAGATGTCCTTGCTAATATTAGAAACTAGATGACCCGGGGTACCGTAACTTTTTCTTCACTTTTCGTATTATGAGGTGTACATTTTGTTGTCCTGAAAGCAACGAACACAATGAATAAGGATAATCCAATTATGGGCCGTCGTTCGCAAGTCATATTAATTTTAATTATATTCGTTTTAATTTATATGAAATGGAATTAATACACAGTTGATATGTATAAAATAAATTATCAAAGGAAAATAACAATGGGTCATCCATAAATTACGTCACAAGAATTTTTTGACTCCCTCTCCGTCCTTGTCAAAGCTGTTCACACTTGTGGGACTCCTTCTTAGTGTTTTTCACATCGTTTGCAATTGTACAGCAAGAAATAATTACATCAAAACAGCAGTTACAATAAATCATAGGACTTCGGTTTTGAAAAGTGTCGTTACGAAATTTAGGATTCCTCCCACCCCCTTGTCACACCATCTCACACTTCGGCAACCCCCTCTCACCCCCTTAACGTGGGAGGTCATTAATGGATAGTCCCAAAATTAAGAAATTATGAAGCAATTTTTCAAAATACTTTCAGAGCCTTTTGGCGCTGGCAATCAGCTATTCTGACGCAATAATTGTCATGCCTTTACCAGTACCAGTGGTTCTTCTTCTTCTTTTAAATGATGGCTTCGTGCGGTTTGCACATTTAGCCAGTGTCAAGTTAAAGATATATTAATATCATATACAATATAAGTAGTAAATGGGAATAAGTGGTGATAAAGATGATAAATGGTAAATGAGATCCCCTCCCCCTAAGCCCTTTGAGTCCTCAGTAAAGATGTGGGACTATACTGAGATCTCACATGGACTTCTTGAGAGAATTTGAAAAGTTATGTTGCACTGTTTTATTTCATTTACTAACACTCATGTACGTTCACAAACACTTAACGGTTAATAATCCACCGTTATTACACATTAATGTTAGAAATATCACAAATTATAGAAAATAAAACAAAACTGCAGACATGACGCTTCACTTTCCCGCCAAGAAGTCTACCAGTGGTTTAATTTAATATTGTTTGATTTTTTTATTTTATATACAGAATTTAAATATAGAGTTTTACCTTTGTTGTAACAATTTTATCCATGGCAGGTCCGCTTGGAGAAATAAGCAGTACCCTGTACCGTACTTTCAATTTAAGTACACCACTATTATTTGTAAATGTATATATCTTCACTATATTAATTAGTAAAGAGACTATGCATTTGGATTCTTCTTTACTGAATCACCTCTTTTATTTGTAGGTGCTACACCAAGGAAACGTGGCAGACCAAGAAAAGATCAGAACAGTTTGGAAGAAGGTAATTATTCACAACAAAAAAAGAATAAAGACAAGTCACACAAAAAAAAGATCCTTATGCTCGGCAGAATACGTAGCTTGGGCTTTGATCAGGGTTTTTATACACTGTATATATTAAGTACATATATATTTACAAATAAAATGTTAAGATATGTTTAGTTAGTACCCATACATAACATAAAAAACATAACACATAAATTTGTGTGATTGTAAGAAAATTATAATATGATTATTATATTTATGTCTGTATTTCCTTCTGCGTAGATTTGCAGTATTCAGACAGTGGCAGTTCCGAACTGGAAGAGGTTGAGCAAAAAGAGGCTGTTGAGGGTCTGGTTCAGCTGTCTGTACGGCCAGGTAAAATAAAATTTGGATTTTTAATATTAAATTTTAAACTGTTATATTTCCACAACTTTTTCTGAAATTTGGATAAGTATGAAGAGGTTTATTTCTTAAGCTTTACACTATTTAAACAGGGCATTTTAAGTGTTTTCCTTGTGACGCTAATAATGATGTGTATATCACATCATTAATAGCCTCATTGAATTATCGTGGTAAGGTTAAAGTGTTACCAGTGTATTATATTATATTCGTAAAACATTGGCGAGGTTTATAATACTAATGATACACGTATAAATCCAATTGTTCAAATTCATTCATTTAAGCTTGTGTTCATTCCAAAGCACCTTCCCTGTAAACATTACTAAAATCCAAAAGCGCCACTTTTTTAAAGCGGGAGCTTGCTTCTTAAATAAATTTAAAATGAACTATGCAAGAGTCCGTCCCCCGCTAAAACACTTAGATACATAGCTTATTTGTATACTTATTTATACTTTACTAAATAAACCATATTCTTTCCATATACTATGGGAAATTATTCAATATAGAGTTATTACTTGCAGAAGATGACATAATGCCGATGAACGATCAACCGTTTGACACATCGGAGTTCTTGATCAAGCGAGAGGTACCAGATGAGCCTCTACCACATACAGACGATTTGGTGGATCTGGACCACCATCAAGATTACACGTATCCTCCAGTTGTTAAGGTAACCATTGTTTATTATATAAATAGGAAATTATAAATGCAAACGTTTGTATGTGTTTTTGTTGGTTTCACTCTCTAGACTAAAGTACTGAGTAAATTTTATGAAATTTGGTTTTATCAACATCTCATATTATTAAGTTGTTATAAATCGAATCGAAATAGACAAGGTTACTAGTGAAATACGTGTTTGTTTACTTTTAAATGTATTTACATTTAGTATACATTCATTTTTCTCTTATAGTGTTGTGATCTCGATGCCTTAAATGTCTTTTAAACTATCACTAGCATTAACAGGACACACTTTAAAATCAAAAATTTAGAAAATCAAACATGATATTTTAAAACCAATTTAAAAACACGGAAATTGCTGCAAAATAAAATGTCATTTTCTTTGGAATTTGGAGCCCAAATATACGCGACATAGTCACGCGACCAAAGCATAAATGTTTACCTGTTGCAGAGTATAGGAGTTCCTGTTAAAACAACTAGGATGAATAAACATACTATTCGCAAAAGTGCTTCGCTTAACACATCGATATTAAGTCCTCTTTGGGATTGAAACAATCAATTTTTAATTCCGTACGTACATTTGTACTCGATAAATGTATGAAGATTTTTTTCATCAGAAATCAAACATTTTAGAATCTTTCTCTCTAAAAGATTCAAGGGTCTAAAAAAATTAAGGCAATTTGAACCTAATGGTTGAGACCGAGTTCAATAGTCGCCCAAATATTAAAGATATCGCATGCTTAATGGAATAGTGATTTAACCCAAAAAAGACGATTTTTGGCACACCACAAAAGAAGATCTTCTAAAGAATACTTGTCCTACTTGTAAGCGCATTAATTTGATACTGTTTTAATAATTAGTAATTCTGCATGTAAAATTAATCAAACGTTTGATTAACATTGATTCGATCTCATTAAGAAATAGAAAGACTGTATAAGTACGTAACTCAAACCTGACCTATCTATTAATGGGACGATGTTACGTAATACCTACTCGTAATAAGTAAGCGCTTTATTCCCCGAATGGACCGTGTCAGTGTAAATTACACATTGTAGACCCACAATGGGACTATGTTCTAACAGTGTTTATTTAAAACTGTTAATGGTCTTTATAAAAAATACTTTTAAACCATTGCGTGGCTTAAGTGCGGGCCGGTACGAAAATAAATAAATTGAACATAACCTTTTAACCATTGCGTGGCTGAAGTGCGGCCTGGTACGAAAATAAATAAATTGAACATAAATTTAGGAAAATGAATTCAGGCTCCAACGCAGCAGATATGAATGTAAATTTTACTTAAAACCATTGACTACGGAGACGAGCTCGAGTGGTTTTTCCTCTACGAACCAATAGACGCTCCTGAGAATAATTTAACATAGATCAGGATTGAGGTATGGCGTTAAATTAAGTTTTTATTTGTCAATACAGGAAGAGCCAATAGAGCCAGACATGAGCATGGATCCGCCAATGATGGAGGGCACGTCGATAGAACCGCCGCCGCAGTTCAAAGAGGAACCGCCTGAAAACTGGCAGGTTTGTATAGTTTTTGTTTTGTGTTATTGATGTAATTCGATTACAGACACAATTCTGAAGATATTATATTCCTAGCATTATCCCAGTTGTGCCTTAAGCTTAGAGCCCAGTGTCTAACCAGATTTAGGAAAATTTCAGTTATTACGCAGAGCAACTGCCGTCTGACCTCCGCAACCAAGAGGGAAACTTCTTAAGTTGAACCAGCTGTCAGTATATTAGAAGACACTGACTTTCCTAATTACGGCTCCTATAGATATCTATGGCAGTCGCAGGACATTCCTGATAGCCGGGATCAACGAGGATCAACGTCCGAGGCAAGGAGCAAGCGATAATTACACCCATGGCTTCGAATAGCCATAATTGCGCTGGATTTAAACCTGAGAACCTCTGAATTGCAGTCTAGTCTGGTATCGCCACTGGGCTATAGCTGCTTAATTACAAGTGTGAACAAATCATGCAAAAGGTATATCATCATTCTAAATATAAGGACTATAAGTATATGTATTTTATTGAATAGCTAATATGGTTTGGCGAGATCTTGAATATAACTCACGGCACATTTCTTGCATATCAGCGATACAGCGATATTGCTTTGAATCAATGCTCCGCGTATTATTTTCCACGTTCATCCAGTTTTGCGCTCTGTTATGTCAGAATGATAAAAAGATGTAGACGACAGTGAGATATACGATTTTAACTATGCACTAATTAAAATTGTTATTTTTCAGCCTGAACCGGCTATACAAGATGATCTGCAAGTCACTGATAGTGAAGAAGAAGCAGAAGATGGATTGTGGTTCTAATAGTGTATATAACATAAATTTAAGTATGTCTTCTTTTAAATCAGTTAAAAATACAGAACAAAAATGTTGTCACATAAATTTATATTTTCCAAATTTTATCCAAATAGTAATGAATTTATATTATTTAAGTAATAAATACCTACATTATATATTATAAAAAAATAAGATTTTTGTACAGAAACACAACTTTTTGGTAATTGGTAATAAACATTGACATTAATTATGGTACTTGTTCACTTGATAAGAAATAAATAATAATACGGTTTTTTGTTGACATTTTATTAAAAGAGATGAATATAATTATTAAATAAATTTGTGGTTTTTATAATAATAATTCCCTAATATCCCAAAGCTTTAAACAGCTTTTACATTTTATGAAAAAATAATCATGATATATATTTACCTACACTTTTCGATTGTATTTGTTTAGAAACTAAACTAATAAAATACAATTAAGGGTTTACTGCATTACTTAAATATTTTTATAAAAAAAATAATACTTAATCAAAGTAGAAATTCAATCTAAAGCGAATACATGGACGTGTAGGTAAATAATACAGTAACAACAGGACATAGAAACAGGAATTAATTTCAACGAGTAGCATTTGAAAATTTCCATACATACCTATTCGTATTGGTGCAGTGCACGGAATAATAAATGAGACGATGTGATGCTCACATTCACTAAAGCCGAGTATACATTAGTTAGAGAATTACTACGTAGAGTATACTACACTTTAACCTTTTAAGACACGGGTATACAGGAGATAAACTTGGATAAAGTCAATAATTCCAGTTTGACTCAGTAAATTTATAAAAAATATTATAAAAATTAAATGAGCTGCAAACCACAAAATTGTCTGTCCTATGATAGATATAATTTACAGCCATAAATAATTTATTGATTCAGGCGTTACTTTGCGGAAATCCATTGTAAGCAAGTGATGGATTAAAAATATCTTTGTAACAATTCCCGCGCTACTAATAATATATAATATAATATAGTATATAGGGAATTGTTACAAAGATATTTTTAATCCATCACTTATTTACAGCCATGCCGTCTTATCTATTTAAACCTTCATATAAAATATTTTCTTGATCAATTTTTCGATATATAATATGTCGTTGATCGATCGTTAAATTGGTATTAAATAGGAGATTCGCAAAATGCCGCATTTATAGATTAATTCTTTTTCATGTTTCATTACAGTCCGCATTTACTGAGAAAACCGGACCCGGTATTTTTATGTATTTTATAAGTTCAAAAAAGATCTAGAACGTAAGATAGTTGGTATGCCGCGAATTGATTCGGCGTGCCATACGATCTCGCTAATTTAACGATCGGCCAACGTCAGTGCTATAATTGCTGATTGTTCTCAAAATACTTGATTGTGCATCAAAAGTATTGAATGAGCATTCTAGTTAAATGTTGATAATCACAACTAGTCATGTAATGATTTTGTGTTATTAATAAGCTTATTAAAATAGCAATTAAAATATTTATCTATAATTTTAATTGCAGCTTATTTAAACTTAAGGTACTTTTAGTTAATCCTCGTAGGTTCAGTGTTGCAGACAATTTTGAGAAAACGGCATATACTAATTAAAAAAATATCAGTCAGGATTTTATACATACATTGTATACAATCACGCCGGTTTCCCCAAAGGGTTAGGCAGAGGCACATTATACGCCCACACTTCGCCAATTTCATTGTTTGTCGTAATAGGTGGCGAGCCTATTGCCGCTTGCCGGGATCTGTTACGTTCGCAAGAGCCTCGTCTGTTGATGAGCAGGTGCACCACTCGCAGGTAAGGTTACCTTGGGCTCCTTAAATGTTGGTAGAATCCTTAAATGCATTAATGTGCCTGTAATGTACACTCAGCTCAGGATTGCATATTCATAGAATTGGAATACCTTTGCGAAACAGTACAATCACATCGTAGAAATGACGTCGTCTGACGGGCTTAACGTCTCGAATGTGCATTAGGATGCAAAAACTAACCATTTTATTCTGAACCAATTCCTAAGCGAAGTTTCGGCTTAAAGTTTGCGAAATGATTTTCTATATTCGATATGCACACACACGTTACCAAGGTAATCGTTTTTCTTTATGTTCGCTTTTTGATTTGGTATTACTATCGGTGATTCAAATTGTATTTAACCCTCTGAATTGCAATGTTTTGGTCTCACTATTGAGCTATCGCTTTTATACAATACGTTAATATATACTCATATCCATAATGTAGCATAGAATACACATCGCATGCTTAAAGGAACATCGACCCATTAATAGATAGGTCAGGTTTGAGTTACGTACTTAGTCTTTCTATTTCTTAGTGAGATCAAATCAATGTTAATCAAACGTTCAAAACACTAATTAATAAATAAGTATTAATTTAATGCGCTTACAAGTATTCTTTAGAAGATCTACTTTTGTGATGTCCCAAAAATCTTTCTTGATTTAAGTCTTTTTGAGTTAAGTCACTATTCCATTAAGCATGCGGACATGATACGCACCCGACCCACCTTTCCTTACGCGTTTATTTTCCAGAGATATATTATATCTCTACTAAGTTGATTACCAATTAATAAGTTGGGATAATTAAACGCTGTAATCTAAGCCCATTATTAAATTAGTTTCTTCGATCTTACCTAAATAATTAATCAGGCATGATCATATTTACAAATATCACATAGCATAACGTTTAGTCTAGGTGCTCGTATTATGTAAGGTTGAGTTTGTTAAGAGTACCTCCCAGTAGGGCGCAGAGGGCGCTAGGGAAAAGGTAACACCCAGAGATTGACTATTAGTGCCCTTAGTACTGACTACTGACGGGGAAACTACGAGGGACCTGTGGAGGGCGCAGCAGGCGGGGCAGGCAGGGGGCCCCTGCCGCTAACCATAGACCCTCCGAGAAGTCGGCCACGCACGCTATGGTCGCACAAGGAGGTAGGAGGGGCGCGTCCACTGCGCCTCTCTGAGGAGGTCCTCCCGGTTTTGGTCCGGGGGACGTTGGCCGCGGGTGGGGTGTCAGAGCTGCAACCAAGGTACTGGCCCCCCGCCTCTTTTTCAACAAGCGGCGGGCGTCGTCGGAAGATTTTTAGTGGGTATTACTACTGGCGGTCGTGTCTGCCGGTGGTGAGTCCCACACACCTCTCTCGGTCCCCCTTTGGCCGGGAGACAGTGCGTAAATGCATTTTGTTACCGAAGTAAATAAAAAAAAGAAGATCAAGATTCGCATATCGAAACCTAATAAATTCGTCTCATTATGTAACACTTCGGCAAATTTGTGCTCAATTTTTTTAAGAAAAAAGTTTCAGTGAGATTCATGTAGATTTTATCTCAAAAATAATAGTTTGATAATTCGGCTTCCGTTTAAGGAGATTTTATAAATAAAAACCAAAGAAACAATTAAAAACGGTTTAAAACGACCTCCAGTTGATGCGAGATTTTTGACATTGCACGTTTCACACCCACCCGTATATCCCATACCGTAATACATACACAGTTCTGTATAAAATTTTTATAATAGGTTGGGGAAAAAGTCTTTTCGTATTTTTGTATGAAAAGTCAAGACATTTTTTTCAAAGTTTATTTACATTTATTTACAATATATATGTACCGTTTTGTTGAATAACTTTCTGCCATTTTGTGGGCAGAGACATTATCCCGTTACTGTAGAAACTTTGGGACTTCTGATCAAAAAAACGGGACAAATAGTTTTGGCAGTCCTCTCTTGAGGTCAACCTTACAGAACCTAAAGAATTCTGCAGAGACCGAAACAGGTGAAAATCTGAAGGCGCAAGGTCAGGGCTATATGGTGGATGCACTAGGACCTCCCAGTCGAACTCTCTTAATTTTTGCTGAGTGGCTAAAGATGTGTGTGGTCTAGCGTTATCGTGATGAAAGACCACACCCTTCCTGTTGATCAATTCCGGCCGTTTTCTCTCGACTGCTTCCTTTAATCTCATCAGTTGCTGGCAGTAAAGATCAGAATCGATGGTTTTGCCGGGCGGTAAAAGCTCATAATAAACAATGCCCTTCCAATCCCACCATACACACAGCATCACCTTATTTCGTGTTAGGCCAGGTTTGGCCACAGTCTGTGAAGCCTGGCCAACTTTCGACCACGACCTTTTTCGCACGTTCTTGTCGTACGTGATCCACTTTTCATCGCCAGTTATCAATCTCTTCAAAAACGGCTCGGTTTCATTACGTCTCAATAATGAATCGCAAATGAGTACACGGTTCATTAAGTTTCTTTGAGTGAGCTCGTGTGGCACCCAAATATCGAGCTTTTTTGTATAACCAGCTTTCTTCAAATGGGTCAAAACTGTTTTGTGGTCAATTCCCAGTTCTTCAGCTACATCGTAACTACTAATATGCCGATCTTGCTCCACTCTTTCAAAAATGGCGTCAATTTTATTCGTAACAGGGCGACCAGAGCGAGGTGCATCTTTAACATCAAAATTTCCGGACTGAAAACGTTTGAACCAAATTTGTGCTACTCTTACTGAGACTGCATCAGGTCCATAAACATCACAAATTTTTTTCACTGCTTGAGTTGCATTTTTGCCTTTTTTATAATAAAATTTTAAAATGTATCGAATTTCTTCATTAGATTCACTCATTTTTACGGAGAGAAAAACAAATGAAAAATAGCGGGAAACAACTTTTTTTTATTTTTTCTTTTCTTTATAATGGAACCTTTTTAATGTTACCAAAACCAGCCAGACACAAATAGTACAGTCAAAAAAAATTTATAATAAGTTTATACCTACGTTATGCGAAAAGACTTTTTCCCCGACCTAATATTTTCTCTCCATGCTAATATTGAATGAAAGAACTTGCTGTTAGCAATTAGGGCGCCCCATATACAACACATAGGTACTAATAGTTTATTTTAACGTCGCGCTTTTATTTTATAAAGGTAACATAGACCCTAGGTAAATTGGGTGATGAAATTGGCAGTTGAATTCTTGGTGTGCCGTCAGATTTGGTCGACCTTGAGTCACTAAAATGGAGAGACTAGAAGAAAGGGTCTGGGAATTAGAAGAGAGTACAGTGCCATAGGAGGATGTGGTCATTTGGTCAACTTTTTGGCACCATACACGGAACAGGGAACAGTAGTCAGCGGCTGACTATATGTATGGTCTGAACAATGCCTTAGCCAGTAGTCTAGGCCACTACGATTTCGGCCAGGGAGCCCGAATGCCTTTGTACCGCCCCGTGGTAAAACGATACTAAATAAATTTAAAAAAAAATACAGTTAAGCTCATAAGAGGAACTGACACCTGTGTTACAGTTTATGCTCAAGAGAAAATAAACAGTAAAACAGCTGTCACATCATTGAAATTCAAAAGTAATTAAAATTAAATACTGTCTGTAACATATGGCACTAGTTATATATGGTTAATGGACGTCGGCCTTAATTAAATTGTTTGACCTGTTTATCACGACGAGGTTACATTAACAGTTACTGTGTTCAGCACTTTAACTATATTTAAAGTGAAATTTTTTATCTATATTCATCGCTAAGAAAATTCAACCTTAATTTTTGTTGATAAGCAATCGATGCAGTACAAAAAAAGAGAGCGCTTCTTACTGTGTAATAAGCACGGCTCCCACTTATGACGGCTCTAATGCCGTTTCACGCCCCGCTTCAAAGACTATACGATCCGACGGGCTATACGATCTGGGAAACACATGCGCCGACAGAGAACTCCAAAGCCTTATCAAAAGATTATCAATATTTAAGTATGATGAAAAGTTAATATTTAAGTTTTTATTAGTTGCAAGTTTCCGAGTCAAAATTGGTTTTTAGTTAATTGCACTGTGTAGTTGTTTACTTACAGTTCTATATTTACTCCCAGTTTCAATAACATTAATTCTTTTTGAATGATTCTTTTTTCGCTACCTACCTCCCTCTTGGATCACTCTGTCTATGAAATCCACTCACCAAATACAATACAAATACAAATTATTTATTGCTAAACCATAATGTGTACATAGGTGTTATACAATTTTAGAACCAATTTTATGGACCCTGTCGGGTACGCAACTTTAAGACTGAAGAGAGGGGAGTTGCAATCAATATAATCGATCGATAAAATCAGCAATAATAAATACTTAAAACAAATTAAAAATTAACATTAATAAAACTTGTTAAAACAAAAACTTACATCATTTAACTTTTTAATTCCACTAACTATCTCCAAAAATCACAAACATATATTAATCTTGGCGGTTAAATATTCCGTAGCGTAGTTTTGAAAATCTAAGCATACATAAGGACAGACAGATAAAAGCGACTTTGTTTTATACTATGTAGTGATAATGTAAAATCGGAATCGTTAAAGAGCGGCGATAGCCTAGTGCCGAAACCTATTGCCTTCAAAATCTCGGGTTCAACCCTAGACGAATTTATTAGTCTACTCGGTTTTACCCAATATGCGAATCTAGTAAACAAACTCGACCTTACATAATACGAGCACCTAGACTAAACGTTACTTGCTTTGTGATATTTGTTAATATGATCATATCGGATTAATTATATAGGTAGGATCGAAGAAACTAATTTAATAATGGGCTTAGATTACAGCAATATATTAGCTCAACTTATTAATTGGTAATCAACTTGGTAGAGATATAATTATATCCCTGGAAAATAAGCGCATTAAATTACAGTTTTCTATTAGATATGTAAGGAAAGGTGGGTATCATGTGTATTCTATATTATAGATATTATAATAAAACCGTAAATATATAGACATATATATACACATATATACATATATCACCCAGTGGTGAACCCAATATATTTCAATTCTGATCGATGGCTTTTCGTAGTTGTGTGTGCAATTATCACTTGCTCATGAATGCGTACCATCGGGCAGGATGTAGTATTTATGTGTCACATTGAAAAAAAAAAATTGACATATATCGTGTCCAAAATTTAACAAAATATTTTTTACTACATCTCTGTTCTAACCCGAAAAATGTATTATGTGGCTGCTCCTAAAAATGTAATAAAAAGTGCCAAAATATTAACAACTATTAGTACTGATGAGTACATGCAACATTTTATTTAACGTAAATAATGACCGGGTAGCCTAAAAGCCCAGCGGGGTGACAGTTTCAACAGCGTTCCGCAGCAAGCACAGTAATTAACTACATAAATTTTAGTTCCGTCAGTTATGCAGTTACTTAGCGTCGTAGCAGCTCGTAGCTTCGTAGACGGCATCCGTAGCAGTGTCGTAGTCGGACCACGTTATTCTTAGCAGCAATTTTTTCTGTGAAATAAGACTGAAGACCCATTAACCTCTTGGTATTTATAATTTTCTTTGGTTTTTCATAGTTAGTACTTTGTGGATTCTCATTTTAACTATGAGAGAAGGGCCAGTGGAGTCAAATGGCTTCTTGTTCGATGTCTCTTTGGCACGCCATATCCAGAATTAGGGAAGTACGAAACCATATATCTGTAATGAGGGGTAATACGGCACTAGAGGCACTTTTTAAGAATTCTACGACCCTATGTCTAGCATCAAGGTGTCGTAGAAGGCGATGAAGGGAACGGGATTTCTTCTAATCTAAACGTTGACGAAAAGCTAGCCACCTTTAGACACATTTTATCTTCTGATCTCAGTGCTAAAAAAAACTATGCTACAAATTTATTATGAATCCCTTCTTAACAGTTGTAGCAGAGTTTCTCCCCAAACCAATTATAAAAATGAAAAAAATGTATATGGTGTATAGGATCCTACTAACTTCTAAGGAGCCAAAGCCAACCTCACCTGCTGATCGACAGACGAGGCTCTGGCGAACGAAACAGATCCCGGCAAGCGGCAATAGGCTCGACACATATTACGTGGGGCCGCCAGTATAATTGGCGAAGCGTGGGCGTATAATATGCCTCTGCCTACCCCTTTGGGGAAAAGGCGTGAATATACATATGTAAAGGATGTCTTAATAAGAGTGCTTTGTTCATATTGAAATAAAAACAAGTATTTTATGACTGAGTTGTAATATTTGTATTATACTATTAAGAAAACATGTTCCGATTAAGTGTGGAATAAAATATCCGTCAAATGATCCCCACGGCTCCGATGTCAGGCCTCTTTTCATGAAATTTTCCATGACTTTTGCTCAAAGATGTGGCTGTATCTCACCGATGACGCGTTGGATTTCTGATTTGAGCCCAGGAATTGTTTCGGGTTTATTCGCATAAACCCCAAAGGAAAAAATCGCATGGCTTCAAATCGGAATCAAACGTGACAAGTATTTTTAATTTTTTTATTCTCGTTTTTTTTTCAGGACTTTTGTCTTACAGAGACATGTCAGTCCTATCGTACCTTGTTAACATTGATACAAAATCCAAAACTTACAATACTAATTATTCAAATATATCAAGCTTACAGATCATATTTACACACTCCGAAATGGGCTCGGACAGCATTGTTTGGAATAACCCAACATCGATGCTGCATAGTTTAAATTTTATAATCAACTCCCGTCTAGAATCCCTGTTCCGGACACAGTCCGTCAACAAGTGTTGCAGGACGTGACGAGTTAATCGTCAAAGTGCGCGTTAATATAAAGCTATCTTCACATATTATTATGTCGGATCTAACACTGAATAAAGTATTTTATATCACATCCCTATGGGTTACGTCCTCTTTGCGATCAAACAACACAAAACCTCAACGTGAAATATTGATGGGTAGGTAAATGTGCCAAGTGCTCACATTATACTTATTTCGTCTTGTTTTTCTTTTATTATCTTCCTTTGAGGCACGTTTCTATTATGGAAGAAACCCTTGTTGGGCGAACATATTACAACGGGCTTATTTCCTGGACACAAAGGCAAATGTGCGTCATCACAGCTAGTATGTGTGAATATATTTTATTTAAATATATTTTGCAATGATTTGAATTATTATTAATAATGATAAAACTATAATAAATTACAATATAAATATATAAAACAAATAAATTCTTACAATTACACCAATTATTTTTTTCACGAGAAGTATCATTAAGAACTTGTGTTATGAATACTAAATAACGGATAAACATACATAAATACTTTTTTACACACAAAGGTCACACCTAGCCTAGTACAAATATTAATGTTTATGCACACAAACAATTTATTGTCCTATATGGGAATCGAACCCATGACCTTAGGAGCAGAAAGCGAACATAAAATAGGCTCTTTTTTTTGGCGAAATGTGAGATTATAATTTGCCTATAATATGCATTCGGGGAAATAGGCTTTTTAATATATTTCAGGTAATATCGCTTTAAAAGCTTTGTGAAAAGAAGTTTAATGACAGTCGTTAAATTTCAATAAATTATTTGACATCTGAGTAATTGTTTTCAATCTCAATACACAGTAAAACGTAGATAACGAAAAGTAATCATGAAGTTTTAGAAACAACTTTTGAAAATTGCCAAAAGTTCACAAAGTCAAATTAAACCGGTTAATAATTATCTAACTGGTGTTCACGCCAGCTTGACATGTTTTTGTTTAGTCGGGGCAACACTGCTCCCACAAAAGGATACACAATTCGAATACTCGGGGTTTGTGTAACACTTTCTAGTACATTTGTAGTATTATGTACGTACATTTATTTTAGATTATTCTCTATGTCTTTTTTTTACTAAACTTACATACATATATATACATAATATTATGCCTGTTTCCCCGAAGGGATAGGCAGAGGCATATTGTATGCCCACATTTCGTCAATTATATTGTTGGTCCCACGTAATGGATGGCGAGCCTATTGCCGCTTATCGGAAACTTTTCTGTTCGCCAGAGCCTCGTCCGTTGTTCGGCAGGTGCACCACTTGCAGGTGAGGTTGGCTTGGGCTCCTCAGATCTTAGTAGGATCTTTATTCTTCTTCTTTCGTCGTTACACTCTAGAGTGGTCGTGGTCGTCACTTCAGTTGCAGTGACCCGCCTCACAACTCGCCGCCATTCCGCTCTGACGTGCAGAGCACTGTCTACGGCTGCTTTGATTTGGTCCGTCCTACTCATGGGTGATCTACCCCGTGCTCGGGTGCCTTCAACTTTGCCCTGTACCACTAGGCGCTATATGGAATCCTCGCCATGTCGGAATACGGATAGGATCTTTATACACCCACTTAAATTTGTTTATTTAGGTCCAGATGGAAAGTTGTAACCGCAGCCTATAGACGTTTGCTGCGGGACTGTACGAAAGGGTTACCGCGGCAGCGGGACGTAGCAGGCTCAAGAAGGATCATGGATAGTTTTTAGTCAGTAAAAGTTTGACAGATCTTCCTGCTCCGACCACCGGGAGAAGGTCATTAGATGACATTCCATCCGAAAAAAAAGCCTATAGAATCAGAGTAATTAATTTTAAACTGGTAACAGCAACAGTTTTAACATAAAAATATAAGTCTCATTCACATTAAAATTTTACTTAAATCAAAGTGTATGCAAACATTTTCCGGTTAGACAATAATTGACAATTAATTGCTACCAGAGGCATCACTAAAGCATTGCCGACCCATTAAATCCTTTTTGTAAGAGCCCCATACTGTAATATTTTCAGGGACGTCTTCAGATATTATCATCGCCATCGCATTAATTGATATACATCTTATATAAAGCTCTGTTACCTAAAAGCTATAACTATATTTATGTTTAGCTTATAACTCGACCTATTAGGAGGAAAAACGTGTTGAAGGTTTTCGTAAATTTTATATAAAACATCTGTGTCTTTAATCTGCGTATTTAAGAGCACTTTTCTTCTTTTTTGAATTACTGGCGAGATAACAAACTTTAGGAGATTTTTGCCTAATTATGGTCTATTCAAGCTCCTTCAGGTAATGAATGGGCACGTTTGTAAAAAGTTATTTTGACGTTTATAAGTAATCTATTGGACATAATTCTTCATCATCATTTATGACATTTTTCTTTTATCATTCATCATCACCATTTATGACATTCTTACTTTATCATTCATCATCATCATTTATGACATTCTTACATTATCATCATTTATGACATTCTTCATTTATCATTCATGACAGTTTAATGTAGAAAATATAGTGATTGTTAAGTATTTACTAACTGACACATAAATGGTATGTTTAAGTTTAACACAATATAATTAATTTTTCGTGAAATAGGGCAGGCTATAAGAGGCCTAGCTGAAGTAATTTCATAGATAAATTTTCGATAGAATTAGTCCATGTTAACCCTTTAGACACAGGACTATATATTTTGTAGTTAGTATTTTATAGGTTTAAATATACATACATACATAGTATCAAGCCTGTTTCTCCGAAAGGGCAGGCAGAGGCATATTATACGCCCACCTTTCGCCATTAATATTTTTGGTCCCACGTAATAGGTGGCAAACCTATTGCCGCTTACCAGGTACTTTTATGTTCGCCAGAGTTATATTTATAGATACATTTTCGACAGAACCAGCCCATGTTAACCCTTAAGACTGGACCAGATATTATATAGTTTGTATTTTATGGGTTTAAAGAAACATTGAAATTTATTTGCAGCTTCTTTATAAGGTATATCGAGGATCTAGCCAGCTTAAACCCACCCTTAGCCCACCCAAACACTACAATATACACAAACAATTATTAATAAAAGAATTTCTTCCAGCTAACCGAAACTACCAAAAAACTTCCAGAAACTTTCAGAAAACAAGCACTGCAAATATAAATAAATAAATATTCTCTTACAATCACACCAATTATTTAGTTCCAATATAAGTATCATTAAGAACTTGTGTTATGGATACTAAATAACGGATAAACATACATAAATACTTTTTTTTTTTGTAAATACATACTTCAGATACATAGGAGAACACCCAGACCAGAACAAATATTCATGTTCATGCACACAAAGATTTGTCCTGTGTGGGAATCGAACCCACGACCTCTCGAGTGAAGTGCATGTATACTGACCTCCACGCCATATCGGTCGTCAAAATAAGCACCAAAAACTATATGCACAAATATGCACCAAAAACTTATCAAAAAAAAGCATAAATGCACTTTAATTAATTTTATCTTTAAATAATTAAAACTTAAATACATAAGTACAAAGTTACTATAACGACTTTTACTATTGAATAGAAATTAAGCCCAACGAAATAGTCCAATCAACTTATTTGTAAAGTCTGAAAACATAATTAGTGGAGAACGACATCAAAAAGTTTTCCCAATTAGCACAAAGCTCCTTTGAAAAGCTATTAAGCTAACTTCGCCTCTATTAAAGAGTGGCCCAAGAGAGATATCGTCAAAGTAAAGCGTTTAAAATCTATATATTATATACTATCCGAATTCGCGGATGGTACATAGTAAACTAGACTAGTAAAACTGAGTATTTGACTTTTGAATAAAAAATTATAAAGTCATAAAAGTATGTGTATTTTTTTATTCATTCTTCATAACAATCATTATTACGGGTCAATTCTTAACCTAATACAAAAGATAAAAAAAAGGAAAAGTTTAATAGGATCAGCATTCTTTAAAAGAAGTAAAAAGTAAATTATAATTTTCTAAGAAAATCTAAAACAATAACAAAAGTTATTGCAGTCCAGTATATTTAGAGATCTATATAGATGACTTTGGAACATTTAGTATATAGCTTATCTTATTAATTTATTCATCTATTTCTTTATTACCTAATCTAACCTCATAGAACTTAGTTTTTGTAGGTGTGTCTTAAACATGAGCATTCATTATTGTTATTTTCAAGTCCCAAAGAAATCAAAATTTTGATTGATCGATGGAAGAAACCATCTTTCGTTATATTCAATTTTAGAACAGTCGAATTATAATAGGACTTATTTTTGCATTAACAATAGTAATATTTAGACACAATGGAGGAGATTTAGTATGTATACTACATATGTGTATTATACTTACATAAATACAATCACGCCTGTTTCCCCGAAGGGATAGACAGAGGCATATTATATAAACGTAAAAATAGGTGGCGAGCCTATTGGCGCTTATCGGAAACTTTTATGTTCGCCAGAGCCTTGTCCGTTGATCGGCAGGTGCACTATTGACAGTTAACGTTGACTTGGGCTCCTTACATGTTGGTAGGATTATGTTGTGCAAATACATAATTCATATATAAAGTTCTCGTACATTTCTCACAGAGTCATGTAGTCCAACCAAGCAGATTTTGTACAATAGGAACTACAGTGTTCGAGCCTAGTAGTTGGACGTTAATGGACGGAGGTAATGAGAGTTAATTAAGATAGATAGAAAACATCTAGACAAAGGCGTACGCCATGTTCATTACGTATAGGACTTTATAAATTAAATGCAAGTAAAAGACCTACGTTCCTTCGCGTGCGTGTAGTTAATTTCAAAGTTTGACATCTCAGCCCATAAAAGTTTCATTTCAAAGTTTGACATCTCAAAGTGAGAGGGATTTAGCTTATATTTCACCACGCGGACCCAATGCGGGTTGGCGGAAGGAGAAGTCATCAGAAGGCATCCTGCTTTAAAACTTTAAGCCGTCTACACATTTAGGACCTTTTAAGTGGCTTAACAACTATCACTTAATTAAATTAAGCTAACTACGCACTAAGCACGGAAGCACGGAAGCACTCGATATTAAATGCTATACAAACGGTCGCCCATCCAATGACTGACCTTTGTGAACTCTGCTGTATTTCGGTGATTTTTTCCGAGCGCGTAATACCGCAGAAACGATGTGCGCTTTATTATTTATTCATTAGTGGCAGAATGTTGTAGTTTATCTGCCTCTAGGAATTACTTTTTTGTAATATTTTTTCTTGCTTCCGCATAGTTTTAAATACTTTTTTGTTTTATAGAGAAATGTTTTAATTTTGCGATTGACTCGTACATTTTAGATATTTTTTTTTTGCTCGCGCCTGTTTCCCCGAAGGAGTAGCCTACTTGCTCGACATATTAAACGCCCACACTTCACTTATTATATTGTTGGTCCCACGTAATAGGTGGCGATCCTATTCCGCTTACCGGGAACTTATGAGTAGTATTTTCAGATTTGTTATACTTTGTTACGTTTTCTTTATTCGAAAACATGACTTTTGAACGTTACTTGTTTCCTTTATCAAAAACATAAAATATCAAATTTTATAAAATACTTTTTGAAATATTTTTTGACATTACGTACAACCAATTAAAACTAGCGGTCGGTTGCAAAAAGTTAGACAAACAACAGCAGTCAGTGGGGGACTGCGTCGAATAAAAGTAGGAACACTAATAGGTAAAGTAGACCTAACAAAAAGGTTAACAAGGTAGAACTAAATAACTAGACAAGCCGCGACTGACCACACGGGGATTCGTGTCAGATCTAGTTACCAGTTCTTTGTAGGTGGAATTTACATTTACCTACCTTTTTCCTAAGTGTTTTAAGGGTGAAATCTCGAAAATGTATTCAATGGACCGCCAGAAAATACGTAGAAGGATTCTATGCAAGAGTAATTCTTATACTACCTATTGTATACTGCTATACTATTAAACTATGCCAAAAAAGTATTTTACTACTTTGTAATTTGCTTGACATATTAGCATTTACTGAATCTTATCCCTCTCATAAAGCTTTACATGAGCGAATAACTAGCATTTTTTAAAACTTTCTTTAGAAATTCAAGTATTTGTAAAAGTTTTAAGATACTTTTAATCCATTGTTCAGCAGGAACACCACTTGTAGGTGAGGTTGGCTTGGGTTCCTCAGATCTTGGTAGGGTCTCTATCCACTCCCCTCGAATGGTCTCCACCTTGTCGTGGTGGGGGGGCTTAGTACCTCCCGCTAGGGCGCAGAGGGCGCTAGAGAAAAGGTAACACCCAGAAATTGGCGACTCTGGGTGCCCTTAGTACTGACTACCGGGGGAGAAACTAAGAGGGACTTGTGGAGGGCTCAGCGGGCGGGCCAGAAATTTTAAGTATTCATTTTTTATTTTTTTATTATTATTTTATTTTGTAAATTCGATACAAATATTTAATTTCAACCCTAATTATAAGCTCTTAAGTGTATGTTGGTAATTTGTGTTAAGCTAAAGTAATAATAATAATCATAATTCTTTATTGTTTCATTTGGTGTACACTTAGTAATTTTATTTCTGATTCCCTTTAAATATTATTTTATTGCAATTTAGTTCTAATCTTGTTTTAATGTTTTAACCTGTGTTTGCCTTGTGAAATATTTTATTTGCATGCTGTGGTCTCGTATAATTGAGGGAGTACACATAATGTTACGGGTACGTCACATATTATTGTATTTTTGTCGTGTATGTCCTTTGTTGGAGACCCATATTTTCAATAAATAAATGTGTACGATTAATAAGTCTCTGCCTACCCCATCGGGGAAACTTAATGAGTAATTTTATGTAACTGTAAATTTGATAAGATTTAGAACTTAAATTATGTATTACTAATAAATAATTTTGTTAAGTTCCAAATCTTTATGTTAATTATTTTTTTTCCAGAAATATCCTAGTACACATTTTATTAGTAATATATTTTTTGCTTTATTTGATATTTTAAGCGTGTAAATCACTTACACTATTTCCCCATTAGTATATGAATTACCCAATTCACGTTTCGTTTTTTCAAATTTCGTTTTTATTAGTAGCACTTGTAGCAACACTGAAATTAGTTCACCATTTGTGTAATAAATATAGTATTTTTTGTATTAATCATTAAGTATTTGAAATGTACGTACAAAAATATAATAGTGTAGATAATGTTCCTTCCATTACAATTGTCCTGCAGGTCGGAGGTCAGCCCGCTCATGACATAAATATCAGTCGGTTTGGCGACAAGAAAATACGTTTTACTTCGTGGCAAAAACCTTGTGCACAAACAGTCCACTAGCGGTCGACTGGCCAAAGTAATTTATACCACTTTTGTTTGATGCTAGACAAAAACTATCATTTAGTGTTGAAAAGCGTGTGTCTGTTTATTGTTAGAAATGGAGATAAGTTGCTTCAGATGTTTCATACTTTGAGTGTATATATATTATGCGGTAATGGAAAGAAGTGGACAGAAGAGAATTTATAAAACACTTGTATTTATTGTAATAATAAATTTATTTGACAGCTTATTGAGCATTCGATGATTCCGATGCAATGAATAACGGTTTAAGCATTTTTTCTACAATCAGGAGATTGTGGGTTAAATCTACGGCGTGTCAGTATACGCAGCAGTTCATTTTATTTGATTGATAGCTAAAACTCGTTGTTTATGAACACTTCAAATAGTTTTAGCGAAAAAAAAACTAAAATATATTACTTTACTACACTGAAATCACTAAGCTTAGATTCGCTTACATGCAACAAAATAAAAATTAAGTGTAAGAGATGTCTAGTAATTACCCTCATAATTACTTTCAGCAAGTTGGCTTTTCTCTTTTTTCTCCTTTTTTCATAACACCTTTGTATAGAAAGAAGAAACAACAAAAAGTACATTAATAGAATTTTATTCAGTCAATTCAATTCAAATTATTTTTATTACTTATCTTTATGTAATGGTTGCTGAATAACTAACTTTGGGTACCCGCCAAAAACCAATGGGAAATGCCCTTAAATCCACATTCATTTTAAGAGCTTGCTAATAAGCATAATATTATGTAAGAACCTTATGATTATACATCAAAATATGTAGTTGACATAACATCAAATATAGATTATTCAATTTTATTTTACGATGGATAAGTCATATGTGTTGTACACGGTTAATTTCATTTTTATATATTACAGTAGATATAATTTAACTGCTGAAAATATATACAGTTAATGAAAGTTAACATCCATTAAAAACTTATTGAAAAATAATAATTCATTTCACAATTATTGTCATTAAAATATATAGCTACATATAAATAAATTAAAATATGACAGATAGATCCACAATGGTTTTACCGGTGAAGTAAATACAACATTCACGCCTGTTTCCCCCAAAAGGCATATTATACGCCAATTAGTTTATTGGTCCCACGTAATAGGTGGCGAGCCTATTGCCTTAGATGCTTCTTAGATGTTGGTAGGATCCCTATACACCGATGAAGTAAAGTAGTATTTTTTAATAAGAAAGTTATATTAATAATAATAACTCTAATAATAATAATAAGTCCGCGGCGGCCCAAATTAGAGGTTGATTTTTCTGTTAAAAGTTCATATTATTATATTAACATAGTAATAGCAAATATCTTGTACAATGGTGACTAATTCTGATTACAGCTAAATCTAATTACAAAATCGTTCCGACCCTCTCAACTGCAAGCAAATGACTGAAATCCAATGACGTTTTAAATAAAATAAATCAAATTAAGAACTGTTAACTTAAATCAAATTAAGAACTGTTGTGCAAGCCGGCCTTAGTTATGAATTATATAGTATCCTGCAAAATATATTAATTTTAATAAAAATCCTTTTAATAAAAATGCTATGCTTTGCATAAACTATTTGAAAAATATACCACTACAAATTTTATTTTCCGAACACCAATATAAATGTTATCAAATATATTTAATAATTTGCGTAAACTATTTTGTATCATCATTTAACTACTAAGTGAAAACAATATCCCAAAAAATAAGCATAATTTCAAAACGAAAAGAACATGTTCAAGAGAAGGGTGTATTGTGTGAAATTAATTCATAAATATAAGGCTTACCTTTCCATTCACCGACATGGCATTAACGTGGGGCTGATGTGAAAGGTCCAGCCCTAATAACATTTTTAAACTCATCAAATTCTGAAAGCGGCAAGAATATTACGTACATTCACGTCGAGGCGGCGTTCATTTAAGCCAGCTTAACTTCTTTGCCTATTTTTGGGCTTTAAGCTGACTAAGTTATTGGTGTTGTTTTTTTATTTTATGCATGTGTGTTAATAAAATGTAATGTAACTCAAGACCTAAGGAGCCCAAGTCAACCTCACCTGTAAGTGATGCACCTGCCGATCAACGGACGAGGCTCTGACGAACATAACAATGCTCGGTAAGCGGCTATAGGCTCGCCACCTAATAGGTGGGGCCAAATATATAATTGGCGACGTGTTTTAAGGTTTTTATTTTATAAAGTGATAAATAAATAAAGATTGGGTAAAGATGTGGCTTACTCGTAACATAATAGTTACTGAGCAATTTGATAATACTATGGTTAAAATATATTTAATGATGGTTACAAAGGGTAAATTAATGTTTTTTTTGTTTTAAGTATGGACTAACGATAAACACAATCTGTTAGATACAGAGAAAGTCCAAGTAAATTATTGCACATTTAAATAGCGTTATCACTTATTGAGAGATTAATTACAATATCTCAAAGACTGTGAACTAACAACATTACTAAACTACATAGCACGAGATTTGATACGGAACGGACATTTTAACATCTAAAATATTTTCGACGTGGTGGTCAAGAAGAAACAAAATATTGTTGAAGACCGGGAAACCGAATCTTTTACTTTTCAGATATTTTTACTAATAGTAATCATTCAAAAGGATTAAAAAAGATTACTCCTACAAAAGTGTATACTACGATCTTAAAATAGGTACCTATTAAATATTGCAAAAGATTTTCGTTCTCTTTCTTCTAGAACGTTCTCCGTACGACCACTAAAAGCTGTAAAATGTTAAAACTGCTATTAACTTTGTGCTACTTGCAAGTATTACTTTGTAATGAATAAATCTTAAGCCATGTTTCCAAGGTGCATTAAGAATGTGGAGCTCTCACAGTATGAAGGGGTTAACATTCGTTCCAGCTGCACTTACCCGCCGATATTCCGGATTATTTTCATCCTCTTGCATGAAAAGGCAAGTTTTATGTGTTTTAGAGGCCATTGC
Organism: Musotima nitidalis; assembly: GCA_949126915.1. Lineage (NCBI taxonomy): Eukaryota > Metazoa > Arthropoda > Insecta > Lepidoptera > Crambidae > Musotima > Musotima nitidalis. The sequence goes on from OX421422.1 coordinate 9,423,634, forward strand.
GCGAACGCTTTGGCTTATTTGTGAGCCCATTTTCGTTGTTCAACAAAAATTCACCAGCTTTTCTATTAGCGCGAGATTTCTCGAGGGGTTTTTGCGGTGAAATTAGTGCTTACTTATTTGGTTGTAAGTAGTCAGAGTTCGCATTTCGTGTGTTTTTTTTGTATACAACCGTCTATTCATGTGAACAATTTATTGCGGTCGAGATAAGGATAAAAAGTGTTAAGTAGTCCCAGAAATGAGTGCGCGATCCGCAGCGGGATAACGCGATACTTAATCACTTTTTAATGGTTTTCTGTTTATTCACATTACAACGAAATGTAATAATGTTTTTACAGTGGTATTTAATATATACTTGTAACGTTTGTGATATTTAGCCTTTTGATTTAATAATGTAGAACTTGTCAATTCAGGTACTATTGTTTTCACTAGTTTATAAGTATGCTTCATTTAAAGATAATTAAGAACTACATACCAAACACACCAGACTAATCCCTGCGATTTATTGTGTGTTTGAAACCATGTGATAATGTTTTTATTTTTATTCACCCTTTACTGGGCAGAGGTCATTATAATACCATCATAAAACCTTATGTAGTTAACTTATCGTAGAAAACCCATAAATGATGAAAATTTTAACGTGGTCATAAATAAAGAACGAAAAGAAAACATCTTTACTTAAATCTCATTTAAGGTGATAGTGGTTTAAGTTTTCATGAGGACTATCTAGTGTTACTTTTTATTTGGAAAATTTGTAATACTCGCACCCACAAGTGATAATTGTAGAAGTCACTAAATTGTTTGATATCGGCTTGCATTTAAGAACCCTTTTTTATTTCCTTGTAGTTCACAGTAAGCTTCACACACTGTTTGAAAAAAACAACATATGATTATTTTACCGAAAATCAGATTCGCAAAATGTACAGCGCTGGTAGAGGCAACAAACCTTGAATTGTGGCTTTCAGGATTTATCAAAGGAAATCGTTAACATAGCTTCAACGTATTTCTTTTGTACGATTAATACCTTATTTTTGATTGAATTATTTCCCAGTTCCTTTACCTAGGACTGACAATATTAAAACAAAGCGGAGCTTGTACTATTTACATTAGAAAATGTATAAACAAAACTTATTTATTTTTAAAACTTACTCATAATACCTAAACTAAATAAACAAGAATTGAAGAAAAAAATGAAATAAAATGAGAGAGCTTAGTTTACCCATATTCAATGCGAGTAGTTTATCCATATTCAAAAGAAAACTACATATATTTATGTATTTAATACCAAAATTTATAATATTTATCATATCATGATATGATTTATTTGTTATTTTGACATGAATTTAATTTTATTTTGATTTTTACAATGACTATTTAGAAAGATTTAGAAGCGCTCGTAGCTCTGCGCTGCTCGGTGGTCGGAAACGATCGACGAAGTACAGCATAGTTTACAGAGGTCAGTCCTTAGATGGGTGACCGTTTGTGTGGCATTTGATATCGAGCGCTTCCGTGCTTCGGAAGGCACGTTAAGCCGTTGGTCCCGGTTATCACTAAATGTGGTAGTCGTTAAGCCATGTTAGAGGCCTAATGGGCGACTTGAAAAATTCTAACAGCAGGACGCCACACACCTGCCTCCGCCAATCCGCACTGGGTCAGCGTGGTGGAGTATGACCCAATACCCTCTCACCTTGATATGTGAGAGGAGGCTCGTGCTCAGTAGTGGGACGTTAATGGGCTGTGATGATGATGATGATGAATGACTATTTATTCCACTTATTTTATATTGACATTTACACGCCCTGCGTTTGGCAAAATAGATGTTCTATTTAATAACATAATAATCACATGTTACTCTATTTTGTGTCAATAAATTTATTTAATTTTTTATTTCAGGCAAAAGATTTACAGATATAGTAAACCGACTGTACTGGGCTGGACTGGAAGACTGTTAACTGATTTCCATGTCATATCAGTTCTTTGTATTTATAAGATTATTATTATACTGAATGAATCATGTAACGAAGACCATTTGCCACAAGTACCTATAAATATAGCATGTCTTTGTTTACTAAGCTACTATCCGCAATTAGTATGTAGTTACAACAGCTAAGTACGAAACAAAGCACAGTTTCTCGGTTCATTAAAGCAAAGTGTGTTGTTTCCTCAATAAATAACCACTTTATTATTGGGGAAGCGAATGTTCCCCGTATCATAAAACATTTAGACCCACACAGAGGACATTAATTGTTTCTCAACTAGCCGGAACAAGACTCCGCTATGCAGAGAATCCAAGTTTAGTATCTAATAATATGTGATCCCCTCGGGCATAGTTCACTTTTGAGCGTAATAGTTGGAAAATGGGTGGAAACTCGCTAATATGTTATAGAACTGTCCTTTAAGCCGATGCGACGAATTTGGGTGTTTGTGTTACCGAGGGGACAGTTCATTATGGAGTTTACATTTGGCTACAATATTTGAACATAGCACCGTGTTCTTTTGGAATTGGTCCTAATTTGAATGTACGTTTGGTAACAACTGATGAGGGCTTATCAACAAGTTTTTGGGTCGTCTATTTGAGTATTTTGTAAGGTTTTACATAGACTTGTTTGGTTGTTACTAATATAGTAAAAATGTTTGATGTACATTATCTGATTTCAGACCAAACTAGTTCGTGTAAAGTTCTTTGAATGTCTGTATTGTAGTTTAATTAAGTTATGAAAAAATATTACGTTGTGTAGACGACCGATATGGCGTGGAGATCACTATACCTCACTTCACTCCAGAGGTCGTGGGTTCGATTCCCCCATAGGACAAATCTTTGTACTCAAATTTTAAAATTTTGGCATGAACATGAATATTTGTTCTGGTTAAGTATTAAGTATTTACAAAAAAAAAAGTATTTAAGTATGTTTAGTATTCATAACACAAGTTCTTAATGATACTTATCTTGGAACTAAATAAATATTTATTTTTATTGTATAAAACCGTCAAGGTTTATTATAAAACACTCTATTTACAAGCACAAATCAAGTTTTAAGCGCATTACATTTTATCACGAATGAAAGTACGCAACAGCAATATATCTTCCCTGATAAAACGGACAAATTTCAAATAGATTAACACCGTCGTATTTTTGCGCGTCCAGAATTTTCAAATGGCAAATTCTCGTCCCCCATTTCGAGTGGCAGGTGGGAATGTAAGCAAAAAGAGTGCTAAAAACCGTTCGTTAGTGAGAAATAGGCACGCGGCCACGTTCTGTGAGATAATTTATTTCCTCAATTGGGTTTTTCGAATAACGTAGAGGTAAATGTTGTTGTGAATATTTTTCTATTTCAGACATTATAGGCGGATTTTCTGATGGAAATTGTTATAAAACTGGCTAGTTATTCAATGTGGCATCAGTATTGAAGTATTACTTCGCCGCGCCGCGTTGTTTGGTATTATTCTCATATAAGGAGTCAAAGGTATAGAAAATAAAATTTCATTTTAGGCATCAACGACATGGTATGAACTGTAATTTCAGCTTTTAATCTACCATCTCTGACGATCATCAAGGGAACTATGCGTTTGTTAATCTTTTCGAATAATGGCAAAATATTCAGGCGCTGAAAATTCTCTCTATTTTAGATTCTCTGTCACGCAATTTTGTGATATTGGTTGATAAATTTTTAAAAGTGGAGTCCTCTCTCTTGTAGACCCTACGAAATTCGTAGTAGATATTTTATGGTAAAACTATACTGAATATTGTAGTTAAAATACATTGCGGTAGAACACCACAAATTTCAACTGCTAATGTAAGTTGGTATGCACAATACTAAATAATTTATCATGGTATTTGAAGAGCGTACTATTAAGCCTATAATTAAGAACCTAGTTTCTGCGATTTGCTTTTTTCAGTGGCTTTGAAGAAAAATGGTTGTGACGGCCGGTAAAACTAGGACCGGAACACGACTTATCTTATGGGAATCATTTTTTAAATGGAACACAGAACCCTAAAAGTATAGATACCGGAACATACAACCTCATATTTTTAGTTGGTTCAAAAGAAAAAAAATGTGAGATGTTTGCGCAGTCCGTTCCGTGATTTAAAGTGGCAGGAAAAATCTGTAGTTAGTGCCAAGTCACGGCATCAGCTAGCTGTTAAGACGCTTACAGATTTTCATAATAATGTCTAAGCCCTAAAGATTTAGAACGCCAAATTGCCAACATTTAATACGTTTTCTAATGTATCTGTAACCGATTGCGTGCAACGTAACTATGTATAAAATAATAAATAAAATAAATGTTGTCTGACAATCACACCAATTATTTAGTTCCAAGATAAGTATCCTTAGGAACTTTTGTTATATATGTAAAGAAATAATATTTCTTTAATTTTGAATTTTGCCGTGCATACTACATTACCAACGACATAGACAACTGACAGGTGCTAGAGTCTATGACATCCTTGGTCTGAAGTCAATTGTCAGTTGAGAGGTTATGAAAAAATAGCATTGTAAAAGAAACTTATTGTGATAGATTTGTTAATTATAATAGATAAATAAGAATAATTGGTGGAAGAATAGACTTTAATTGTCGTTTCTTCGTTTTCAGGTAAAGTTGTAATAATAGTGTAGTTAAATAAGTTACCTATCGTATTTGTAAGAAACTAACGAAATAAAACTTCGTTTTCAGAAGCAACGCATGAGTTTATTTTTAACCAAAATTTGAGGGATAGATGTTATAAAACGACAATTTTGTTTGTTGAAATACCAAGAAAGCATAAACGATGGAACAACTACGATTCGAATTTGCATTATTACCGACGAGTGATTGGAAATCAAGCATATATTGTGTAACGTCAATAACAACAAAGGAACAAAAAGTGTTTGCTATACCAGAAGAACTACAGTCAGTTGGCCTTCACAAGGAATTGATAAAGACCTCTGCATATAATAAAGTAAAAAATAGTTTAAAGAAAAGATACCAGAAACGAAAAGTTTGGATTAAAATGTCAGATGAACTGAGTAAAATTTATGTGGACGAAGATGGTAATTTGCAATTCAGAGAGCAATATCTTGAAGAAATTGAACAAAAAGTAACACCTGGAGGACAAGTAGCTGATACACAGTCATTGGAAAAAATATTTTCGAAACTAATTGAAAGCACACAAGAAATAAAAAATGGTTGCCTGTAAAGTCGTTTTTACGGGCGAAGATTTTACGTGACAACGTCTTTTTCTCGGTAGAATATTTATTGATATGAATATAATTAAATTGCACAATAGGAACAAGGAATTGAATGAAAATAAGAATTGCACAAATTTTAACTATAGAAATATATTTTGTTTACTAAAACATTGTACACTAGTGCTGCGCGCGCGGCAGACCGATCATAGTTGAGTGGGAGAGAGACGCAAGGCATTCGCCGGGCCTCTCTCTCGTTCGGTGACTCATCGTAACGTTACCGAGCGTTACACTTTTTCATAAGTGACTCCCAGCCGCAACCTAATTTAAGACGTTGTCACGTCAAAAAAACAAAATTTAAAATATATTGCAGAGAAGTTTGTGATTGACAAATTTACAAGTAAAAACCCGAACGCAAGTCAATGGATTGAAATGTTTGAAAAGGAGTGTGCTCGTTTTGACATTACGGAAGATCAAAAAAAAATTGAGATCCTACGACTATTCATGGACAAAAGCTGTGTTGATTGGTACAGTTCAATGAGTATCAAATTGACCCTAGATTCAGACTGGACAGAATGGAAGGGAAAGTTTTGTGACACATTTGTCAACCAAGGCTGGAATCAAGTGAGTTATGCACTGTCATTTAAACATCGGGAAGGTTCATTAGTGGACTATGCCATAAAAAAGGAAAAACTTATATTGGATATGAGGAGAACAATAGACACAGGTACACTAGTGGATCTTATTGCGGCAGGATTGCCAGCATCTGTACTTGAGAAGATAAATAGAGAAGAGATGAAGGATACAGTTGACTTATTTAATGAGGTGAGAAAGTATGAACAGTTGGTCATCCGGAATCTGCATGCTGGTTCAAGCTTAAGGAGGATGACGGGTTGAATAGAAAATTTATCAGACATGTAAATAATTCAGTGATTGAGGCAGAGTTGAATGAAACGGAACAAAAAAACTAATAGTGACACCATTAATTAAGATCAAACTACTATTAAATAAAGAAATGGAAATTGATGGAGTATATGATTCAGGTTCCAATGTTTCTCTCATCAATTCAAAATTACTAAAAATAAGATCAAAAAGAAATGGTCAAAACGAAGAGAATTTAGTAACAATTAATGGTGTCAAAAAGACAAGTGGTTCGACAAACCTAAAGATAAAGATTTTTGATATAGAAGAAAATGTAGATGTATATATCATGGATGAGCCAAATTTCAGATATGATTTCCTAATAGGACTGGATATAATAAAGAAATACAAGCTTATACAAAATGAGGACTTAAAAATAAGTCAAAAACAATACTTACTACAAAACAATAAAAGGTCAACTGGGGAAAAAGAGGAAGAGATAAATGAAGACAAAAACGAAGATACCAGATTAGGAAAAGTATATGAAATTAATTTCAATGAACATATTAAGGAAGAAGACTTTAAAATAAAAGTTGACCACTTAGATGAAAATAAAAGGGACGAAATAAATAAACTTATACAACAATATAAATCAGTATTTGCCAAAGACAAGTATGATGTTGGAACAGTTAAGGGATATGAAGCAAGAATAGATTTATTGATGGATAAATACTGTTGCAAAAGGCCATACAGATGCACAATGGAAGACAAAAAAGAGATTGGGGAACAGATAGCAAGATTATTGGATAATGAGCTTATAGAAGAGTCTTACAGTCCATTTGCAGCACCAGTAACTCTAGCATTTAAAAAGGAGGAAAATAAAAAATCAAGACTATGTATAGATTTCAGAGATTTAAATAAGATTGTAGTACCACAGGCACAACCCTTTCCATTAATTGAAGACCTGATGATAAAAACAAGAAATTGCAACTATTTCACAAGCCTAGACATAAATTCCGCATTTTGGGCAATACCGCTACGAATAGAAGATAGGAAAAAGACAGGCTTCGTCACACAAGAAGGACACTTTCAGTGGACTTGTCTACCATTTGGTTTGAAGACATCTCCGGCGATATTCAAAGAATATTGAGTAATATACTTAGAAAATATAAACTTACAGATTTTAGCGTAAACTATATAGATGACATTTTAATATTCTCCAAATCTTTTGATGAACACATAGGTCACTTAAAACAGTTACTAGAAGCAATCTTAACAGAAGGATTTCGATTGAAATTTACAAAATGTACGTTTGCATCAGCACATGTTAAATATCTAGGACATATTATACAGAACAATTCCGTCAAACCAGTGAAGGACAACCTAGTTTCGATAAGGAATTTCCCAGTACCAAAGACTCAGAAGAATGTTCGACAGTTTTTGGGTAAGATACATTTTTACCATGAATACATTCCAAGAAGTGCAATAATACTAGACCCACTTCATAATTTATTAAGAAAAGACCAGAAATTTTATTGGTCAGAAGAATGTCAAATTGCATTTGACAAAATTAAGAGCCTGCTATGTTCACAACCAATACTAGAGATTTTTGACCAAGATTTACCTATACATATTTACACTGATGGATCGTTAGAAGGCGTTGGAGCAATTTTGAAGCAAGTACAACCAAATGGTAAAGAAAAACCAGTTGCATACTTTTCAAAGAAACTAAATGCAGCGCAAAAGAAAAGAAAGGCTATTTATATTGAATGTTTGGCTATCAAAGAAGCTCTGAGATACTGGCAGTACTGGTTGATTGGCAAATCATTTACAGTTTACTCAGACCACAAACCATTAGAGAATATGAACCTAAAAGCAAGGACGGATGAAGAGTTAGGTGATTTGACTTATTACCTTTCACAATATGACTTTCAAATCAAATATTCTCCAGGAAAGAAAAATGTAGAAGCCGATAGTTTGAGTAGAAACCCTGTATTAGAACCAGAGGAAAATAAAGAAGAACAACTGAAAATAGTGAACTTAATTACATTAGAAGATATTATAATGGATCAGAATAAAAATACAGAGATACAGACCAACAAGGACAAAATAATACAAAAACACAATGTATATTATAAAAAAGTAAGGAACAAAGAAAAAATAATAATAACAGAAAGATTCAGTATTAAACTTATACAACAAGTACATAAAGACCTGTGCCATATTGGAGTTGGACAAATGCTAAAGAGTATTAGTTCTCTGTATGCGACAAACAATTTAACGAAGAATATAAAAGATGTTTGTAGAAACTGTGAAGTTTGCATAAAGAATAAAACAAGAGGACAGCACAAATATGGATTAATGTCACACTTAGGACCGGCGAGAAAACCTTTTGAAATAGTATCAATAGACACAATTGGTGGTTTTGGTGGATCAAGATCAACGAAGAAATATCTACATCTTTTAGTCGATCACTTCACTAGATATGCATTTATTATTACATCTAAAACCCAGAGGCCACATGATTTTATAAAGCTGGTAAGCAAGGTTACCGAAACAGATGAAATTGGGATACTCCTCACCGACCAGTACCCGGGTATAAACTCCACAGAATTTAAGAAATTTCTTAATGACAATCAAATAACAATAATATTTACAGCAGTTAATGCACCTTTTTCTAACGGTCTAAATGAAAGACTAAATCAAACACTTGTAAACAAGATAAGATGCAAAATTTATGAAGATGAACAAAAAAGAGCATGGACAACAATTGCACATGAATGTGTAAAGATATACAATCAGACCAATCATTCTGTAACTGGCTTCTCACCAGCCTACTTGTTATATGGAACAGATGTTACAATCTTACCAAAGGAACTACGTCAAGAACGCGGAAAAAGTGTCTGGATGAGGGATAAAGAAACAGCGTTCAATAATACTTTGAAATCACATGACTATAACAAAATGCGTTATGATAAAAATAGAAAAGATAGAGAATTTAATGAAGGAGATATGGTTTATGTTGAAAACGGGAATAAGCTAAATAGAAAGAAACTAGATCAACTAAGAATAGGACCATATAAAATAATAAATAAAAGAACAAATACTATTTACGAGATTGATACAGGACATAGAAAAACGGAGTCAAACCTATTTCATGTTTCAAAATTTATTCCAGTACAGATAAAAGAAGAGGAAGAAACGAGTAATGAAGATATAAGAGAAGACATGGAAGAGACCTAGAGAAAATCCACGGGTGAATTTTCTTCCCCACGGGGGGGAGATGTAAAGAAATAATATTTCTTTAATTTTGAATTTTGCCGTGCATACTACATTACCAACGACATAGACAACTGACAGGTGCTAGAGTCTATGACATCCTTGGTCTGAAGTCAATTGTCAGTTGAGAGGTTATGAAAAAATAGCATTGTAAAAGAAACTTATTGTGATAGATTTGTTAATTATAATAGATAAATAAGAATAATTGGTGGAAGAATAGACTTTAATTGTCGTTTCTTCGTTTTCAGGTAAAGTTGTAATAATAGTGTAGTTAAATAAGTTACCTATCGTATTTGTAAGAAACTAACGAAATAAAACTTCGTTTTCAGAAGCAACGCATGAGTTTATTTTTAACCAAAATTTGAGGGATAGATGTTATATATATACTATAACGGATGAACATATATAAATACTTTTTTTTTTGTAAATATCTACATAATAATAGAATAACACTCAGACCAGAACAAATGTTCATGTTTATCCACACAAAGATTTGTCTTGAGTACGACCTTAGGAGCGGAGTGCGGGTATACTCGCCACCACGCCATATCGATTTAATTAGATAAGGCAAAATAATACTATTTCAGTAGTTACCTAGCTACCTACATGTTCTTTCACTACGATATTACTTGTTTAAAACTTTGTCTTAATTTGACAATTTATTACATTTATTTTCGCAAACCTGTAATCACCTTAAAGCAAAGCGCTAGTCACCTAACGATGCGAACTTAAAATAGAAGCCAAGTTTGTAGAAAGCTCTTGATCTTCCGTAGTTAAGGTAAGACACCCTTACCTTCGTCGTCTCGTCGGAGACAAATGAAAGAATCTTTTAGCCTTGACCTTATGTTAGTGTCGGATTTCTAGTTTTTAGTTTTTTTATTTGAAATCCGAAAATAAACGCCTACTGTTAGTTCTAGCTCTAATTCTTATAATAAACAGAAATATTAATTGGTTAGTTTTCAAATCCGACAATATAGTACGCGTAGTGTTTGTTCTAGCAATAATATTCACAACAAAAAATATCTTATATTATTCGTAAATGTAAGAAGTATCTAGTGTAGAAAGTTTAACGTGATAGAAATGCCTTTAGAACATCCTTAAGTATAATTTAAAATAGACATACGATAATCCTTCTAAAAGTAAGTCGGTGTACCAAGAAGCGTTTTATTTTTATGAGAATTATCGCATTATGTTTGCAAGACTAGGGGATCAGAAAGGAAAGCAGTGCTGGCTAAGGTCAGTCCTGAATGGGTGACCGTTTCTGTACATTCATCAGGACATATGGTTGTCGTTAAGTCAAGTTACAAACCGAACACATCTAGCACCACCAATTTGAGGCTACGTGGCGGAGTGTGACCATAATCGCTCTAATATAGTTTGTGAGGGGACTACGTTATTTTTATTAATAGCAAAGCACATAGTCACGGGGCCCAACTGAGTAAGGTATGAGAGAAGTTGCTAGGCATTCGAACACAGAAAAGGTTTTACCGTCAATCTCTGCGAATCAGAATTTAAACCAGCGAGAAAGGCATTCTCCAACCTCAAAGGCCGCTATTTTACCTAGAACTCTATTTCCACAGGATCGTAATATCTAAATTAAAGGACCGGCCAAGTCGGGTTAGTTTCGAACACGTGGAATTCTTGAAACTAATTATTACTTTCATTATTTGTGACGTACTTAAGTGTTCTGTGTTATAAATATAAAATAATTCTGAAGTCTACTAAGTAAAACTATTAGCCGATATTTGTAAACTTATAATTATTTATTGCCATTTATTTATTATTTAGTGTTATTGCCTGTTTTCTCGATGACGTTTTGTGATTTAGTCTAATAAGTAAAAATATTATTATGTAATAAATAATTTTACATTTACTTTTAAAAACCAGCAGAGTGCAGATCAGATAGCTATGTGTAGAATTCGTTACCTCAGTTTTATCATAACCAAAATTTACTTAATTATTGTTTTTTGATAAAATTGGTTTTCTGTGTATTATTTTTGTGACATTACATTAGTATTTATGTATTATTTCATATTGCAAGATTAATATAAAAGATTTAAGAGTGTTCATAACACAAAATTATACTCTACATAAAAAAACATACTAACATAGATACAATCACGCCTGTTTCCCTGAAGGGGTAGGGGGCCAGAGGCATATTATACGCCCACATTTCGCTATTTATATTATTGGTCCCACGTAATAGGTGGCGAGCCTATTCCCGCTCACCGAGAACTTCTATGTTATAATATGCTATAAGGAGCCAAATAAAAGATTTCGTTGAAAAGCCTAAAGCTTTCTAGTATAAATTATAACTCTTTGTCCTTTATAGCTCCTAGCAATTTTATATGTTATGAAATTTTGAAAATTATTTCATATGTAAAGTGTATGTAATGCTTGGCTATTTTCAAAATTACAGCGTAAATTTTAACAAAATGCAACATAACTATAGGTACTCGTAAACCGCAAATCAAATTTTGTTGTACCTCACTTATTGTAAGTATAAATAGAACTTTCATAATAAAAGGAGTAGTTTGTAATAGGATTTTCCACTCAGAAAGTTGTTTATAAAATATTAAATTTCTAATCTGTGAATCGCCGCTGCCAATTTATTACGGTATATCCTCTTAGTCTGAAAGTTAATTGTTTACTTGGGATTTTTCGAAGTCTCGAAAAATAATATATTTCTCATGAAATACTTTTCTTATTATATAAGACTTATGGATGGATTTGTTGTTTTACCAAAGTTTTGGTTTAATTTCTAGGGTAGATGAATAGCAAAACATTGTGGCTAAAATATATTGCGTTACTTGCGTCCCCTTTTTTTAGATATTTTTTTTATGTAAACACTCATCATAATACAATTTTATTAGGAAAATAAATAATATGTATTAAATTGTTTTCTGTACTATTAAATAAATAAATAAATATTTTCTGACAATTACACCAATTATTTAGTTTCAAGATAAGTATCATTAAGAACTTGTGTTATGGATACTAAACAACGGATAAACATACTTCAATACTTTTTTTTTTGTAAATACATACTTAATATCATAGGAAAACACCTAGACCAGAACAAATATTCATGTTCATGCACACAAAGATTTATTCTGTGTGGGAATCGAACCCACGACCTCTGGAGTGAAGAGTAGGTATACTGACCTCCACGCCATATCGGTCGTCAGATATTAAATAAATAAAAATCCTGCAAACCTACAAACACATTACATCATAAGTAAATGACGTAATGTAAAAAATCTTTATATAAAATCATCTAAAAAGTTACAATAACCATATAGCTTTAACCTTAATAAATGATTCATATATAATTCCACTTTCATATATCCTATTTCAGGTATTATTAAGATAGAATCAGGAATGAGGAAATCCGTAGGAGAACCAGAGTGACATAGCGAAGCGCGTTTGCAGGCTGAAGTGGCAATGGGCGGGGCACATAGCTCGAAGAACCGACGACCGATGGGGCGTTAAGGTTCTTGAATGGCGATCACGAATCAGCAAACGTAGTAGAGGGCGGCCCCCAACGCGATGGACCGATGATCTGGTCAGGGCGGCGGGGAGCCGGTGGATGCAGGGGGCAAAGAATCGATCTACGTGGAAAGCAATTGGGGAGGCCTATGTTCAGCAGTGGACTTCAGATGGCTGAAATGATGATGATGATTTCAGGAATGCAGAAATCTTTCTATAACTATATAATTATATTTTTCACTATTTATAAAATAAAACAAACATAAGAATGTCCTTGTGGATCACCCAGCCGAAGCCTAGAGCGACTGCTAGTATTTTATACATACACAAGCCCTTACACTAACTTCTGAAACTCAAACTTAAGCCAGCACCTCCCCACTAAGTCTAGTAGTAATCGTTTTGACCCAGGGTGCGGGTTGACGTAAATTGGACTGCTATAGTTCAATTAATTTAACAAGCCCCATGTCAATGTCATTCGGCTTTCAGACGAGTTCGTTTAAATTCCTTTTAACGTCCCTGTAATACATGAGTGGCGCCCTTAACGAAGTCACGGAGATTTTAAATTACAAATTACGAACTATAAAACTTATATTACTTTACATGTTTTTGCTGTGAATATTAACTCAAATATTGTAATATTCAAGGAAGTGGTCGATTCTTGAGGAGTCAAAATTGCTTGACATGCTCGAGATTTTTTTGTGCTTGTCAACTCTAGACCCAAACCTGATATGATGCGTTTCAAGCATGCTTCATTGTCTAGAGGTTTTCTTGTAAAATAAGCATAATACCTGCATGCTGCATTTAGTGACATTCTATGCTTCTGTGTGCAGAATGTTTCAGGGCGTAAGTTTAACACTGAGTAAGCATAACACTTCATTCTGTGGCGACTGTAATGAAAATGACTACGGTGTGACGTAAATGCTTGTCAAATTTGATCATCTAGGAACCGTATTAGATACGTTTTTATTTATATGATTTGATTTATCTGTGCAAAAAATAACAAAAAGATCTTTGTCACTCGCTCTCACTACAAACAAGTTAAGCACATGTTTAACACGCGTTTAAAGAAAACTCTATTACAAAACCTTGTTTAATGATTGCCTAAAGTTAAACACTCCTTAAAAATAGTTTAAATTGAAACACGGGCTGGCGCTTGTTTAGGACGCGTTTAACCTTAAAACTTTAACATTTTATTTTGAAGGATGGCAGTTGACAACTGTGACGTTGTGTTTTATGCTTGTACGCATATTTTTTAGAAGTAGGCATTTTATATTCCTGGCATGATCCTTTGTTGAGTTGAAATACATAAAAATATTACTTAATTAATTACATTTTTTTTTAAATGTAGTGTTTTTATATTTGATAATAATAAACTTCGATAAGTCGAATATGATTTTCTTAACACGGAATGTGAAAGAATGAATGAAAGCCGTTGAGTGAACGAATTGCTTAGAAGCGGTTTTAACTATACGCTTGCTACACAGTGTTTTGTAATAGAAAACGTTAAACATACCTTAAAAATCCTTTAAATTTTAGACACTTTTTACGCATGTCTAAGGAGTGTTTAAAGTATTTTTTTGTAATAACACCGATAGTGTTTACAAATGGCATATTATATGGATTATCAGATACAGAATACATTTGCGGCCACGGAGAATATAAATTACGCACTATGCCTATGGTGGTTGTTGGTGGTTTTTTGTTAGTTGGTTGGTTGGTGGTTAGGTGTGGTTATTTTTAGTATTTGACTATTTGCTAATGTGGTATTTCAATTGTAATTATGAAGGAAATATTTGATTTCCTTAAATATATCTATATCTCCATTTTATTTTTCCATTTTATCTATTCAAATAGTCTATTTGTCAATTATCTGAAATTATGCATAATTGCTAAATAAACACATTTATTTAGGTTAGATATCAGAAAAGGAATCACACATTGGAATGTAAATTCAATTTCAAATACTGATAAAAGGTGAAAACAAAATTGTGCACCTCAATAAAAACAACAGCATCAATTTTCATAGTAGATTCCCACTGCATACAAAACAAATAACAATAGTTTTCTATCGAATACATCGGGGACACAATGCAAGGTTTTATAGTCAAACAGAGTAAAATTTGAACCAGAATATAGCGAAAACGCTTTGACCAGACAGAAGCCACTTAGAATATCAAATTTATTGTGCTGAGGATAAAACGAAGTATTTTAGAATACATTATTACAAGTTTATTGTTTTGTTTTGTTGAATAGTCAAGTAGGGAATAAACTTATAAACGTAAAAGGCTTTGAAGAAGGAGGTGTAAAAGCCTTATTTTTTTAACAGTTTATATCGATAATCTCATTTGAAAAATAGTTTTCACTATTATGTCTCTGCCAGAAATCATCATGCCTTTCATCATAACGATTTATGTGTTCATAAATTTCAGCTAATTCCAGTAAGCCGTTTAATACTTATGAATTAAGGAATAAACATAAGTGGCGTATTGTACCGGGCTAGAATAGTCCCCACCCCCTCTCATCTCACAGGAGTAGTAAGTCGACGAAGAGAAAACCTATCGGTCGATGGACAGCAGCGTCATCCTGCGTACTGGCTTGAACTTGAATCACCAACCTGCCTGCACATGTTGGTGATTATGGGCCGATACCCCCATTTAAGTATAACCTATCGGGAAGGCTTATGTTAAGCAATGGAATTTATAAGTCTGATATTAATGAAAGATTTAAAATTTATAGCATTAGTAGATTCATTATAGACAAATAACTTTACATGCTCAACCTACTCTACCATGTCGATACTCAGGGGACAAGCCCTAAACTAACAATAAAACAGAGAAAACGATAAACTACTATGATTTTTATATCTGTTCGTTGCACCGCAATAGGATTGTACCGGACTTGATAGAAGCTATTCACTTCAGGCGTATTGTTTGATATCGTATCCAATCTAACTTACTTAGAATTTATGAATCCTCTTCGTTTTTGCTTCAACAAAAATATTTCATAGACCAGGAACTTTTTTCAAGAAACTGTGTTTATTTAGTATGTTCCAACATTTTTCTCTGTTATCTTAAATAGTCAAATTTACATTCACTTAGGTTGTAATTCACAAAGAAGACTCTGAACTAACATTATTCCCTGTCAAGTAAATTAAAGATGAAATCCTGGTAGTAGTAAATTTTATATTGACGTCCTGTGCATGAAGTAATTA
Source organism: Musotima nitidalis (assembly GCA_949126915.1). NCBI lineage: Eukaryota > Metazoa > Arthropoda > Insecta > Lepidoptera > Crambidae > Musotima > Musotima nitidalis. Next base: position 9,439,636 of record OX421422.1, read on the forward strand.
GTTTTTATAAAGTCAAAGCTATAACTTAGTAAATTTTGAGGTGTTTGTAGCGTCACAAGTTAATATGGGAAGTTTGATTCTGAAGCATGTGAAGTCAGATCGGAATCTTAATTGGAAACCAGGATTTTCGTGCGAAGGTTTTTCGAAGTCGACGACAAGAATAACAAAATCAGCCTCACGTATGTATTTATTGTTATTAACTTACACACCAAGATATTAGGTCGGGGGAAAAGTCTTTTCGCATAACGTAGGTATAAACTTATTATAAAATTTTTTTGACTGTACTATTTGTGTCTGGCTGGTTTTGGTAACATTAAAAAGGTTCCATTATAAAAAAAGAAAAAAATAAAAAAAAGTTGTTTCCCGCTATTTTTCATTTGTTTTTCTCTCCGTAAAAATGAGTGAATCTAATGAAGAAATTCGATACATTTTAAAATTTTATTATAAAAAAGGCAAAAATGCAACTCAAGCAGTGAAAAAAATTTGTGATGTATATGGACCTGATGCAGTGTCAGTAAGAGTAGCACAAATTTGGTTCAAACGTTTTCAGTCCGGAAATTTTGATGTTAAAGATGCACCTCGCTCTGGTCGCCCTGTTACGAATAAAATGGACGCCATTTTTGAAAGAGTGGAGCAAGATCGGCATATTAGTAGTTACGATGTAGCTGAAGAACTGGGAATCGACCACAAAACAGTTTTGACCCATTTGAAGAAAGCTGGTTATACAAAAAAGCTCGATATTTGGGTGCCACACGAGCTCACTCAAAGAAACTTAATGAACCGTGTACTCATTTGCGATTCATTATTGAGACGTAATGAAACCGAGCCGTTTTTGAAGAGATTGATAACTGGCGATGAAAAGTGGATCACGTACGACAAGAACGTGCGAAAAAGGTCGTGGTCGAAAGTTGGCCAGGCTTCACAGACTGTGGCCAAACCTTTTTTTTTTTTTTTTTTTTTATTATCTTCTGTAAAAAAATGCTGCTTACGCACTGTCTCCCGGCCAAAAGGGGGAGACCGGGAGGGGGTGTGGGGCTCACTGCGGCCGACACGACCACCGCAGTCCTACCCACTAAAAAACTTCAGACGACGCCCACCGCTGTTGAAAAGGGGCGAGGCACCAGTGCCCGGGTTTGTAGCTTCTGGAACCCCGCCCGCGGCCAACGTCCCCCGGATCAGAACCGGGGAGACCTCCTCAGGAAGGCGCAATTTGCAGCGCCCCCCCTACCTCCTTGTGCGGCCATGGCGTAACTGGCCGACTTCGGGGGGGGTCTATGGCGAGACGAAAGGGGCCCCCTGCCCCCGCCGCCTAAGACCCCCCGGGCGCTGCCTGACGGGCCCTCCTGGCCCGCCCGCTGCGCCAACGGCGTAGCCGGAGAGAGAGCGGATCCCGCTCCCTCTCCCGCTCCGCGGCCTCCTTCTGCGACATCACCACTTCGCAGAAGGAGGCCATCGCCTCCCACGCCGTCTCGCTGTCGACCATCTTTTGCATAATGGTCGGCAGCGAGAGAGCCACTCCACCCAGGGCCGCGGCTAACGTCGACCGCGGCCCCGCCCACGCAGGGCACGCCACCAAAGTGTGCTGCGCGGTGTCTTCCGCGCAGTCACAGTGGTGGCAACACCGGGTCGACTCCCCCCCGGCGACGTCGCACAGATACTTCCCAAAGCACCCGTGCCCGGAAAGTACCTGTGTGAGCCGGAAAGTCATCGACCCCCACCGACGGCCGACCCATCGCTCCAATATGGGCCCGACCGCCTCGAGGATACGGCGCCTCGATCCTTCGGCACGTAGTTCGGCGCTCCTGTGTAGCTGCCGCCGCCATGCGCCCAGAGCCTGTGTCTGAGCGTCTCGACGCCACCGCACCACAGTGTCCGATGTGGGGCGGAGACCCTGGCTCCGGGACTGTGGCCAAACCTGGCCTAACACGAAATAAGGTGATGCTGTGTGTATGGTGGGATTGGAAGGGCATTGTTTATTATGAGCTTTTACCGCCCGGCAAAACCATCGATTCTGATCTTTACTGCCAGCAACTGATGAGATTAAAGGAAGCAGTCGAGAGAAAACGGCCGGAATTGATCAACAGGAAGGGTGTGGTCTTTCATCACGATAACGCTAGACCACACACATCTTTAGCCACTCAGCAAAAATTAAGAGAGTTCGACTGGGAGGTTCTAGTGCATCCACCATATAGCCCTGACCTTGCGCCTTCAGATTTTCACCTGTTTCGGTCTCTGCAGAATTCTTTAGGTTCTGTAAGGTTGACCTCAAGAGAGGACTGCCAAAACTATTTGTCCCGTTTTTTTGATCAGAAGTCCCAAAGTTTCTACAGTAACGGGATAATGTCTCTGCCCACAAAATGGCAGAAAGTTATTCAACAAAACGGTACATATATATTGTAAATAAATGTAAATAAACTTTGAAAAAAATGTCTTGACTTTTCATACAAAAATACGAAAAGACTTTTTCCCCAACCTATTATTTTACTTCCAAGCTAAATTCACAATTCCCACGAACTCACCGAAATCTAAGAGTATTCTATTTTGACGACCGATATGGCGTAGTGGCGAGTACTCCTGAGGTCGTGGGTTCGATTCCCACACAGGACAAATATTTGTGTGTTTAAATATGAATATTTGTTCTGGTCTGAGTGTTTTCCTATGTGTATTTAGTAAGTATTTACAAAAAAAAAAAATAAAAAAAATATATGTTTATCCGATATTTAGTATCCATAACACAAGTTCTTAATGTAACTTATCTTGGAACTAAATAATTGTAAGTGTCAGAAATATTTATTTATTTATTATAATAGAAAATAATTTTAATGAATCACCTGAAAACTTATAGTACATTTAGTGAAGTACAAAGCCAAACCAAACAGTGCATGATCTCAGAACGTAAAAGCTCTTTTTGTGTGTATCGAAACGTGTCCCATACTGTGTGTTTAAGTCACAGAAGAATACAGAATTTCGCTTGAAGAGTTAGCTCTAACCTGTGTGAGATCTCAGAACTTCAGCTTTTTAGTATGAATCCAAATGTGTGAAAACATATGTTTTCGTGACAGTTGAATAACGAATTTAACTCGAAGAGTGTATCTGTTATTCTCATATTTGGGTACACCCTCCTTTATATTAATATCTATAAGGTAGACACGTGGCTTATGTATGCCCACTTGCGAACACATTAGCAGGAACCCCTAGCAAAAACTATCACTAAGGTTGAGTACATTTCTAAGGGAATTTATACAGACGTATGAGATAATAAGGCGCTCCCATTCAGCTCGCAGGTGTCGTATATCAACACGACCTATTCATTCTTCCTTACTCAGTTTGCCAAATGATTCGGAAAAGAAAGATAGTAATATACCATTTTTATTATTTAACTTTAAGGTAGCGTGCAAAACTGCTATTTGGCCTTTTCTGAGGACTCTTTTAGGGGAAAGCTAAATTATAAACGTGTTAGACTTTTCAAAAATGTAGGTAGGTTAGTTATTAAAAGAACGGGTTCTACATACTATTTAATGTGTTTTATTTCAACATCATCATCCTTTAAAACGCCCTCTGCTGAACATAGGCCTCCTCTATAACGACGATATGGCGTGATGGCGAGTATACCCGCACTCCAGTCCTGAGGTCGTGGGTTCGATTCCCACACAGGACAAATATTCGTGCGTATACATATGGAATATTGGTTATGTTTTGGGTGTTTTCCTAAGTATATTAAGTAGGTAAGTATTTACAAAAAAAAAAAAAAATTATGTATGTAATCCGTTAAGTAGTATCCATAACACAAGTTCCTAATGATACTTATCTTGGAACTAAATAATTGATATAAGTGTCAGAAATATTTATTTATTTATTTATATAAGCTTCCAATGTGACCAATTGCAGGCGGCTTTTATCCAAAAACCCTTTATTGGAAAGTCCCTCCATCGTACAACTTTTTTCAGAATCATTAAAGTTGTACTATCCGTATAAAACACACATGAAAGCATTGACTTTTAAATAGCGTGCTCTATAAAAATCTTGCAACCGGAAAGGCGAATAGTTTTATGCAAATTGTCCGGCATTTAGTGAGTGTTTACGTAATCGTGGAGTCGTAATTTGGCCGCGCGGTGGCTCGTGCCATTAAATGGCCCGGAACAGTGACAGTTGAACTTACTACACGCAGTAGTTGCTGTTGTCCGGGATAATAAACATGGAAATGTATGAATTAATACTATGACTGCAGTAAATTGTTTTTTCAAGGTTAATTTTATAACGTCGACCGGAACATATGGGCTACTTTCTTAATTATTGGGAACTAATTATTTATTTGTGCCGTTTGCGGTGGAGACAATGGGTCCATGGGGGCCGGAGGCAAAGCAGCTTGTCAGACATTTAAGTACTCGCCTTATTGATGCCTCCGGTGGCAAGAAGGCTGGCAGCTACTTCTGCCAGCGTATTAGCCTGGCAGCTACTTCTGCCAGCGTATTAGCCTGGCAATCCAAAGAGGAAATGTTGCCAGCGTTCTTGGCACCGTACCCATGGGCCCACAGTTGGAAGACATCTTCTATTTATAGTTTTAAGTTAAGGTAGTTTATTTAAGTTGTTTAGGTACTATATATTTTTGCTGTAAATTATTTATTGATTAAATAATATTTACAATTAAAAAAAATATACAACTTAATTATAATAGCTTAGAATATACTATGTTATAAAATCAATAAAAGGCACCAATTTTTGTTTTCGAAATGAAGGCTTTTTTTATTTGCCAATTTATACAAAGTAAGTTTTCAATCATACAATATATTAAAATCAATAGAAAAATAACAAATCGTGAGTCGTTTATTCATCTCATGTGTGCTACAAAAGACGGGAGACATTTTTCCACGAATTTTGTTTGAATATTTGTGGACGGATCCATCTGGATAATTACTGAACTTCAAAGGATGGACGTAATGGAATGGGAGATCGTATCTTTCGAAATATAGAGTATCTTGATGCGAACCGTTATGGTGCGTAGATAGCAAATCCTGACCAGCTAAAAGTTGTATAAAAACCTTTTTTGTTGTTAAATAATACTATGATGGCACTTTGTAAGTTCTATATGAAACTAAGGAAGTATTCATAGTGTTTAACGATAAATTTAGCAAAAGGAAATATGGTCCCATTTTATTATAATATACTTAATTATAATATATAATTACATCAAGTTATATCGACAGTTAATTAAATAATTAATCCAAAACATATTTAACAAGCTCTTATCCGTCTCCACTATTACTGAGAACCACTAAAGTATAGTGTATAGTAACATTTTAACGAACACAATAAGACACTTTATCTCCGGCGAACTTAACTACAACGGACTTGACTTTGACTAAAGGACGAAAACTCTGCGCAAATATTATTTATTTAATAGCCTCCATATTTGGCCCTGTAACTCTAAAAACAGTAAAATATTTGAAATAGTCTAATAATTATTAGTTCTATAATATATTTTACAAGCCTTCATCCGCCTCTTAATCCAGAACTAGCCCTTTATCACTGAAAATCATCAACGTATTGTGTATGGCCAACTCTTTACTCCACACGAACACAATTAGTTACTGTATCTCCAGAGAACTTGCCTGTAACGGACATTTATTTTTATTCGACTTTGAACAAAGATAAAAACGCTGCTTCATCATCATCATCTCAGCCCATTAACGTCCCACTACTGAGCATGAGCCTCCTCTCACATATTAAGGTGTGAGGGTATGTTGAGGGTGATTGGCGGAGGCACACTTGTACGGCATCCTGCTGTTAGAATTTATCAAGCCGCCGATTAAGCCTCTAACATGGCTTAACGACTTCCACATTTAGTGATAACCGGGACTAACGGCTTAACGTGCCTTCCGAAGCACGGATGCGCTCGATATCAACTGCCACACAAACGGTTACCCATCCAAGGACTGACCTCTGTAAACTCTGCTTACTTCGGTGATCGTTTCCTACTACCTAGCACCGCAAAGCTACAAGCGCTTCTTAAAACGCTGCTTACTATATATTATTTGTTTCCAAATAACTTAATTTATCAAATTACTTGCTATTGGAAAATATTCTAATCGGCCAAGTATATAAAAAAGAAAAATAAAGCCTACATTGCTCGCGCTATAAAACTTGACTTTGCCTAAATTATAAAAACATTGCTTAAACATTATTTATATTATAGCCTATATCTGTCGGCTTTCAACTTGCAACACAGAGAAACAGTTAAGTATTCAAAAGTCTTATGAAAATTTAATGAAAAATAGCTTCAAATATATTTTTCAAGTCTTCATATTCGCCCTGCAAGACAGAGAAACACCAAAGTATTGTGTATAGTAAAAGTTTTAACTCCGCACGAACACAATTAGACACTTTATCTCCGGAGAAGTTGGGCTGTCGCCAAGCTCCGGCACATGTAACACGACCAGCAACTTCTTAAATTAATCTTGAATTGTTCCGCACAACAGGTTATTTTCTTTCGTTCTTGATGGAAAGTGTAAATAAAGTTTTTTATTTGGAAAACTTATTTTCTTTGCGGAATTGCTACTTTAATAAGATCTCAAAATCTTCTTTGAAAAAGGTGTAATGTTAGTACGCATGTGTTTTTTTTCTTTTATGTTCACACTAAAACGTTTTGTCCATTTTCTCATAAATAGAAAGCAATTTATTTAAAAACTAATTGTTTCATAGAGAAATACTGAGTAATTACGATAAAAAATATTAAGTAAAAATAATTTTATTGTGTAAATGCATATCTTTAATTATAATTTTACATATCCGAACACAATATTTTGTAAAAAATTACACTCTTTTGTAATTTCTTTTAATTAGACTAAAAGATATTGCAGCACCTATAACGGTAACTAAGTTGTGACACATTTTATTCTTACGACCTTATGTACACTTAGATGGCAATAAATGGATTGAATACTTCAATGTTGAATGGGTGTGCAGGGCTCTTACCAAGATCTAATGACAATGTGTCCAAGCCAACCTCACCTGCAAGTGGTGCACCTGCCGATCAACGGACGAGGCTCTGGTGAACATAACATTTCTCGATAAGCGGCACCCCACATATTACCTGGAACAACAAAATAACTGGTGAAATGTGGGCGAATAATTTGCCTCTGCCTACCTCTTCGGGGAAACAGGCGTGAGATTATGTATGTATGTATACTTCAATGTGCCCCTTATAAAAATGGTGCTGATCTGATAACTACTTTCAGTGGTAGATGAAAATATAGACGATGCAACTCTTCAATAATTTATAATCATTGATTGTGCCGCGATTACTGTTTATTACTATCTACTGCTGTTTACGCTATTATATAGAATAAGAATACATAAATATTAGCAAAGGCCACTAATATTTTTAACAATCGGAGTCGGTGTCGCAAAACGCATTGAAATTTATAATTTCATCCTTAATGTAATATTTTGAAATAAAAAAATAGTTAGAAATTTTCACCTATTTGAAGAAAATTATTTAAAGTGCATTTTTATTTGCTGAATCGCATCTGTCAATTGATTGAGGAATCAAAATCTACGTACATATCTTACATAAACAACGCAAGTAAAAATAAATTATAACTTTTTTGGACGTTCAAGGATTCCAAAAGCAATTAACTTATTAATTAAGTATCAACAAACCCTTTGAGAGAAACTTAATTATCCCCAGGCTTACTAAAAGCTTCTACAAATTATGCTTAATTACCCAATTACGATACTTAAAATAAAGTATGACGTGGCGTAATGATATAAAAGCGTAAAAAATACGCCTGTGTTAAAAAAATACACAGGATTTTCTTTGACGTGTTTTGTTGTAACAATGCCAATTACATTCTTTGACAAGTGAATTTGAAACAATTGGCATGTAGCGTAACATATTTTTGAATGTCAGTATTTTATAGATATTTGTAGCATTTTTTATTTTTTAAAGATTACATTGATTTTAATGAAGATAAAGTATTGTTTGCGGTTATATTGAAACTACAGAGATAACTCAGAAGTATAATCATTAACCGACTTCAAAAACTTGGAGGAGCCTATGTCGGACTGTATTGTTATGAATTATCTGGCACCGAAGTCAGAAACATCTGATCACTGCAAATGTTTGAATTATATGTGTAAGATGTTATATGTGTAGGATGGGAAACACCCAGACTAAGAAAAATATTCAAGTTCATGCACATTAACATTTATTTTGTTATGCATGGGAATCGAACCCACGACCTCAGAGGAGTTTGCAGTTAAACTGACTCTATATCGGTCGTCAGTAATACTTTATATGTTAAATGTCTAAATAATTAAAATATAGTTACAACGGTATAATTTTAAATAAATATTTACACCATTGGCAGCATTGGTTCTATTTTGTACTAAATGTTTTCAACCTAGGATTAATTCGAGAAGTTCAAACATCAGACAGGGCGTTCTGACTCCTGGCCCCACCAAGTAACTTTCGTAGGGAAAGACAAAGCGATAAATCCGGGTCGCCAGCCGATAAATTAAATCTTGGCACCGCACGATCATATGGGGAAGTCGTTCCGCGACGGATATCGTGGGCAATTAATTATCAAACCTACCGAAGAACCAAGAATAAAAATTGAATAACTTCTATAGCTGTTCAAAATTCGTATAAACTTCGCTTAGAGGGATTTTTTCAGAAAAAGAAACACTTTATATTCGGTCAATTTCATTTTATTTTTTATAGATTAATATTAAATTATGTTCAGAAATTTTATATTAGTCTATAATAGATAATTCTTTAAATTAAATTACGTTCAGAAATTTAATATTAGTCTCCATTGCATGCTGAGCGACTTTAGCGACCACGCATTAATACCTGCTATAACATTATATTTTTTTTGTACTTGCTATGCAAAAACAAAACACAAAGTTTGCTCGAGACCCTGCTTTGCATTAGTGTGTGTGACATACATTAACTGTGCATATTATGGCACTTCTCCTTTAAATGTAACTGGAAATTAAATACGCGTCGCTAAACATTGATCAAACCAAATGTAACTAGATTTGTCACCGACCCTTAAGGAATATGTTATACTGTCATAAATTTTTTTTTAATCAAGATTTAATAAACTATTTTTTATTAGTCATCAATCTTTCCCCTCGTACTCTCAATACTTATTTACTAAGTATATTGTATTACATAATAGGTTGGGGAAAAAGTCTTTTCGTATTTTTGTATGAAAAGTCAAGACATTTTTTTCAAAGTTTATTTACATTTATTTACAATATGTATGTACCGTTTTGTTGAATAACTTTCTGCCATTTTGTGGGCAGAGACATTATCCCGTTACTGTAGAAACTTTGGGACTTCTGATCAAAAAAACGGGACAAATAGTTTTGGCAGTCCTCTCTTGAGGTCAACCTTACAGAACCTAAAGAATTCTGCAGAGACCGAAACAGGTGAAAATCTGAAGGCGCAAGGTCAGGGCTATATGGTGGATGCACTAGGACCTCCCAGTCGAACTCTCTTAATTTTTGCTGAGTGGCTAAAGATGTGTGTGGTCTAGCGTTATCGTGATGAAAGACCACACCCTTCCTGTTGATCAATTCCGGCCGTTTTCTCTCGACTGCTTCCTTTAATCTCATCAGTTGCTGGCAGTAAAGATCAGAATCGATGGTTTTGCCGGGCGGTAAAAGCTCATAATAAACAATGCCCTTCCAATCCCACCATACACACAGCATCACCTTATTTCGTGTTAGGCCAGGTTTGGCCACAGTCTGTGAAGCCTTGCCAACTTTCGACCACGACCTTTTTCGTACGTTCTTGTCGTACGTGATCCACTTTTCATCGCCAGTTATCAATCTCTTCAAAAACGGCTCGGTTTCATTACGTCTCAATAATGAATCGCAAATGAGTACACGGTTCATTAAGTTTCTTTGAGTGAGCTCGTGTGGCACCCAAATATCGAGCTTTTTTGTATAACCAGCTTTCTTCAAATGGGTCAAAACTGTTTTGTGGTCAATTCCCAGTTCTTCAGCTACATCGTAACTACTAATATGCCGATCTTGCTCCACTCTTTCAAAAATGGCGTCCATTTTATTCGTAACAGGGCGACCAGAGCGAGGTGCATCTTTAACATCAAAATTTCCGGACTGAAAACGTTTGAACCAAATTTGTGCTACTCTTACTGACACTGCATCAGGTCCATAAACATCACAAATTTTTTTCACTGCTTGAGTTGCATTTTTGCCTTTTTTATAATAAAATTTTAAAATGTATCGAATTTCTTCATTAGATTCACTCACTTAAACGGAGAGAAAAACAAATGAAAAATAGCGGGAAACAACTTTTTTTTATTTTTTTCTTTTCTTTATAATGGAACCTTTTTAATGTTACCAAAACCAGCCAGACACAAATAGTACAGTCAAAAAAATTTTATAATATGTTTATACCTACGTTATGCGAAAAGACTTTTTCCCCGACCTAATATAAGCATAAAAAAATTCTACAAACCTGTTCAAACAGTTTGACTGAAGGATCAATTACTATAAGCTATGATTATGCATTAAGAATTCATTTGTTTGTCTAGTTAGTGTATTTTTGTCATTCGAGGCTCTGGCGAACATAACAGTGCCTGGTAAGCGGCAATAGGGTCGCCACCTATTACGTGGGACTATATGATTGGCGAAGTGTGGGCATATAATATGCCTCTGATATTTTGAGATCGTATAAAGGTAGAAATTTACGCAAAGAAAATTTAATTGACTGTGGCGGCATATATTAGGATATCATCCGATGTGTTCTTTTGAATTTAAAACAAAAGTTTAATATATCAACTAGTATATGCATTTCTATGCTAGCAGAAACGCAATGTAACTATTTAGGATACATTCTTATCGATTGAAAAAATAATATATTTTTTTATAGAACAATAATTCTTCGTTTAATCTGCGATATACTTACTGAGTAAGACGCGACAACGTCACAAAATATAATTGCGCATTGCTTTTAGATGTAAAACCACTGAGACGGAAAGAGCTTTTACTGTACTGAGCAAAAATACTGATGGAGTCAACATTATTGGAAAACGTATGAAAATATGTGGAGGCGTAAAATTTTACGAGTTTACAGTACGTACTTCGACACAAATAATGTTTAGTGGTACTAACGTAATGCAGTTTGTATTAACGAGAATCCTATGAAAGTCGGCAAAGCGTAGTGGGCGCCATAATGAATTCCATTAAAGTGAGCATCGCTAAGTTAAATTAAAGTTTATAAAATCCCCTTTACTGCTTCTTTGCGCCGGTTCCAATTTAAAGACTTGCACAGCGTCCCTCACTTCATTTGGAGTAATCTTTGAAGTAACGTAGCAGTTGAATTTTGTTTTCTTATTCATTGCTATACTAGCTTTAGTCTGCGTGTTCGTCAGTGTCAATCTTTCTCCCAGTAATATTTATGTAGTTTATAATTGTATGTACATAGAACACATTCTACTTTACTTTTTAATTAAAAAAAAAATCGGATATAAAAAAGAAAGATATAAAAAACATAGTATAAAATATGTCATGAGAAGTTATTGGGTAATGTTTATAATCCGCCCAGCGTTTTATCATCTGGTTAAATTGTACATTTTTCACTCTTTGTAATAAGAAAAGCCTATCGAAATTTTATTTATAAAAAATATCACAAGTTTTATTTATATTACTCCTCGTCACAAATAGTATATTGAAAAGGATTAATATTTTATGGGAAAAAAGAAAGCCATAACTGTCTAAAGGACCGATTATTTGTATTTACGTATTTTTTCTAATGCCTTAAGGATCTAGTTCATTTTTGAGCCAAGAAGACTTGTCACGATAGGTATATAGTCATAGAGGACATATTACTATTTGCTATCAATGATGCTATCAATAGATTGATTAAATATTATGATGTTTTATAGCGACATAGATTAAACATATAGACATGGCTTTTTAAAAATCTATGAGTATATATATATATACTCATAATTAACTGAAATTTTGTAATATTTGTGATCTTTTGATAATATTTAGGATTATTAACCGTTAAGTGTTTGTGAACGTTACTTTTCAAATGTACCACATCTTTACTGAGGGCTCAAGGGGTTTAGGGAGAGGGCATCCCATTTACCATTTATAATCTTTATCACCACTCATTATCATTTACTAAGAATCATATATTATTAATATATATTTTACGTGACACTGCCTAAGTGTGCTAACCGCACAAAGCCATTATTTATTATGAAAAAGAGTAGGAATGAAAAGCTTTACTTGTAGATTTTTGTCATTACAGGCGAGGGAATGTTGTTCTATATAATTATTGTATAATATAATTTTAATAAATTTTATGTCCTTTCTATTTCCGATCAAATAAAAGAAGTGAATCTCTTTTTATACATATATTACGAACATATACCATATTAATTTAGCTGAGCTTTCTAATAAAATAGCGTACAATATTTCGCATATGAAATATTCCCATCCCGTTATTTTGCTTCATCCGATCTGGTTCATGAAGCGTGTAAATTTATGGCGGCTCGGTCTTCATACAGATATTGCATCCTGAACAAATATGTTACTATACTTAATTTCACCGTTGTCGACGTATGACATTAATATATTAAATGTGTCGTAGATTTATTTACACTGTCTCCGCGTAAATTCATTGCTGTAATTAATTTACTGCACAATAAATGTGTTGATAATATGGAAAAAAAATTATCTCGAGTGGCGTATGAGTATATTTAAGTACTTTTTGGACGAACTTGGGCAAAATGAACTTTATACGATATAATTGAATGATGAATACGATTATAAAGTTAATTATGAGAACATTTGGCAAATTCTTTGACATATATTAATAATTATCAATCCCTGTGGTGATAAATAAAATTAAACTTATTTACTTATTAGTATAATGTTCTTACTATTGTATATAATTTATTGCGTATGATTGTATTATAACTACATTATCTGACGTACATTAATTGGTAAGTTATGTTAGCTTAGATATTTTTATGCACAACAAATAGAAGATCTTATTTTTGTTGGTAAGATATATTTTGCATAACTACGTCAGATTTTAGAATCTAAAAAACACACATTGTCGCAATATGTTTTTTTTCTTTTTTTATCAATCTTCAACATAACAGACAGATAGATTATGGGCATAAATAGCGCCCATGTGCTCAACTTAAAATTTTTCTTATCAATTGAGGTCTAGTTCCACTGGCAATAACGTACTTTCGTTAAATATTATTTAACAATATTATAACTGTATAGAACATGAGATCATAGCTTTACTCAAAACATTATGCGAAAGTACGTTAGCCAAAGTTAATCTTCACATCACGTGAGTAATCAACACCGTACCCTCAGTTGAGTGCAATCGTGCGATCTATAAATATAGGCCTTACATTCGCAATTAGCATTTACAATATCACACACAATAACCAGTACTTTATATATTTATATGTACATCAGTTGCTCCTAGTTACGCGAGACTAGGTGGTGGAAAACCATTCCTGAAGGTTAGCAAAGTATGCTGAGGTTTTTCCTCGGATTGGTGACCGTTTGTGTGGCGTTTCACATGTGAAGCTGTTGTTTTAGGATATTACAGTAATACACATACATAAGTTCACTTCTGTTTCCCATAAGGTTGTAGTGTTACTCAAAGGGCTAGGCAGAAGCATATTATAAGCCCACACTTCGCCAATTACATTATTGGGAATAATGTAGGTGGCCTCACTAAGCCAAACGGTCAATCGATGGGCTATGATCACCTTGAAATCCTTAAAGTTTTGAACTACTGTTTTTACTCCTTTATAATCATTAATAAAAAACTTAATTTTTACGATATAAATCGATGTTATCAAAAAGTAAATAATATTTAAGCAGAATATTCGTCAAGAATTTATCTGAAAATAATACTTACTTAATTTGTTTGCAGCAAAACAAGTAATAAAGGAGCAAACAAACCAAATGTGTTGTAAGATTCAAACGCTTTGTAACTCTCGGTTCATTTCGTAAATGTTGAATAATGAAAGAAGAGACGAAATAGCCGCTTGTTTACGTAGCAGTTGTTACTTTAGGAAACCTCTTTAACCTATTAAAAGAGGTTTCTGAATTCGGCTCAGATTTAATTACAAGAGCTGTGAAAGTCAATATATAATTCAAAAGATAATAAATAATTATCGTGCAGTCACACCAATTATTGATGTCCAAACATAAGTGTCATTATGAACTTGAGTTATGGCTACTAATTAATAAATAAGTAATGTACATAAGTAATATTAGGTCGGGGAAAAAGTCTTTTCGCATAACGTAGGTATAAACTTATTATAAAAATTTTTTGACTGTACTATTTGTGTCTGGCTGGTTTTGGCAACATTAAAAAGGTTCCATTATAAAGAAAAGAAAAAAATAAAAAAAAGTTGTTTCCCGCTATTTTTCATTTGTTTTTCTCTCCGTTAAAATGAGTGAATCTAATGAAGAAATTCGATACATTTTAAAATTTTATTATAAAAAAGGCAAAAATGCAACTCAAGCAGTGAAAAAAATTTGTGATGTTTATGGACCTGATGCAGTGTCAGTAAGAGTAGCACAAATTTGGTTCAAACGTTTTCAGTCCGGAAATTGTGATGTTAAAGATGCACCTCGCTCTGGTCGCCCTGTTACGAATAAAATGAACGCCATTTTTGAAAGATTTTAGAAAGAGCAAGATCGGCATATTAGTAGTTACGATGTAGCTGAAGAACTGGGAATTGACCACAAAACAGTTTTGACCCATTTGAAGAAAGCTGGTTATACAAAAAAGCTCGATATTTGGGTGCCACACGAGCTCACTCAAAGAAACTTAATGAACCGTGTACTCATTTGCGATTCATTATTGAGACGTAATGAAACCGAGCCGTTTTTGAAGAGATTGATAACTGGCGATGAAAAGTGGATCACGTACGACAAGAACGTGCGAAAAAGGTCGTGGTCGAAAGTTGGCCAGGCTTCACAGACTGTGGCCAAACCTGGCCTAGCACGAAATAAGGTGATGCTGTGTGTATGGTGGGATTGGAAGGGCATTGTTTATTATGAGCTTTTACCGCCCGGCAAAACCATCGATTCTGATCTTTACTGTCAGCAACTGATGAGATTAAAGGAAGCAGTCGAGAGAAAACGGCCGGAATTGATCAACAGGAAGGGTGTGGTCTTTCATCACGATAACGCTAGACCCCACACATCTTTAGCCACTCAGCAAAAATTAAGAGAGTTCGACTGGGAGGTCCTAGTGCATCCACCATATAGCCCTGACCTTGCGCCTTCAGATTTTCACCTGTTTCGGTCTCTGCAGAATTCTTTAGGTTCTGTAAGGTTGACCTCAAGAGAGGACTGCCAAAACTATTTGTCCCGTTTTTTTGATCAGAAGTCCCAAAGTTTCTACAGTAACGGGATAATGTCTCTGCCCACAAAATGGCAGAAAGTTATTCAACAAAACGGTACATAAATATTGAAAATAAATGTAAATAAACTTTGAAAAAAATGTCTTGACTTTTCATACAAAAATACGAAAAGACTTTTTCCCCAACCTATTATATACAGGTAATATTATTATAGTTCCAGAGATGGGGGGCGTAATAGGTAGAGAGCCTATTGCCGCTTACCGGAAACTGTTATGTTCGCCAGAGCCTCGTCTGTTGATCGGCAGATGCATCACATGCAGGTGAGGTTGGCTTGGGCTCCTTAGGTCTTGGTAGGATATTATTATACCCCTGGGTGGAGTCGCCCTCTCGCTGCCGACCGTCATGCGAATGATGGTCGACAGCGAGACGGCGTGGGAGGCGATGGCCTCCTTCTGCGAAGTGGTGATGTCGCAGAAGAAGGCCGCGGAGCGGGAGAGGGAGCGGGATCCGCTCTCTCTCCGGCTACGCCGTTGGCGCAGCGGGCGGGCAAGGAGAACCCGTAACGCAGCGCCAGGGGGGTCTTAGGCGGCGGGGGCAGGGGCCCCTATCGTCTAACTATAGACCCCTCCGCGAAGTCGGCTGCTTACGCCGGTGGTCGCACAAGGAGGTAGGGGGGGCGCGGCACACTGCGCCTCTCTGAGGAGTTCCTTCCGATTCTGATCAGGGGGACGTTGGCCGCGAGCGGGGTGTCAGAAGCAAACCTTGGCACTAGCCCCGCTTTTTCTACAGCGGTGGGCGTCGTCGGAAGTTTTTAGTGGGTAGGACTGCGGTGGTCGCGTCTGCCGCAGTGAGCACCACACTCCCCTCTCGGTCCCCCCATTGGCCGGGAGGCAGTGTAAACAGCATTTTTTACCGACGAAACAAAAAAAGAAAAAAAGGATCTTCCTGTACACCGTAATATGATACTCGATAAGACAGTTTGTCGAAAAACAATTTCAACAGCAGGACACCTAATGTCTGCTTCCATCCCGTATCAGGTCCGCGTGGTGGAGCATGACTCGAATCTTTCCTTTCTTCGTTTGTAGGACGAGACGTGAGCCCATTAGTGAGCAATGAAAAGGCTGTGTCGAACCTAGATGTCTAGGAGGAACTTAGAACGGAGTTTCATTATTAAATTCAAAGATGTAAAAAATATGATATGTGATTTATGTGCTTTTCACTTTCAAAGAGATCCTCGTCGCTGACTGATCAGAAGCGGTTAACCCACTTTGGAACTACATTCTTAGCTGCGATTGGATGTCGACTATAATTACGAAATTACGTATAAGAAAACACGCTATAAAGAAACTAATAACAAAGATCATTACAGAAGACTTCGTTCTGTCGTGTCTTGGAGTGAGCACACTCCTAACGCCGCAGTAACGCTCGTTTTTTACTCCTTTTGTCTAATTGGTGCCTACTTACCTTCAAGTTCGGAATAAAAATTATAGGTATACGTAAAGAAAGAAAATCTATAAATTTATATGAAATTTTGCATTGTTTCAACGGCAAAGGTTGAGATCGGCTGTTAGTATAAATGTTCTATGTTTGTTGTTGTTCTATTGATAGTGTCGGTTTCCACACTTAGTCGTTTTAGTGGACCATTGTGCGTATAAGTGCGCATGGTATAAATGTATATGAAGTAAGACTCTTGATATCGTCTCTAGTTCATTACGGTATAAACGCGCGCCAGATGACGCCACTGCGGACCTTTCATTAGAGGGGTCACTCTAATTGAGGTGTTGATATCGTTAAAATAACAGATGTCGTACTTTTCCACCACAATGTCGCTTGCGGCTTGCCATTGTATTTATGTAGACATTGCACTAACCGTTTTAGGGATTTGAGGTCATTGTGAGTTTAATGAGTACTTATTAGGAGTTATGGTGCCTTTCTTTTGGTTGACTGTTCGTATTTTTTACTAACGTTTGTACTTCCATAATTATCTGCTATTCGTTACCGAAACGTGTCGAAATTTTGCGTTAATATAAGGGCAGATTTTGTAATCAGCGTATACATATTTTAGTAAACCCTAATTGCAATGCATTGGGATCCATATTAGCAGTGTTCATAATTTTCCAACCAATCACGAATCATCTATATTAACCAGCCGGAAGTCTCCGGAAAACCCCAGAAAGCACAAGTCTATCTTGCTACTCTTGGAACCACCACTATTCTAACCGATTAACACTGATCAACTGCCAAACTTAACGACAGTCTAGAAAACATGAAGCTACTCCGTTCGCCGCTTAGGTCTAACATAACTGACCCAAATCTTTACGTGCGATTCTAACGGATATCACAAAAGGAAAACACCTGAATCATTTCACGTAAAAATGATGATTTTGAGGATTTTAAAAGGAACATATTCTTTGTTTATGTTTTCAATAAACCATTAATGACATTTCTAAAGATATACAGCATGAAAAAATTTGCAAAAAAAGCAACGATAATTTTATCTTGTCGGTTGATCGCGAATTAAACTCAAAATCATGGTATTTTCCAAAATGAACTTTCCGGGCCTACAAAGTGATTGGAATGTCACTTAAAGCTCTTGGATGCAATAAATGCCTGCCAGTTATCTACAGAAGGAACCTTAAATATATATCCGTACAAGACTTTTTTTTGGATGGAAAATTATCAAATGACCTTCCCTCGCTGTGGGTGGAGCGGGAGGGTGTGTCAGACTTTTACTGACTAAAAACCGTCCATTTCCTTATTTTGAGCCTGCTACGTACCGCGGCCTTGGTAACCCTTGCGAACAGTCCCGCAACCCCGGCAGGCTTAGCCCCCACCATGGGTGCTGACATCTCTTTGAGGCGCGCGTGGATCACGAACGCGCCATCAACGCGGATCTGTACAAGCCTGTAAGTTGTACATTATACTCGGCGCCAGGATAGTCAGCTGTGAGTCAGCATCGAGTCGGCCCAGTTCCTTCAGCGTCGACAGTCAACACCAACGTTGCACATCTTCATTCATTTATATATTTACAGACCATAAATCATGTGTATAAACTAAACATTGAACAGCTCCTCTCACTTCACGATCTCTCATTCCGTTGGGTCCGTTCTTCTCCCTACATCTCCTACTGCCGGCCCGGAGCTACATCCCAGTATAGTTCCCTCTATTTCTGCTGGTGGCCAGGGCACCTCCGGGTACAGCGCCTTATCCCTTATTCTTCATCTTGTGCGAGTAGCGAGCTGCGGCTTACAATGCTTGCGGACTGCTCTTACAATATCCAAAAAGAACTTTCAAGCTTGACCAATACGCAATCGGACAAGTCCATAACATGCAACAATATAAAAAACTATTCTGATATCTTGTATCTATTAGTGAATACTTCGGTATACAATTATCAAAGGAGTGTCCTTACTCAAACCAATGGCCAGAATGCGTAATCAGCTTACTAGGGATACCACCATATCAGCTCTTCCGTAGAAAAACGAATTATAACTGACTATATTGGGTTTTACTTCACTGGAATATCGTAACGGTTTTTTTGTTATTTGTTTTCATAATAATCTCTACTAAATGAAAAGTGTGTTGTTTTAAAGGCCATAAATTAATTTTCAAATATTGTATTCTTTTAAAAAGTCATTACTGCATTATTTTAGATACAAAACCTAAATGTTATTGTCTTTTATTCTGAGACTCACAAATCAGCCCGTTTAAATTAAGAATAACGGAAAATTTTAAGAAAAAATGAAAACTTAACACCCTATAAAATTTTCTGACAATATAAACTTATAATCGTAACCATGATGCTTAATATTGCTCTCAGTCGTTTGAAAAAAATCAAAATGGACAGAAATAATCTTAATAAGACAGGACAACGGTCTGTCGGACCAGCTCGCTGGGTCCATTATATTGGCTGCAAGATATGTAAATATAAGTATCTTATCTTGCTATAATATCTTGTTAATAATACGACATGTATGCTATAGTATTTTATATTATTAACTTCTGAATAAAGAAGCAGAAAATACGAAATATTTCGTAATAATGTCGCTGCGACCGCGCTCTACAATTCACAAATAAAAAGCGGGTGGTCGAGTGATGGTGTGCGCGAGGCGTGCAGTTTGTAACAAATGGCGACTGTCAGCGGCTGTAACTATAACTCCTCCGGTAACCTACATGTTGTACTTATTTGTATCCCATCTGATCCGTGGAATTTTCAAGCGCGTTTGGTACAAAGAAGGGATAACACGCAGCGTACTGATTACAATAGATACAAGACTGCGGCAATAGGCTGGCTACATATTACGTGTGACCAACTATATAATTGGCGAAGTGTGGGCGTATAATATGCCTCTGCCTACCCCTTCGGGGAAATAGGCGTGAATGTATGTATGTATGTATGAGACTGAAAATACATCTTGACAAGCATGGGTTTACGATTACTTAATGATTACACCACCACAGCAAAAACGAAATATTTTGAAATATTTGCCGTTATTTCGTTGTGACCGCGATCTACAATTCACAAATAAAAAGCCGGTTGTAAAGTTATGGTGTGCGAGTGGCGAGAGTGTCAGTGGCTGTAACTATAAGTCCTCTTGTAACCTACATGTTACAGTTTTTTGTATCCCAAATGCTCCGTGGGATTTTCCTACGCGATTGGAACAGATAAGGGAAAACAAGCATCGTATTAATTACAAAAGTTATAAGACTGATAACTTATACAAGCATTTCATATTAAAAAGTATTTTAAAAATAATTTTCCTTTTATTCTTAACTTAGAACAATGAAACACACATACACTACACAAAGCATTAGGTATTATATAATGTATTGGCTCTCTCAGATACATCGTCATAAAAACACACGCTAAGTACACCTACATACACACTCTCCCACCACTCACTCCACACACACACAAATACTCACACACATATATCTCACAAAGAAATGAATTTAAAAATCTGAATTTATTCATCATGATATATGTAAATTTAAACTGTCATGTTTACGTAGGAAGAGCGAGGCGTTCTCAACATAAGAGTCTTTTGACTACTTTTTGGGAAGCCCCGGCAACTTAAGTGTATAGATTTACCTGAAATACATACATTATTATTTTTTTATTCTTTTGTGTATGTTTCTTATGTATTAAAGAAGTTAGTGATATACGAAGAATAAGTTCTGCTCTCATGCTTCTAACGATGCGTTTAGTCGATGAATCGCGTTACTTTTACAGCACAAATTTTACAATACGCGGAAACACATTTTCGCAAAGTAAACCATTCGCTGGTATCCAAAGTAAATGCAATTAACTGGGCAATCAGCAGGCGGGGGCGATACGGCACCCGGTCCAAACATTTGTCTACGTTCATTCATATTCAGTGAGCTTCATTAAACCACGCCTGTTCGGGGTACTTTCGTGGTAATGAGATCTTGTAACCAGCTTGCCGTTTCTTAGTAAATTACTAGACTTGTTTCCAATGATGTGATAAAAAGATCTCATTTTATACAATCATAGTTAAATAAATAATTTAAATAATTCTCTACAATTACACCAATTTATTTAGATCCAAAATAACTACCATTAAGTACTTGTGTCATGGATTCCAAATAACCATAGTAAACTATAAAAACTTATTTTATATTAAGTATGTAAGTACATACTTAATAAAGGGTGTGTAGAGATCCTACCAAGAAGCTCAAGCCAACCTCATCTGCTAGTGGTGCACCTGCCGATTAACGAACGAGGCTCTGGCGAACATAACGGTTCCCCGTAAGCGCAATAGGCTCGCCACCTATTACGTGGGACCAACTATTTAATTGGCGAAATCGGGGAAACAGGCGTGAATTTATGTACGTATTTTCATACTTGATATAAATAGAAACCACTCAGATCAGAACACTATTCGTTTTCATTCAAACAAAGATTGGTCGTATGGGGGAATCGAAAATAAGATTTCAGAAGCAGAGTCCAGAAATGTGGACGACCACGCCCTGCCGTTCATCGAACAGTTGATATTGTCATCATCTCAGCCATATGACCTCCACATCTGAACATAGGTCTCCCTAATAGATTTTCACATTTAGCAACTCTGATTCGCCTGCATCGGCCGGATCCCTCAATCTTAACCAGATCATCGGTCCATCGAAATGATATTAGCAGAAACTAATTTAAAGGATAAATTTAAAATAGCATAGTTTGTGAGTTTCTTGCCAGTTCTTCTTACAGAGCGGTGGCTCGGAACTGGCACTTAGATTCACTTACACTTAAATATTTTTTGTTTTTAAATTGTTTTGTTGCATAAAAGTGAATCTAAGCTTCGTGATTTCAGTGTAATAATATTTCGTTTGTTTTTTATATTTATATTTAATTTTGACGTTTTCAAGTACCTACTATGTAAAAGTTAGATATGTGATTTTGATTTTTAATTAAAATTTTGTGATAGCTTTTAACCCTGACGAAACGGACATGGTAAATGGGTAAGTGGTAAGAAGTTGTTTGTTAGTGGACACTTTAAATGTTCTCATTTGTCTCTAGAACGACTCTGCCAAATTAGATGCGGTTTTCTGTAAATAGTTTATTTGTTTGTTCATTGTCGATGGTTCTTAGATCGGTGTTATGGTCATAATATTTTTAATTTGTAGATAGCGAGTTAAATAACATTCAGAATCATTTTGTGCATTACAACATAATTATTTTATTTATTTTTAGAAATGATAAATGACAAAATAACTGCTCACAAGTTACTCCAAATGTGTAAGTGTTATTTTGTCCAAGCACTAGTTTACTTGTTTTTTTTTACTGGAGACAAAGAACGAGTAACGCTTTAAATACTTTTGCACACTATTGGTAATATCATACTATGCCAATATATTAAAAATATAAGCAATAATATTACCTACACTCAGCGATCGAATTACGATACCGGATCGGTACATTATAATTTTCCTTTTTCCCCCACCACATTATATTTCAGAACACTTAAGTAATAAATGAAAATAATAAACTCCCCCAATTTCTTAAATAAAATCTTGTGTTTACTGCTCATACAATTTCACCATATCGTGTTGTTTATCACGTCTGCTAGAGAAATGTATCAGCACAATATTTTGTGTACTTTACTTAATAACAGCACTGTTTGTTTGTCTTATTTTTCTCGCCAAGTGCCTGAAAAAGTGTATTACATGTTTACGTAACACTTTTTCAAGAAGGCACTCACCCGCTATTATGATTTTACTCGGAATGTTATCTGACAATTTGAAGTGGATTGTTTTTACGTCCGCTTTTAAAAATAAGAAAGGATTTATGCTTTTTGCCTTTTTACCTATATTAAAATGGACGTGTGCTGGGATATTTCATTCTAAATTTAAAAAAATATATATGCTCGCGATAATGCATTATACAAACAAAGATAGAAGGTGTGGTAGTTTTGTATAATGATAATTTTGGCGAAATAAATAAAAAGCAAATAAATGGCCAAGAGCGTTATCGAAACTCTTTATTTACGCATTCCAAACAGCTGTCGAGCTATATATATAGCCATAATTATAGAATTTACTTGTATTCAAAAAAACGCGTTCAAAAATATTTCTGACACAAAAAACCGGCGAAATTTACGTAACGTAATTAATAAAACTACAGTTTACTTTCGCAGTGTCCACGTAGTAGCAAAAACTCGTTAAAATCAATACTGGTTTGTGTTTACACGTAGTCATAGCGAACCGGACGAGATTGGATATCGTCCAATAGCGTACCGTATTTGCTGAGCGCCATGACAACAGTACGCACCTGGGCCGTAAATATTTGGTCGATGTGCCCAACTTTTCACATAAACGAACCGCGATGAATCAAGAAACGAGGAAAATAGCGAACAGTCTATACGGGCGGGTTAACGTGCCTGCAGTGGAACGATGTCGCGTAAACTTTTGCACGGACTTAGAGAAGTCGGTGCTGATGAGTAATTTCGAGAGACGTGGCTGGAGCCAGGTTGGCCCTGACGACGATTGGAACTTTTATTGGGCATCAACACCGACATGTCGAAACCTGTTCAGCGTCGAAAGTGGCTATCGCATGAATGACAACCAAATGATCAATCATTTTCCGAATCATTACGAACTTTCCAGAAAGGATTTACTCGTGAAAAATATAAAGAGGTATAGAAAAGAGCTGGAAAGAGAAGGCAGTCCTTTAGCGGAAAAAGCTGACGTTGTATTGCATGGTGGACAAGTCGTTACTCGGTATGTACATCTCGATTTTGTTCCTGTGACCTTCGTCCTTCCAGCCGACTACAATATGTTTGTGGAAGAGTATCGGAAATCACCGCAGAGCACGTGGATTATGAAGCCGTGTGGGAAATCTCAAGGAACGGGCATCTTTCTTATAAACAAACTATCTAAACTGAAGAAATGGTCCCGCGAGGCGAAAACTCCCTTTCATCCGCAACTGAGCAAAGAAAGCTACGTGATATCCCGTTACATAGACAATCCTTTGCTAATAGGAGGCAAAAAGTTTGATCTCAGACTCTACGTGTTAGTCACTTCCTTCCGACCACTAAAGGCTTATTGGTTCCAACTTGGATTCAGTAGGTTTTGTACTGTGAAATACGATACAAGCGTGACGGAGTTAGATAACATGTATGTTCATTTGACTAATGTGAGTGTCCAGAAGCATGGAGGTGATTATAACAGTATCCACGGTGGGAAAATGAGTGTACAGAATTTGCGTCTTTACTTGGAAGGGAGTAGGGGCAGGGCGGTAACTGAAAAATTGTTTGCCGCTATGCAGTGGCTAATTGTTCACTCGCTCAAAGCCGTCGCCTCTGTGATGGCAAATGACAGGCATTGTTTCGAGTGCTACGGCTATGACATTATAATAGACAATCAACTGAAACCGTGGTTAGTGGAAGTAAACGCCTCGCCATCGCTCACTTCGACCACAGTAAACGACAGAATTTTAAAATATAAACTGATTGACAATATTTTATCTGTCGTGTTACCAGCTGACGGCGTGCCAGATGTGCGGTGGAATAAATTGCCAAACGCTGAGGCGTTGGGTAATTTCGATTTATTGATTGATGAGGAGCTGTTGGAGAAAGATGAGCCGAGTTCGGGAAGCCGCAATAGTAAACACAGAAAGAATTAAATTTCATAACAACACCTAAAAATTTTATCTGTTCATTTTACAAATTTAGAATAAATAAGTATCCTGATTATTGAAGTTCTTACTCGATGTAAAATATAAATGACTTTATTAGTTTCTAGAACATTCAAAATCCTTTTAATAACTAAATATTTTGGGGCGAATTAGCGGGTAACATATAATGTTTATAACTATTATTTGCATAAAATTTATCCCAAAAATAAAAAGTATTAGAAGCGAATCTAGTGATCCTAGCTATATAGCAGTTTCATTTGGCTAACATAAGTAAAAGTAAAAAGTTCTTTATTTCATAAACTATTAAGTACATAGCATTTTAAAACGTCAAAATAAAATATAAAAAAATAAATATAACTACACGAAAATCACCAAGCTTAGATTCACTTACAAGCAAAATTAAAAAAAAATGTATAAGTGATCTAAGTACCAGTTCCGAGCCACTGTTTTGTAAGAATAACTGGAAAGAATAATTATTCGAAATTATTGTCTACTAAAATAAAATATTTTATATAAGGTATACATGTGTTATGAGTGTTATGAGTAATGATGCCTCATAATTTGTTACTCTCAACTTTATTTGGCTTTGCCCAGCGAAAAGACAAACAATCAAGCAAAATGTGGGATTCAACGATTGAAATCACAAGAGGCTTGAGACTTAATAATTGGGATTTGATGAATATATGTGATGTTCAGTGATTGCCTATTTAACAATGTCTATTAATATAATAATATTTTCTGCAATGGTGTGAATTATATTTGAAATAAGAGGGTAGGTATATCAAAGATATAAAAGTATTTATAACTCTTAACTATAATAAGGATTTAACAATTAATGAGCTCAGAATTTTAATGTTTTTTCAAAAATAAATAACAATTAGAGCTGTTTTAAAAAAATCTGAACGCTATTACACACAATCACGTCTGTTTCTTGGAAGGAATAGGCGGAGACTTATTATACGCCCCCATTTCGCCACTTATAAATAGACAACAAAACATATATATTTTGTCAAAATACTTCAATCCTAAATTTATACAAAAATTATTCTGTAAACTGTGCATTTCACTACTTTTCGCAAGAACCAACTCGTGTTGAAGATTAACACCGACAGCAGGTAACCAACGTAAACAAGCTCATGAAAATGTCGCTCCAGAGTGCATCAAAGGAAGGCGTTTGTAGGGGCTGTGCACATGCCGCCATTTGCATTTTAATGTTTGCCGCCGCGGAAAAATAACAGCGCGGCCATTTTATATGCTAAGCAGTGAACTTGCAGGTTATTTACCATAGAACATCTAGCTCAATAGTCGTGTCATTAGCTGTTAATGCTAAATCTTGCAGGCAGGCAGAAGCTAATATAAAATACAGATATAAAAAGACTACATAAAGACCCATAAACACTATTTGGAAAATACTACCCATTTTTGCATCTAGCGCAATAGACGTGCCATTGGCTGTAAATGCAAAATCTTGCTTACCAGACGTTGTTATGCAAGATTTGGTCAAGCAATATAAAATTGATAAGAGAGACTTCTCTTCCAAGCTGTTATTCCCAGCTCCTACAGTTCCGGGTCTATTAAACACCACTTAAAGTTTGTTACATGAAAACACAAATCTTGATGACAACAATTTTGTGGGATTAAATATATATTTTTCATAAATTCTTCTAACTGAATAAGAATAATCACAATGACCTGAAAGAATAGGATGAAACCATACTGATTAATAGTTTTACATGCTAACGACACTCAAAAATGAGTAAATAAGCAATTTACGTCTATTAGAATATGTGGTCTATGGTATGTCCACTGCTGGAATCTGATGTATCACAGTTGCAAATGCCTTGTTTGTTATACTTTACATTTCTTTTGTTTTATATTTGCATACTTTTTTCATTAGAATCATTCAATATTACAGTTTTTAAGCTTTATTTTTTGTAGCAGCGAATGAAATATAATTAGGCTGGATGGCTTGAAATTTAAATAAACAAGTTAAGTCTTTTTTATTTCGGAGTAGAAATATGTTGATATGACTTTGAATAATCAAATTTGATTATTTCATTCTGTTTTAATTTACAAGCATACTTTTTTTGATGATTTATTAGAAATAAACTTATATTGGAACAGGCACCTGTTCCTACGTGTTTACTTATTAATTGTTTATTCATATGAGCCGAACTCAATGTGATAATCGAAAAATAAGCAATTTTTATTTTAATGCGATATAAACATAATAATCATAATGCGATATAACAAGACATGAGAGTCGTAAGAGTCGACGAAAAGAAAGTGGCATTATTCAAAGCCTTCACCACACGGCAAATCTACTTATCTCCTCGTATCCTAGCACTGACCATGTCTGACAGCAACCTAGGCACTGACTTCCTAATAAAGTCTGCCATAGATGCTGATGACATGGCTGATGGACCCGGCGAACTAACAGCTTAACATGCTTTCAGAGGCACGGAGGAAGCCATATCTACGAACATAACTTCGAATAAGTCATAGGTGATGGGGGACCAGGGATGACCCCAAAATGCCTATCCAAGCCAAGAGCTCTTAAAATAATAATTTTCTTTATCTGAAGAACAAGTAAAATACAGAAATGTTGGCAAACTCATGAATATTAAAAGAGTATTTAATGCTGCTACAACGGGAAACGGAAAGCGCTATCGGATGCCATTTTTGTATGCAGAACAGAAAACTTCGGTCGATTATGTGTCTTGAGAGTTTTATCTAGTGCGCCAAGTTGGCGGTGCCACAAAGATAGAACCAACTCCCTAACTAATGTAGATAGGTTTACTGAAATCTTGTTAGTGTACTAGAAAACGATAGAAGAAAGTGCAATAAAATAAATACGGCCAAAAATATGTTCCTAAACGTATCCAATGAAAATCTAATACGTTAAGTCTGATTGAATAATAAATAATATTTTTTTTATTTATTTTTAATAATAAATAAATAAATATTCATTGAAAATTACACCTATTATTTAGTTCCAAGATAAGTGATATTAAGAACTTTTGTTATGGATACTAAATAACGGATAAACATACAGAAATACTTTTCTTTTTTGTAAATCCATACTTATTCATGTTCATGCACACAAAGATTTGTCCTGCGTGGGAATCGAACCCACGACCTCTGGAGTGAAGTGTAGATATACTGACCTCCACGCCATATCGGTCGTCAAACAAACAAATGAATAGAGTTATTAAATATCCTCACACATAATAATAATCAAATAGTAAAATATTTTAGTATTTTTATCAACATTTTAGCTTCAGTAGTTCCAGATATAAAGGGTTTGAAGGATAGCAAATATCCGT
Source organism: Musotima nitidalis (assembly GCA_949126915.1). Classification (NCBI taxonomy): domain Eukaryota; kingdom Metazoa; phylum Arthropoda; class Insecta; order Lepidoptera; family Crambidae; genus Musotima; species Musotima nitidalis. Next base: position 9,467,508 of record OX421422.1, read on the forward strand.
CTTTTAAATTAAAAACAATTTTATACACATATAAAAAATATAAACTTGAAATCCCCAAGACAATTTTATGTACTGGCTTTCATTGTTCTCAATTACAAAATGATAGATGTAAAAATCCAGTTCATGATATGACCAAATGTTCATGCATATAAAACAAATGTTTGCGAAGCTCGGCTACTATAGCACAATCGATCGAGCTCTCAGTTCCTTTGTGAATAATTTAGTATGTTTTTTGAACAGGCTAAGCTCTCCCTAGTATCCGATGAAACATTGGATTGACGCGACTCGCCACGTATCCTTTTATATAATTTAGTGAAGCTGTATGAAGCAAACAGAATATTTTACTTGAAATATATTTATTAAAATATGTCCTATCAAAAACATAAACGTAAAATGAGAGCCCATTTCAATATTATGATATATGCCTTGGTTGTTAACTTCAACGAAAAAGGAAGTGTGATCTCAATAAGTGCCAAGTTCAATTGTCAGTCCTGAAATTTGCTATAACTATAACAATATAAAATATAATTTCTTCTTACATTGCAGCCTAAGGTCTGACTTGGCTAGTTCACAAATACAATTTATTTTGTTCGATGTCTAGTGTCTATCATCGAGTTAAATCTTCGGAATAATAAAATAAGAACCGAAAAGTAACAAGCTTAGAACTTGCGAAGGCTATAATATAATACGTGTACGGCGTATAATTGTCTTTTTTGTGTTATTTTCTATATTTTCCTGTACCTTCGAAATGTTCGAGTGAATTGACATTCAGTAACCGCAATATTTTGTATGCGTCTTTTATGCGTGGCGGTATCACGTGCGCAGACGGTTGTATTCCACAATAGAGCTCTCTAATGCCTTGATTTGACTTAGTCGGTGGTTGGTTGATATTTAAATTGATAAGATGCACCTTGTCAGTATAGATCCAAGTCCTATTATTTGATTGTTTATGAGTAATGATCTTACACTACTGATGTGCGCTTAATATTAAAACAATAATAAATACGAGGTGCATCGGGATCCTATCATTTTTTTTAATCTACGTCGGTAACAAAATGCATTTACGCACTGTCTCCCGGCCAAAAGGGGGAGACCGAGAGGGGGTGCGCGGCTCACTGCGGCAGACGCGACCGCCGCAGTCCTACCCACTAAAAATCTTCCGACGACGCCCACCTCTTGTTGAGAAAGAGGCGGGGGCCAGTACCTGGGTTGCAGCTTCTGACACCTCGCCTGCGACCAACGTCCCCCGGACCAAAACCGAGGACCTCCTCAGAGAGGTGCAGTGGACGCGCCCCTCCTACCTCCCCATGCGACCATAGCGTGTGTGGCCGACTTCTCGGAGGGTCCATGGTGAGACAGCAGGGGCCCCCTGCCCCCACTGCCCAGACCCTCCTGGCGCTGCTGAGCGGGCCCTCGGATAAGCGGCAATAGGCTCACCACCTATTACCTGGGACCGAATATATAATTGACGAAGTGTGGGCGTATAATATGCCTCTGCCTACCCCTTCGGGGGAACAGGCGTGAATGTATGTATTTCCATTCAGAACGCCCGCACAAATGCCGTTTCATGCCCCGCTTAAAATCACCGGACTAAAAGAGCTGGGAAAAACATGAGTCGGCAAAAAATTATACAGCAGCATTGCCGTATTTTCTCAGCCAGGTAACGCTGTATTTAAAACAATTTTTATATTTTCATATTTATATTCAGCTTGTTAAATGAAATAAAAATTGCTTGAACATTTTTGACCGGTAAATAAAGAATGTTCTCATTTACATATTCGACAATTGTCTTTGCTTCCTTACACTTCCTGTTTTTCACGATTTCGTTCACATTATTTAGAATAACAGGGTCTACCTTAGCTTTTTGTAGGTAAAATATTTTTCAATCGGTAATGTTTTATGTTAGTTGTGATGGTGTCTGCACTTAGTCCTTACAGAGGACCATTGCATTTCAGTCATTAAAACGTGAGCTATCCTACTTAACTCAAGCTAGCCCACTTCTTTCCAGAAGCCAGAGTGCCCCATTCAGCTTACAGCTTCTATTACAGAACTCCATGTACTATGGTTACATTAGGAAATTTAGAAAAGGCTTGTTAAAACCTACAAACATACAAATGTTACCTCTTTAGAACATTAAAAAGTACTTAAGAAAAAGAGAAGACAGAATATAGGGTAATGTTTTGTCTTTCCGACAAAAGAGCAATTTTAGTGAGTTGTGTGTGATACATATAGCTTTCAGCAACTTATTGCTTGACACTACGATAGGATATTTTTATTATTACAACATACATTCACGCCTGTTTCCCAGAAGGGGTAGGGAGCGGCATATTATATGCCCAAACTTCGCCACTTACATATTTGGTCCCACGTAATAGGTGGTGAGCCTATTGCCGTTTACCGGGCACTTCATGTTCGCCAGGGCCTCGTCTGTTGTTCGGCAGGTTAACCACTCGTTGAGGTGAGGTTGGTTTGGTGTCTTTAGGTCTTCCCCACCCGAACAGGTCTACACCTTGGAGTGCTGGGGGGCTGAATACCTCCCGGTGGCCGGGAAAAGGTGCCATTTAGAGGTTGGCGATTCTAGGTGCCTCTACGAACTCTCTAGGAACTAAGAGAGACCTGTGGAGAGCGCAGCGGGCTGGCCAGGAGGGCCGTAATGCAGCGCCAGGAGGTTCTTAGGTAGTGGGGGCAGGGGGACCCTACTATCTAACCATGGACCCTTCGAGAAGTCGGCCACAAACGCTATGTTCGCACCAGGAGGTAAGAGGGGCGCGTTGATTATGCATCTCTGAGAAGGTCCTCGATTTTGAAGGTCCTCGAGTCTTTTTCCCAACAAGCGGCGGGTCGGAAGATTTTTAGTGGGTATTACTGCTGGCGAGCGCGTCTGTCGCAGTGAGCCCCGCACTCCCCTCTCGGTCCCCCTTTGGCCGGGAGGCAGTGCGTAAAAGCATTTTGTTACCGACAAAAATAAAATAGTCTTGGTAGGATCTCTATACAGCCTATCCCCATATTATTTTTCCTAACATATTGTTTTTTAAACTTTTTTCCTAAACATACGAGTATTATTACCACCAGACGGATAGATGCCCTGATGGAGGCAACGAGTTCACGCTGATTGGAGGCCTGCTAAGGGCATGTTGGAAGTCTTTTAGGAACAGAGGCCGTTCTGCAGTGGACGTCTTTTTGCCGATGCTGGTTTTATTATAGTTAAATTTCAGCAGCACAGTTTTTAATATTTGAAAGATCAAAATATTTAAATAAAAAATATTACGTAAAATAATGCAACTGAATACCGTAACACTGCTTGGATTGGAATTCCGAAATCGACGTCATGCGCCATTCCCCAATGAGGGGAGGCGGAATAGTCGGAAATTGAACTCAATTGGAGACATTTGGCACGTGTCTACTAGTCAGGGGTTCTGCAGGGTATACACCATTTTGACGATTCTAACCAAGAACGGCAACAAATCGAATATGCCTTCGATGTTCAACTAATCTCAAAGTTGACTGTTAGAGATGTCCCAATGGCGTTAAGATTATCATTTGATCATTTGGTTCATACCATTCTGTGTGAACAAAAAAAGTTGGTTTAAATAAAAAGACTAGGAAGGATCACCATTTGTTTAATAAAATTGTCTGGAAGGAGTTATATCCTGTAAATAAATGATTCTATTAATAAATGATCCTGTAAATAAATAATCCTGTAAGTAAATAATCCTGTAAATAAATAATCCTGTAAATAAATAATCCTGTAAATACATAATCCTATAAATACCAGTGCCGGTCTATATCGGTCCGAAACCAATAACCGCTAGCGCGATCTAACAACGTTCTTTGCCATCTATTGTCAAACTTATGAACGTATATTTATACCAAGAATATTTACAATACATTTTTGAACAGTGTACAATAAAGATTACATAGAAAAAAGTGCTCATACGAAATACAAGATATTACATATTTTAATATTTTGTTATCCTTAATAATCTCTGCCGATTAAATTCCCACTACACACAGCATGGTTTAAAAAAAAAGAAAAGTTAGAAGGATTCAGGTCGGACACCGCAAGTAATAATTTAATAGTACCTACATTATTAAGTAACGGCCACAAATTATATATATATTTGTAAAAAAGCGAAAATTGCATAAACGACGTTCTACATCTATTCCGATAAAACAAAATTGCATCTAATAATCTAGCCCATTTGTTGATATGATCGCTTGTTGTAGATTATTAGCTACTTTTGACCAGTCCTTTTCCCCAAAGCCCCACTAAAATGTTTATTGAAATTCTTACGCGGTCTCTCCCCTCTTAACATTTGCATGAACGTGGACCCAATGCGGATTAGTGATGGCATGCTTTTTTTTATCGTCGATAAAAATATGCTGCTTACGCACTGTCTCCCGGCCTATGGGGGGACCGGGAGGGGAGTGTGGGGCTCACTGCGGCAGACGCAATCACCGCAGTCCTACCCACTAAAAAACTTCCGACGACCCACCGCTGTTGAAAAAAGGGCGGGGGGCCAGTGCCTGGGTTTGTAGCTTCTGGCACCTCGCTTGCAATAGTAATGAAGTGTAAGGAGTGGATGATGTGCTGCTTACAAAGGGAAGATCTTCCACCGTGCGGATGGTTGTGCCCGGAGGCCGCGGGCCAGGTGTGTGGCATCCTGCTGTTTAAATGTTCTATGCTGCTGTGAATATATTTATTTGTTGTGGTCTGATTTATTTTCTATGTATATTAAGTATATATTTACAAGTAAAAAGTATTTAAGTAGGTGTAACCGTTATTTTGTATACATAACACAAGTTCTCAATGATATTTATCTTGGGTCTAAATAATTGGTGTCATTGTTAGAAATTATTTATATATAGATAGCCCAGTGGCGAACCCAGTATGTATGTTATCTATGGATACTAAATAATATACGTACATACTTTTTCTTTTGTAGTAAATACATACTTAAAAATATAGAAAACACCCAGACCATAATAAATGTTCATGTTAATGCACACAAGACAGGAGTGGAGTGCGCGTCTACTGGCTTCCACACCAAATCGGTCGACTTATTTCATTATATAATGGTGATAAAAACGTAACCATAACTAAAACTATGCTACTGGTTTAGACTCTCGAGTCCACGGAGAGATTTCGCCTCCTTTTCTATAGACTATAACCACCTATGTAACTGAGCTTATATCGAGAAATAGTTTGTTGTGATGCCTTTCATCCTTGTAGCAACGCCATAGTCACGGATGTTTCCGTCTCTTCACACTTTGAGAACTGATTGTCACCTTGAGTTTCAAATGGAATTTCCTACTGCGTAACGTTAATGAACCTCTTGCTGGAGTGTTACTTACAGGGAACAAAATGGGGTTTTTTTTAATTGAGCAAAAAAGTTTATTTATTTATTAAAAGTAGGGTAATCAATAACAACAACGCGCAAATGATACTTGTAGTGTTACAAATGTTCATAGGCTGCGGTGACCACCCATCAGGTAGGCCATATGATTAAGGGCTACACTTTTGGTATAAATAAAATGAATTTGTGTTTCAAGAGCCAAAATGCCTGATTATTAAAATAACCACATAGGAATAAACCAAAAATGTATATTATATTGAAACGATAAAACCGGTAAAATGCAGTTCATATATTTTTATGAGTCTACTGCAGATAAGTGGCGTCCATATTTCTAAATTCTATTGAATACCGGTCATAACTCAGGCCACACCGGAAAGTCCTATCTACCTACTACATATTCTTATAAAGACATTTATTTATTCTATTTCATTGAGACATAGGAGGTGGTTAATATCCCAACATTAATAGATATCACGCCTGCTTCCCCGAAGGTCGAAGGCATAATATACGCCCCCCTTTATTTTTCCCCATTTTTGGTCCAACGTAATGAGCTGCGAGCCCATTGTCGTATATTGAGAACTTTTATATTATTATGATTGCCATAGCCTCGTCTGTTGATCGAGGTGCACCATTTGCATGGGAGGTTGGCTTGGATTCCTTAGGTCTAAAGGCCCCCCCCCCCCCGACTGGTCTCCACCTTGGCGTGGGGAGGGGCTAAGTACCTCCCGGAAGCCGGGAAAAGGTAACACCTACCTACTACCTTACCGGGGGGGAAACTAAGAGGGACCTGTGGAGGGCAAGCGGGCGGGCCGGGAGGGCCCGTCAAGCAGGGCCAGGAGGGTTTTAGGCAGCGGGGGCAGGGGGCCCTTGCTGTCTAGCCATGGACCCTCCCAGAAGTCGGCCAACAAGGAGGTAGAAGGGGTGCGTCCACTGCGCCTCTCTGAGGAGGTCCTCTCGGTTTTGGTCCGGGGGACGTTGGCCGCAGGCGGGGTGTCCATATTTCTAATAATAAGGTATGTGGCCGACTTCTTGTAGGGTCTATGGTTAGACAGCAGGGGCGCCCTGCCCCCGCTGCCTAAGACCCTCCTGGCGTTGTTTGATAGGCCCTCCTGGCACCCCTGCTGCGCCCTCCACAGGTCCCTCTCAGTTTCCCACCCCGGTAGTCAGTACTAAGGGCACCCAGAGTCGACAATCTCTGAGTGTTACCTTTTTTCTAGCGCCCTCTGCACCCTACCGGAGGTAATCAGCCCCGCCACCACGGCAAGGTGGAGACCAGTCGGGGGGGCGTTTATAGATATACTGCCAAGTATACCACACTTCGCCAATTATAACTATATAATTGGCGTAGTGTGGGCGTATAATATGCCTCTGCCTACCCTTTCGGGAAAGTGATGTTATGTATGTATTTGTAGATTTATCATAGATCAAACGGACGAAGCGTCGTAAAAATAAGTGGTCAGAAACAAACCGCCATCTAGGATATTTTTGAGAAATTATTTCTTACGTTGAGCAGCGCAATCTTTCTGTCTACTATTTATTAAATATATCATTATGCATTAAAATAATAATTCATCATTTATTTTAATACATATTTTTTATAAGACATTTCTGCGACATTAATATAATCAACACACAGACGACTTTTAAACTTTCTCTTTTGTTAAATTATCTGTTGAAAGAACATTCATTGTCATGATCGTAATTCGTGCCGAAAAATCGCAAAATTAGTGATATTTTGCGACATGGTTCTGCTGTCTGTGTAAGGAAAATCGGGCTGGTCCGCAGTGGTCCGTACAAACAAAGTCCGTCACGTACTTCATAACTTTATCAATAGGAAGTAATGAGAGACACTGGGGACACACAAGTCTCATAATGAAGTGTATTATAACTTACGTTGCTGGTATAAAAAGCTCTTTTATAAGGAATAAACTCCTTAGAAACTATACTATTATATTATGATATTATACTTTATATCCATATGAAAAGCATATTTATAATATAATTAAAATTGTCATTAACCAAATATATATTTAAAATTGTCATTAACGAACGAAACAAGAATAATAACCATAAATCGTATGGTAAAAAAATTATCACCTTTGAAGGCGCGCAGCTTTACAACAAAGTACCCTCGAACATTAAAAATTAAGCTCGTTTAATGTATTCAAACGAAAACTCTCACAACTTATTATTGATACTTACTCTTAACTTTTAAATTGAATACATTGGATGGGCGAGCGTAATCTTTAAGTGATGACGATATAATTAATAATTATTTGTATGTTAATTTAAGTTCTCATTCAAGTGACTGTATATGTCTTTTTGAGAATAAATATCTTTAACCATATTAACTACCAAATTAATGTATCAAACAATAGACTATTGCAAATTTATGCTGATATGTTTGATATCACTACTGTTATTTTACTTTAGGTTTATTGACCTTTCAAGTTCATCATGATTGTGATTGCCATATCGAACCACTATAGGGTTCGGAAATCCAGGTATAAGGGATTTAGGTCATAATAGCATCTCTCTTATCTAGTGCTTACACGTATATCATCCTGCTTCTGTTTTTTTCAAGCCTTTCAATAGGGCGCTTAAGTTTGCTTAATGACTATCACATTTTTAGCGATAGCTTCACTGTAATAGGTGGTGAGCCTATTGCCGCTTACCGGGCACTGTTATGATCGCCAGAGCCTCGTCCGTTGATCGGCAGGTGCACCACTTGCAGGTCAGGTTGGCTTGGGCTCCTTAGGTCTTAGTAGGTTTTTTTATATAGTTTTCATTATGTCGTCAATAGTTTATTAAATAAAGAACTTTTTACATTCTCTTTACCTTACTCAGCTTTAGTAATACAGTTCAATATTTCTAAAGTCCTTTAACGTTTCCAAACATTCCCGACCACCTATAAAAATCAAGGTTTCAGGACATACTTCATCACTTTCATGACTCAATGAGGATAACTTCGTTACAAACAAATTATAAAGCAAAGACCATCCGACGTGTTGATACGGGACAACTTAATAATATACTTCAATAATCTTAACAACATACGAGTAAGCAAAGCCTCGTGCCGCTGAAAATATCAATATTTTTATGATAACTTTTTACAAAGATTGATGGTATTATATTAAGATTAATGGATGTCACGCTGACTGGAGGTGTTATTGAAAAAACATTTTTTGGTTCGTCTTCGTCGCCATGTAGATAATAGTAGGTAGATTTACAAAAGTAAAACATGGCTGAAAAAGTACTTTCGTACATGAAAAAGATCCAAAAATATATCTTCTTAGTCTTAAATATAATGCCGGGAGGAGTGAAGAAGGTTTTACGTAATGGAAAAGTGTCGTATAAGTGGGGCGGGGACACAAAAAATATGAAGCTGTATAAGACAGTTTCACGATATTGAATGACACCACTCCTATTGACCGATGACAATAGAATAAGAAGTTTTATATGACGGTCTTCGATTACTTCCAAGGTCAATATTTCAATGAATAAGGACCTCGGAAGTTAGTCTACCGAAAAATTAGTTTGTTCTTAGTTAAACAGTTTCGATTATTTGGCCACACGTTATTGAGTGAAAATGGACTGGGGTAATAAGAGAAACAATATCAATCCGGCAAATGCAACAAACAGACCAATACATATGTAGAACAATACTGATATGCCGTTTTTAGAGTTCCATCCCCGCATTATACAAACGAAACCTATTAGTCAATCTGTCTATCAAAACAAAAATCTAACATTTTAACAAAGTATTAACATATCGCATGCTTAATGGAATAGTGACTCAACTCAAAAAGACGATTTTTGGGACATCACAAAAGAAGATCTTCTAAAGAATACTTGTCCTACTTGTAAGCGCATTTCATTGATACTGATTTATTAATTAGTAATTCTGCTTGTGTGTTGAACGTTTGATTAACATTGATTCGATCTCAGTAAGGAATAGAAAGACTGTATAAGTACGTAACTCAAACCTGACCTATCTATTAATGGGTCGATGTTTCTTTAAGCATGCGATATTTCAAATCACTATAAGACAAACATTTCATCTCATCTTATTAACGTCCCACTACTGAGCACGGCCTTTTGCGAACTTTGGATTCAGGTCACACTTCATCACGCATACCGATTGCGGAAGGTGTGTGGCATCTTGCTGAAATATTTCAAGCCGCTTCGCAGAGCTTCTAACTTAGCTTCATAACTAGTACGAGGACACCAACTGCTTTATATTTGACTTTTGAAGCGCTCGATATCAAATAAACGGCCTATCCCAGAACTGATTTCTGTGGGCTCTGCTCCTTGATCTGTTTCGACCACAAAGTATCGCGGAGCTACGAGAGTTTTAAACAGCAATTTTTAAAAATATATTATAATTTGCTGTTATTAAGTTAGCTTATTTAAGCGGGCGTAGAGCGGATTTCTGAAAGGCTGTCCTTTGTGCGCTTGTTATCGCACGTATGGGGAGTACCGTTTGTAGCGCCCTAATTTGATGAACTGCATTGACTGCTTTCCATCAGGCAGGATGTAGTCATTGTTATGTGGAACGTTAAAATATATATACAGGGGAACCTAACTTAATGAACATGACTTTTTCGGTTAAATCTTGTACAATGGTATAGAATTTTTTAAGCCAGCCCTACTCCCACTTGCGTGAACTCACACAAACACTTAACGGTGAATAATTCACCCTTATTACACATTAACATTTGAAATATCAATATTTTTTAAAAATAAAACAAAACTGCAGACATTGCGTTTCACTGTCCTGCCAAGAAGTCCAGTTTAGGTTTAAAAAATGTTTTTTTTGAAAATTCTCTTAAATATGGACTCACACGTTTAGAGTATAGTCATAAGTGTCAAATAATATATGTAATAAAGTTATTTGCATAATTTTACTTATTCAGTACAATCAAAGTCAAATAAAGTCCATTATAGTCGAATCAAGTTAGAGTCCCATTGAAATAGTGGAGACTTTACTAAAGGCTTCTAGGGAGTTTTGAAATCGACACTGGGAACACTGGGGACGATCGGAAAATCACAGTTTACTGCAACATGTCACTTTCCTACTTTTGTGTGAATTGCCAAAGAAGTTATGTCTAAATATCTACTATATTTACATTTAACCATTAATCAGGCTCCATGTGCACTGGCATTAAAACATATTTTTAAATATAGTGTGGTCTTAATTTTTACCAGTACAATGTATACGTAAGATCTGTTTTTTAAAAATTAATAAATTAAGACAAAAACAAAGCGGTTGTAATGCACTATGCCCGTTAATGAGCTCTCTGTCGTTTTATACTTAATTTGTTTCCTTTATCTTTATTTTTAATTAGGAACCGCATAGTTTGAACTTTGATCTCTTTACTGATAACTGGACATGAATATTGTTTATTGTTTTTTTTTTTTTTTTTGTACGCTACTAGAATAATGTTATTTATGTTAAAAAAAGCAGAATGTTATTTTTGTTTTGTAAAAAAAATTTAAATGTTATTTTTGTTAAAAAAACAAATAAAATACAATTATATTTTAATATCAAAATCATCTCTTATACAATGGAAACAGTGTCCATATCATACAACCGCCAGACGGGCATGGGGCACATGACCACTTTCCTTGACTACTGATTTTTCCCAAAATGAATTGTTTAGTGAAAAATGTTTAGCTTCATACGAAAGATACAAATATTGGTTATCAAATAAAGGTTTTGTAAATTAAAAAAGGCAAAGATCACTAAAAAACTATGCCAGATTAAGGGTAAATAAAAACCTCGAATTTACACTAGTTAAGGGAAAAAAAACTGCCGCGATGTGGCTTTTTTCGCGTTGGTGATAAATTTACTTTATTGTAGATTTGTTATAATAACAATATATTTCTTAATCTAATGTAAGTACATATTTATAAAATGTGATCAAGCTTAGAAAATATTTCCTGTCTATAATATTAGTATAGATTACAGACTTTTACACATCTTTCGTCGAATTACTTTATCTCCATGATCATTAAAATAAATTGTATCACAAAGCATAAACAGTAATGTTACCAACAGCTAAAAAGACGACTTAGAATTTTTCTTTGAGATAAGGTGGTGTTTATTGGGAGGTTATAATAGAACATTGTCAGGAGCTCAATTCTGCTTCATTGAAACGTTTATATGAACCTACGTCGTTTCTTGCTATAAATTTTCCTATGGTTTTTATTGCATTACATTTTTTACTTTAATTCCCAAACGCTATTCTAGTTGACATATTTTAGCGGCAAGTTTTTAAATCTCTATTTAACATACAAACATACAATCACGCCTGTTTCCCTGAACGGGTAGGCAGAGGCATATTATACGCCCACACTCCGCCAATTATATTGTTGGTCCCACGTAAGAAGTGGCGAGCCTATTGCCGCTTACCGAGCACTGTTATGTTTGCCAGAGCCTCGTCCGTTGATCGGAGGTGCATCACTTGCAGGTAAGACTGACTTGGGCTCCTTAGGTCTTGGTAGGATCCCTATACACCACCTATATACCAAATATGTAACCTTATCTACTCTCCTCTAATCTAATCAATATATAGTTTAAAAAAATCTTTGTACAAGTTGTAAAGTGAACAACACCCTAAATTATAGTTTATAAGTACCATACAATTTTACAATATTTCTTAAATTGAATCTTAAGCTAGTAGATTTGGCGCCTTCTTTTGAATATTTCCTTAACCTTTATTTACATGACTTGTTCCTTTTACAGTAAAAAGCAGTCGTACAACCCCTCAACAAAGATAAAGAATGTTTATGTGGCAAGTCGGAGGCCATTTTAATGCCATTTCATGTTTTCCAGGAGAAAAAGCAATCAGAACTTAATCATGAATGTTTACTCAGATTATATCTATCATTTAATAAGTTATACAGTGCACTATAAACGTTATTTATTTATGCAGTAGGTAATATTGCGTAAAATAATTAAAACGTCGAACGAGTAATTGGTCAATACTTCACCTCGCGAAATACATTTTCCACTTAAAGGAAATAATTACGTTCTATAATGTATTTTACTTATTGATACAATATTTTGGTAAGTTGGTATTTGCAAAATGGATGGATGCATTCCTAACAATCTTTAAAATGATTTACCTTGGGAATTACTTTGGGTTTTACAAAATTAAATAAGTTAAATACTCATGTTTAAACTGAACCACATTAATTAAAGATTCGTGCCTTTTGTTGCCTATATGTGGATTATTTAGTTAAGTACCAGTTTGTGTAGAGTACAAATCTCGATGATGAATCAATTAAAAAAAAAAAACTCATAACACTTAACACTTATGTAACGAAAATGTGAAGTACCTAACCAATTGATAAATTTAAAAGAGCACATAGCCTGTGAGTTTCTTGGCAGTTTTTCATTACAGAGCGGTGGCTCGGAACTGCCACTTAGATTTACTTACACTTAAATATTTTTTGTTTTTTAATTGTTTTGTTGCATATGTTATCATATTTTGATTGTTTTTTATATTTAATTTTGACGTTTTCAAGTACTATGTGATAGCTATAAGAGTGGTTCAAATCTTCGACTTGACTGAACAAATTTGAGAAAAGTCAAGAACACTTTGAATATGCAGTAAAGTGTCGAGGTTTTACCAAAAGAATAAAGCACGAAAAGTGTAAGAAGGGTTTTTTAGGGTAGGCAACAAGCAGCTGATTCCCTGGTATTGAAAACATTCATAGACTGCGATAACTATTTCCCATCCTGTGAGTCGTATTCTTGAATGTCGCGCTATTGGTACAAAGAAGCTACATTTACCAAAACTTTACATTAAAAAGCGAAAACTCCATCCATTAATGTATTTGAATATGATTATTACTATAGAAGTGAATCTCGGGTTAAGGTTCTCTGTCAAAATCAATCATAAAAATGCAAGAAATACCTACTTTTCATTGAAAAAGAATGTTCTTTTACAAATTTACTCTTTTGTAACACTGAGATCACATTTTAAAAAAAACTCTTTGTGTCTAAATGAGGGTTGATCGCGGCGTAGTTTATAGAAATTGATGCAAACAAAGAAAAACTGTAGGGGAAAATATTGAACAAGATTTCCTCGGGGGATTGAAGTCTGCTCCACTTAAATTGGATGGTAAACCGAAGACACAATGGGTTTTATTCCGTTTACCTTCGCCAAAGAAGGCCATAAAAATGTTCCTATTTCATAGCATGACCATCAATCAAAATTTATTTTTGTGAAACATATTTTTGTATGTTTTTCAAAGGTCCTTTTATAGTGATAAAACTTGGAGTATTTAAGAGCTTATATCACTAATTTAATACGCATCTTTATTAAAATAGATGATGTGTGGTTGCTTATTTATTAAACGGTCGGTGTCCCGTGTGATGGAATTCTTACGTATTCTAAAGGTTACCTTGTTTACTACGAAAACCCAGCACTTTTCTTCGAAAAAAGGACCTCTTTTAGTTTTTTCTGTCTGGCTGCGGCTCAGCTAGGATAATCCTAGCACTTGAAGGCTTTTTAGGATTTGGGTGTCTAGATTCAAATTTGTATGCTTTTTTAGGTATTTTTTTCAGCAAGTGCCCCATCCACCTAACAGGATAGGCCAGCTAACAGGTTCGGCATTTGTAGTAAAATAACGAATAGTATGTTTAAAACTATAACTATTCCAGCACAGGTCCTGAAATATTTAAATTATTGTTTTCTCTTTAGTTTTATACAAATATCTTAAATTATTTTCGTTCGACCACATATACATGGTTATAACTTAATAGCAAGGCAGACTTATTTTTTAAAAAAAAACGGCTCGTTTATACTCTTAAAAATCTTTCAAGATTTTTCTGTTTGATAAAATTCATTCATCATTGTATACTTCCTAACTGTTCAAATCTTGGAAGGGAGTAAAGTCAACCAAAACGTAATTAAGGAGGAAGTATTAAGCGGATAGAATTGTAAGAAATGAAGAAATTGCCAAATATTTTGCCGTTACTCATTTCTGAAAGAGAGTTAAAATAATAATCTAATGATTATTTTAATAAATCATAAATATTTTTTTAAAACGTTAAAATATTATTTAACCTTTTTTTGTTTTTGTTTTACGTCGGTAACAAAATGCGTTTACGCACTACCTTCCGGCCAAAGGGGGACCGAAAGGGGGTGTGGGACTCACCACCGGCAGACGCGACTGCCAGCAGTAATACCCACTAAAAATCTTCCGACGACGCCCGCCGCTTGTTGAGAAAGAGGCAGGGGCCAGTACCTGGGTTGCAGCTTCTGACACCCCGCCTGCGGCCAACGTCCCCTGGACCAAAACCGGGAGGAACTTCTCAGAGAGGCGCAGTGGACGCGCCCCTCCTACCTCCTTGTGCGACCATAACGTGTGTGGCCGACTTCTCGGAGGGTCTGTCGTTAGACAGGAAGGGCCCCCTGCCCCCACTGCCTTAGACCCTCCTGGCGCTGTTGACGGGCCCTCCTGGCCCGCCCGCTGCGCCCTCCACAGGTCCCTCTTAATTTCTCCCCCGGTAGTCAGTACTAAGGGCACCCAGAGTCGTCGGTCTCTGGGTGTTACCTTTTCCCTGGCGCGTCCTGCGCCCTACCGGGAGGTACTCAGCCCCCCCACCACGACAAGGTAAAGACCAGTCGGGGGGAAAATATTATTTAACCTGCTTTAACCTGCTTCCGTAAAAGATCAGTTTTCAATATATTCCGTTATAATTATTCCAAAATTAATTATTAACATTTCAAAAGACTAAACCAAATGCCAGTAATTCGGTCGCGATAATAAAATTTTAATTACTGCTAGATTTAATTGATTACATAAATTACACTTTAATAAGCGTATAGCAAGTTAAAATTTCTAGTGAACTAAACTTTTCTGATTCATTGTAATATTCACTGCAAAACGCCTTTGCTATTGAGGGCCCCAAGCAAAATGAAGTTGATTGACACCTGTCAATGTTTTCATAATTATTTTGGCTCTGTATTTTTAATTCATTTTACACATATTTTTTATAATTATTTAATAAATAAACTAAAATTAATTATGTCTCTTGATATTAAGAAGGGGTCACCTCTAATTCATGGTAAGGTATCGACATCCACAATGGAAAAGTACAAGGTTACATATTGTACAGATTTGGAAAAGTCCGTAATAATGAGTAACTTCGAGAGACGCGGATGGACCCAAGTGGGCCCGGAGGACGAGTGGAACTTCTATTGGTCCTTTACAACTAATTGCCGAAATATTTTTAGCATCGAATGCGGATATAGAATGAACGATAACCAAATGATTAATCACTTTCCAAACCACTACGAGCTTTCTCGCAAAGATTTATTGGTAAAAAATATCAAGAGATACAGGAAGGAATTGGAAAAGGATGGCAATCCCTTGGCTGAAAAAGTTGAGGTCACACTCCCTAGCGGCCAAGTAGTAACACGTTACCTACATTTAGATTTTATCCCCGTCACCTATGTTTTGCCTGCAGATTACAATATGTTCGTCGAAGAATATCGAAAATCACCCCAGAGTACGTGGATAATGAAACCGTGCGGAAAATCGCAGGGCGCGGGTATTTTTTTAATAAATAAACTGTCGAAACTGAAAAAATGGTCCCGTGAGGCAAAAACCCCGCTCCACCCACAACTCAGCAGTAAAGAAAGTTACGTTATATCGCGATATATCGACAACCCTCTCTTGATAGGAGGGAAAAAATTTGATCTTCGTCTATACGTTTTAGTTACTTCATTTAGACCGCTAAAAGCGTATTTGTTTCAGCATGGTTTTTGCAGATTTTGCACTGTGAAATACGATACGAGTGTTACGGAATTGGATAACATGTATGTACATTTAACAAACGTAAGCGTACAGAAGCATGGAGGTGACTACAACAGTTTGCATGGGGGCAAAATGAGTATACAAAATTTTCGTTTGTATTTGGAGGGGACGCGAGGCCGATCTGTTACTGAGAAATTATTTACCGATATGAAATGGCTCATTGTTCATTCATTGAAAGCTGTCGCTCCAGTAATGGCTAACGACAGACACTGTTTTGAATGCTATGGATATGACATAATAATTGATAATTCCTTAAAACCTTGGCTTGTAGAAGTGAACGCATCTCCATCTTTACAATCGACCACGCACAACGATAGAATATTGAAGTACAAGTTAATAGATAATATTGTGTCTGTGGTTGTGCCGTCAGATGGCATGCCTGACGCCAGATGGAACAAGATTCCAACTGCAGAAGCTTTGGGCGACTTTGAGCTGTTGATTGACGAGGAACTTATAGAAAGGGAAGATGTCAACTCAAGATATAACAAATTCCACCGATTCAGGCAATAATTTTGTGTTTTTTCATTAATATTATATGTTGATTCTTTAGTTCATTAATTAATAAAACACATAGTAAATTTAATGAGGTTATTTTATTAAAATAACATTTAAAAACGTAAATAACATACTAGACTGAAGAGTTATGTTACTTTCGCCTTGGGTCGGTTGTTCAGCTTATTTTCTCGTTGTAATATCTCAGAATATCCTTTATACATCGAATCTTCGTCGATAAGAACTTGGAAATCTCCCAAAGCCTCAGTGGTTGGGGTTTTATTCCAACGAGTGTCCGGTATTCCATCAGGAGGCAATATAACTGATAATAGATTATCTATAAGATTGTATTTAAGTATTCGATCGTTCGCCGTCGTCGCTGTCATTGAAGGGGACGCATTTACTTCGATAAGCCAGGGCTTTAAGTTCTCGTCTATAATTATATCGTAGCCATATAATTCAAAACAGTGGCGATCATTCGACATCACAGCCGCAACAGCTTTCAGTGAATGTACCATCAACCATTGAATTTCTTCAAAAAGTCGTTCTGTCACCTTTCGTCCACGAGTTCCTTCCAAATAAAGTTTTAGATTATTTATGTCCAATTTTCCACCGTGTTGACTGTTGTAATCTCCTCCATGTTTCTGCACACTAACATTGGTCAAATGAACATACATATTATCGAGCTCAGTAACGCTAGAGTCATACTTCAGAGTGCAAAACCTGCAAAACCCTTGTCGAAACATATAAGCCTTCAAAGGTCGAAAAGATGTAACAAGGACGTAAATTCTCAAATCAAATTTCTTTCCTCCGATCAAAAGGGGATTATCTATGTAGCGTGATATAACGTACGAATCCTTACTGGTGAGGTGATGCTGCAAATATTTTTTCGATTCACGGGACCATTTTTTAAGTTTTGACAGTTTGTTTATGAGAAAAATGCCCGCGCCTTGTGATTTTCCGCATGGTTTCAAAATCCACGTGCTCTGCGGAAATCGTCTGAATTCTTCAACGAACATGTTATAGTCTGAGGGTAAAACGTACGTAACTGGTATGAAATCGAGATACACGTATCGGGTAGCACTTAAGCCGTTCGCTAGTTTTATTTCCGTTTTGGTAGCGAGAGCATTGTTTTCTTTTTCCAAATCCTTTCTGTAACGTTTAATATTTTTCACTAATAAGTCTTTCCGTACCAGTTCGTAATGGTTTGGGAAGTGATTAATCAATTGGTTTTCATGCAGTCTGCAGCCAGTGTCCACATTAAATATATTGCGACAGCTCATTGTGTTTGCCCAATATATGTTCCAATTCTCATTGGGACTGACTTGTTTCCAACCCTTTCTCAGAAAGCTATTTATTACGATTGACTTCTCGAAGTCCGTGCAGAAATTTATATGTTTTTTCTCCGGTCTTGGTTGTGAGATACGAGTACCCATACTCACAAAATACTTCTTGCCATATGCCTCCATGGCAACAAATATGTTTTATAATAATGAATCTAATTAATACTGAGGAAGCAACTTCAAAACAGTATAAACTAAAGCTAAAGCTATAAATCGTAGCCACATTGAATCTTACACAATGACAGATGTGACAATGACACTGTGATAAAAATCTCTTTGAATTTTACTATAGATAAGACTTACAAGCTTTATTACCCGTGTATTATTCATTCAATAATATAAACACACTTATATTACTAATTAAAGATATAAACAATAATATTAAAATTTGTTTATAAAACATTTCATAACTATTTTATTGTCTTTGTAATTAATTAAATTAACAATGATAGAGACTGTCTTGAAAGATGAATATTCGATTAAAAGCTAGTTAGCGTGGAGTTCTAAGCTCACCTATGGACTGCAGATTAAGTTATGTTTTAACTACTTGGAGACCATGGAGTATGTGCAAAAGCTATGTAAGTCAAGTGTAACATTTTTATCTAAATATTACTTTTTATTCTTAGAGTTATGAAAAAAATGTGTTGCTTATATTCCTTATTATATAAATAAATACATTTGATACAGCCCAATAAAGGATGGCAGTATAATATATTTTTCATTTGTGTTTGGATTCCCGTGACTTGAATGTTGCAAATCAAAGTTAGATGCCCTTGCCAAATTACCGCTCTAACCAGCACTTCTTTCTGCTACTTCGGCTTGCGTGGTAAAGTATGGCTTGTAACCAAACCAATTTTATTTCTGGAAGAGAATGCTTTTATCAATTAGAACTCCCGTAGTACAATAATTTGTATTAATGATTTATTTATTTGTTTGTTAGCTGGGTACACAATGGAGTTTAAATTAATATAAGTTACATTTTACTTATCCAAAGTGTGTGGCTTCAATTCAGCATTGGGACTTTAAAGTGCTAAGTTGTTAATAATAATGACTATCAATAAATCTATTACTGGACTATACTTAACCTTAGAATAAAGCCTTTCTAGAGATATAACGCTAAATTTGCTACTCATGCGTCGTTAATATCGTAAACACATACAATATTAAGGATAATAGCCGACTTAATTCACATTGAGAATGGGGCAATAAGTATTTTATAGTATGGACCAACCATACGACCCCTATCCAGAAGCTAAGCCAGGGGTTACTGTGAATAATTTAAACCACTTCAGATATGGGAAGGATCTAACGTAAAATATTTATGTAGGATACTTCTTTCATTCTTTGTTTCAGCGGGTAGCGAATAAATTATGCGTGGCCTTTAAGTGATTTTTTATACTTTCAGTAGAAAAGTCACTGTTTTGTTATATATTTTTGATTTCGACAGTTGTTTAGGACTGACCGCGTTTACCTGAAACACTTCTTTAAAATATACTAAAAAAGATGTCGCTTCAATATTTTATACCAAATTAATAAATTATGAATTGAATATTTGATTTATATGGTATCAATTTAGTGGTAATGCTCCTTTGGTAAGTGGAAACGAATGTTCTAATGTAATTTTTTCGTATCTATTGCTAAGGCTTCCCTGTAATGCTTTATGGGGAAAAAATTTCAAGAACGAACTAATAATCATAGCCCACTTTTTGAAACTAATACCTTGAAGCAGATCCAATTCCAGTTACAATTCCACAACTGTTATAGTAAAATGACGCAGCTAAAGTTGTACTTTTTCCTTGTTTGTTATAGCCAATCGAAACTCTAAGACATTAGCTATCTCAATTTATATCAAACCCTACAGTACTATCGGCTAGACCAGACCATATAACAATATTAATTATTATGAAACATTTCAATTTGGCAGCACAAACTAATTGTAGGAACAAACAGTGGTATTCCACAACACGTTCATGTTTGCTATTGAATAATTACTATATTCTGTATCCGGCTGAGTAGTAAAACATATGAGCGAGTGAAATATTGTTTGCATGATAAATGGGATGGCTGAGCTTTATTAACACGATGAATGATTATGTGTGTACAATTCGTTGATTTGACATTGGTAATTTTGTTTCGCTTCAAAGTGTCCCATAATCCGTGAATTTGGGGTAACCCTACCCTTTGGATAACTTTTAAAAAAAGTTAAGTAGGGTGTTTGTAAAATGTAGTGAATTTTATTTATTTCGTATGCTACGTACTTTGTATGTTTACGTAACATACGAAAAAGGTAGACATAAAAATAGTGAAGAAGTTTAGTACCTAAAACTTATTACCTACTCAGTTCAAAACTACTATTGCGAGAAAAGTTTGACTTAACTAGTTTTGTTTAAAGTTATCTAGACTTCTAAAATATGTTGTATATTATTTTGGGGAAGCATAAAAAATTATGAACAATTTTCCTTTATGTCTTATCAATAATTATTAATTGATGATATACTACAGCATATCTAGATTTAATGCATTAATTTTAAATATTTATCTCAAATTACGGTAAACAAACTCTTGTTAGTTATGGGCTAGGGTGGGGAAGGGGTCAAGGGGACATATTATGTGACCGTAGGCGACTAAAGAATTAAACTAATCAATAGTAGTCTAATTCAAAATCATTTATTCAAGATTTTCTCAAGAGAGCTTTTATGAAAGTCAAACTTGAAAACTAACGCGCCCATTCACTGCGGGCGTAGTGTGAAAATGAAACATTGCATATTGTCACTAAACTGGGAATGGCGGACGTTGGCCTGTTCCGATTTTTATTTTATGGTGAAACTGAATGAATTGTGTTTAGAATTTAGAGCTTCCTATTTCGCAGCTGTTTGGATTTACAGCAGCGTTATAGCACAAGTTCTTTGTTTATTGGGCAGAAAACGACAAAAATGGGCAGTGTAGGTCACAAGCTACAGCAGTAGCGGGGAATAACAAATTCGATATGTCATATTTCCATCCCTGTATAACCTTATGTCACTTAGATATGCTACAGATATTATTTCAAAATTAACAGTTATTACAAAAAATACTTTAAATTAATTGAATATATTCAAAATCAATGGGATCAAATAAATAAGGAGTTCAATTTTCGTTACAACTTAAATGCATACAAAAAACTTTTCTTGTAAAAGATTTACTAAATCTATATCGACTTTCTCTTGAACCTGAGGTTGCCTTAATATTTAAATTGATTAATTCATGGCATTTAATTTGAGTGTCACCACAGTATAATCTAAATCTACCTATTTGATAAGGCTTACATCCATGGTTCATGGAGTTAAATTTTTGTTACAACTTAAATACATACAAACAACTTTTCTTGTAAAAGATTAACTAAATCTATATCGACTTTCTCTTGAACCTGAGGTTGCCGTAATATCTAAATTGATTAATTCATGGCATTTAATTTGAGTGTCACGACAGGTATGCATATAATCTAAATCTACCTATTCGATAAGGCTTACATCTATGGTTCAAGATATATTAATTTGACTAAACAGCAGCAGCGATACACAAAAATGTCAACGGTTTAAGGTTAAACTCGTCCTAAACAAGCGCCAGCACGTGTTAGACTTCAAACTTTGTCTAGGAAGTGTTTAACTTTAGGCAATAAATCTAAATCTAATTTAAAAGACTCTTTACTGGTTTGTTATTCTCGTTAAACACGTGTAAACAATATTGTAGTTGCGGAAGTATAGTTATGTCAAATTGATAGTAACTTTTTTTAATTTTTATTAATTTTTAATCGTATTATGTAAGTTATGGCTATGATATCATATTAATGAAGTTCTGATGTGCTGTATAAAACATTTTTTTTTGTGCATTATAATTATTGAATTTGAGTGATGTATGTGTATTGTATAAACATAAATAAATAGACAAGGTTTGGTCATAACTTTTTTTAAACACGTGCTTAACATCTGTTTAACTTTATTGTAAAAACACCTCATGTTTAGGGCAACGTTTCACTAGTTTCTCAATAAACAACAACACACAGTCAAAGTGAGTTCGATTCTAACCGGGGCTACGACGGGTAGTTTTTTTTCTAGCAAAAATGTCATCTTATAACTAAAATATATTATTGTAAATGCAGAAAAATCAAATCAAAAAGCACAAAAATTATCATAACCAGCACTACTCGTAAAACCTACTCAAAATAGACATGGCTTCTAAGCTTTTCCCCAGCCCCAAACTGCATAATGAATAGTCCGTCTGACGAAAGCATTCCACAAACGAACCCCTAGAAAATTGAAAAGTACTAGTTCGCATTTCAATACTAGTTCGTATTTCAATAGAAGTTATTCGTATTCACAGTCGGATTTTCGCACTGCACAATTCACGGATGCTTGGATTTATGGTCAAGAGTTACTCTTCTGGCAGTCTGGCTAACATTGATTGAATTCAGTAGTCGGTTAACTTTTATACAAATTGTGTTGAAATAAATTGGTAGGGTGTTTAACTTTGCATATAAATAGAAGGAAATGCTGTCTAACTGATCTAAACTACTAGACGTGCTGGTTTAAAACTTAGTATGTTACAGATATATGAGTATATTACGACATAATTGCATACGCAGAGGCGCTCGTAGCTCCGCGACTGTTGGTGGATCAGTTAGATACGATCACTGAAGTAAAGCGTTCACAGAGATCAGTCCTTGAATAGGTGTGGTTTGACGACCGATATGGCGTGGAGGCGAGTATATTCGCATTCCGCTCCCGAGGTCTTGGGTTCGATTTCCACACAGGACAGATCTTTGTGTGCATAAACATGCCTTTCGAAGCACCGAATACTCCGCAAGCTCCCGGGTATCGCTATATTTGGTTGTCGTTACATGTGTACACCTGTGTTATGGATATTACAGAACGGATAAACATACTTAAATTTGTTTTTTTGTAAATACATACTTAATATACATAGTAACACCCAGAACAGAACAAATAGTTATGTTCATGCACACAAAAATTTAAAACTGAGTGTGAATCGAACCCACAACTTTAAGGAGCGGAGTGACCTCCACGACATATTAGTCGTCAGTATACTACGGTAATTTGTTTCATATATTCTTAAAGGTTTAAAAAATAACACTGGTCATGTGACCAACCTGTGACCTTATAATAATGTTATTATAATCACGTAAGCGTAAAGCCCTTGTGTTACGAATAGGTTCACGTTTACAGAGTATCGGCGAAGTTTGAGTTGCCACTGATATGGCCGCCTTACTAAGCCCAACGGTCAATCGATGGGCTACGATCGCCTTGAAATCCTATGAGTTTTTGAACTACTGTTTTTCCGTACTTTTAAATCATTAATAACTTAATTATCACAATATAAATCGATATTATTAAAAAGTAAATAACATTTAAGCAGAATATTCGTTAAGATTTGCCTGAAAAAAATACTTACTTTATTTGTTTGCAGAAAAAAAAGTAATAAAGGAGCAAAAGAAAACAAATGTGGTGTAAGATTCAAACGCTTAGTAACTCTCGTTTCATTTTGTAAATGTTAAATAATGAAAGAAGAAACGAAATATCCGCTTGTTTACATAGCAGTTGTTACTTCAGGAAACCTCTTTAACCTCTTAAGAGAGGTTTCTTAATTCGGCTCAGATTTAATGACAAGAGCTGTGAAAGTCAATATATAATTCAAAAGATCATAAATAATTATCGTGCAGTCACACCAATTATTGAGTTCCAAATATAAGTGTCATTAAGAACTTGAGTTATGGATACTAAATAACGAATGTTCATAATTAATATATATAGGTAATATAATTATAGTTCATAGATGGGGGGCGTAATAGGTGGAGAGCCTATTGCCGCTTATCACCTTGTCAACTGCTACGTTTGCCAGAGCCTCGTCTGTTGATCGGCAGGTGCACCACTTGCAGGTAAGGTTGGCTTGGGCTCCTTGGATGTTGGTAGGATATCTAAATATTTCTAACTCATTCTTATTTAACATTTTCGCCCTTACAAATTCACCTTATCTGAATCACAAAAGAGTAATAAGTAAAAGCAATTTAAAGGTCGGGATCCTTTATTTACCTGCTCTCATTCTCCTCTACAGTATTTTCAGGTTAATGCTACATCCAGATTAACAAGGGTCTCCCTTAGGACTTGTTTACTTTGTAAAGACTTCAAATTTGCATACTGCCTCTTGAGATTTAATTAAATCGTCTTTAAGCTCAATGTGATTACAAATTTAGGTAGCAACGCTGTATTGAACCTGATTGTGTTGGTAATTTAGATTAATTGTATGATTATACCAATTCAATTAAAACCTATAAACAACGTCAGGACATTGAACTTTGAATTGAATTGTAAATTTGGTTGTCCTAAAGTAAAATTCTTTAGAAGCAAGTCTCAGAGACTTTTTTGGTATTCAAGTTAAATACTTCATGAATACAGTATGAGGAACACCATTAAAAATTTAAATATAAATATTATTTTATCACACCAATTATTAAGTTCCAAGATAAGTATAATTAAGAATTATATTTTGGATAAACATAATTATATACTTACCCACGACCTCAGGAGCGGAGTGCAGGCCTCTACGCCATAACGATCGTTAGGTACTAATATTAATGACCAGTACACTCGAATGCTAAACTTAAGGCGACTTTACAATGTTACCTACAGTTAGCGTCAGTCTCAATGTAGAACTTTTATTGTATTGTCTTCCTGTATTTTAAATGCCAATCCGTATAATATAATTTTAGTCAAACTATATCCGAAATCAAATATAACAATTCAGTCACGGATCGTTCGGTTTGGTTTTTATTCAGAACTTGCTCAGTTTCATTTCCTGAGTGTTATTAAGAGTTTATTCTAGTGTCGTAAATATGTGGGCATAGATTAATGTCGGTGTTAAATACATACCTTTGTGGAGTGTTATATAGTCTCAACTAGTACTAGCTCAAATGTGAATACATTGAAAGCAGGTTCCTGGCGAATAGAAAGCGTGTCACGGTAGGTTGAGTAGTTGAGTTGGTATGGTAGGTTGAGAATTGTCTATACTAGCGGATTTAGTGAGGCCAGCTCTAAGAGTCTAAATCGTCCGGTCAAGAACTGGAGGAGTTCACTGACAAAATGATTTTACTTATCTACTGGTGGCAACACCATCATCTTTTGAGAGTATTTTATCGGCGAGCCAATCAACCTGATCGGCCCAATATGGCCTTAACATAAAGTGAAAACGGAGACTAGAGGCTAAATGAGAACAGATGCTTTCAATAATAAAAGTAATCCACCTAATTATTAGCATCCTAGAACTCTCCCTAATTTTAGTGATTGTTACCTACTACCACTTCCTAGCTTTGCTAGACCTGTGGACTGAACGTAAAAATACTATGAAAAGATTAAAACGATAAGTAGTCCATGCTACCAGCAAACTTTGAAAAGAGGCATTTATTTATGAGTACCGGCCTCGTTTTAAACTAAGCCACAGGGGCCTTATATAGTGCCTTACACATTCATGCTTTCAAAAAGAGGCTACTAAGAAAACACGTTAAGGTCTCGGCTAAGACAAAAATGAGAATCGTTAAAAGTTTCTTGAATAAATTCAACTCTTCACAGCACCATCTAACTTCAGTAATGAAGGCATTATAAGAGTTTGTTCAGAAAAATAAAACGCCGTAACTCTCATTAGGCGAGTTTGGAGATGAGGTTGAAATTTTTGGGAGTTTCTAAAACGTTTAGGTAAACTAATTTTTTTATTTTTACAAAAATTTAATCTTGTTCTTTTATATTTTCTTTACTATTACAAGTTATATTGTTTGAGTTGGTTTTCAAAGCATTCCAAGCTATAACAGAAAAAATGTAAAACGAAAGTTACTTGAAGGCATTGGCATTAAGGCATGTGCCATTTAAGCATATCTACCGCTTACTTTTATATGAAAGTGGCCGCTGATCCTAATCTAATAAGCGTACGTCCATCTTCAGTGATAAAGTAAATGAGGAAGGTACGAGTATTATGGGCGGGATCAATGTAATCGAAATCGAATGTAAAATCACTGGGTTGCAGTTTCGATGATGTATATCAACATTTTATGGTCCAGTTGGAAATTTTAATTTAACCAAGTAGCTAAGTTAGTGGTACAGGGTTAATAATATCTCTTTAGATATTATCACAAGCATAAAACTATCAAAAGTTTCCTGATGGTAATTTAACTATTAATTTTTTATCGGTGTTAAATAAGGGGCAACGATTATAGATTTTTACTTACAACTAAATTTGCGCTTTTCTAACTGCCATATTTTCATAGACAAAGCAATGACATTAAAAAAAAAAAATTTACAGACTTTTTTGCTAATCATCTAAGTGCTACTACTAAGTTCGCGCCTTCTCAGATAGATCAAGGTGAGAGTTATTATGGTCATACCACCATTAATTTGCTCTGCGTGCGTTATATTGTGAAAATAATACGGAAGGACGCCTCTGCCTCTGCCGACAACTGCCTCATTAAACAATATAAAATAGAGCAACAAAAAAATACATTACATATTGAATTGTAGTGATTTAAATACATCACAGTTAACGCTTGAAAAGGTAACGGTAAAAGGTAAGGGTAGGTACATCGTGTTTGAAGCAGCTCTAAGGAAAATATTGTACGTCATATTTTCTACATAAAATGCCATTCTTGCCAACATTCTGACAATAAATTTTCTAGAAAATATTTTATAAAAGTCGAGCAGGTAAGTATTCCTGTGTAAAGAGTGCCTCTCTTGCAATCTGAGAACTTGCTCGGATTATTCGATTATGGAAAGAAGCTTTAAACATTGTCTTATCTCATCGGCCCCGGCGTCTGCCGAGTTATCGGGAGCTGGCACATACAGAGCTAGAAAGGTAACTTATGGCACCATTGTGTAATGGCAGAATCGCATGTAAGAGGAAATAAAAAATTAGTTTTACTACTCCGAAGAATATCAATATAATTGTTATAAAACACAAACCATAACATAAAGACGAAGGGAATTTATTACTTCCTTTTGTAATAAGTTTTATAAAGAAACACGACATTTTCAAGTGTTTGAAAATAAACGAAAATCTCATGCGGGAATCGATCGGTCGGGGATCGGTTTTTTTGCAAATCTTATTGAAGGTCACTTTGACATAATTTTATTTAATTTAAAGCTTCAGAACTTGACTTAAGCAATGAAAGTTTAATTTCTTCATAGGTATATAACTGTAGGATAATTTTACAAAAAAGACAATATTTGCGAACAATATTTGCCTAGGATAATTGCCATTTCCTATTGTCCTACGACTACATACATTTATGTGCAAAAATAGCACTTATTTCTACTATACAACATGTAACAGAATAAGGGTTACACCAAGAAAGTAGTTTGTTATAAATCAGCTACTCAATCGATTAAAAATATTAAAAAAATAGGTAATTTTTTTAATATATATATATATTTTTTTTGCGGGCCTTTTCGGTGCTAGGTCGGTAGGCTAAAGCGCTAATATGCCCATACGATTTGCCCTCGATGAGTATAACTAGTAACTTAAATAAACCATATTTAATTAAATAAAAGTAAAATTATTTTGCATGTTTTTTAGTTATAATTAAATATTCTAATTGGGGTGTCTGAGGGTGTGCGTTAATTCTGTGCCATGTTGTATAATGGAGGAGCTTCACTGTCTCTGTCTGTTCCTAAAATAAAGCATGAATAACCTACTCTGAAAGGTGATCAAAGTTTCACAGTCATCTTGCATAGCAGTCTGAAGACGATATGGCGGTAGTGTGCTATTCGTGTTCTGCGGGTAGCCGTAACCGTATCCATTAGCGCTTACATGGGTAACCTTTAAGTAGGTATACTGTACGAGAGTCAATTTGGCTTGCCCCCATTCGTGTTAAGCACATTGTTAACTTAAGTATTTATTTAAGGTGGTTTTAAAGTTTTAGCTAAGGAAGAAGGATTTTTTATTTGTATAGGTATTTTCAATAACAGCAATACGAATATATAATGTACAAGTAAAGAACTATAACATTCGATTACTCTAAATTTACTTACATCTTGCCTTATAATTTAAGACAAAAAAAAACAACACTAGCAATCGCAGTGTATTATTATTGGCCAAAGTCAAACATCAATATTTTTGTCAATCTTTGTAACACTTAGTAAGGGTCTAGAAGAACATATATTTGTCTAAATGTATTCTTGTAGTTACTCTGGGGTTTTAGTTCTAATTAGAAGTCAGAAATATATTGTTCAATTATTAAACCCAAAGTCTAAAATATACAGGTTTACGGCGTAATATTATAACTCTTTTTTTATAATTGTCTTTTAAAAAAATATATGAAATGTATTGTCTACATTGCTTGCCGTAACAATCTGTAATTAAGGTGAGACTTAGCTTTTAGTTTACGTTTGTGTAGTTTTATTTATTCTCTCGTACCCGTGTTTATTGGTTGCCCTAATAAATGACTAAATAACAGAATAGACGAAACAATATAGAAATAACAAACTTTGATAAAACCATAAACCATTCTGTCAAAGAGCGTTGCGCATTATTTGTAAGATTAGTTTGCGGATATCACGGACGAGACCAAATAAAGGCACGGAGGAGACACCTTGCTATGAATTTTAATGGAGCAGATTCACCGGAATAATTCCTTTCACCCGAATGAATCCTTCCATAGAGACAAAGGGATAATTACTTTGGAATGCTATGACAGCAGTTAATGTTGTACGGCATTTTCTGCTCAAAAGAAAACAATGTTGTTTGTAGTTTACTGTAAGAATAATAATTGAAAAACAATTCTACCATTTGTTATAAGTACATAATTTTTTGCTTAAATAATGAATGTTTTTTTATGTTTATTCCATATGTAACGCTAAAAATGCTTAACGGACTTAGTAGAAAATTTTATTGAATTCAAATATCTGCATGTGATATACCATTCCAAACTCCAGTTGATATATTACTTCATATGTAAGCAGAAAAGTCTTAAAGACTCAATCTTTATTAAACAACAATAACTTAATTACTTTCACTTTTTGTCGACCGATATGATGTGAGGTCAGTATGCACTCAGCTCCTCGAGGTTCGATTTCCACACAGGACAAGTCTTTGTGTGCATGAACATGAATATGTGTTTCAATGTGTATTAAGTATGTGTGTACAAAAAATAACGTTAATCAGTATCCATATCAAAAGTTCTTAATGATACTTCATGATTCATAAAGATTGGTGTGTTTGTAAAAAGATTACTTATTTATATATTCTATGTTTTCAACACATATTCAGGACCTAAACAGTCGCAACTTTTTGGCGGTGATTTGTTTCTGTCTAGTTCAAAGCAGTTTTCGCTTTTCGCATGAATCTTTTATTCAAAGGTTTTTAATCTTCAGGCTTTCGTATGAGGTAAACTTGGCTGTGGCTTTTTTCTGTATTGATTGAAACAGTTTTCACTTCAAACATGTTTTTTTTCATCGACCTTTTATATTTTAGCAATCGCATACCCAATAAAGAGTTAAAATTAATTCAGTAAGAAATATCTCATCAATTTACTGCTCATTTTACGTTAAAAACGTTTTGAATGAAAGCTTTGTTCTCTCAAAACTGGTATGGAGAATCAAAATAATGTTATATATCACCTTTTCAGCTGAGATCTGAAATTATTTCAATCCATTAACTCTGTCAGGAACCGATTAACAAACGAAGTTTGCTTTCAACATTTTGTAAAATTTTCAAATTCAGAGATGATTGACTAAAATTATCTCTAATAGCTTCGATGGCTTTTATTTTAATGACTATTTTCCCAATTATGAAATTAAATATGAATTATAAATGATCCTTGTGTCGAATTAATGTTATATCGTTGTTGATAACATATAAATTACATAACTATTTTACATTTCAAAAGATTGGTATGGTGGCTTATTTTATAAAAGTTTGTTAAGTTATAAACTTACATACACATAAAATCCTTGCAAATTGTATGAATAAAAATAAAGTAAATTCCGTTTATGTTACTCCACGAAGAAGACAATTCGATTTAGCATAATATAACTTATTAAAGCTAATCATACTATTTTCAATCTACTAGTCCCAGCCTCGTAAATACGCACACTTGCTGAATATTGTCACGGTAATGAGCACTACAAATTCTGTCTCCGTAGCTGCTACTTATTGCATGTATGATGCGTGGATAAAACACATTTTTGCTCCATTCTGAACTTTAACATAAAAAATATAAAGAACAAAGAACAGGCCCCTTCTATCTGAACTAAATAACTCTGGCTCGTAAAACAAAGGGACGAATATAGAGATGAAAGGTTTGTTCCGGAACTTAAATTAAAACTAAGGCTTTTTCGGCACACGTGTGATCGCTCGTCATGCATAAAGTTTTACGGCGATATGAAATATGAATGAAGACGTGACTTGCGGGTTAACAAATAATACATAAATGATTTAGGAATTGGCAACTACGAAAATCTGAGATATTTGATCGAACTGTTTAACACTATTATAGAAGCCCTTCTTGGAATACTCGTAATACTTATTCTGGTTTTCATAGGTTTATGTGTTATAAAGTACCCCGCTTTGAGACTTAACATCAACAGAGATAAATTATTATTTTATCAATCGTGATATTTTTGATGTGTTTATGATATGAATGGAAAGCTGCTTAGTTTTGGCAATCATTCGCATCGTGTTCTTTCCTATATTTTACTTCAATATTAGGTAATTTTACAACCTTCTTAAAATTATATGTCAAAGATATAGTTACTTTGCGTTGCCAAGCACTCGTAACTCGGTACTTGGTGGACAAAAATTCGGCCGAAGTTAAGTAGATTTCACTTACAGCAGTCCTTGAATTGGTCACAGTGTGGAAATTTCAATCGATCCGGGATTCAGAAGGAACTGTTAAGCCGTTGGTCCTTGTTGTCGCTAGATTTGGTAGTCCCTAACCATTCTAAAGCTGTTTGTAAAAAAATTTACAGCACAAACCCACACATTTTTTTAAAATGTTTATTTTAATAGTAATTACAGGAACATCTTAATTAATTGCGAGTTGTTAGATATAATTGCAATGAAAAATGAGAAGCGCTCGTAGCTCCGCGATGCTCGGTGTTCGGAAACGATTACTTGAAGTAAAGCAGAGTTTATAGAAGAAAGTCCTTGGATGGGTGACCGTTTGATTTTTTGATATCGCGCTTCCATGCTTCGGAAGGCACGCTAAGCCGTTGGTTCCGATTATCACTAAATGTGGTAGTCGTTAAGCCATGTTAAAGGCCTCAGCTTGAAAAATTCTAACACCAGGGCGCTTCCGCCTATCCGCACTGGGTCAGCGTGGTGGAGTATGACCCAATATCCTCGCACCTTGGTATGTGAGAGGAGGCTCGTGCTCAGTAGTGGGACGTTATTGGGCTGAGACGAGATATAATTACTTCGCAATCACACATCTCTTCTGTCATTTCATCCGACATTATATCCGCGTATCCTTATCATATTGGTTTAAGAGAATAGGCATTAGTATAGTAGTGAGACGTAAATTGGCTTAAATAAAACTGAGCGTTACTAGGAAAACTTATTTTCCTGCTTGTTTACCCTTTAAATCCCTTAGCAGCACATAGATATCCTTAATATATATTTCATTCAATCCATCCCATAGTAGGGGACAAAGTCGTATGCACACCGCAATTTATTTATTTAGCAAAAAATCTAGTCTGTGGATGAAACTCATGGAATCCATGTGCCGCGGGAATCGTGCGCGGAATTTTACAGCTTATGCATATTTAATTTTTTTATCAGGCTTTATCACCTCCGTTCATTTCGGTGTATACACTAAGGCATCATTTCCGGAAAAAAAGTATGCAGTAATGGTGTGATACAACTTTTTATTATCATAATAAAAAAAAATATTGTAAAACCTACTATATGAAAGTAAAATTGGGCAAGGCCTTAAAACGTAAGTACAGAAAAAGCCAATTTTAATTTTACTTAAATTAATTACTAATGTATTAATAATAATAATAATAAGCCCTCAGGGCAGCTTGTCGCGAGCTATTGGTGAGTGGCGACTCCACAGCCGTAAATCCGAGCGCTCCAGAGGTCTCCGGTTTGCCGGAGTGGGCCCCAAGAGGCTAGTAGGACCCTCGCCCCTGGCTTGTCTTGATTGTCTATCCAGGGTGGAGTCGCAAGATGCTCGCAGGGTGGAAGGAAAAGATGCATAAGTCGTGAGTGGGCGCTCTGTCTTCTTGGGCAGTGAGTAGAAAAAAGTGTACACCTCTGGACACCCTGAAGCCGAGGATATCAATGTTGCGCTCCTGCCATTGCAATACGGCTATTTTGGAGTGCTCATTTAATCCTCTGGCTAGTCACCGCCTGCCATTTGAGACTGATGATGACGGCAGGTGTCCGGTAGTTTCCTCTATCCATACTCCAATTTACACAGTTTTCAACCCAATGCCCCGGCCATAGTAGATTCCATCTTATCCTAATAGTACTGCACCAAATTGTCCTTAGGTGTAGTTCTATAGTGCACATAGGGATAATCGCCGGTTGGTATCACATAACCATTAGATTAAAATTGTCTAAGGGCCTCTACGTGTTGGCTTCGGCCCCTCGCATGCCTTCCAAATGTCCGGGTCACCATTGGCCCGTGATCGGAAAAAAGACAAACAATAATAACAATAATAATCATCATTTATTGGTGCATCATCTAATTACAATAATAAACAATCTATTGTATGATTCATAAAAATGACCCTTGACAAATTCTGACAAAGAATCCATATGCTTTTATTTCTTGATTGTGGTACCGCTCATATCTCTTTCATTGTTGTAAAGAAAAAAATTATGGAATTTCCATTTTGTGTATAAAAAATTGATCCTGTTGATCTTAAAGACATTAAAGTATATTTTATTTTATTTTTTTATTTTGACCCATCTTAGCATTTGCTAGGACAATTTCCCAGCGCTGGTTTTCAGTTGGGCCATTTTGGGTGCAGTGTGGGACATGAAGTGTTATAAATATTTACAAAAATGTTCTGTGGTATGATTTTTTTACTACTTAATTTAAACATGTTTGCACTTTACAACAACTATTGTGAATTAACTACGACATAAGAATAGGTGTGTTTTGAGTTTAATTTGTCTGTTTATCTCTGAAGTCTATCTATAGTATCAAATCTCTTAAACGTATGGACTAAATGTCGGCGTGATTTGAATTTTAAGACGTGCTAATGAGCACTTTGTTTAAACCAAACTGTTCACTTACTCTCAAATGAATGAGTTTCATCGCTAAATGCTGAAACAAATTAAATAAAAAGGTTTAGACCGAGATCAATATTAGTATACTGCGATCGATAATGGGGAATAAGAAAAATGACCAATCACATTTTAGATAAGTCATACAATATTTAACAGAGGTAGTAACATAAAAGATGAATATAAATATTTTGTTTTGCTGATGTATACTGACTTTGTTAGATCAGGGAACACAAGCAATGTAGTATAGAAGTTTCGCATTAAATTTACTGGGTATTTTTTGTACTTTAGTTTTCTTGTATGCAACAACTCTGCTAAAGCCAAGTATGATATAAAAGTTATGTTGATATTTGTTTGGTTTCAACTGACATTTGCATTGGCAGGACGCCACGCACCTGCCTCCGCCAATCCGCGCTGGGTTAGCGCGAGGTATGACCTAAATCTCTTTCACTCTGTTTGTGAGAAGATACCCGTGCTCAGTAGTGGGACGTTAAAGTGCTGAAATTACACCTTCATCATGAAAAGCATTTAATTATTTATTTATCTAAGGCTCGCGCCGTGTGATACCGGCCTAGAATAGTGCCACCCCCTCCCATCTCACAGGGAGTCGTTAGAGTCGACGAAGAGAAAACATACCGGATGATAAGCAGCAGCGTCATCCTGCACACTGGCTTGAAGTGCCATCACCAACCCGCCTGCCCAGCGTGGTGATTATGGGCAAATACTCCCAAGCGCTCGTAGCTCTGCGGTGCTTGGTGGTCGGAAACGATCACCGAAGTACAGCAGAGTTTAGAGAGGTCAGTCCTTGAATGGGTGACCGTTTGTGTGGTATTTGATTTGATATCGAGCGCTTCCGTGCTTCGGAAGGCACGTTAAGCCGTTGGTCCCGGTTATCTCTAAATGTGGTAGTCGTTAAGCCATGTTAGAGGCCTAATGGGCGGCTTGAAAAATTCTAACAGCAGACGCCACACACCTGCCTCCGCCAATCCGCACTGGGTCAGCGTGGTGGAGTATGACCCAATACCCTCACACCTTGATTTGTGAGAGGAGGCTCGTGCTCAGTAGTGGGACGTTAATGGGCTGTGATGATGACTCCCAATAGAATGTAATATATTGGAGAGGCCAATGTTCTGCAGTGGACTATAACGCTAATATGATGATGTGAAGGTTCGATTAATTCATCTACACTATTTGCGTCGTCGAACAACATCGATTCATCGTTTTATTCATTTACCAATAGCTTTTTCATGTTACTCAGATATATTGACATATAACGAGTAGGCTATTTCAGTAGGCGTATAAAAGCGAGTGTCCAATGCTGCACAAAGCTACAGAATATGCAATTTATTATGGGAAACATCTTTTAGACTACAGTTGTATGATAATTTTAAAAGGTACTAATTTCATTCCGTCGTGTAAAGGTTACCAGAAAAACTTACTTTTTTTTATTATTCTATATAATCACTACTAAATAATACGTACTTACTTTTCAACTCACAGTTTCAAAAACGTTATTGAAATTATATTTATTCCTAACTCTGGTTCTGGTCTGGTGTTCCAAATTAACTTTATATGTTCGGCGTGATTAAATAGCAATCATATAGTAATCGGAAAGGATACAAACTTTCACACTAATTATATATGATAAGAGGGTTTGAGGTCGTACTCCATTGGTTTTGAAATTTAAGGTCGACCGTTTGTTATAGTACTCCAAACTAAAAGTAACGTTATTGATAGAATTTATAACAAAATATTTCTTCAGAAAACCAAGACCCTTGACAACGATCAGATATTTTGCAAGTTGAAGTGGATAGGGCCTGACCACATCAATCGCTTAACTATTTTCTCTTTACAAATACTTCAAGTTCACAGATGTATTGTATGTTAATATAAAAAACACATACTTAAGAGGGTAGTTGGGGTGGTCTGAAATCATGACTTTACCCCACGCTATTACTTTGGCTTGACAACCGGTATATTTTTTGGAGCAAATGTTTTTTTTATTATCTATAAACCTAGTTTAACAAATAAATGAAAAATCAGATTCCGGTATTTGGTATTTCAATAATGGCTTTTGTTTGTAAACCAATTTCCCATTGAGCCGCTGCTGACGCTTTGTTGGACATAATGCCGTGGCGCTATTGATGAGACAGTTGGATTTATATGGAATAATTCATTTTTCTCCCTTTACAAACATATGAATGGGAAATATGAAGGCAGACAATGTGTAAAGAGTGGCAGTAACTGCCATGATAAAATTTTGTACATACAATTGAAAGATGAAATCTGGGCTAAAATTATGATAGATTTACACAAGAACTAAATATGTTTAAGGTTTGAATCAATTCATAGCAAAAGGAATACTGCGAAGAAATTTTAAAATTGCACTGGAAAATAAGTCGTCTAGAATGTTCTAGTGTGCTCTTTTAGTCTAAAAAGCTTAGGGGCTTTAGAAAATCAATAGAAATTATATGTCACCACTAGTACCCTTGCTGCCTCTACCTCGGCGTTTCGCAGGATAGTACACTAAACCCTAGATTAAAAAAAAGTGTTATTGGTTTATGGAGTTAAAATAGGACACTCGTTATAGCAGACGTAGTAGCGTTTGCGAACGACATACTTACAATGAATGCAAATCGTGGCAAACTTCACTAAAAGAGGTATACTCTCATTAAAAAAATAAACCAAACATCATAACCAATACAAAAAAATGTACAATAATAATTATCCATGCTATCTTCTTCTGCTGCATTAACATAAAAATAATATGTAACTAATTCATTGCTTTTTATAAGCAGATTACAAAGACCACTAATGCGTTTTAAAGTGTACAAATGACCACTTGTTTTGCGAATTGCTCGAATAAAACTGCAAAAACTCAAATGATACAGTACGGAAGGAGTTCGTTCTCCGCTAGTGAATTCAAAGAGTTTTTGTGTCTGTACCGTCCTTTAATGGCCGAGAGCAGACGCTACTGCATTCAAAGCTATGTTTGCGAACTTTTTACTGCAGCGAAAAGTTATAAATTGTCCTCTCAGCTCGCAGCCCTAAATAAAGACTGATGTTGGATGAAATTAATTTCAAATTCCCGCTGAACCACTCACATGTTTCATTTTTAACCACTGCTGTGGAAAATGGGATATTTTTGTACGTTAGCTATGATCTATTATATCGTTGCTTTTCAATGCAGCTGAAATTTATTATATTTTCTTTATAGATCAACAGCTCGTTAACCCAGCACACTAGTACACTAGATGCAACTTCATCACACTGAACGTCTCCGACCTCGTCTCACAAAACAAGGTCGGAGTAATTGAGATACTACTCTAACATTCTGACGCTAATGGATACTAGAATAGGCAAGTGCGTGTCTTCATGCATAGAAAAAACAAACAGCTAAAGAAAGATAATAACCGTATAAAATTTATGTCATCAATCTTTAAAAAATGTGTTTGCAATAATTATAGTTTTTGATCGTGTCCTTTTAGTAACTCTTATCTGCCTTCTTATTACGGCTTAAGTACTATTACGTACACAATACTAATTCTATATAGTGAAATGCTCTGACTCGATTAAATTACTGTAATAAGAGTGAGCTAACGTTATTGTGACCGATTGATCTTTTTGCAGGGCTATTTAATTTGCCCGTGCGCCGGATTGAAATATATTGATGTTAATATCCAATACAAAACAGAATCAGATATGTGTCGTTCCAATTCGTATGTTATCAGAGGGATCTGCATATTACATTGGATGATTCGGTCATTCGTTCAACGGGAAATTGAATTTAAAAATGTATTAAATATGCATAAAGTAACGTCTGCCTTGCAATCAAATGAGGCTTTAAAACGCAGCAATGTGCATGGTAATTACCATAATATGATTGACATACAATCATATAATTTTAAAAATATTGCAGTACAGTGCTTAATCTAAACACAATTTAATTTTACTGTCATGAATCAGACGCAAGACTTTATGTTGCCCCCAGATTATTAGTCGATCGACTACCGAGGCAACATTTATTAAATTTTTCCTCATCTTCATTTATTATTTTTAATAAATTTTATTTATTAAAAATAATAAAATAAAATATTTTATTATCTAAGCCTTAAAATAAAACATATACTATTTAATTGAATAAGAATGCCAAAACGCAGTAACGGCTTGGAGACCAGGTTGTTAATGTAGGACTTCTACGGCGGTTTCCCAGACCCTACGCGTGCAAAGTCTAGTTTAACTGTCGCAGAATTTATTTTCATAGACTTAAAGTTATAAATATGGGATTCATTTCGGCTTATTTGACACAATAAACGTGTCCCTTTTGAATCTTAATGTTAGTATTCTAGGTATTGTACTGTAGGTGTCGCCAACTACCTCAGTAGCAGCGAAAACTATGCTATAACTATGGCGTGACCTACTCCCACCTCCACGAGCAGTAATATCTTAACAATATAGATATCGTTTTACGATCGCGAACGGATTAAAAAAATTATATGTATCTCAATTTTGCATTACTTACCATACCCCAGGAGAAATCAATAAATTTTATTATTTAAAACGATCTAATATTTTAAGGGTCGAAGCTGGTGTAAAAGAAGATAAAGTGACAAGAATTGAGAAAGGTATGCTTAGATGGTTTGGTCATGTTGAGAGGATGTATGAAATTGCACTAACGAAAGTGATTTATGATGGACTAAGATTTCCTATTGCGTGATAATACTAAGTAAACACATAAAACGTTATAACAGATAAAATTGCATCATCATTCAGCCTTATAAAGTCCACTGCTGAACATTAGCCTCCCCAATAGAATGCATTCTTAGGGGTATTTTCCCATAATCTTCACGCTAGGCAGCCGGGTTGGTGATCGCAGTTCAAGCGCAGGATGATGCTGCTGCCCATTCCGTAGGATTTCTTTTCGTCGTCTCTTACGACATCCCGTGAGATAAGAGGGGGTACCATACAGCACAAAATTGCATATTGGAATACATATAGAATGCACAAAATTGCAAATTAAAATGATAAAACTAAAATTTACCGATTTACTGCAGCACACGCACTCACTGTGGTGATTCTTGTCAGTCAGCCCGCTGCCGCTGACGAGCGGTTACTGACGTTGAAGTGAAAATTTTTATGTCATGTACCCTCATAATTATAAATATTTTGCCTATTGGTATTTTTTGTTAAATCGCGATAATTTGCGGCAGTAGGAAATATAAGCCCTATTTTTTAATACATTGGATATGAACTTTACAATATTGTAAAAATAAGAAAGCTTTTATAAACATAAATAGGTAATGAAAAGACGATTTGAATGAGACGAAACGTAGTGGGAGGTTACACATTGAAAGCAGTCCATTAGACATATCAAACTTTACTATCAAGTTCATCTGATCTTGTAACATTTTTAATGAAAAATATTACAATTACAAACAATAATTTTCCATCGAATGTTTCGGGCAAAACTCCTGAGGGGTGTCGGAAATAAAATCTATAACAACATTCTCGAAAGGTTTTCCATTTCCAAAGACATCGGAATGTATTTTATATATCTACAGAGGGTGAAAAAATGTTTATGTTTCCATCTCTGTTTTGATTTTATCTCCCCACGGTCCTGACCGGGTTCACGCGCCGTCAGGCGCATGTTGATTTTTAATCCTATTGACTCTGTAAGCAGTTTATCTCGTTGTCGTAGCGACGTGAAGAAAACCGTTACTTTGGGGCGGCCGTCCCATTTTATTACCCTTGTTGATCGATGTCTCTTCGGACATATAAAAAAAAAACATAAAATGTAACAAATACGTAAAAGATTTCATTACTTCTTGTAATTTCAATAGATTGCTTTTATTGAAACACGGCTGACACCTAGATATTTATTGTTTTGCTCTTTTAGACCAACACAGTTAAATACTGCGACAAGACTGCTTGCTAGTCGCGCTTTAAACGTGCTACCAAGTTGTACCGACTCTATTTAAGTATCGGTGATTAGGTCAAACCAACCAAAGGTATGCATCGAGAGTAATTTGAGTAGACTAAAGTTCATAGGTCATTGATTGATAACACATTGACGTTTTATCTGCAATGTGAACACGATTAGCTTTTCTGCAATTCAGAATCACGGAACATGTAGCTATGTTCTGTGTACAGAATGCTCTGCATTTGTTTTCGCCAAGCTGTCACTTTACGATGTAGGTGCATAATTGTAAAGGAATATAACACAATCATGTAGTGTTGACTGAGCATACGTGCATTGAGTGCATCCCAAATTACGTATATACAATTTTTTTTCTCTCAACATCAAGGGGCTTATTACAATATATTTCATGACACTTGTGTGTATTAAAATGAAGACAGTGACGGCACTAGTTTCAAACCTGGTTTAAATTTAGATCTTGTTTTGTAATAAGCCTCCGAATGTTTTGAGGATACTTTAATGAATGTCTTTAATAATTTAACTTCTTAATCCTTTTGTGGACGCAACACACCTGACTTGCTCTTGGTTATAGAGAATGAGCTATTATTACTCGCGTTCCCTGCCAAACCCTAACCATTGAGCCGTTAGTAAAAATACACACGCTTTTGTCTTATATCAAATTTGCAATGGTTGCGAAAGTGAAATCGATAGTTTTCTATTAAGTCTTCTTAATCCTTTTTGACTTAGATTGCAACTGCGAGAAGCTAGACGTCATCGTAATACCGCATTAATGTTAGGGTTAAGAACATTTAGGTCAACTGTTTTAAGGTGATCATAGCTTATTTTATAGGATAAGCGTTTGGTTAAAGGAAAGTTGGCACCAAGTTCAAACGCGCCCAATTGGAGCTTGGTACTAAATATATAATAAATAAGACTTCTCTTTTAGCTCACGTTCTTATGTACCTATTTCCAATCTCGTTTCGTTGTGCATCTTATTGGCAGGCATTGAATGGACGTTCATGCAGGTCGCCAACTCAATTCATTAAGGATGTGAGTGTTCCACAGCACGAATTAAACCGCTTATTTTGCGGATTGCGTCTCTTGCTTAACATTAGGCAAGGTATCAGTAAATATGTGTCGTGTAACATTGAGGAAAAAGACTTTAATAATGCTACTTAATATTAGTATTTTTACCATTGTTATTGTCATTCTATATTTACACGCTTCACCTCTCCTATAAAAATTATGTTGTAAGTATTTACTTCAGTGAAAGAATTTATAATAAATATTTCTTTCTTTCTTTCAGTACAAATGATTTTTCAAAAGTATGCGAAATTGTATTGAAATAAGCGAAAAAAAATCTGAATGTGATAAGTACATTAACGTACTCATCGGCTAGCTAAGCTGGGTATATAGGGATTCTATCCGATCTTAGAAGCACTTACTTTTTTGTTTTAAGTCAGTAACAAAATGCATTTACGCACTACCTCCCGGCCAAAGGGGGACCGAAAGGGGTGTGTGGGCCTCACCACCGCCAGCATTAATACCCACAATACCCAGTAAAAATCTTCCGACGACGTCCGCCGCTGTTGAGAAAGAGGAGGGGAGCCAGTACCTGGGCTGCTCAGTCTGATCCCCATCCTCATCCCCCCCACCACGCCAAGGTGAGAGAAGGGTTCATAGAAACCCTAGCCAACCTCACCTGCAAGGGTGCAACTGCTGATCAACATTCGAGGTTCTGGCAAACCTACAAATTCCCGGTAAGCGTTACCAACGTCACGTGGGACCAACAATTCAAGTGGCGAAATGTGGACGTGTTATGTATCTACTTACCCCTTTAGGGCAACAGGCGTAATTCGGTACATGTATTTGTTAAGTAAAAAAAAAATACAATGACTGGTTTCAGTCATTATTTAGTCTATTTTAGTACTCTTGGCCTACTAGATCTCTCTCATAAAAAACAACTTAGAGTAAAAATTACTTTCTTTATGTCTTATGACTTTTTTACACAGTTTCCACTATTAAAAGTATTGTTTGTACGAAAACATTGAATGCACGGTCCGTGTCTGCACGAACCACGTCTGAATTCAAGTCGATTTCAATCACCAGACCGCAGATGGCGCTGCCGTAGTTTACGCGGAAATTGCATGCGCGCGACGCATTAGCGCCGCCCGCAAATTACGAGTGCAATCTTGGCCACGTTTACAACGTGAACTCTCATGCCCCACGTTTCTATAGCCTGTAAAAAGGCTATTAAAATCCGCTGCGAGTAATATGTTCCTTCAATTTCATTTGGCTCAGGATTGGGGTCGGTTAGTAACCGACGGAATATATATTAGGATTTCTGTAAATTGGTTTGGTAACAACTTTACTTGCGATACATTACATTATGTTGTAAGCTTTTGTGCTGTTTAAAATATAACAAAAGGAAATCCGGCAATTAAATAGGAAAAAATATTATTTGAAGTATGTTTATGAAAGCATGTGGCATTATGAGTGCAATCTTGCCTATGTTTACAACGTGAACTCTCATGTCCAACGTTTCTATAGTCCAGTGATTCCCAAAGTGGTCCAAGTCTTGTCCGAGACTTGCTGGGGGTCTTCGCTTCTATATACCGCGTGGCGCTGCATATGGAGTTTGAAGAGGTTCGAATTCAATTTTTATGTAAATCTTGTTTTCACTTTTAAACAAATAAGTCAGAATTACTTGTTGGTTAGCACAGATTAATTACGGCACTGATGTATTATAAGAGTATTGTTATTTGCTTACTATTTAAAACACCTATAGTCTATAAAAAGGCTGCTATGTCCGCTCCAAGTAATATGTTCCTTCAATTTCATTTGGTTCCGAATTGGGGTTTAGCCGACAGAATTTATGTAAGAATTTCTGTAAATTGATTTGTAACTTTCTATACCTACGTTATATATTAAGTAAGTTCAGGTGCTTCTGAATATGTAAGCCTGCGGTTTTGTAGTATATTTTTTTAAATTTCACTTTGATCAGAATTGGGGTTACTAACCGACAGAACATATAGGATTTTACTTAAACTGGTTTGTTATCACCTATATTATATATTAAGTAAGTTTTTGTGCTTCTTAATATGTGAGCCAGAGGATATAAGTCGTGACGTAGGAGTCAATATAATTTTAATTGTGTTTGGTAAATCATTTGGTGGCAGTTTACATGTTGGACAAATTTAAGTGTTCGAAATTTTAGCTTATTGAGATAATGTGAAATAATTACTCAGCTAAGTGACAATATTATTATAGTAATTATAGCGAAAAATCTTAGTATAAAGGTGATCTTAAGTGCGCACTTATGCCGGTAAGTATTTGAACACGTGGCCTTCTTATTTCGGAGCTCAAGCTTTTGCACCAGGAGTGAGATATAAACTGTTTGTAAAATATTCTTGCTATAACTTTACTATGACAAGTTATAGCAACATAGCTTATACCCAGTAGAATAAATACTGAGAGACAAACGCCTGTAGTTTATAAGCTTAACTAGACTGTTAATAATATGATAAACACATTGATCATAGAATGATGTATAAATAATATCTATCACATCTGATCAGAAATCTGTTATGGACAGAAAGTTAAGTGAACAATATATTGTTCTATTAATTATTAAACGATTTCAATAATGAAGTACAATTGTGAGCATTTCTAATTATTCCCAAACTCTGATGC
This sequence comes from Musotima nitidalis, assembly GCA_949126915.1. Taxonomy (NCBI): domain Eukaryota; kingdom Metazoa; phylum Arthropoda; class Insecta; order Lepidoptera; family Crambidae; genus Musotima; species Musotima nitidalis. The sequence continues at coordinate 9,510,416 of OX421422.1, forward strand.
TGGCAGTAACTATTACTCGGATGAAATTTAAATGCATATTGGACAGGTCATAGACATGAACATTCGATACATTAGATCACATTCCATTTCGCAATGGTAATTAGGTTTATATCAGTTTTGAATTTGCATACTTGGCTAAAATTTCATTATTTCTAATCAATATAGTGTAATGTTAGTCTAGGGCAACCGAGATAAAGCTAAGATAATGAATATGGCAATTGTTTACCAATTTTACAACCTTTTTCATATGTGCTTGCCTGTCCGTGTCTGCACGAACCACGCCTGAATTCAAGTCGATTTCAATCACCAGACCGCAGATGGCGCTGCTAAAGTATGTAAAAAAAAAACTACAATTTTTCGTCGTATTTTTTCTCAGTTTTTGAGTCCTATAAATGTTATCTCAGTTCATTGACGTTCCATTGCTGGGCTCAGGCTTCCTCTTCCACGATAAAGGAGATTTAGATATGTTGATAGAAGACGGCATTACCTTTATAGTTTCATTTCAACCCTTTTTCATCCCACTGCTGTATGTATACTACTTATGATAAAGGAATATGATATTTATCCCCGATGACCAGAAATTAAAACAGATTGGCACTGTTAAAATCACTTATCAATATTCCAAGCGCTTTAAAACTTTTCAACAATATACCAGAGAACATTGAATTTATTTTTCCCTACTAAACTTAATAAAACAATAAAAGAAAAATATAGCTTTTATTTTATTGAAAAAGATAGAAATAGGCTAGAAATTATGTACACATCTCATTACTATATCCGTAGCAACTTTATATGAAATATTTTAATGTTATTAAACTAATTACTTTCGACATACCTCCCACATAACCACAATAGTTAAATAAACAGAATTTTATATGTAGCCACCTTCTACGTACAGTTTAAGCTGTGGTCGCCATTGTCCGTCGCATATAATATTCATTGTTTTGATGAAAGGTCCGCCAGATTTCAGGATGTGAGTTGAGGTCAAGGTTCGGGGAGTTGTTAATAATGTATATGGTACACTTTTATGCGTCGTGTCTTATTGCGTGTATCTTATTTATTAAATTGTTGTATAACTATTAGAATAGTTATACAACAATTTAATAGGTAGATAAGTGACATACTAGTGTAGTTTTTAATTAAATATATAAAATAAATTATTTTTTTATTCAAATAACATTTTAATCAAATAAGAAATTTAATGCCTTTAATAATACTTTAATAAATTAATTGCTTAGTGATTAAAGGCAAAGATTTATGTGAACAAATATAAAAGGACTGAGGGGTATTCTTAACAACCCCAATCCCTACTTCAATGAAAAAAACATTTTCGAACGGAAATATTCATCGCTTATGAGAAGCAATATTTTCCATTGAAAGTTCTCGAAGTTAACAATAGAACAAAGCAGCTTGCCGCTTTCGTCTTGCCAAAACAAAGTTTTGTGATACAACAAAGCGATAAGGCTAAAATAATTGCAAAACTAGGAATAAAGACAAGATAACCCTATACTGTTCTAAGTTGTAGCATGTTGTGCCAAAATTGTTTTTATTTGTGTTATTTGCGAACTATTTGGGACTGTAACTTTCAGAAAGTTTAAAGTCATTTGCGATTTTTTTGCAGCAGTATATAACAAATGTATTGGTGTGATAGTGAAACTATATCTTAATAACAAACATACAGTCACGCCTGTTTCCCCAAAGGTTCAAAGGGGTAGCGGCATGTTAACCTACACTTCACCAATTGTAATATGAGTCCCACGTAATAGTGGTGAGCCTCTTTCCGCTTAATGGCAATCAAATGGATTCTTTGTTAGAATTAGTCAAGGTTTGTCAGTTTATCTATCTGTTGTGGTTTTTTCTCAAGATCTGTCAGTCAGCCTGTCGTGATTCTAAAGGGGGGGGGGGAGGGGGGGGAATGGTCGTCAGTCAGTCAGTCTGTCGGTGACTCTAACGAGGCTTCTAAAAGGCAACGAAATTGAGAAGAATGCCTCAAGAAACTCAACTCGGCTTTTTTCAAATTTTGTCTTAAAATCTAATACAATCAAAGAAATAAAATATTTATTTTGCCGCTGTTATTTTTAAAACTACTAACATTTAAGTATAGTTAAGAATATTGCTTGATATGGGTTATATAATAATACAATATACTAGATAACGTGATAGTCTGCATCAACATTTATAATACCTATATAATAGATATCAATTTTGTAGATATCGGCTAGAATATTAAAAATTAATGGAATTCCACAAACAAGATCCTTTATTGCAACTTCATGTCTTGTTCCGGAACGTGTATAGTACATACATACATATATTCACACCTGTTTCACCGAAGGGGTCAGCAGAGGCATATACACCCACACTTCGCCAATTATATAGTTGCTTCTACGTAATAGGTGGCGAGCCAATGGCCGCTTACCGAGCACTGTTATGTTCGCCAGACCCTCGTTCGTTCATCGGCAGGTGCACCACTTGCAGGTGAGGTTGACTTGGGTTCCTTAGGTCTTATTAGGATCCCTACACCCCAGTAGGTATAAGTATTTCGACGCAAAACTCATAACACGCGTAATTAAATAAAAAGCGACCACCCAACAGAAGACCAGTTTTCATACAGTAATATTTGAGTGCTTAATTAATAATATTTTGCAATTCAAGAGTAGTCACGAAGAGGAACTTCTAAATGATCTCTAAATGACGTTCACTTTATTTGCATTCCGTTTCTAATTTCATTTATTCAACTTGTTTGGTATATATCTCATCAATAGAAAATTGATAGATTAAATCCCAAACTTTACAAAAGTAATGTAATATCGATAACACATTACTAATGCGGGTAACAAACTCACGAACTTAGCATCGAAGCCTGTTTAACGATCTCAATCGCCTACGTATCAGGTAACTACTCGATTCCCGGACGGATCCTGTAGATATATCATGGGATTTAGCTGCCGACGATACAGCTGCGCAAAGCGTCGGTACGAGCACGAGCTGGCGGACGATCAGTCAAGGCAAGCGACAGGTAGGCCTATTAATAAACCTTGGCAGCAAGGCTTTGGTGGTTTACGTATACTTCCCTGTATCAAAATTCTACGCAGAGTACGTGTAGGAATAAAGAAGCAAAGGCTTGAAAGTTTAAGGAAATAATTTTACTATTAAATAATACTACATTAATTAGTTCTTGAGTCTTCATATCACAAGTTCTGGTGATTGGAACTAAATAATTAGTGTGATTATTTATTAGTTTGTGTAATATTTTTTAATGTTAATATATTGATAAAAAATATGCTCCACTAGACTGGGTGGCAAAAACATATTAGAAAAGAAGAAAGTAAAAGGCACTTATTTATATGTCAAAATTGTAAGTCGAACATATAGTATAACTACTTAAGAACACCAAAAAGATATAGTACCTAAACAACTTAAATAAACTACCTTAACTTAAAACTATAAATAGAAGGTGTCTTCCAACTGTGGGCCCATGGGAACGGTGTAAAATAATTTAGAAACAAAAATAGACCTATATTATATTTAAATACCTACTTAAAGTGTATGGTGTCACAGAATTCGGTATTCACTCAGCATAAAGCCAATATTACCAAAGCTTACATTTTGTTTGTAGGCGTTGTAGACTAATACTACATCCTTTATTTGAATGAAATTCGCCAGGGAAATATGATATATAAATATTGATTGTACAAGAGTTTTATAAACATAATAATGTTAATATGGTAACGGATATGTTTCGTAAATGTTTAAAGAGTTAAATTAATTTCTCTGCTTTGTTTAACAGAGCATCAATTTATGTTTACCAATATACATTTAGCCAATATTTATATGAAAGCGCAAATAAATTTACTACTTTGTATTTTTTGGGCATTTACACAGTACTGTTTAACCGGGTTGGAAAAAACCTACATACGAAAAGTTAGTAAATTAAGGCCTCCAGAATATACTTATCCTGTATTCATTTTAACTTGCTTTACCATGTAAAATCTCCATAAACAAATATTTTGTGTTGGACATAAAAAATTTTTTATAGGTAATTAAAAAGGCTAAGTCTGCTTGTCAGCTTAATTTTTCTGTTATGTTTCCTTAATTAAAAAGATAAAACAGGATTTCTTTAAGAGCCTATGTCATCAGCAGACTAACTTGAAATCTCACACAGTGCATCAAGAAACATATAAAATACCCAGACCGACACAAAACATTCGTATTCATGCACATCAAATATTTTACCTGCAACTTATATAGAACCGTTTACATAGTTATAAGATTCTTAAAAACTCGACTATCGACTTGACGAAAAACTTTCTGAATGTGAAATGAGGTCAGAAGCCAGCTATCCGTCTAAGCTAAGTCTGAGCAAGCAGCTGTGGGCTCATTATTATAGGATTCAGCAGACGCATTTGTAAACGACTGAATGCGGGAGTGACATATGAAGCTTTCTAACACTTTACAAGGACAATCTATAGCAACGAGAGTAGAGAGATTTTTTGTGACGAACAATGGTTTAGCTTATTTATAATTTGTTATAAAACATTGTTCATGTCGGCTAACAAATATAATCCAAAGTGCCGGCATGTCATATAGATGTAAACTAGTTTCTATAGGGTCGGCAAGTCACAATTAAAAAAGTGTTGGTGTTTAAAAAAAAAAGAGAATACTTTATATGTTACAAAATATGTAAATAAATATTTTCTGACAATTACACCAATTATTTAGTTCTAAGATAAGTATCATTAAAAACTTGTGTTATGGATACTAAATAACAAATAAACATACATAAATACTTATTTTTTTTGTAACTACATACTTAATATACACGGAAAAACACCCACACCAGAACAAATATTCATTTTCAAGATTTTCATGCACACAAAGATTTGTCCTGCGTGGTCGTTATATATACCCTATTTGATTTAGAACTAGCCGCCCGCGACTTTGTCCGCATGATCATTAGGTACTTTGTTATTCATCAGATTAAAAAGCAGTCTAAGTTGCTTCTTATAACATGAGATATCTGCCAAAGAAAGTCATAAATAAAACAGTCTAGCCGTTCCGGAGATTAGCCACAATAAACAGATGGACATACAATTTCTTTTTTGTTATTACTCGGTATTACATTCACGTGTATTTAATGAAAATCTCTTATTTTGACATTACAAACGAACACATAAATTTTCCAGATTTTTATGTACCTCTATTATGCATTCAATATTTGTGCTTAAGTTTCCCAAGGGAGTTATCCTTGTACGAGTAACTTCTAAATTTATTCAACGCTTAAACTGAAGATAAAATTGAGAAAAGAAATAATTCATAACAGGACATAAAAGTTATAATCTATTTCCAATTCAACTTGTTACGTTTATTGAGAAATGTGAAACAATTAAAAAAACTCGCACATGGTGCCAATAACAGAGTTTATTTAATTACGTACAACCATAGTTGAAACAAATGAGTAGGCTTACTCTAGCCCCGAGCGAACAATAATATAAATGAATAAATAATAAATATTTCTGACACTTACACCAATTACTTAGTTCCAAGATAAATATCATTAAGAACTTGTGTTATGGATACTAAATAACGGATAAACATACAAATATACTTTTATTTTGTAAAAACATACTTAATATACATAGAAAAACACCCAGACCAGTACAAATATACATTTTTATACACACAAATATTTGTCCTGTGTGAGAATCGTAGCCACGAATAATAGCATAACACGTAGGGCTGTCGCTTATAGTTCATTCAATCGTCAAATATGCATATTAATAGATGGGCGTGGCCCGGTGATGACCATTCTAGTAGGAGACCCGTTGACTGCAAATTCCGAGGGTCTCGGATTCAAACCTTGGTCGCGCACTACTCGCTACACGCACCTATGACTTTGAAGTTACGTATTGCTCGTATTGCTTGTATTTGAAAGTCTGTGCCTTTTTTATATGATTATGAAAAACGTTTGGGCCCCATACACAGATACAGATATTCGGTCTATTGCGCGCGTTTCATTGCATTTATTTGCAGTTATCTTTCACACAAAATAATGAAAATCGTTATCTTACAATAATTAACTTACATCGCAAAATATCTACTAAAAAGTTCCACTATGGCCTACAGTTCTTAGGACTGTTGTAGAGAAAAGTTTCAAGTATTATTTTGAGTACACATACTCATCAAAGACTAGAGAATTTAGAGAATCCGTAACTTATTCTTATTTCATCCATTTTTTTAAACCAATAGGTTTTTTCAATAGTTAGGGACAAGCCCCTCTGAAAATTTCTATCTAGTATTTTACAATTGTTGAATATTTGTAATTTTGTTTGAAACAATACAAGACTGATTTAATTAGCAAACATTATTTTTATTAACACACCTTAAAAGCAAGTCCATTAGACGAAAAAATATAACAGATACCGTTTTCATTTGTACCCTCAATTTTATGACGTACATCTAACTAAAAGATGTCTGCCGTAGCGGTACTTTTTGGTAGGTATTATGCCAGGGTGCCATAGCACGGAACTTAATAGTAACAGTTATTGGGTACTGAATTTGGCTTATCAATAAAAAATCAGCTATGAATGATACTTAACTCACATTAAAAAAACTGTAACTACATATTATATTAATACACAAATGGTCACCTGTTCTAAAAATGACCTGTACTACCTCTGCTAAACATTAAAGATAGCTTCTGACTATCTTGTCTCGCAGAAGTAATGCTTACTTTATGCGCTAACTTTAAGCTACGAGCGCTCATTTCTGAAATAATGACTGTTATTTCATAGCATTGTTGTTAAAGTAGCTTACTTAAGCAATGATTGTTAAAGATTTCGATCTCCCGCAAGCCGCCATTTTACTGCCCCGTTTATCTATTTGAATGATAAAAGTCTCATTTGAAATGTCCCGGACTGAATGAATGATGTTGTTAATGTTACATTTAACGATTCAGCGACACTTTGTAATTTTACAGGCCCATAAAGCTCAGTTGTAACCGTTTTTGTGCTACTGTTGAAACAGTTCCACGATTCTGTCGAAAACAGTTTTTGTTTATAGCTGCGTTGAGTACCGTTCATTGCTGATTTGTGTACATTGCTGATTTTGTTATGGATAGGCAAAATGTATTGCAGTTATTTTTCCGATGGATATAATATATTTTTAAATAGAGTCAGAATTACTTTGTTTTTTTTTTCAAAATATGTACAGAAATCATTAAATATTGTGTTATGAATAAGCAAAATGTGTTGCAACTGTGTTTGGGTTTTTTGGATGGAAATAAATATTTTTAAAATAATTACATATACGTTATATGTTTTAAGACAAAGATAATAAGTTAATAACCAGTAAATATCTTTAAAATTTAAAAAAAGTTACATAACTTCATGAAAAGTATTTAATAACAAATTAAATCCAATTAAAGCAATGCGTCTCCGCTTTGGTGGAGTCCCGGCCTAAGGCCTAAACTAAGCCTTTATTAGCTTTGACTTAAAAATATTTGATAGGCACAACCAAATTTTGGGACCATTTCTACTTTGTTGTAACTTGTAAACCGGAAAATGTTTCAAAAGTCACGAACAAGAAAAGACTTTGACCTCCAAGAGCTTTTTTGGCTTTATTGCTATAAACATTAACTTAATGTAAGTACAGAACTGAAGGGAATTACATTTCCTCAAACAGACGTTTAAATGGCACGGGGAAAGGAAGTAGGGAAGGACGTGAGCGAAAAACTAAATTTCATATTGTTTCGGACATTTAAGCGGCTTGATACCGTTGTTTCAACCGTTGTAATATTATTTTATATATGTTTGGTACTTACAAAACATATGTGACTTTTTACTTTAACAAAAGGTTTATATTAATTATAGGAATAGATGTATAATTAAAAATCTCTATAAACAACCAAGTGAGACAATAATATAGCGTTTTCATGTTGTGATGCTACTTATATGATGTTTTATTTATAACATAAAAAATACAACATGAATTTTTTTCATTTTGTTTACTTCTGTTCGACATAAACTTTTATAATAAATAAAACATATGTAGACTTGAACTTTCCCATGTTTACTATGAATGAATAGGAGATATTGGGCATTTAAATTGACAGTTTTGTATTTTACTTATTAATTCAACACTAAAACCATATGTGGAACTTATTTGGAAACAGTGTTTCTATATTACACCCTATATAGAGATCCTAAAAACATCTCAGGAGCCCAAGCCAACCTGACCTGCAAGTGGTGCACCTGCCGATCAACGGACGAGGCTCTGGCGAACACAAAAGTTCCGAATATGCAGCAATAGGCTCGCCACCTACTACGTGGAACCAAGAGGATAAAATAAAAAATAAAATAAAATAAAATATACTTTATTGTCTGTAAGATCAACATGATCATTTAGATTCGTCATACATTTAAACACAAAATGAAAATTCGATATACTTTTTTAACAACAATGAAAGAGTAAAGAAATAAAAACAAATGGGTTCTTTGTCAGAATTGGTCAAAGCTTGTCAGTTTATCTGTCTGTTGTGGTTTTTCTCAAGATTTGTCAGTCTATCGGTGACTCTTATCGGGGGGATCTGTCAGTCAGCCTGTCGTTATTCTAAAGGAGGGAGGGGATGTCCGTCAGTTAGTCAGTCTGTCGGTGACTTTAACGAGGCTTCCAAAAGCAACGAGATTGAGAAGAATGCATCAAGAAACTCATCTCGGCTTTTTTCAAATTATGTCTTAAGATCTAATACAATTGAAGAAATAAAATATAAAGATTACCGCTGTTAAAAACTAACAAAATCTAATATCTAATAATCATTTATCTTAAGAAAGAAAGGAGCAATTCATGTCACTTTCAGAGGCGTGACTATATGTAAGTAAGTGTTGTAAATCCGTGTCTACTCAAGATCCTGCCCGCACTGAATGAGCGCATTAGTTTTAAGGTGCTTTTCATCAAGCTTTATCGAGACTTACTAAAAAAAGTACTTAGGCTTTAGTACACTAAAGTCTACTCAATCTGTAAACTAATAATTATCTTCCTAGGGATATAAAGTTTGTGTTAAATATCTTTGGCTATAGTCAATTTACTACCGTGATTTTGGCATCTTTGAAACCTGTCAGTATTGTTCGCCTAATTGACGGTCGGGTTTGACGGGGTCCTGAAGCACAATATATCGTAATATTAAATCTCACACACATGTTATCGATGAAGTGATCTCTGTAATCACTGATTAACGTTGGAAATCGTTTTCAAACACGTGGTTAACGTTGTTTCATCGAGCTTTTTGCACTGAGCGTATGGGTCACGAGGACCTATGATTTTTTACAAGTAATTGACTGTATAGACAGATCTCACTATAATACTGTATTTTACATCACAGCGTATTTACCCTTTAACGGACAGAATATGCTGAAATTTTTATTGGATTTGCACCTTATCTCAACTTTATAAAGTCCAATTTATGGTGGTCATATATTGACCCCTGCCTGCTAAAGGGTTAAGGACCTACATTTCAGTAATTTATTGACTGTATAGACAGATTTCTAAATAATAAATCTGTATTTTACATCACAACCTATTAAGGTCCTAAATCTGTGTAATCAATTGACTGTAAAGACAGATCTCACTGTAATACGAGGGCTGCACTAAAAGTATCGGAAATGGAATATTTCCACTGTTCCTGTCATATTAAAATTTGTTTAAATAAAAACTACTCGGTTTTAAATATCGAATACCATTTATTTATTTAAAAAAAGAATCTCTTTTTTGTCACAGGGTCTTGTCAAATTTGTGTAGTAGTTGAGAAAATGCAATTGACTCGATTTAATTCAAGAGCGATGATTTATGACTTTTGAAGTGGTTGAACACAAATACAGTGTATTGACCGGATGATTTCTGCATTTGGTGATGAAGCCCTATCCAAAACCACAACTTATCGCTGGTTTCCTGAATTTTAAAGTGGACGTGTCAAGCTCAGTGATGATCCTCGTCAAGGTCGTCCAAAAACTGCACCCACTCAAGAAAACGTTGAAGCTGTGCGTAAGCTGATTGAGGAAGATCGAAAAGTAGCATAGTGCAAAATTCAGACAACTTTAGACATTGGCATGAGTCAATTACAAATAATCTTGCATGAACAATTAGGTGCAAAAATTTTTTTTTCCATATGAAATTGTTAGTGCATGTGTAAACAAAAATTTTATATTTTTTTAGTTTTACTTACATAAATACATAATGTACGCCTCTTAACCGTAAGGGTAGGCAGAGATCACATCCTTCCACAGTTAGCACACACTCTTAGCTCACACTCTCAAGCTAAGATAGCTTCATTCACACTCATTATCCTTTTTATACACGCCCGTCGGTTAAGGGTACTTTTTACCTGCCCTTTCTCCAAAATCCTCTGGATTTGGTCATGAAAGATCTTACGTGGTCTTCCCCTCCCAACACTTCCATTCACTTGTCCATCATAAATCACTTTCGTTAGTTTTAACATTATAAAAACTGTATCGTATCACTAAAAGCTCGCGACCCCATCCTTTTTAACCTGTCTCACTTTCTCATACATCACTGCTAACGCAATAAAATATATGTTTAGCGACAGGAAAACTTTAACCCGGCCGGAACTGGCATCTAGAGTGATTTATTTTGGGTAATGTCACAGAGAAAATGTAAATTCATTCATTTTTAATGCGCATGAAAAGCCGGCAGTTTTAATTTTTAGTTAGTTCATTTTAGTTAGCTGTGAAATATGAGTTAAGTCGATTACCTGAGTTGTGAGCAGCTTGGAGTCTAGCGTTGACTAAAGTTATATTATTAAACTTCTGCCGATGACCAATATTCAGAATTATGGTTTTAATAAAAATACGAAGGTGAAATAAGTTTAATAAACAAAGTAGCAAAAGTTTAATAAATAGTAACAATAAATTGATTCATATACTTGGACATCTTATAAAGCGCTAAAATAAACTTCTGCTATAACTGATAAAAATGCGACAATTTTATTAATTGTAAATACATACATAATTGTACTAAATAGGAAACCCCTTTATGAGAAGACTTAATATTCATGTACAATTGTATATGCACACAAATATAAAATATTTTGTGCGGGAACCCATCCTACGTTCTCAGTAGCGGAGGACCGCTCTATATCGATCGACAATTTGAATATATATAAATTAGTTAAAATTATTCTATTAAAAAGGTTATTCCACGAAAGACTACTTAAGTTTTTACAATATTTCTATGGTATCATTGAGAAATAAGTCATATTGAAAACATATCTGAGACTTACAAAAAATACTATTTTTTGAAATTTGAAAATTTTTAATATATTTTTTTTAACTACCCTTTGTTCCTAAGCGATTGATCTGTCTCTGTGAGACTTTTTAACATAAGCTTCTTTGGAAATTGCTTTAAGTTTTGGAGTCCCAAAAGACTTTTCAGAAGTTTTATAAAGAACTTTTACTTTCAATCAAAGTTTGAAATCATCGAACATTGAACTATTGAATAACCTCATACATTTTTAACTTGTCTATTTGCTGTTATTCAAATTTCAAAACTCATCTTGTAAAGAGCTTTCCGTGTCAGTTGTCTCTCGGAACAAACACGACATTGATAGTCAGAGAGCTGATCATACCTAAAATTAATGACAATATTTATTCGTGGAGCTGCATGAAATCAAATTCAGTAAAAAAAAAATTCTTTATTATTATTATTCCGTGGCCGTATAAACGTCGTAATAATATTTGTATGTAAGGTCTTATCTATTTTAACACTATATAAAATACAGTTTTAATTAAATAAATCAAAGTAAGAATAGCAAGAAAGCGATGTTACTATGATTTTCTTTATATTTTTTATAGGTCATGAAATTTATTTGGGATAAATGGGAAGAGTTGTTAATTTTTTTTATATCATTACCTAATTCAAATGCAGACTTAAGGCATTCTTCTCAATCTCGTTGCCTTTTGGAAGCCGCGTCATTGACAGAAAGACGGACGCACAATCCCTTCCCCCCTTAAGAATTACGACAGGCTGACTGACAAATCCCCTGGTTAAAGTCACCGACAGTCTGACAAATCTTGAAAACAAAACCACAACAGACAGTTTACCTGGACAAATTCGGAAAAAGAATCCATTTTGTTATTATTTCCCTCTTTCTTGATTATGGTAAAAAAAATACTATATTTCCATTTTGGTTGTGAAAATTTGACGAATCTAAATGATTTTGTTGATCTTAAAGACAATATAGTATATTATGCTTATTTTTTGTTAGAGTTTAAAATAATTATGCATGTTTTGACTACACAACAAAATAAAATAAAAAATCTCTTAAAATGGTATAATATATACATACATGCATATATAATCACGCCTGTATCCCCGAAGGGATAAGTAGAGGCCATATTGAATGCCCACTTTTCGCCAATACAATTTTTGGTCTCACGGGTGGTGGTGAGCCTATTGCCGCTTACCGGGAACTTTCATGTTCGCCAGAGCCTCGTCTGTTGATCGTTGAAAACCAAGGAATATTATTAGCTTATTGCAATATATCCTCCAAAATCTCTTATTTCTGTTTAGCCAGCTCTCAGACTATTCGTTTCATAATACAAATGCATGTGTTTTGATGTTTTGTGACGTAAATATATATAATAGTTTATTAGAGACAACTCCTCCATTTTGTACACTATCTTAAACAACTAAGTAATTATTTTACATCTTCAAGTCAGTATTATTCACTATTGTTGGTAAACCTGTTAAGTTTGAGCAAAAGCGTACCTTTGTCAAACTATTGTAGTTTCACGATGAATAGTGCTCCTGCTTGTAGCTTATATCACATTTATTTATTTACCTTACTTACATTATTTTTACTTGTAAAATAAATAGAAAAAGAAATAAATATTTGTCGACGATTACACAAATTATATAGTTCCAAGATAAGTATCATTAAGAACTTGTGTTATAGATACTAAATAACGGATAAACATACATAAAGTCTACTTTTTTTTTTTTTGTAAATTCATACCTAATATACATAGGACAAACCCAGACCAGAACACATATTCAAGTTTGTGCACTCAAAGTTTTGTCCTGCGTGGGATTCGAACCCGGAGCGTAGTGCGTGTATACTCGCCTTTACGCCATATCAGTCATCGTAATAATTTATTTGTAATAAATACCCCTATACGCATAGTATTGTTCGAATGATTATATAGATATTAAGACTGAATTGCTGTAAATGATATCTTTCATAAGACCAAAAATATTTGTGGTTTGCAGCACATTTAATTAATATAATGTTATTTTTGTTAAAATTAGTTTATCCTGTAGCTTGAGTATGTCATGCTCAATCAAATGTCTTTGCGGTGGTGGCGTCATGCGTCGGGTCGTTGCGTTCCCTAAAATATGGTTGAGCGAAACGATGGCTGGTTCATGCGTCATACTCGTGAACGGGTGCCGCCAGTGGGGACTGGTCTGCTCATGTCTACTATGTTTATTCGTACTCATACTCGTATTACTTAAAATAAAAAGTTATTTACTTTTTTTATTTTAAATCATGTGACTGCAGAACACAGGTTTTTGTAGATTTGTCAAATTGTTTTACTACTAAGTACATATTCATGTAACTGGCGGGAGAAAAAACTAACCTTGACGATTTTCTTGCCCGTTCTTTTACGATCAAGCTCCCGCCCGCAGTGAATGGGCGCGCTAGTTTTTAAGTTTTGACGTTCATAAGAGCTCTTTTGAGCCAAACTTGAATAAATGAATATGAATTTGAATTTATAAGTAGGGCAATATGCAGGTATTCCATTATAAGTTTGGAATGACCCTGATTTAAAAAAAATATACAGTTACAGTATTTTCTTTGAATACGATTGTGCAATGATCCAATTAAAACGGACCTCCAGTATTTGCTTACAAATTCTCTATAAGTCAGCCATCCAAGAACTAATCGCCCGGTAAATATCCGTTGACCTAAACCTCGATGATCTTCTGCTACCAAATCCCATGGCTTTAAAAGCGTTCCACATGTCTAAACGTGACGTGTTATACCTCATTCCCTTATAACAAAACAGTATTAATCGCAACTGAGCTCCCAGATAAAAATAATTCAGTCTAAATGAGAAGAAGATTTGATCGTGCCCCGGATAGCACGTTAAAACGTTGGTCCCGGCTCTGAATCAATGAATTTATGGCATTGCTCTCATTAACATCTATGGCAGTCGTTCTAATGAAATCAGTGCCGTCCAATATCTTGACAGCTGGTTTAACCATAGAATGATTTTTCCTTTTATAAATAATTGAATCTAAATGAGAAGAAGATTTAATCGTGCCCCGGAAAGCACGTTAAGCCGTTGATACAGGCTCTGAATCAATGAATTTATGGCATTGCTCTCATTAACATCTATGGCAGTCGTTGTAATGAAATCAAAGCCGTTCAATATTTTGACAACTCGTGTGACCATAGTATGACTTTTCCTTTTGGGTTTGCTCTCATAAACATCTATGGCAGTCGTTGTAAGGAAATCAAAGCCGTCCAATATCTTGACAGCTGGTTTGACCATAGAATTGTTCTTCCTTTTGGGTAACGAAAGTCAGATGGCAATCGATCCATATAATAAGTGAAATTCAGCCAGATCTGGTTAGACCAGTAAGCAGACCCTAAGTCCTAAGCTACTGGGATAATGCAAGAATGACGATGAGTTTAAATGAGCAGAAGGGTCAGTCAACTCGACGCGTGAATGCAATTATGCCATATACTCGAAAATCAAAGGGCTTTCACGTTCGTCCCACCCTCGTCAACGGTACGACAGTTTCGAGAGCCTTCCATCGTGGAGTGGTAATATCATCAATAATATTTTTCACATTTAATTATACCTCTTCAGCAATCTACTCGAAATTTTATTACATGATCTTTTTATTACTTTTTGATATTCATTGCTACGTACGTAATATTTATGGACTTATAGACTCACTGAATAGTTTTTTTGATTAGCGCTGATATAAGAAATTCAGTAGTACTTATTTGTTAATATTGCGCGAACCTAAATAAAGAATCTCAAAAGGATGGCTACCGCTCTTTAGAAAGAAAAAAAGAAAAAAAATATTCCGTGACACATGATACAGTGGAGAATATTACGTCACCTCTATTTTAACAAAGAACTATTGCGTTTGGAGACTTATAGCATGTATTTTTCTAAAACAGTCATCACCCTGACATTTGGAACGTATATAATATAATTATTCTACACTCATTTCGACTTTTTTATTTATACAAAAATAGGAACTTTACTATGTCATATAATTAAATATACAGTAAGCAAGTGATGAATTAAAAACACTCTCGTTTCAGCGTTGGTTGTGAAGACATCGTTGTTCTGAGGCTCCTATCTTACCTGAGTATGCCCTGTGTAAGGGCAAAACACGTGTCGTGTTGAATAGTTTTTCGATTTTTCGGGAAATTATAGTAGAGCGGGAATTATTACAAAGATATTTTTAATTCATCACTTGCTTACAATAAATTTCCGCAAAGTAACGCCTGAATCAATAAATTATTTAAATATACAGTGGTTATTATTTGTAAAAGTTTAAGACAGTTTTATATAATTTGTTACACTCCCTGTACAAACATATTAATTAATTACCCATGCGTATACTTAATTAACCCTCGCGGCCTGGCCTGACGGAGTAGGCCCAAATCGGGTTGAAGATCTGATACGGATACCTATTTACGACATCCATCCCATTAGTCAGATCTGAGGTCCTTAATATATCTTCATTTCAAGTAGATATTAACATTATAATATAGTTTAATCGTTTATAGCCAAAATGTACACTGTGTATAGGGTTCCCACCAAGTTCTAAGGAGCCCAAGCCAATTTCACCAGAAAGTGGTGCACCTGCCGATTAACGGACGAGGCTCTGGCGAACATATAAGTTCCCGGTAAGCGGCAATAGGCTCGCCACCTATTACGTGGGACCAACTATATAACTGGCTAAATTTGGGCATTTAATATACCTCTGCCTACCCCGATATTTTATTAAAAAAAATATAATTAAAAAATGTTCCTTATGTTGAAGGCATGTTTATGTCAGTAATCGTTTTAGAAGGCATGTCCACATGATTGCATGTAATAACACCACTCATCCGAACTCTGCATATAATACAGAACTTTAGAGAAAAAAGGCGCACAAAGTCAAGTACGACCTGTACTATCCTAAAACCATTTAATTAATCTGCGTAGTATGAAATCGTATCAAAATTAATAGATGTAACTTATCTACGAAGCGCCCATAGTGAGCTTAGTTTACCTTGATTTAGAGCGGCGTCACTTTTCCGAATTAGGTCAAGTGCCACCGTAATATAACATATGGGGGACCCTTACACACAGTAACAAACGTCTCCTTTTCATTCGGATAGGAGCGCACCTATAAATCTTATGTTAAAAAGTACCACGAAAAAGTGACCGCACTTTTTGTGTGTTGTATGTAAGTAATGGGCAATTGTGCTGATATGTGTAAATGAAACCACTCTATCTTTGTTAATTATATACTTATTTTATTTGTCTGTAAAATGTGAATAGAATGAGATCCTACCATCATCTTTGGAGCCCAAGCCAACCTCACCCGCAAATGGTGCACCTACCGATCAACGGACGAGGCTCTGGCAAATGTAGACATTCCCGGTGGAAGAAGAAGTGGAATAACACTATCTTTCTTTGCAAATGCGTGTGTGTGTATGTTTGATCTCTATATCAATGTTATTATTTATGTTAATCTTTATTGAATAGCCAGGACCAGGTCTTTGCATTTTTATGTCGTGACGATTTTGCTAAGTCCAGTAATTTTCCATTCGGTCCAGCTGGCCTATCCAATTGAACGTTAAATCTTATATTTGCTATTTGACTCAACATCACGCTTCAAAATACACAGTATAATGCCGCTGACATGTTTGCGACTAACATGCCAGCATATGTCAATAAATTCGAGTACATTATGCGATAATGTAACACACACGATTATTCAATCCCGTTGGCTTGTTTGGGCATCAAACAAGTTGCGATATATAAGGGCGGATACAGATATGTCAGTACAGATGCGACTTAACTTGATCTATGTTAATTAATTTCATTGTATCGGCTTATACGACATTCATGCTCGAGCTTGATGTGCGTTGCAAACATTATCTCTGATTGCTGAGATTAATAATAATGTGGGATAAATATTGTTTTTATCTATGAGTTGGCAGACGATTGTTCGGAGACAGGAAATGATATAATTTCAACACAAGATTGCTTAATTTACTCGCTAAGTATTGAAGACAAATATTAATAAATTATCTGTAACTACGCATATAAGAACCACGCTGACGATTATATATCTAGCGGATGCTTTAAATGTCTGTTTCGTCACAAATTATCACTTAAGCCTAGCTTATTTAGTAATATGAGAGACATAGGACCAATTTTCAGCTTGTCTCAAATGCCTACCCATAAATGTCAACCATCTCTCAGTGTCAGTGGTCACTTCACATATTAAATTAACTTATAAATACTAATGACGACCTCACAAAAAGAGTGCCACAAGTAAGCTGTAATAATGCACTAGATTTTTACGTGTTTAAAATAGCTCGGTGGTAGGAAAAACTAGATTTAACCAGTACAGTAACCGGGCAATATTTTATTATTCAGTGGTTGCATGCTTAAATCACATTAGCGGCTATTTTCCACCGTTACCTGGAATCTAATACGTGCTCGAATGTTCTAAAATGGGCTAGTCTGCTACTTAAGCTAAGTGAATACGTTTGCAGTTGTGACACACAGCACGATATCAGATCATGTAAATTAGAAGTGCACTATAAGTTCTTGGATTTTTTTATTTATTTAAATAATTTGCATTAATCCAAACTAAGGGATGGGATGGGAATGTTTTTTTTAATAAAAATTATGCTCTATTGTGTCTATGCGTTCAATATATTATAATTAAGGAACTGGTGCATTTAGCTCTACTCTGAAAATTGGCCAATTTGATTGAAATGTATATATTAGGTCGGGGAAAAAGTCTTTTCGCATAACGTAGGTATAAACTTATTATAAAATTTTTTTGACTGTACTATTTGTGTCTGGCTGGTTTTGGTAACATTAAAAAGGTTCCATTATAAAGAAAAGAAAAAAATAAAAAAAAGTTGTTTCCCGCTATTTTTCATTTGTTTTTCTCTCCGTAAAAATGAGTGAATCTAATGAAGAAATTCGATACATTTTAAAATTTTATTATAAAAAAGGCAAAAATGCAACTCAAGCAGTGAAAAAAATTTGTGATGTTTATGGACCTGATGCAGTGTCAGTAAGAGTAGCACAAATTTGGTTCAAACGTTTTCAGTACGGAAATTTTGATGTTAAAGATGCACCTCGCTCTGGTCGCCCTGTTACGAATAAAATGGACGCCATTTTTGAAAGAGTGGAGCAAGATCGGCATATTAGTAGTTACGTAGTGTAGCTGAAGAACTGGGAATTGACCACAAAACAGTTTTGACCCATTTGAAGAAAGCTGGTTATACAAAAAAGCTCGATATTTGGGTGCCACACGAGCTCACTCAAAGAAACTTAATGAACCGTGTACTCATTTGCGATTCATTATTGAGACGTAATGAAACCGAGCCGTTTTTGAAGAGATTGAAAACTGGCGATGAAAAGTGGATCACGTACGACAAGAACGTGCGAAAAAGGTCGTGGTCGAAAGTTGGCCAGGCTTCACAGACTGTGGCCAAACCTGGCCTAACACGAAATAAGGTGATGCTGTGTGTATGGTGGGATTGGAAGGGCATTGTTTATTATGAGCTTTTACCGCCCGGCAAAACCATCGATTCTGATCTTTACTGCCAGCAACTGATGAGATTATTTATTTATTTATTTATTTATTAAGGCACACCAACAACATATATATATCACATTGTAAATACAAAATTAAATCTAATAACTATAATCTAATATACATGTCTCTTATAGGTGAGCACAACATTATAACCATCTTAATCTAAATTAGAGGAAAAAAAAAAAAAGTTTTATTTTTCGTTAAACAAATGAAGTCAATGGGTGAACATAAACTGCCGTATCCTTCTTTTAAATTTAATGTAGGTGTCGCCAAAAATGTCCAAATCTGTGACTCTTTTCTGAAGCGTATTGTAGTCATTTTGTATCCTATTTATTGGGGATTGGAGACCAAGATTAGTTCTAAAGGCGGGTGTCATAAATATTTTTTTTACTTTATATCTAGGGTAACTATATGGTACAGCTAAGGCAAGACGCTGCAGAAGATCGCTGCTCTGAGCTTGACCATGAACGAGCTTATGTAAGAAACACATACTTAACAACAGTCTCCGGTTGCTGAGACTTAACATATTAAATTTTTTAAGGCGTTCAATATATGGGTTTCTGTGGGAGAATCCACTATAGCAAAAGGCAAGATGTCTGGTGAAAGCTCGTTGGATACTCTCAATACGTTGTGAGTGTACAGTGTAATATGGATTCCAAGATGTGCAGGCATATTCAAGATTGCTTCGTACTAAGGCATTGTAAAGGATAACCTTAGTGTGATGCTTAAACCCTTTGGTATTTCTTTTAATGAAACCTAGCATCTTGGCCGCTTTGGCAACTGCACGATCAATATGCGATGTAAATTTAAGTTCACTGTCGATACTAATACCAAGGTCTCGAATCTCACTAACTTCACCCAATGCAACGCCTCCAATCTTGTATGCCGAATCAATCTTTCTTCTTTTCCTCGCGTATTTTATATGATAACACTTAGACGGATTAAGGATCATGTTATTCCAATTACACCAATCTTCAATGCTATCAAGATCATTCTGCACTAGTTTCGCGTCGCTATCATTCTTTACTGTTCTATAAATTTTGAGGTCGTCAGCAAACAATGATACCTTGCAGTGCCTTATTTTAGACGTTATATCATTAAGAAAAATTGAAAAAAGTACAGGACCCAAATGAGAACCTTGTGGCACGCCAGACTGAGCAACGTATGTCTCAGAATTATGACCGCCAATGACGACGCTTTGCAGTCTATTCGTAAGATAGGATTGAAACCACTTAAGCAGAGGTCCCTCTACACCCAACGCATTTAGCTTCTTAAGTAGAATTTTATGGTCTACCCTATCAAAAGCGCTGCTAAAGTCTGTGTATACAGCGTCGACCTGCATACCACTATCAATATCTCTAGAAAGATCAGATATAAATGGAATAAGGTTTGTTTGTGTGGAACGACGAGGTCTAAAGCCATGTTGTTGATCTGAAATTTTGTTTTCGGTTATGTTTGAAATGGTTGGGTATAGAAGAGACTCAAAGATTTTAGGGAAGCACGAAAGTATTGAAATGGGGCGATAGTTCTTTATGTCGTCTTGTGAACCTTTTTTAAAGACCGGAACAACTCGAGCCCTTTTCCACTCATCAGGGAATATTCCTGTCTCAAGTGATCGATTGAATATTAGAGCTAATGGTAGGGTTATTGCGGCTCCGCAACGCCTCACAAATACAGGAGGAATTGAATCCGGACCAGCGCCCTTTAGTATGTCAATTTTTTTAATTTTATCCAGTACACTTTTTTCGCTAAATTTTAGAATGGCAATGCAGTCGCTGTCAAAGTTGTTCAAACACTTGGTATGGCAGTTCGAGGTCACTGTATTGATGGAGTATACAGAACGAAAATGACTAACAAATAAATTAGCAATATCTGACCCAGTTTGCGCAATAGTGTCATTTAAATGCATCTTTGTAGGAAACTCCAAAAGACCGCCTCTTTTACCTTTAACATAACTCCAAAATGATTTGGGATTTTTGGTAATATTTGATTCTATAGCATTTTTATAATCTGCAAGACATGTATCATGAAGCTTTTGACATCGACTCCGGAGCAATTGAAACTCTAACCTATCTCGTGGGTTTCCATATTTCAAGTATTTTTTGCGTACTTTGTTCTTTTCCGCTAAGATCCTAATAAGAGAGTGGCTAAACCAGCATGGATGTCGTAATTTGAAAAGTTTTTTTTTGGGCACAAATTCATCTATAACATCGTTTAGAATATTGTAAAAATTTGTCACCATTATGTTTATATCCCCAGAGGACGGCAGTTCACTCAGCCAATTGACAGATTTGAGCTTAGCTACTATAGCTATATAATCAGCTTTGAAATAATTGTATCTAACAGTAATTTTTGGACTGAGATAATCAATATTATTACTATGATATAAGGTCAGCAATAAACTAGGATGGTAATGGTTACATTGGATCAAATTATTCAATGGTTTAGATACCGTTGCATTAAGAGATTTACACAAAATAAGGTCGAGAAAACGATTGTCACTGTTGGAAATACAGTTTAACTGATACAATGCATTAGTTGTCATAAAATCAATAAGCTTATATCCTAACATGGTGTTATAATTGGACGGAAACATTTGAGGATGTTTGTCTCTGCTGTGCCACTGAATAAACCAAATGTTGAAGTCACCTAGTATCACGAGGTCATCGCACTGATCTGTTTTGTTTTCTATAGTATTAAGTATCTTCGATAAACTATCTAGTTTTATAGGAGGTGGGAGATAAACTACACAGATAGAAATTTTCTTTAACAAATTATTAACTTTCACTTCCAAAGTTACCCAGAGATCCTCGGCGTCAGATTCCCAAGTACTTTCTCGCTTAGAAGAGATATCGCGTGAAATGGCTAAAAGAACCCCTCCTCCATCCTTTTTTGAATTTGTAGAGCTTGTGCGATCCCTGCGGTAGACTATATATCTGTCATCTATTATTTCGTTTGCACTAATATTCCCATTAAGCCACGTCTCTGTAAGAGCGATGACCTTGTAATTCGAGGTTAACACATTTTTATGTAAAACATTTGTTTTTGTTCTCAAGCCTTGGACATTCTGATAATAAATATCAAGCATGTGAACAACTATTTCTACGGAACATTTATTTGTTTTTCGTTAATATAAACCATGTTAGGTCAAATGCTTAAGAGTATCGACACTTTTAATTAACACCGCCTGCTGAGTTTCACTTTTGCGAACGTATATACGTCCGTTCCTGACCCAGACAAATTTATAAGAGAGCTCTCTTGCTTTCACACGTGCAGCAGCGTGTAGGTGTTTATTTCCTGGTGTTAGGTGTTCAGATACAAAAATGGCTGAGCGAGTTCCTCCTATGCCAAGATGGTGCGAGTTTAATTTGTTCTGGACATTAGATTTATTGAATTTGCTAACAGCAGCTAGCACAGCATCGCGAACGCGCGGGTTGCGCAACTTAACCACCACAGCACGCGGTCTGTCGTTGTCTTTGATCATTTTCGCGACTCTGGTTGCCTGTATCATATCTTCGGGTGTTATGGAGTTACCCACCGCCTTAGCAAGATTAATTATGGTATCTGTAAGGTTTTCTGACCGGTTCTCAGGAATGCCATTAACCTCTATGTTGCTATCGCGCATGTGAAATTCAACTGCATTTAACCGACTCGAAAGGTCATTTACTGTGGCTTTTAGAGATTCATTATCTTTTTTGAGATCTGCTATTGTGGCTGATTTCTCATTCAGACTTGTTTTCAACTCTTCAAACTTTTTGTTGAGAAAGTCCAGGGACTCGTGAAAAGTAGAACATTTTTCACTTATACTTTTGAGTTCAGTAATTGTGGCAATATTTGCTTTTGTAAATTCGTTCAAAATGATTTCACGAAGTCTTTCCTCTGTTAATGACGTCGGACTATTTAGATGGGCTTGGTTACCCCGTTTGGTCCGCATGGTAACGTTAACTCCCGCCTCTTCAGTTGCATCAGCATCATAGGGCACAGTAGTGCGCACTGGAGTTTTTAAGTTTCCTGTTTTAGGTTGATTACATTGGCAGGCTGGGCACTTCCAACTGTTTTTGTGACGCGGTTCCATTCGGAAATACCTTTCGTTTGACACATTTGCGCATTCAATATCATAAGTTAACTTACAAATAGAGCATTTCAAAATCTCTCCGTTCCCAACTACCTTGCGAAATCCCGCGCATAATTTATTTGCTGTTGTTTCCATTATTACTATCTTATAATTTCAAGTAAAAACACTCCTTTCTTCTATACTGTCCTTCTATGGGAATCCTTACTTGGCCAAATGACAAATATCCAAAGCCGTGAAAAATTAATCAATTTGTGGGTATGCACTAACTTAAATATGTAGGGTACTTTTAAAAATAATGCTTCACGACTTGTCAAGATTTAAGGTTTTCTAGTTAGTTTCATACCTTTCACGCGCTGATTATACCAGAAAATAGCTTCATTCGTGAACAAACACAGAAAACACCAAACTGGAAACACTTTTGATGGATATTTTACACTATATTAATTTAAAATGTGATTGAGAATAGCAGTAAGTTTAGTTCTGTATGATTTTGACTCAGATTGAAGGAAGCAGTCGAGAGAAAACGGCCGGAATTGATCAACAGGAAGGGTGTGGTCTTTCATCACGATAACGCTAGACCACACACATCTTTAGCCACTCAGCAAAAATTAAGAGAGTTCGACTGGGAGGTCCTAGTGCATCCACCATATAGCCCTGACCTTGCGCCTTCAGATTTTCACCTGTTTCGGTCTCTGCAGAATTCTTTAGGTTCTGTAAGGTTGACCTCAAGAGAGGACTGCCAAAACTATTTGTCCCGTTTTTTTGATCAGAAGTCCCAAAGTTTCTACAGTAACGGGATAATGTCTCTGCCCACAAAATGGCAGAAAGTTATTCAACAAAACGGTACATATATATTGTAAATAAATGTAAATAAACTTTGAAAGAAATGTCTTGACTTTTCATACAAAAATACGAAAAGACTTTTTCCCCAACCTATTAAGACAAAACGCTGTATAAAATCAGTAATTAATATAGGGGTGACGGAATACGAATTCACCAGCTATTATCTTACAAATAATAATTTATAAGATAAGCGCTGCCGCGCATTCGAGTAGGCTGATGATAAAGTATATTTTGAATTATATGGGTTCAATTATATTTATTACGATCGATATGGCGTGGAGGCGAGTGTACCCGCACTCCGCTCCTAAGGTCGTGGGTTCGATTCCCACACAGGACAAATTGTTGTGTACACAAACATGAATATTTGTTCTGGTCTGGGTGGTTTCCTTTGTATATTAAGTATGTATTTACAAGCGCTCATAGCTCTGCGGTACTCGGTGGTCGGAAACGACCACCAAAGTACAGCAGAGTTCATAGAAGTCTGTCCTTGAATGGTTGACCGTTTGTGTGGCATATGATATCGAGCGCTTCCGTGCTTCGGAAGGCACGTTAAGCCGTTGGTCCCGGTTATCACTAAATGTGGTAGTCGTTAAGCCATGTTAGAGGCCTAATGGGCGGCTTGAAAAATTCTAACAGCAGGACGCCATACACCTGCCTTCGCCAATCCGTACTGGGTCAGCGTGGTGGAGTATGACCCAATACCCTCACACCTTGATATATGAGAGGAGGCTCGTGCTCAGTAGTGGGACGTTAATGGGCTGTGATGTTGATGATATATTTATGTTTTTTTATCCGTTATTTAGTATCTTTAGCACAAGTTCTTGATTATACTTAACTTGGAACTAAATAAGTGGTGTAGTTGTCAGATAATATTAATTAATTAATATGTAACTATCTCAAATTATAACTAAGTTTACATATTAAATATGGAAGTAAAACTACCTATTAATCGATATTCTTTAAAATAAGTTCTCAAAGCTGTTTTTCCAGCGGCAAGGCGAGACTAGGCGAGAAACTGGTATAGAAGTATTTCAACTCTTTCCTAGTACATCTTTCCTGGAAATAGTGACCTATTTCCAGAGGAAGAAGATAGTACTATTGACGAGGAAGAGTGAGACTGAAAATGTTAATATTTCTTACAGTTACACCTGATTGAACGCAATAATACGGTATTGCGTTTATAGTGTGGTTTTTAAAATTTGATACGATAACTAACAAAATTTATAAATGATTTCAAAACTTAAAAAAGTTTTTTAATCAGTTTTTGTCAATTCCAATTCTACTATATGTTTCAATGTATTTGTTTAAGCCATATTTTCTATCGCGTAAAATGTTATATGCAGATCATATTGTAGGTGCAAGGGCCTACATGCTCAGAGCGATATCGCGCGAGCATTTTGGTGAAAATGAGTCGAGACGATTTTAGTTCCTGTCTCGTAGCCGCGCCTGTGGAAAACCAGCCTTAGGGCCCTATTGTTAGTCAAGAGCGAGTTGCACCGCAGAGTGCATTCAATGGCTCCGCAAATTTGCCTCTGTCTGGAGTCTGGGATCTGCGCTCGAGATGGGATCGAAAACTATTCATTCGAATATATGTGATTTAAATAATTATTTGGAGATTAGATTCGAATATGAAACAATACGAACAAACAAATAAACACAAACCTTTTGCTTTTATTTTGTATACCTACCGTCCGTAGGTTACCGTACCGTAGTACCGCCCATAACTCTTGCATTGTTGTTAAAATAAAGAGGGATATCCGTTTTGTATGTTAAAATTTGACGAATTTAAATGATTTTGTTGATCTTCAAGACAATTAAGTATATTTTATTTTACACAATCAAGCTTGTTTCCCCGAAGGGGTAGGCAGAAGCAGAGGCATTCGTCAATTATCGGCTCCGTTGATCGGCAGGTGCACCACTTGCAGGTGAGGTTGGCTTGGGATCTTAAAATCTTGGTAGGATCCCTCAGCAAATTAAAATATAGTGGTAGTATAAGGGCCTGTTTCACACTGTCCAAGTAGGTTCCCATTAGCGTTTACTTGACAAACAGTCCACATAAAACTGTAATTTAATCTGCCGAGTATATTCATAATCAAATATTGTAAAACAGGTAATCAATCGTAAAATTTGATTGATCATAATTATGTTTGGAGGTTTCAAAAATGTCACCTAAAGAGATAAATTCTCGACAGATTCAGTCCATGGTAACCTGTTAAATTTTACAATATGAGTTCAAAAATACCTTAATCTTAAAATAGTACTTTAGATTTAGTTAAGTATAGCTTTCTAGCTGACCCGACAAAAGAATAGCGCGTACATACATTTCGGCTATCCATTTCTATTTGTATATAGATTTGATACATACATACATACATAACGTCACGCCTCTTTCCCGTAGAGGTAAGCAGAAATCACATCCTTCCACTTGCTAGGATGTGATCTCTTCCTACCCCTACGGGAATGATTGATTTGATAGACTTTGTTAAGTGGTATTTATGTCTTTTCTATACTTTTCGACTCTGTTAGAAATAAAGATCATGCACTGACTTGTCACAAAGTATGTTTCTGCATAGAGTAGGCAATGTATGTGTATTTTTTCACAAAACAACTCTTCGTTTGGGTTATATATCCAATAAATATTAATTATCCATCACGAAGATCAGCGTGAAGTATTTTTGCAAGAATATCTTATTGGTCTGCCTACATTTTAAAGTTCAAACATAAAAATATATGATTACTGGTCAAAACCTCCTCTTTTACGCTACTCTTTAATTGGGTAAAAAAAGAGTGTCGTTATTATACTTAATTTTCTAAGTAATGATAAATACATACATTAATGTTTTTTATACGATTTAAAAGTAAGATAAATTATAAAGCTACTTTCACCGTCTCACGGAAACGGTCTTTCAATAACGATTGTGTTTAAAAATTTATTCAGTACAAAGTGGTTGGAGGATATCTCAACTTTATAATAAAAAAGAAAGTACGAAGAACTTGTTTGAAACCACTCGCAAAGAGAATACCTCATTTCTTTGCTATTGTATTAATTTGTAGTAAATTGCACGTTTTGCCTTTATTTGCTAATTAAGTTTGTGCCTGGATAGTTACTTCCAATGAATTAAATCATTATGGGTTATTAATACTCTGCCATACATTAATATGTAAGGTAAAACATTCCCCATTGTTGTAATAATCTTTACAACTTTAGACGAGCACTTAGGAAATTCAGGCTTATATAATTAATTGTATTTTAAAATCTACAATTTGATTAAAATAAAGCATACAAAACATTTATGAACAGTGAAAGCCGACGTTATATGCAATTAGGACCTTTTTTTTTTTCGGATAGAAAATCATCTAATGACCTTCTCCCGCTGTGGGTGGAGCGGGAGGGTGTGTCAGACTTTGCGGGAGATGTTCCTTCTTGTGCT
Source organism: Musotima nitidalis (assembly GCA_949126915.1). Classification (NCBI taxonomy): domain Eukaryota; kingdom Metazoa; phylum Arthropoda; class Insecta; order Lepidoptera; family Crambidae; genus Musotima; species Musotima nitidalis. The sequence goes on from OX421422.1 coordinate 9,537,638, forward strand.
TGCTACGTCCAGAGGCCGCGGTTACCCTTTTGGACAGTCCCGCAGCCCCGGTAGGCTTGACCCCTCCCTGGGGGCCCTCACTGTGCTGCACATCTCTTTGAACGCGCCGTCGACGCGGCCGGTCGCCTATAGAAGGCGGACGGGCGGCGTGTTACCCATTACTCACCGCCCACAAGCCAGCGCCTACGGTGGCTGGGAGTCACCTCATTCCTCCCGACGTCTCGGGCGCCCTCCGCGGCGGCTGGGACGAGAGGCACTCTGCCTTTCTCGTTCTGCCGCCTCCTTTGCTAGCATGACTGTTTCGCAAAAGGAGGCAGCACCCCATTCCCTCTCGCTTCGGACCATGGCCTCCACCAGGGCCGATCGCGAGAGGGCGCCGCCACCGATTGCCGCTACGAGGACACGCCGGTGCTCCGCCCAAGCGGGACAGACCGCGGTGGTGTGCTCCACCGTGTCCTCTGGCCGATCCTCACAGTGGTTACACCCGGACGTTTCCTCCCGCCTTATTGTGTGCAGGAATCTACCGAAGCAGCAATGCCCGGTTAGAACCTGCGTCAGGCGGTAGGTGAGAGCGCCGTGGCGCCTCTCTAGCCACTCCTCAAAGTGGGGACTTACCGCCACGATTGTTTGGTTGTTTCGATCGATCGTAGGTACTAAAATTACGCGATGGAGATTAGCATAAGTATGGATACTTCATTGAGGTTCAACGACTTGCTAATTCAGGTTCATCATCATTTCAGCCTTATAAAGTCCACTGCAGAAAATTTGCCTCCCCAATAGATTACATTATAATATCACCATGTTAGGCAGGCGGGTTGCCAATCATCTGGTAAGATTTTTCTTCGTTGCCTCTTACGACTCCCCATGAGATGGGAGAGGAATTTAGGTTATCGAAATGGTAATAGTTAATACGATCACGCTTGTCTTAAAGTTAACTTTACATATGTTTTTTATTCTTACTTAGTGGCACTGAAGTACGCTGCACAGGTGATGGAATTTCTATTGATGCTTGGGTATCACTAGCGCTTTGCCATATGAATTCTGGGAGTACGAAAAATTATAAGCTACCTGAGCAATAAACATTTATTATGAATATTTAAATATTTATAATTATAATTTAGAGAAAATGATACAAGATCTAAATAAAGAGAGCGAGAAAGTGGGCTTATCTATGAATATAAACAAAACGAGGCTATTAACGAACTCAAGCAAATATGAAATAAAAATTAACAACCAACCTGTTGAATATGTAGATGAATATATCTATTTAGGACAAATCATCTCACATACAGATCCTACTACAAAAGAAATCAAGAGACGAATAGCTAATGGATGGAAAAGATATTGGTCACTGAAAGAGATCATGAAATCCACAGATCTTAGTATTGGTATCAAAAGGAAGGTCTTCAATACCTGCGTTCTCCCATGTATTACATATGGATGTGAAACCTGGGCTCTTACAAAAAATCACAGAAACATGCTAGAACACTGCCAAAGAGCTATGGAACGAAGTATGATAGGTATTAAGAAACAAGATAAGATACGAAACACCTTGATAAGAAGTAAGACAAAAGTCACAGACATACTCACTAGAATAGACAGTTTGAAATGGAGATGGACTGGGCACATGCTGCGCGGTACTCGAGAGAAGTTGAGCAACACGACTACAGACTGGTACCCTAGAGATGGAAAAAGGAACAGAGGAAGACAAAGCAAGAGATGGGAAGACGAACTAAAACTGACGGCAGGCCCAAAATGGAGAAGGGTTGCTAGAGACAGAGTACAGTGGAAATTGTTAGAGGAGGCCTTTGCCAGGAGGCACACTGAACTGAGAGACATTTTATAACATAAGAGACAATTACAATACAAAGAAAGTAGAATTCAGTTCAGGATAAGAGGCTTATTATTATTATTTAATTATAATTTAATCTAGTAGGTACCACGCATAAAGCATTATAATACGCAATGAAACTTCAACTCGTATTTCAGCAATAAACAAAAGGTTATAGGGGCTTATTCAGCGTCACAAAAAGAATTCTAAAAAGGAAATAACGTTTCACTTTTATTTTATTTCAGCTATATTGGCCTAAAGCGGAACGATAAAAAATATGCGCATTTAGAAACGTTACGATAAGATTTTTTGGTCCCCTAATTAAATTGGAGGGATTCAAGATAGCCCCTTTTGGTTTAGGGACAAATGAGAGTCTTCTATCGTGTTTTGTTAAAAATAACGGAGAATTTTGTCGAGCAATTTATAATGAAGTCGGAATTTTCGGACGAGTGTAATGCGATAACGTATAAGCAAATAAGTATTAAAAATATCTCCCTCGTGGAAATTTAATGAACTGGCTGTGGTTTTTATTTTATTACTCATTCGTAATGAGGAAAAATGGATCGCGTTTTCAATAAGTATGTAACTTGAGCTCACATCAAAAAATATATGGTGGTTCTTAATTTGACTGTATTTAAAAAAAATGAGTTTAGATATTTGTCTGACAATTATATTCTAATTTTGATGTTAAGCATGTAATTGTTGTTAATGTTTTATGTTTTAAGACAAACATCTGATATAATATAGTAATTGAAGAAGACGTTGAAACAGTTCAACATTTGTTTGATAAGCTCGTGATTTCTTATATTTTCTATATAAGTTGTTTACGCTTACTTAGACAGGTCAATTGTTTTTGAACAAAGCTGTTAAAGTTTGACGACCGATATGGCGTGGAGGTCAGTATACCTACACTTCACTCCAGTGGTCGTGGGTTCGATTCCCACACAGGACAAAACTTTGTGTGCATGAACATGAATATTTGTTCTGGTCTGGGTGTTTTCCTATGTATATTAAGTATGTATTTACAAAAAAAAAGTATTTAAGTAAGTATGTTTATCCGTTGTTTAGTATCCATACCACAAGTTCTTAATGATACTTATCTTGGAACTAAATAATTGGTGTAATTGTCAGAAAATATTTATATTTATTTAGTTTGTGTATAAAATTTCATATATTTGTATTAGAAAATATAATCTTCTTAATGCAACCATTGGGTTGTGAATTGGAATTAATGTTCCCAAGTATAATAATACCGATTGATATTGGTTAGATGGCGCTCACACAAAAATTTTCATGAAGCTATGGTAACGGAATACTATCTAGTGAACTCCTCAACCATATATTTTGACATAAGTCATCATAAGTTAGGACTAACATAGATAATTTTATTTCATTGTGATATAGTATACCATGACCTCGTGGTGCAGAGTTTGAAGAGAAATCCCCCAGCAAAGAAGCAAATAGCGCTAACAAAAGTTTAAGACCTGTGACCTGAAGAGTGAAGTGTGAAGTGATGTGAAGTGACCTGTATAACTTTTTTTAGAAACAGAAAAAAAGAAAACTATTACTTTTGAATAACGTAGTCCATACTTCAATAACTGTATGTTACGAATTATTTTGGACACGGACCATACAACGCAAATAAGTTAGTCCACACAACTGGTCGCTGAAATTCGGGTCCAATTGGCCTGTATAACTTCTCTTAGGGTGCATAGGGATCCAACCAAGATCTAAGTAACCAAAGCCAACCTCACCTGCAAGTGGTGCACCTGCCGATCAACGGAAAAGGCTTTGGCAAATATAGAAGTTCCCCATACGCGGCAATAGGCTTGCCACCTATTACGTAGGACTAAAAATATAATTGGCAAAATGTGGGCTTATAATATGTCTCTGCCTACCCCTTTGGAGTATCAGGCGTCATTATTTGACACTATGTAACTTCTCTCAGAAATAGAAAATAATGAAAACTATTTTGGTTTTCAATAACGTAGGCACTAACTGACAGTAAATAAGTGATATAATTTATTTTGAAGTCAATCCATTCAGCGCAAATTCGTTCGCAAATTTAGAAGTTTATTGGGAATTCAGGCTGATTTTAAGTGAAGTCCTAAGGTAAACTTGTTTGGACATTCATTTCCGGATAAATAGTCATCTTCTACCGTACTGTACTCTGTAGATATGCAAATAAGACTCTTGTGAAAGCCAACTCTCAATCTGTAGCTACCCGCCGGTTTAAAACCACAAAAAAATAGTGCACAGAAAGCCAAATCGACATATCGAGCATAACAAGCTGACATACACATTAGTATAATTATGTGATAGTTCTTAAGTACGTCTCAGGAGTAGCTACTAGAAGTAGTACTTTGTCGCACTAATATTGTGTACCAATAATAAGGTTGCAACTTAACGAACTATATAATATTCTATAAATAGTAGCTTTAGGTGATATATTGTCCAAACAAGAAGGATCTTAGCCAGATCGGTCAAGGTCATTGCAGCGTCCACATTAGTTAGATAAAGACCGTCCTGAGACACATTGTGATCCTGGTGCAGTCATGCCAAGGAACGCCAACTTCAGACTTAAGTTGATCTGTCTATCGCATGGGTGATCTTCCGCGCGGTCTAGTGTCACCACTCTCCCATGAACAATATAACCTTCTAAAGAGCAATCATTCTGCCTTAAGACAAGAGGAAACCTCGAGAAATTCTGTTATGAAAACTACATATTTTTTAATATGTAAAATACGACTCACGTCACTATTGATAAATTGTCCAGTTACAGTAAAAAGTCTTATCCGAAAAAAGGATTTATTCAATGTAAGTTCCAGTTAACTTGGGAAAATATTCAAGGCGATAGGTATGCCGATACAGTTTTCTTTATTCACCAAAAGAGCTACGATCAATTCATTATATCATAAAATAAAATCAAATTCAGTTGGCACTTGGCCTTCTGCGGTTATTCATTCTGCGCCCGGCTCGCGACTCTATTTGGCAAGATTCCATTAGAAATCTTGTTTGTTATACATCCAATTTATCTTTCTTGGACTTTATGAGTACGGTCCCCTATTCATATAATGTATTAAGTATTAAACGAGCCGTTTCTCTTTTTGGGAAATTAATACCTCGTTACAAAAGAGATTGTTTTAATTTTTGTTAGATGTTGAGATTTTTATTCAAATTCAAAGTAATACTTTACTTAAAAAAATAAACGGCTTGTTGTTGTGTTGTCTTTTGTAAGACCGCTTCCTAGATTTTTTGTTTCGAAGACTAGCTCTGAAAACAGAAGGCTGCGGGTTCTGATTTCGTCTAGGGAAATCCTGAGAGGCGTTGAGATATTTATTAACACTTCTCGGTTATCTTCTAGTCATATGGTATTTGCCTATGTAGAGTCTTGAGAACCAGTTACCTATTTCATAATTTGTGGCCCTAATGGAATTAACTAAAGCACACTGTAAATAACTCAGGAAGACTTTTTTTACTGCATCATCGAGCAAACTTGTTACAGAAACGGAACCCATTCAAGGGCGGTCCTCCGATGTTAGCATCGCATCACATGTAAGCATCAATACGAACGCTTCGTAGGAATAAACACTTAAAAATAAAATACAAGAAACATTCAAGGAACAGCAGTACATTTTGAGCTCAGAAAATTGTCTGTAAAAGCTATATAACACACATGTTGAAATAAACATACAGGTGGCCCCATATTGAAACGTCTCGTGCGCGGATTCCGCAAAACTTTTCTGGCACAAGATATATTTCCAGATCGCGATACGTATCTCGCAAAGAGAGCGGCCGATTTGAAGATACGTATAAATTGATATTGCTGTGTCCATTGTTGTGTTATGAAGCAAGAAGATTTGTTAGACCTTCCGTTGGAATACCAATTTTAAGCTTCTTCCAATGTGTGTTTCTTTGAAAGAAAGATCTTATTTACTTAAATAAGAAAATATCCTTACTGAATTTGATTGGTGAGTGTATCTTGACAAGTTTTCGCCAACTTACAAGCTCCCGCTTTAGCGAGAAGACAATTCTTGCCTGAATAAGTTTCACTAATAAAAGTCAGAGATAATCGTATATTTTTAAATAAAATATTAATTACAATAATACAAAAATAATACAAATATTATTAATTTTTAATACGTTTCTATTATTTCAATATGAGTTATTTTTATTGCACTGAATTACTTTCTTATTTATAGAAAAACCCCAATATACATAAGAAGGTAAGCACACTTCAAGCCCTCATCCAATGCCCATATATTTCCTTGATAAATTCAGTTTTCCTGAATAGAAAATTTCAGATTGCTATTCATATAAAAATATTTAATAACATAAAGAAAACGAGCGAGTCGAAAAATACCAATGCTTAAGCTTAACACAAAAGAGTTCGCATAGAAGCGTTCAACTTACACCAAACACAAAGGTTTCATACAGACTTCCTACATGATATACGTAGCACAAAGCCCAAAAAGTTTTGATTTAAAGCAATTATTACCAGTCATGACTCGTCTGAAAGTTGTACCATGCGTACCGCGAAATATGCTCGCCTTAGTGCGTTTACGCTGGCACTGTTAGAATTTCATATCAAGGTTATTTTTTATTGTTAGGCTGACAATGGTGGAATAATGATAACCAGAATTGTTAGAATTTCTTACAACCTTCACATGCTGAGGTGTTAGGTGTTAACACCTAAAAAAGATAGAAATAAATGAGCTAAAACACAATTATGATATTAAAATGTGATATTAATAAAACAAATCGGTTTTTGTCCAGAAAATGATCTAAACAGTGTGCGGTGTTTTTGTTTTAAAATGCTCGACAGGGTTTGGATTAAATCATTTACGTTACAGATACAGCCTAGAAGAGTCTATGGACCCATTACCCATTTGCTTTTATTTCTTTATGATGGTACCGCTCATATCCCTTTCATTGTTGTTTAAAAAAAAAACGAGTTTCCGTTTTGTGTGTGAATATTTGACGAATCCAAATGATCCTGTTGATCTTAAAGACAATAAAGTTTTTTAATTTTTTTGGAACACTTATGGTGTAGCTCTGTCTAATTGTCTGCTTGCATAAAAAGCCTTTTTCGATCGCCCTATCCAAAGCCTACATACTATGGGCTCATTACCACTACAGATTTATTAAGTTGTTAGATAGGCAAGGAGTTGCATGAGACACCAGATCAGCCTTAGGCAGCACAGTGCGCTAGTTTATCAGCGACCTGTGATAAGTGGCGGTAATATTTAGACGCGCACATCATGTTCGATAAAAGAGAAGATAATGAGTTGGAAATATTATTATTTTAAATTATTATTTGGAATTATTTGAAAAGTTGAATAAATGAAAAAGTCAATCTAAGTTGTACTTTACTTGTTATGTTAAAGAATCACAAGTTTGTAACACAACAAAAACAAAATGCAACGTGAACGTTGTCGCTGCAACGGCGTAACGCTGTTATGTTGCCAGAGAATCGGGCGACATCTAAATTTCCCCACTCGACTGTAAATGCAAGTCGTTATTATGAAAGTTGAGCGGGCCTACTTGCTGTTAAGCAAGCTTGCGCTGTGAGTTTTCGCCGGGGAGAAATAACGTAACGAAAATAATGTTTAATGTTATTAATTAATATTTTAACTAATTATTAGTTCTCGTATAATTAGCAAATTGTTATTTTATCATTTTTATTTCATGCATAAAGGCAGCATATTGAAAAAGTTTTAGTGTAAATATTCTAGATCACAGGACTGTGGAAGAGCAATATTTATTGATTTTTAAACAACGGAACAAATCATTTAAAATAAAAAGATAGAGGTGACAAAATCCCTGCAAATGCTGAAATGGTGACTATCTAAATTCAGTTTAAATAAGAGTATGTATTATGATACAAATTCGGAATGTATGTATTAAATTTTGAGTTGACTAATTAATAGTTAAGCTCAGAAAGATTTGTAACTTCACTTTTTCCCAATAAACCATTTTCATTCAATATTTTGTGCTTAATTTTAGTTTATTGCGATGACTTACATAATTACTTTAATATCTTATTATGTAATTTATTATGACATCTTATTAATTTCTGTATTCTGGCCAAAATACTTGTATGTCTGTAATTGTGCTGTCCATTAGTACCACAGTATTTTAGCAATGTATTTTAAATTCTGATTCTACATCAATATAAAACTTCCTGGTTTTCAGTTAAATATTACCACGTATGATGTAAGCAACGTTATCATACCTTCGTACTAAGCTGACAGCCGCCCCTTAGTTCCTCAAGCATTTCCACGATAAACAGAAGTTATCCAAAATGCTGCTTTATCTAGAGAAACATTCAAAAAGTTTACTTCGAACTGCCAACTGCTGCGAATATCTTTATGGAGTAAATGTAATCTTAGAAATGGGATTCCATGGTGACTTACGTTGTAGCTTAAAGTATATTATTAATATGTTTTATGGGCGACCGGTATGGCGCCCATATACCCATTCTCTGCGTCAATAGTCGTGTTAATATTTTGTTTTGCTTTGGGTTACATATGCTTTAATATAAGATCAACTTACTTTGGGGCTAAAAAGCGCTGTGTGAAATAGCAAGGCATATTATTATAACTACGTACTTACTTTATTTACTGGTATGTCAGCGTCCGGTTCAATGTATAAAGCGGACTAAGTTTGATAAATCCTTATAATCGCCTTAAGCCAACGCAAAGAGCTAAGCGAGAATTAACAATGCTCCCCGTATATTATTTAAAATCTCTAACCAACCAACTAACCAGTTTACTGACACATTATAATTCTATAGTTTAATTATCGCCACCTCATAAGCGCGGTGAAAATTCTGTTTCTATTTATTTTAAAATTTGCATAATATAAATGTTTGATACTATAATATATTATTGTTTGTTATGTTTAAGGTGTTATCTAAAAATTGCATATTTTATAGTACAAAACTAACAGCAAAAACTGGTTAGTTCTATCATATCACCCTCATCAGTCCACACATGCAGGCAGATACCCTCAATTGATTACATTATATTTGGGCATCTGCCCATAATCACCACGCTGGGCAGGTGGGTTGGTGATCGCAGTTCAAGCCAGTACGCAACAAGACGTTGCTGCCCATCATCCGGTACGAGTTCCCTTTGTCGACTTATGACTCCCCGTGACATGAGAGGGGGTGGCACTATTCTAGGCCAGTACCACACGGCCCATGTTTAGCTTAAATTTGTCAACGTCCGACTAAATCCAACAAGGCAAACCAAAAGACTTAGATGTTTCTAAACATGAATAAAACACAAATTTACACATTCACATATTAGTAGAATACACCAAATACAGACAAAATATCCGCTTATTCAGTCTAATACTAAAAATAGCACTTTCCCAATATGATACAATTTCAATTAAGCAGGAATTATTTATCATTTCCACTCTGTCCCACAGTGCGACAACAATAATGAAAATTTCAATTCGTCCATTAATCACGAGTGGAAATGATACAAATTTGTCAGTGTACTGTTGCCCTCCTGTGCGTTATGACATCAACAAATAATAAATGAACCCATCACTGAATTACGTAGTTAAGTAATGTATGCGTGTCGGAATATATGCAATGTCTATCGATGAAGTTATTTCTTAGTCAAAATGGCTAATTGTGATGTATGATGCCTGTGTCAAGCTGGTTTATTGATATAAATGATCGTTGGCTACAGTTGACACGTAGTGCCTAACTATTAGGAACTATATATTATGCTGTTAATCTTAGTTAAGTTCGAATGGTAGGTAAGAAATATATGAAATCTTAGGTCTTTTGTTTTTATTGACTTGTTAGACATATAAAAGAGTTTTTCATGAGTTAAGTACAGAACAGAACTATTTGCAAACTTATTCAACACAAATTTTATTATTGTTATTTATCACACTATGTCTTATATTTAGTAATTATTGTGCTCCTATATTAATTTTAAGCTGACAAAATATATTTTTTTATCTATATAACATACTCGTACTTTCTTCTTTAGAAGGAGGTAAATTATATCCACTACAATCTAGCCTATCTAAAGACTAATTAGTAAATTAAGTGACTATTAGTTTTTACTAATAGTCACTTAGTCGTAAGAATTTGTCCAATAGCACTATTCTTATTATTTCTATTGAGGCGAATGCATTTTAATATAGTGTTCTTAGTCATAGTACCTATTATACTTTACTGACACTACACTAAACTAACTCAAAAGGTTTTATCCTTCTCAGTCTTCTCACTAGGTCTGCTTTGTCGAGGAGCTGGATAGCCTCAACATTTACATGGTGATGAAGTCAGCTTTCATTAGCTTCTGCACATTTTTTATTATGCTAACAACCAGATCCTCTTTAAGGTCTCGATGTAGGTTAATGACTGACGAACATACGATCTATGTCTGAAGTTACTAAAATTCGCGAATCCCACGTGCAATTAAAAAACTAACAAAATTTTAAATTTTGTAATGATAATAAGACTACCGGGTCATTGACTCTGACCATCTGCTAGGGTCCCTGTGACGGAGTATGACCTGGAGCTCTTCTGGCTTATGAAAGAAAGAGTAAGCGCGATTACAGGATTAAAAACATTGTGAAGAGGCCGACCTCTCAAGCACCTATCAAGGGACTGATCATCTGTATGGCATTTAATGTCGAATGATTTCGTGTGTTCACCCTAATGATCGCAGAAATTGAACACAGCTTACAAAGGTCAGGCCTTTGGATGGGTAACCGTTTGCCATTTAATTTCAAGCCGTGTAAGAAACTACACACCTCCGTCAAACCGCATTGGACGTGCGTGGTGGGTTATGAACCGATTTATTTTTAACTTGCTTCGTAAGAAGAAGTACGTTGTCAGTAAATAGAGAACGTACATAAAAGGCTGTTAGGATGACTGGGCTCAGTCCATCTCCCACAAACTAAGGTAGCTTTATAGCTTTGAGTCATAATTCCTCCCACGTATATACTTTGTCGATAATGTCAATCAGAAAATGTATACCAAAAATCTGAATCCTCTATTGCCGTTTGAATAAGAATGTAACAGTCATAACATAAATCATGTAGAATAATACTGGTTCTTATAATAATAATTTGAGGCATCGCATCAAGTTTCATATTCTTTTATTACGTATCCGATCTACTTAAGTACGGTACTTACGTTAGAATATGTTGATTCTGCTGTTTCACAATCGTTCATTTACATAAGCAAGCAATCAGAATAACAAAGATGCTGTGATGAAACCCATTGTCATAATTTTTCTTTGTCGTTTGCCAAGATTCTCTCCTTATGAGATATACTGAAGTGAGCCCAAACATATTTCACCGTATCATAAGAATTTATGTAATGTACATTCCTATAAATGTATGTTTGTCTATTATTGTAACGAATGTTACAAGATAGTCATATTAGAGAAATATTACTGAATTTTTTTTTTAAGTTAAGGACACTGAAGGGTACGTCGTGATGTACAATAATAATTAAATACAATAATTAAATAAATAAACACAAGACAAAGGCTAAATTAGACTAACAAAGGATAAAAAAAAACTACTAATAAAAATAAAATACAAGCTATACATTTTATAACTCACTACAAATAAAATAAAATATAAACACAAACAAAAATTATAAAAAATATACATTTTATAGGAAATAGATGGCAACAATCATACGGAAAGGTAGTGGTAAAGGTATCCTTGACTAACGTCTTGGCTAATGTTCATCAGTAGATGTCTTTAGGCTGATGATTTCGATGATCGAAACAATATTATCTTTTCAAACTCCTCCATAATTTTGCTAGAAGATACTGTAGGATTAATCTAGAATAAAGTTTGACTGTAGAATATCTGATACTTATTGGAATACTTGCTTACTCAGTTACGGTGTACATGTTTGTAGTACATGTGTGTACATGTGGGAGACGTAAAAACAAGAACTCATTCATGACAGATAAAAAAAATATATAAAAAAAAAATCTTGGTACAGTACTGTACTTTACACACAGCACCTGTCATACAGCGACTGTACTTTTGTTGTTTTTTTGTTGTTGTTAGTCGGTTGTGAAGCTTGTGTTAAAGGATGCAAATGATTAGCACAGTACTAATACAAAACAAAGTCATCATATCAGCCCGTTACGTACGACTACTGACCACAAAAAAGTACATATAGATTAATGTAATTCGACACCACAAAACTAGCTGCAATAATATTTTCGATAGATTTATTTAAAAGATTAGGTTGTCATTTTATAGTAATCACCTTTTGCCAAACTCGCAATCAATTTGTTGTGAAAATTACTGATTGAATGAATTGTTAATCGGGGCTGTCAGTTTGTGTCACGAATGCACAATCAGCGCTAATTACTGCAGTTATTTTACATTTTAATTGTTTTTTGTGATGCACGTGGTTTAATTATCAGATCGGAGACTAGGATCTTAATGAGTTTTTTCGACTTTCGTTTAGATCTACCTAAAAACTTGATGTTGTAAATATCAGATGGTGCTTCTAGCCCCAAAATAAGCACAACTTGCACTGTGATTATTAAAAATTTACATACTTTTTTTGTAAATATATAATAATTATAGACAGTATGTCACTGATACCAGAAGAAATATATGTATTCTTGCATACAAATAGCCTGTTGCGAACGTCATATCAATCGTAAAAAAAATATTGAAAAATATAAAATAACATTGTGTAAAGAAAAAAAATAGTAATATGCCTCTGGCATACAAACATGCACTGCTTGTCCTGTGGTTTATTGTTGATAAGTTGGAATTGTAATTTAATTTTAGTACGCATATCTCTCTCTATCAACAGTAGAGTAGATATCATTAATATTTTAAGTATGTAGATTGTATGTATGTATTTTGGCATAAAAAAAAATTGCAACTTTTTTAGAATGAGTTAAAATTAACACACATTGATCGAATTTATGTGTTGTAATTTTTTTTGCTGTTTTTATTTTTGCGAATGATAAGTCCTTCCTTCTTGTTTTAACTCTGAAAACTATGTAAAAATAGTCCCGGGTATAATTTAATAATTTTTACAAAAAACCTCCAAGGGCTCCGATTCTGCTAATTCACTACTTAACATAGACAAAAATTGCATTGATAATAGTTGTCAACCATTGCATTGCGTTGATAGCAATTGAATTCACATAATAATTACTGCTTTATAAGTATCTAATTACACACACATTAATCATAACAAAACCAGCACTAGGCTTCGAGCGGTAAGCCCGGTGACCCGGTTGTGGTAATCTGATGAGGATAAATGTTTATTTCTTTTAAATGTTTGCAGAGGAGTATATTTGTCGATGGAACAGATGTTTGTCAAAGGAGGCTGTTTCCTGTTTGAGGGTGTTTTTATAGGAATTATTCTAGTGGACACACCGTGCCTCGTTGAACTGAACTCGTTTGTTGGGGGCTTAATACCTACTGCTTGCTTTCCTAGCAGCAGAAGTGTGAATGGTATATTTATAGACTGGTTTCAGTATTATTGAGTTAAGCTTGACCTGATATATGAGCGTTCTTAATAACAATAAAATTTTATAAATGTAAAGATTATGCTTTAGGAATTCCGATGAGATATTCATGAATTGACTTTTGATACAGCTAAATATACCACAGCTTAGCCATTCCTATAGCCTGGCTAACACTGGAAAACATCAATATAGAAGACACATTTTGTAGGCTTATCTATTTGCATTTTACTCCAAAGCTTTTATCAAAATCCAAATAAAAATCATGGAGCTGGGCAGGCACAAAACGCGCAACGTTAAGAAGAGTCTTAATGTGACATCGCTGCTTAAATAAGCATATGTCGTTGTTGGGATTAAGCAACCAGAATCTTCAGACTGTGTTGAGAGAAGGCTGTGACACCAATGCATCTTTTTATCAGCTGTGGAACACTTATGTCCAAACGTAGGTTGCATGTAGGCACCGTACCTAAGTCCTGATTAAGTTAAAAGTCTTACATCTAACTACAAGCTATTAGTCTGGATAGGATTTCAATAGCCGCTTTCATCAATTATAAACATAGCCGTTCTTATATATCGAAAAATAAATTACATATATTTGAATCCAAAGTTCATACTTTACCTCAATGCTTAACGTTGATTCCAGCTAATCTCAGAAGCAATCTTATTAATACAGCTAATTCTTTTCAGAAATAGTTAATACTAATTTTATTATAGAATAATAATTACGGCTCCTTTAAAAGTTACATCGTACATAGAATATTAAAATAACTTAGGCTTTAGCGTAGATTCTACATAGCAGTTAGCAGTGCTTTATGCTACGTTGCCTGAGGTCTAATTTAAATACTAATAGTAGCAGTAACCGTTCCGAGCTTTGCGAGCAGATAACGCTAGTTAGCGTATTAATTGGACTCACCAAACCATAACAGTTGTATAATACTTACAAAACATTTGACACTAAGGTTAATCTTTATTTTTATAAATCATTGAATAAAATAATCAAATATGTTTTTCTTCTATGCAAGTGCTTAACGAAGGCGTCTTATATAAATATATGCCTTGACAGAAATAATTATGCAATAAATACATACATCATGAATCATCATTTGTTTAAGCCATCATCGTTTCCGAAACATATGAAAAGACACATAAATAAAGAAGCGCCATATTACTAAGGCAGGCGGGAAGTTTGCATAGCAAACAAGTTGAAAAGGTTCCGTCTTTTGGCTTTCTGGCTTGACATCTGAAAATATCTTTAGTATCGACCTGAAGATAGTAATATAAATATCTGTAGAGGCCTAAGTTCAAGCTGGGTCAAGTATGAGATACGAAAAGCAGTGCTAGCCACCAGTGGTTCTACCTCGCGGCTAGCTGGTTTAGTTTTTAATGCATTTACAATATTTTTTTTAAATATGATGAAAATAATATGTAAAAAAATATTTGTGAATTATAATACAATTATGCTCTTTATTCATCATCAGCCTAAGGAAGTCCCTTGCTGAACATGGGCACCTCTCAAAAAGCGTGTCAGCTCAAACAATATTATATTTGTAATAATAATTTTTTTTTTTCTGTTACTTAAAACTTTTCTCGGCTTTATTTTAGCAATTCCTCTTTATTCTGTTGATATCAGTTTCACACATTTTCGGAATTTCTCTTTCGTTTCATTATTATCTGCTCCTATAGCCTCTCATCGAGCGTGACAATGCTGTAAGTTCGACGTGAAGTTAATTGCGAACATGAATGTTTCATGACTGCACTTAATGAAACTTTAAAAACATTTTGATAAAAAAAAAATCTATAATATATTTTAGGTAGATATTAACATCACTTAAACATTTATTCCGGTTGGGTTCTAGACTTACCTAGATCCAGGATCTGCACGGAGCGACTACCGCCTTACCTCCGATCCCGAACCAGCTGTCAGGATGTTAGAAGGCACTGACTCCCTAATAACGGCTGCCATAGATGTTCATGACAGGACCATCGGCTTAACGTGTTTACCGAGGCACAGAACAAGTGGTCTCATCATACATACTCTATTTATAATGTTCTATGTATTATGTACATGCATGATGTAAGCGTTTTAACATGCAGAATGTAATCTTTTGGTCTGTAATTAGTATTGTGTGTAAAGAAAAGGAGCATTTAATCAGAATGTATTTGGTTGATAATTTTCATGTACTTACTGATAATATTTATGCTTTCGTGTGATTTATTTAAATAAACGAATATTAATTTTCAAATAAGGTATATGTAGAAAATAAATAGCAAAAATAATATTCAAATAAAACAGATAACGTAATGAAAAAGTAGTATATTAAAGTACGTGTCTAAGGACACGACATAATAACATACCGATACCAGGACACTTCTAACAAAAGAAAGAAATAGTTTATCAAGACTCAAATTTTGAATTATAATATTTATTAATAAGTAAAAACATTACCAAAAGTTACATTACAACAAATAAACTCGCAACGTTATAAACAGTTGCCAATCGCAAATATTCCAAATCGCAAACAATACGATGAGATAGAAGTCAAATATCAAATTCCTGAAATCCAAGAGGATGATTATATTTTCGAGACATCGTAGTGGGCTGTGTGGATTTCGGCGCGATGGAGACGCGGCGATTCGTGCTTGTTGCCGCATTGTCCTCAACTCGAGCCCCGGGCATTATTGAAAAGCGTCTGAAATAACAATAACAGTGTTACCTAACAATGGATCTAAGGACGACAAAATTATATTACAAACAATATTTTATTTTAAGAAAAGAATGTGCTGGAATTGTCCAGGTTTTCAAAGTAATGCTTTTTTGCTTTAGTCTAGAAGAAAAGACGCAATGTTAATGTAAAGCGATAAATTACGCTTTTCTATTGAAGACATTTTCTATTCTGTACTGTTATGAGCAGAGTTCTGAATTTTACCTCTAACCTCTAAAAAAGGGCCGTTTAGTTTTTTTTTACAAGTGACAATTCTAATTTGTTGCTGCTTACATTTTTCTAATGAATTATGTTAATTTTTACTTGAGCCACAAAAATTATTGAAAAGCGTCAATTTTTATGTGAAGCGATAAATTAAATGTTTATATTTTCGACATTTTCTATCTGACAATTCTATTCTGAACTGATTCAATAGATCCCCTTTAAAGGCGTTTTCTCTTTATTTAGAGTATTCGCCAGTGTCTAATTATTAAATAAATCAAAGTTATTTGCATAAATGAGGCTCTGGCACACATAAAAGTTCTCGATAAAAGGCAATAGGCTCGCAACCTATTACGTGGGACCAACAATACAATTGGCAAAGTGTGGGCTTATAATGCCTCTGCCTACCCCTTCCGGAAAACAGTGTGTCAAGCATTGTCTTAAAATAATCAGTGGATTGTGTTTTGTTATTTTTCTTACTTTGTTTAATACATTGTTCGCAAAATCCAGAACAATGTCTGCCGAGTAAGCTAGTGATGGTGAGTATTTTGATTTTAAGGGTCAGAAATTTAATTTTCAATTTATTTTTAGTTTTGTATTTCGCAGAGTAGTTATTGCGTTTGGTAAGGAGAAGCTAGATGGGGTCAATTTATAGTAAAAACTTATTGAAATAAATTAAGTAACTCCTAACACGTAGTTAGATATACCTTTGATCATCGACAGCTACTGTAATAGGAACTTACAAGCCTTTGAAGAAATTCAATAAATAATTACGATGTTAGTGCTGACTATACCGTCGAATGTATTTGACACTTAGCCCGCTGTCTGATCATGAATATCTAAATTCTCATGGCACCAAGAGCCTTCTGAGAGCCGTCTTACATATTAGCCTGTCTCTGGCACTGCCAAATGCCGTATTGATCGGACTGTCTAGACTTCATTAGATATTGGAGACAACGTATCTTAAGTAGTAATTGTTTGATTCCTAAACAATGGTAAATCGAAGTTTTACCATACCTTTTCGTATAACAATTCTGAACGAATTATTAGATAGAACTAATTATAGTGTCAACCAAAAACGTGTTTTTAATGCTAAAGATATCAATATGCGTCAACCTTTACCTAAAATGTTTATGTCATTATTTTAAAAAAAATTTAACTAATATATTATTTTATATTCGTATACTATTCTCCTGTATAACTGGGACGTTCCCCCCTATTATTTATTTATCATTTTATGTACAACAAAAAATAAACTTTCGATTTAATTTACTTAGTTTTAGGATATTTCGAAAACATTAACTTTTGTGTCAATCTAAACTTTGGAGTGTTTTTATTAAAAGAGATTTTATGCTATACTTATAAAAAAACTGACTAATAGACTGTAAACTAAAAACCCTTAAACCCTATAATATTACATAACAAAACAAGAAATAACTATTTTCTTATTAGCGGGCGATAAAATATGTTTTAGTCTGACCCATTTTATACACATACATAATATATATATATATATATATATATATATATATATATATATATATATATATATATATGTATATATATATATATATATATATATATATATATACATATACAAGATACATATTTACATACTTATGTACTACACAGAGGAGATTATCATTGTATTTTTGCTATATTTGCAAATAACTTTGACTAATACCACTATTTGTTATTCTTTTTGTATGTAATCAGCAGTAATGCTTCCTGCCGTCAATTTATACTTCGCCTAGCCAGAAAAATACGGATGCTTTATTACAAAAGTTGCAGAGTCATATCAAAACTTTTTAATAAAACTTTTGCAATGAATCTTTAGTCGTTAGTGGGTACTATTTTACTTGTGTGGCGTGATAAAATTGAATTTGGGTGAAGCCGTCTCTAGTAGGTAAATATGTATTGCTTAAGTTGCGTAATCCAGATATAACTTTAGATATAAGATGCATAATAAATTAACATGTATATCATGGACCAACCAAACTAAAAATGTGAAATTTGATTGCTTTCGAGCTTCCAGCAGTCGTCCGCCATTTCACAGCTTAAAAAAATAACAATATGAGATAATGCTTTCAATATTCGACAAGTTTTAGAAAAAAACAAACGTATACATATTCTAAGCATAATCGGCCGATACCGTGGGACAGAGGACCTCCAAAAAATTATACGACCCCATTTCTAGGTCGAGTCTGTCATAGAAAGTGAAAAAGCGGTTGGAATCTCGTCTGTTGTCAAAGTTGGCATAAGGCTAGCCACTTCTCACTGTTTGACATATTAGGGGGTATTGCAAAACAAGACCCAAAGTTAAACCAGGTTGAAAACTAGTGCTGTCACTTTTAATCGATAAAATTAAGACAGTGAATATCACTAGATTTATACCTGGTGTATCTATAGAATTTTTTGTAATACGCCCCTAGTCTGCGCTGAAAATAAGCTTTTCTAGAGCTATAAAATTGTTATTGTTTCCCTATGTATATTAAGTATTTATTTACAAAAAAAAAATTGGTATTTATGTATGTTTATCCGTTATTTAATATCCATAAGACAAGCTCTTAATGATACTTATCTTGAAGCTAAATAATTGGTGTAATTATGAGAAAATATTTTTTTTTTTTTTTTTTTATATACGTTTAGTTACTGGTAGCAATGACGCCCACGCGAAATGAGATATAATAATAGGCGTGAGATTATAAATGTATGTTCTAAACTCATGACTGGGTCATAAACAGCTTTGCCCAAATCTATATTTCCAGTTAAACTGATATGCGCGCTATGCGTAATAATTCCCACAAATTGGTGTTTCGAATTCAATCGTGTAGCACATTCACAACAATTGCGGTGAGCGCACATCGTTCTGTGGTTGTTCCAGTCAGAACTCTAATTTGCAAAGCAAGTTTAGTCCTAGAGAGCTTTTGTAAATATTTTTTTAAATTATATTGCTACTCTTGTATATAATGTTGTATATCTACAAGGGTAGTTCAAACCCACTTCAAACGGGTATCTAAAGTAAAGTAATAAAAATGCTATAGCGAAAAGCTGTCTAAAAATGTTATTTGGCGACAGTATATCTGGCACCAGGATATCTGAAGAAATATTAACGTAGTTACAATACGAACAACTCATAGACTAGTGACATGCATTTTATATCGTCTTATAGCTTAAACTGATGTATAGATAAATTAGGCAATTTTAATATCAGAAGGTTTGTTTCTTGAATAGGAATAAAAACGTATGTACATTTATATTAATTTTGTACTTATTTAGATTTTAAACTTATTTTGATTTTAATTACGAGCAGCAGAATATCTATAAAAACATATAAAAATGTCTAAACTACTATCTACTTAAAATGTCTGACATATTAAGTACTAGACTAGGTGTCACGAATTCTTCGTCTAATAACAGGCCAACTGACGCCGTCTGTGACAAGTATTTTCCAATTGCAAGGTGTCAGTAAATGTCTGCTCTATCTAGGGGACTATATTCATATTCATTTTTAATATCAGACGCAAACAGATGGCTTTTATAAAGTTGGAGTAAGTGATTGTGTGTCTGTTTCTGACATTGTAGGTTTCTTTTTAAATATAAGAAAGTAAAAAGTATATTATTACAATTTGGTTTTACTTTATACGTAAATGAGAAATATACTCAGCGTAACTTTAAATTAAATAAGAAAAGGAATCTTATTATAACTTCTTCCCATTACTCTCAGAATTATAACGAAAGTAGAATTTACAAAAGTATTATTATGAGGTCTTATTATAAGATATCAGTAGTCTAAATTTTATTAAATAAAATAATTAAAGTACATAGCTGAAGTTGTAAAAAGAGTTTGTTTGAACTTATTGAAGGGAAAGTGAAGCGTCATGTCTACAGTTTTGTCTTATTTTCTAAAATTTTGTGATATTTCGAACATTAATGTGTAATAACGGTGGATTATTAACCGTTAAGTGTTTGTGAAAGTACATAAGTGTTGGTAAATGAAACAAAACAGTGCAACATAACTTTTCAAATTCTCTCAAGAAGTCCATGTAAGGTCTCATTATTTTTACTGAGGACTCAAGGGGTTCAAGGGAGGGCATCTCATTCACTATTTAGAATCATTATCACCACTAAACTAACTATTAAACTTTACCTGGCAGCCGGTATAACAGACATTCTTCTAAAGAGATGTTCTGCAGCTATGCGCATATCGTCATCTTGCATTAAGCTGACCATTGCCTTTTCTCGTTTCTCTAACAACGCCTCACTGGATGCTACTTCTCCCTCTAGGGATACATCTACACACTGAAAATATAGTTCAATATTTAGTAAATACTTCAGGACTGATTAGCATATTAAGCATCAGTTCTCAGTTACTTTTTGAAAGAATTATCATCGGTTAAATATTTTAATGTCGTCCATTTATTTATTTTTATGAATGTTTATGTATGTGTTTATTTTTGTTATCATCTCAGCCCATTAACGTCCTACTACTGAGCACGAGCCTCCTCTGACATACCAAGGTGCGGGGGTATTAGGCCATACTCCACCACGCGGACCCATTGCGGATTGGCGGAGGCAGGTGTATGGCTACTGCTCTGAGATTTTGTCAAGCCGCCTAATTAGGCCTCTAACGTGGCTTAACGACTACCACATTTTTAGATAACCGGGATCTACGGCTAAACGTGCCTTCTTCGGCACGAAGTTTTGTTATGTAGTTTAACCATAATTAACTATAAAAAATTTGTGTAAATACAAATAACTCAATTTATGTATGTGTTATTATTAATAATTAGAACAATAAAAAAATGTTGTTGATTATTTTATTATTCTATTTTAATTAAGTTTAGCTAAAGGTGTAAACATAAACTATGCCTTGAAAGGTCTATTTTGTAAGGAAAATATTATCAGTATTATTTAAAAATATACTTTAGACAATGCTTATCTAAACAGTGTCTAAACATTTCGACAATGGTTAAATTATGTTTAACATTACAAAACACTGTTTTGGAAGCGATTAGTAAAAACCGTTTCTAAGCGATACGTTTATTCAACGGGATTTCATTAATTCTTTTACATTCCGTGTTAAGCAAATCATTTTCGACTTACCGAAATTAATTATTATAAAATAAAAATACTCCACATATTAAAAAATGTGTGGTATTGGTGGAGCACTCTGCAAACATATAAAGTTAAATAAATGCATTTAATTTTGAAAAATTAATGAAGTAAATTTTTTTATTCTGAAGTTTTTTAAATTACCTGTTTGAAACTAGCTCTGTCTTAAAGTTTATAAATTTAATCATACAACTGAAAATAAGTACATCCTTTTTTCCTTTTAAAGTCACTTTAAAAGTTAAAAAAAAACAGAAACCAAACGACACTGAAAAACGGTCAGCCTCTTTTGCGAATTCGGGCAACTTTTACAATAATTCTGTGTCCAATGTAGGGCCGTGAAAACGTAGCTTAATTGAGATTATGGGTATTACATTTAGAGGACGAGGTCATAAATAGCAGTGCCTTTCGCTTCGTGACCCAGGACGTACTCGAGTCGCACTTAAGAGCACTCGTAAATCTGACCTCCTTGGCAAGGCCTCGAGTTTATTATATCTGCTAGACATCTCAATTTATGTAGGTCATATTCTTCAACGGAAGCTGTTATTGACATCCGTTTTTTATACAACCTTGTTTTATATAAATTCACTTACATAAAAAAATATTTAGAGAATAATGTTATTTATTTATATTGATGTAAAAGTTTATTCGTAAGTTGTAATTTTGTAAACTGTTTAATATTTTGCATGTCGTGGCAGCCTGTAATTAAGGTATTACTATAGAATGTATCCCGTTAAAGTGTGACTAAATAGAAGTAAGTAATGTTTTGTTGGTTGTCCTTAATAAATAAATAAATAAATTTTAGAAAGTTTTATTCGTAATTATGCTCGTATAACTAAAAAAGGAGTTATTTTCTTCTTTTATTTTAAATCTTGTGACTGCAGAACACAGGTTTTTGTAGACTTGTCAAATTGTTGTACTACTAAGTACAAAAACTAACCTTTACGATTTTCTTGCCCGTTCTTTTACGATCAAGCTCCCGCCCGCAGTAAATGAGCGCGCTAGTTTTTAAGTATTGACCTTCATAAAAACCAAACTTGAATAAATGATTCATCGCATCGTAGTTCTTCCCCTCATCATTATCGTTGGTTTGGAACTAACCAAGTCTAACTATAATTTTAAGTTCTTTTACTTTAGGAGTTTCATATTACACTATGTCATCGTCCTATCATTAATCCCGGTTGTGCCCTAAACGTATGATTAGGATCAGTATGCTCATTAATCTAACCAGATTTGGCAAAAATGTAGTAATTATACGAGCGACTGCCGTCTGACTTCCGCAATCAATAGGGAAACATCGTCCTATGATTAAACCAAACAATGTTATGCTACGAAATGATTACCTATGTATAATTAATTTTATTTTTTCACTGAGTGAAGGCACGTACAAGATTTCCGCCTATTGAAAGTCGTGAATTTCACATAGACTTAAAATTCAGATATAGGAAAAACTGTCCGTAAGTGTAAAGTTTTTAGTCAAATGTCGTAAAATTTCTACTAAAATCTTCCCACTCGCGATAAAATTTTATCGATAGTCTATTTTATCTGAAATAGAGTTTTAAAAAACGTGAATGGCCACTATTCAGAAGCAATGCAAGGTGGCTCAATGTTTTCCATATCGAACTCCAGCTATACCTTAAAAAAGCTGTTTTATTGAAAAGCCTAAGCCCCAGGTAATTAATTACATTAAAAAACGTATTGCCTCTAAGCATTCTCTAATTAAAAAGTGTGGAATTGTAAAATGTTATTTTCGCTTACTTATTTTTTCGTAATAAATCTACTTAAGTCAGAATAATAAGTGAACTGAAACTTTTTTTTCTTCTTATATATCTATTATAGGGATATGTCTATTTGTGGAAAATTAGATATGAAGATTTTTATGCCTTTTAGTCAAAGAATTAAAACTATTCGAACGAATTAAGATACCACTCCATTTCGCCGGGTATTAGCGAGAAGTATAAATGAGATAGGCGACCTAATGTTTCTTTCATATTCTTTGTCTTTGTGAAAAACAAGCGAAGACAGTTATTTACAGGCGGCGACGGCTTTAACTTTAATAATCTCTTAACTAATCAAGTTCAATCTATTTACGTTTCTTGAGCGAGAAACATCTTAGCCGGCTGTGGGATAGATTCCTAATAAAATGAAAGCTCGCACTGCTGTCGATGCTAATAAGTGTGAACCACAATACTTTACATACTGTTTCGCACTTTTTGGAGAGGCCCATTATGTAATGCCCCATGTTTCCACAATTCATGGGTAGAAAGTATTTTTATAAAATTAATGTGTCCGATTAACTCGTTTTTTTGTCTTAAGGTCAGAAATTTTTATTTAATGTCCTAGTACTCATTTTGGGGCCCTATAGCACTGGGTAAGATGTCCAAGATATGTATTTTTTTTCTATTAGTTGTCGCATATCAAACCAAAACGTACCGTATCCAGAAACTCAGCCACTTCAGGGAAGCAGAATGATCGAGCGAGTGTGCCGGCCTCTATTAACGTTGCCCGCGCCTCGGGTCTGTTATTTTGTTGCAGGTGACACCGAGCCAACAAAAATGTTGCATTTAACAACCAAGCTCGCTGGTCCGCTGCCCGCGACTCTAAAAATATAAATATTAACACAGAAAACCGCACTCCTGCAAAAGTAGGTCACATAATCTGGTGCTTTAAATTTATATAGTCAACTTATTTGCGGTAGTGTTCAAAATAGCCCTACGTTTTTAACAGACTCCACAAAAAATCAAGCACTTTTTAATTTAACAAGTTGATTTATTTTTGCGTTTAAAGTTGCTATTTCAAACGGAATTTACTATTCAAATAAATCTGCGCAAATTTAGTCCTGTGGCTCGGCAGTTAAAAACTGCATTGTATATTATGGTCGCTGCTACTCATTTCCACTTTTTTGATATCGCTCTTAGTTATTTTGTAGTTAGTATGTTTAATTGCATTGTTTATGTTAAATGCCGTAAGTATAATGTTATTTATCATAAAAAATGCTTTTGAGTAATTGACTTTTGTTTCATTTGGAAATTAGGGAATAGACTAGGTATGTACTCATAATAACCACTTGGTTATTGATTACTTGATTGTTGACCTTATTTTCAACCACTTTTCATCGACTTCCTCATTCCCCCCGAGAATGGTTGGCGGTAAGACTTTTCCACGTCCAACTGGCTACCGTCTATTATATTACATAATTCTGCTGCCAATTTCACCATAACTTATTTCTGTGTGTATGGTAAGGAATAAGTACCTATTTCGATAGGGCTATAACATTACACTACAGTAAAAGTATAGCTGAAACATAAGCGTATTTCAACACAAATAGAATATATTGTGTTTATTCTAAACCGCTACAAGTCAGTTTTCAAGATAGACACTGAGCATATCTACTAGAATGACATACAAGTCCACATATATTTTTATGTGTAGTTATTTGTTTAAGTACACGACTTAAAAAAATAACACAACAAGTACAGTACAAGCTGTCTTTAGTTTGGGGCTAGAAGTCGTTGCATAAATATAACGCATTTTAAAACATGTACATTTTGTTGTACTGAGTAATAGTTCTATATAATAAACAGTAAAACTATTTACCAGTTTGACACTTCAAAGCATAGAACCGAGCCCTTTGAGCATGCTTTGTCTCGGCGTGGAGACGCGCCAGCTCATGGAGTATGTAGCATCTTTCTGTTGGCCGCACACTCATTGTTAACGAACGTTCAAGTGAGTGTATACGACTTCTGGAAATATAATGTACCAGTGGTTCTAAGAATATGATAAAATAAAATATACTTTATTGTCTTTAAGATGAAACAGATCATTTAGATTTGTAAAATTTTAACAAACTATGAAAATACTATGAATAATATGAAAATACTTTAAATAAATTAACAACAAAGCAAGAGAGATATGGGCGGTATCATAATCAAGAAAATTTATATAAACAAAAGAAAAATTGATTCTTTTGTCAGAAATTGTTAGTTAATCTTTCTATTGAGGTTGTTTCTGAAGATTTGTCTGTACGTTGGTGACTCTAAAGGGGGGATTTGTCAGTCAGCCTGCCGCTATTCTAAAGGGAAGGGGATTTTCCGTCAGTCAGTCTATCGGTGACTCTTACAAAGCTTCCAAAAGGCAACGAGATTGAGAAGCCTCAATAAACTTATCTCGGCTTTATTCAAATTATATCTTAAATTCTAACACAATTCAATAAATATATAGAATTACCGCCCAGCTGTTCGAATCTCACGAACCATGCTACAACTATTTAAAAAGGATTTACATGGGTGTACAGGGATCCTAACAAGACCTAAGAAGCCCAAACCAACCTCACCTGCAAGTAGTGCACCTGCCGATCAACGGACGAGGCTCTGGCGAACATAACAGTGCTTGGCAAGCGGCAAGACTCGCCACCTATTATATGGGACTAACTGTATAATTGGCGAAATGTGGGCGTAAAATATGCCTCTGCCTACCCCTTCGAGGAAACAGGCGTGAATGTATATATGTTTACAAAATTGTAGCAAAGTTCACTCTTAGTATAGAGATCTATATGTGAAACGAGTCAAATGGTGACACAAGATCCCATATCCCTAGTCGCCTTCTACAACACCCTCGGGCAAAACATAGGTTGATTTACTTCTTTGTAGATGCTGCAATCACACGGCACGCGTATATAGGAAAATACACAGAAAAAATATATATAAATAGTTATATCCTATACTCAGGTTATGATTTGACAAATTTATTTCTCTTATTATAAAAGGGCATTGATTTTTAATTTTAATACAGTCGAAAAGTCTATACCGAAAGGAAGTTACTCAATTAGTAACACAGTACATAACGTTTGTGACTTGATCGGAAAACCTAGATTTTAATGTTACGATTAAATAAATACTACAAATGTCATTACTTAGCATCTCTAGGAGGAGCCGTTGGCCGAACTCGGAGCACCGAGTCATGGCTAGGTTCTCTAGACACATACATTCCGAGCAGTATGAAGGCCCGCTTCTCGCGATCTGACTCGCACATCGTAGTTTTAATACATTTCTAAAACATGAAAATCAGAATACAATTATTTATTAATTTAAACTATAAAGCAAAAATTTTCAATAAAACAAAAGGCAAACCTAAGCGTTATCTACCAGTCAAACTTCTGGTTACCAGAAAAGTATGAGACAGTACGAACAAGAAACAAATAAACTTACTTAAAGAGTTAGATACTATTATTATGAGTATACATATTTATTTTCTTACAACATTGGAAAAAAATAGATTAGTAAGAAAGAAGGCGTAAATTAAAAAAGAAGAAGATTAATAAATTATCTTTCGGACTTTCCCTCAATTACAGTAACGCAGAAATTATGGCCTATAGTTTTCAAACTAGGGAAGGAAGTGGAGCAATTAACACTTTTAAAATATCATGGTTTTAGCCATGCTATAACTAACAATAGCGACGAAAACGAAATAATGTTTTGGAAATGAAGAAAATTAAGTTATTTTTATGCTTGTTATAGGCAATTCTATTTAGAAAGAACGTGACTTGAAAATATTTTGAGAAGTTACCTGATCCAAAAAAGCAAGAGCAACGATATCATACAACTGCTGCAGAAATTTCTCCTTAGCAGGTAGAAGCTTCAAAGTGTTCCTAGTAATCTGTTCCATTGCAAATTCGGCATTCTCCAAGCATTTAGCTGTGTCCCGAGCTTCGTAAGCCGCTTGAGCTGCTTTTACCAGCCTCTTCGCGTCTACAGTATGCTGTTTTTGTGCTCGAGTTAGCTGTTCTTTTCTGGCTCGTGAAAGGCGAGCACGTGCAGCTGCTTCTGAGGCTCGAGCTGCGTATAGAGGACGTCTCTCACGTAGAACTGCCTGCAACCATTAACTGGTTAACCTGTGGTTCTCATAGCTACATTGGTTCCAACATAGCTAAATATTAGTTGCTTTAAAAAGTTTTATAATGATTGTGTATAAAAAACCAGTTCGAGCCATGAATTTCGATTTGTGAATTCAGTACTTTCAGAAAAAAAAAAGATTTTTATTATCACATGTGAATGCGCATTTAAAGGAATTTAAAAATCACATGAAGAATATATATGTTAGAAGTAACAACATTATTGTACAACATTGTACAACTCAAAGAGAAGTCTTTGAGTTGTACAAGTCATAGCTGTTTCCATACATTGGAATTCAGCCTATATTAACAAGGGAGGGTAAGAATATTAAATACTTTTTTATTTGCTATGTGCAAAAAATACATACTTAATATACATAGAAAATACCCAGACCACAACAAATAATCATATTCATGCACATTAAGATTTGTCCTGTGTAGGAATCGAACCCACGACCTTAGAAGCGAAGTATACTATACGTATACTAACCTCGGCGGCATATCGGTCGTCAAATAGTGGCAATGAGCAACTTAATATTTATGTTGAACACTGACCTCCGCCAATCTGACCTGAGATCTGATTATGATCTGAACCTTAATTTGTGAAAGGAGTCCTGTGTCGATTTGCGGGCCGGTTAAAAGTGTTTATCAACAAGACTGCTCCAAATCCAACTACTAATTAAAACTACTTCACAACAGAATGGCTATATAGGAATTCTACCAAGACCTGAGGAGCCCAAGCCAACCTCACCTGCAACCTGACGATCAATGGACGAAGCTCGGCGAACATAACAGTGCCCGGTAAGCGGCAATAGGCTCGCCACATATTACGTGGGACCAACTATACAATTAGTTACAAAAGAAAAAAAACAATTTTTTTTTAAACTTATCCTATTTTTTAATAAATATATTAATAAATTGTATATCTCACAGCCCTAGGCTATAATGCTGCATCGTAGAAAAATAAATCATGCTTGCTAGTATATAAAGTGTACAGTCACCAACTTGCGCTGAGCTCCGATGATGGATAGATGGCATAGGGAAAAGGACCAAGCAAAATTCTGAGCCGTTACGTTACGCCTGATGCGCCACGGAGTAGTACTAATAAATGAAATTACTACCTGCCTATTTTCCACGTCGTTTAATGCCTTATTGGCTAACTCTTGCAGTAGAGCGGAGCCCTTCTTGTTAGCAGACGACAGGCGTTCATCCTTGCTTAACGATGTTAAGAAATATTTGTCATGCGCCATTCTCTCTAGATATTTTGAAGCCATGAGACGGGAGATTTGTTCGGCTTTTTGCCTTTCTGTTCGAGATATTTCTTGTACCTAGTGGAATATAACGTTTGTTATCGGAATTCTTTGAGAAAAAGTGTAAATAATATTTGTACAAGACGTATATTTTATTTTATTTTATTTAATTTGGGAGGCTTACAGCTAGCACTGCTATATAATTTTAAAACATATATTCTTAAAGCCAATAAAAAGCCTCCACATAAAGTAATATGATGAATTTAATGTAACACAAAAATAGTCATGTGATTATATTATGTGTGCATTATGATTATAATGCACAATGCACATATTATTTGTAGATGTCGCAAAACGTAAACACGGCGTGCTAATCAATATAAACTTTATTCTATTGTTAAATATTAAAGTAATCCGACATAAAATATTACGCCAGACGAATACAGCAAAGGTATATATGAATATCTCACTAATGCTACATAAGGAAGTTGAGTGCACGACTCTTCAGCAGAATATTTGTTCTTTTTGGCAAACTACAACCTTTTTGGTAACTTTGGTTAAACTAGTTTGTAGTTATTAGTTTGTAGTTTGTATAAGTATTCGCAAACCACTTGTTTTTTGTGCAGCATAATGCTGAGTTAAGTTGCATTTACTTATCATATCCTAGCATTATCCCAGTTGCTCTAGACTTAAGCTTAGGGCCCAGGGTCTGCTCAATGGTTTTACCCAGATTTGGCTGAAATTCAGCTATGACATGGAGCGACTGCCGTCTGACCTCCGAAACCCAGAGGGAAATATCATTCTATGGTTAAGCCAGCTGTCAGGATGTTAGAAGGCACTGACTTCCTAATAACGGCTGCCATAGACGTTCACAACAGCCGCGACCAACGGCTTAACGTGCTTTCCGAGACACAGAGCAAGCGATTATTACGCACATAACTTCGAAAAGTCATCGGTGCACCACCAGGGTTTAAGCCCGGTACCCTCTGCATTTGAAAGCAACGAGTCTCACCACTGTGCTCTCGCCACTCTCCATAATATTCATTTGTTACTTCTAAAAACCGGCCAAGTGCGTGTCGGGCCACGCGCAATATAGGGTTCCGTAGTCACCCTTTTCTAATGAATGAAATTTTAATACATTTAATACAAAAATTTATTTGATTGTCGTCCATTACTCGAAAACCAGTAAAGCCTACTTAGCCGTGATAGTTTTCCTTTTAACTTCATTATATATACTACTATTGTGAATTTTTTCAGCCACTCTGAAAGTACCGTTTACCTGGTGGGGGGGGGCGGATACTTAACTCTATCAATTTTTTTCACTTTAAAGCTTAATATTTCGAAAACGGATCCCTAAATCGAAAAATGGTTTTAAAAAACTCGTATTACTTTTGAAAGACCTTTCTAACGATACCCAACATGATAAGATAGACTCGAGAAAAAAAAAACATTCCTACTTTACGTGTAGGGGAGGTACGTTAAAAAACAATATTTTTAAAAATTTTATTCTACAGGTTTGTCGACGTGATTAATATGTATACCCACACCAATTTTCAGCTGTCTTATGTTAATAGTCTCTGCGCTAACCCGCGGACGGACGGACGGACGGACGGACGGACGGACGGACGGACGGACGGACGGACATGGCGAAACTATAAGGGTTCCTTGTTTACTACGGAACCCTAAAAAGATAGTAGTTTTAGTAAAGTTGTACTATTACTACTACTAAAAAGAAACGTTTATTTTCAGTTTGTCCATTTTATGTATTTATATGATTTAGTATCTACATGTTAATGGAAGAATAAACTTTTTAATTACTGAGCTTTAGTTTTAGTGGCACATAAAACCTAAAGAATCATGTATATCTATAGTACGAAATTGATTGCCCATTGAAAAAAAGGTAGAATAACAAGAACTAGGTTTTATGACACTTCATAAAGTCATAAACATCAGTCACGTCCATCGGCCGAAACCAGGCTTCAGCTATTTTTAACGAAATATAAACAGAAATTTTAGAACTCACTCACGTCCAAGGTTAGGGAAGTAACGAATGAAGGTGCTTAATGGAGGGGCATGATCTGTATACGTGACGTTCATACAAAAAATCCAACTCAACTAGGTAAATTTTTAGATGCATATTGCAAATACTTATGGTAAAAAATGCTGGGACTTATACCACGGGTTGTTTCAGTTTAAGTGCCAGCTGTTTAATGCGTAAACTTCAAACTACATAATATTTTTTTTCACAAACTATTATATAGTACTTCACAAAAGTCAAAATTTGATATTCAAAATAATGTAAAGATGACACTGAAATTACGAAGTTTAAATTCACTTAAATTTAACAAAACTATTAAAAAACAGAAATATTTAAGTGTAAGTGAATCTAAGTTTTAACAACTGCTCTATAAAATGAATTGGCAAGAAACTCACTGGCTATGCTCTTTTAAATTATCAATTGGTTATGTACTACAATTACAGTTTTTATTTGTATGTGACGTTATACAATGCAATTGGATAAAACACTAACAATATTTATAAAATCGTGATTAAAGATATACTCACAGAATAATCTATAAATCTTATGTGCATATATCATAATAATGAATTAGTAGTAAAATATACTACTTGTTTATTTTTAATTTGTTCAAACTCTTATTAAAAGCACTGCTGAATGTTCTTTGTTCTGAAGAGTACCATATTCTCATATTCTCTCGCCAATTAGTATTAGTGCTTTAGGCGGTACTGTGTTCGGCTGTTTGTAGGGTAACGTAGCTAGCAAAATCACTGAGCATAATGAATAATAACAGCAGATAATACGGATAGTGCTATGCTACATGCAGTGCCAATTTGGGAGCGGTATTGTCCTTAAATGACACTGTTAAATATGGAAAAGTATGGCACTATTATTTGGTTAAAGTCTCACTTATTTTATTTCATAATATTCAGTATCTGGTGTCGTGTTAAATATAAATTATTAACGATATTTACTGCGATACCATTCATAAATAACTACCTCAGTAATTAGAAGTAACGTTTTTGTAAAATAAATAAAGTTTTCATGAGCGCTTCTATCGGATTGTTTCTTTTTATAAAACTATGAAAACTGATTAAAGTTACACCTATACTACTTATAGTAGAGTGAATTTACTTTATATAATTAAACTACCGGAAAGTTACTGTGGGCACTTTATTTCCAACAATCGGCACTGATTTCAAAATATCACAAATTTTTGAAAATTGAACAAAACTGCAGACATGACGCTTCACTTTCCCGCCAAGGAGTTCATGAACATAATTTCATGATAAATCCTTATACAAAGGAAAGATTTCGCAGACCTTTTGATTGATGTGAGTGTTTTGTTTTATATTTATATTTTCTATTGCACCTATGAATAAATAAAATAAAGAAATAAATATTCTCTTACAATCACACCAATTATTTAGTTCCAAGATAAGTATCATTAAGAACTTGTGTTATTGATACTAAAGAACGGATAAACATACTTAAATAATTTTTATTTTTGTAAATATATACTTAATATACATAGGAAACACCCAGACCAGGACAAATATTCATATTCATGCACACCAAGATTTGACCTGTGTGGGAATCGAACCCACGAGTGGAGTGAAGTGCATGTATAACTGACCTCCACGCCATATCGGTCGCCGGTGAATACGTTATTACTCGTAGTGGATCTTCTGTAAGTCGTTTCTTGGTCGTTAAATTGAACAAATCAATATAATGAGTTACCTAATAAAGATACGGTAATCAGCTAGTATTTAAGGTTAAAAGTTAATTTTTCATCCCATAAAGACTATCTAAATATATCTGTTTTTTTTCTTAACGCATGGACTAAACCTATCGAGATTACAAAAAGCTATAGAAAGTGTTGAGGGCTAAGATTTAATCATCAATTTAACAATCGGGCAACGACATATACCTACACATTTCAATATCATAAATCAATAACAACCAAAGCTGCGATTCGAACTGCAAAATTTATGAATCGATATGATTAAACTTTTTTGAAGCCAGCAGATGCAGGGAAAAGCAAAGCTCTGGGGATATATGACTCAATTACATTAAGTCGTTATGTGCATTCGGTAGCTAGTACGCTGGCACGCCCGGAACATTGTTTACACGGTCTGAGGAAACATTAGGAACATTTGCCATTTTTACGATTTCGAAGTTAAGTGAAACTCGTTTGCAAACATTGGGGTATGCTTACTGCGCGCTTTTATAGACAATGATGACTGCGTACTTGAAATTAATAGTAGAATCGTCAATAGCTCAATATGATTCATAGATTAAAACTACTTCAAAATAATATAAATAATAAATATAAATATTAGGTCGGGGAAAAAGTCTTTTCGCATAACGTAGGTATAAACTTATTATAAATTTTTTTTGACTGTACTATTTGTGTCTGGCTGGTTTTGGTAACATTAAAAAGGTTCCATTATAAAGAAAAGAAAAAAATAAAAAAAAGTTGTTTCCCGCTATTTTTCATTTGTTTTTCTCTCCGTAAAAATTAGTGAATCTAATGAAGAAATTCGATACATTTTAAAATTTTATTATAAAAAAGGCAAAAATGCAACTCAAAGCAGTGAAAAAAATTTGTGATGTTTATGGACCTGATGCAGTGTCAGTAAGAGTAGCACAAATTTGGTTCAAACGTTTTCAGTCCGGAAATTTTGATGTTAAAGATGCACCTCGCTCTGGTCGCCCTGTTACGAATAAAATGGACGCCATTTTTGAAAGAGTGGAGCAAGATCGGCATATTAGTAGTTACGATGTAGCTGAAGAACTGGGAATTGACCACAAAACAGTTTTGACCCATTTGAAGAAAGCTGGTTATACAAAAAAGCTCGATATTTGGGTGCCACACGAGCTCACTCAAAGAAACTTAATGAACCGTGTACTCATTTGCGATTCATTATTGAGACGTAATGAAACCGAGCCGTTTTTGAAGAGATTGATAACTGGCGATGAAAAGTGGATCACGTACGACAAGAACGTGCGAAAAAGGTCGTGGTCGAAAGTTGGCCAGGCTTCACAGACTGTGGCCAAACCTGGCCTAACACGAAATAAGGTGATGCTGTGTGTATGGTGGGATTGGAAGGGCATTGTTTATTATGAGCTTTTACCGCCCGGCAAAACCATCGATTCTCATCTTTACTGCCAGCAACTGATGAGATTAAAGGAAGCAGTCGAGAGAAAACGGCCGGAATTGATCAACAGGAAGGGTGTGGTCTTTCATTACGATAACGCTAGACCACACACATCTTTAGCCACTCAGCAAAAATTAAGAGAGTTCGACTGGGAGGTCCTAGTGCATCCACCATATAGCCCTGACCTTGCGCCTTCAGATTTTCACCTGTTTCGGTCTCTGCAGAATTCTATAGGTTCTGTAAGGTTGACCTCAAGAGAGGACTGCCAAAACTATTTGTCCCGTTTTTTTGATCAGAAGTCCCAAAGTTTCTACAGTAACGGGATAATGTCTCTGCCCACAAAATGGCAGAAAGTTATTCAACAAAACGGTACATATATATTGTAAATAAATGTAAATAAACTTTGAAAAAAATGTCTTGACTTTTCATACAAAAATACAAAAAAGACTTTTTCCCTATTATATTCTGACAATTACACCAATTATTTAGTTCCAAGATAAGTATCATTAAGAACTTGTGTTATGGATACAAAATAACGAATAGACATACATAAATACTTTTTTTTGCAAATACTTACTTAATATCCATAGGAAAACACTCAGACCAGAACAAATATTCATGTTCACGCACACAAATAATTTGTCCTGCGTGGGAGTCGAACCCACGACCTTAGGAGCGGATAGCGGATGTTCTCGCAACCACGTCATATCGGTCGTCAAATATGATAAATGTGATTATTTAAGTAAACTTTACAACCAATCTAAATGTTATTGCTTCTAGAAACGTAAGTTGTCCTTTTTTTTGTGAACATTAAAGTTTATATTCATAAATTCACTACATATATATAAATAAAATAAAACTCAAGCAATCATTAGTATCATCGAAAAATCTCCAAAATACAACTTAATTACTACATTCAATTTAAAATCTTTAACTAATTTCTTGGAATTATTTATCAAAATATTTAGAGATGTCAAAGTGGGGTGAGGTGCAGTAGTTATACGGCCTCATTTGTTATTACTGCTGACTGTGAATTAAGTTTTTAATTAAGAACAGAGTCTATACAGACAGTATTTGTTGTGGAAGAGATTCTAAAAATTTCAAATTGTATTCAGGCATGATAAAAGTGTATTTTGATAATTCACTTCTTGGGAACATTTGTTCATTGAGTATTAGCGTTAAAATTTATTTTGCTGACTGCACCAGAGACAGGAGGCTTAACATTAAGTAAGTTAGCTGACATTTTGGCATATTTATGTACAGCGTTTTTAACTGGAAGGCAGGGGTTTAAAGTTTAGTGTTTATATTGTCCATGTGAGTTACTGTTTATGTTGTCACCGATATTTGAATACCAAATGCTCCGTTTCACACGTGCAGCAATTCATATTTTATTATTCTTTTTTCTGAATCTTTAATATTTATTTTTGCGGTAAGTGGAACAATAAACAAAATAACAGTGATTACTAACTCATTACTTTTCAGCTTATTGGTTCGTTTTAGAGTACACGGAAATAAGCGCGGAGCAACGAGAGCTTCAATATTTAATTAAATGGGTTTGATTGATCTTAGAAGATTAATCTTACTTACAGACAAGAAAATGTTGTTGGAAATTCAATGTTGTTAAAAAAATATATCGAATTTCCATTTTGTGTGGAAATATTTGACGTATCTAAATGATCACGTTGATCTTAAAGACAATAAAGTATATATATATATTTTTAATATTATTTTAATGAATGTTTTAGTGATTAATTTTATTATGTTTTTGATGCACTCTTACAAAAACTTTGTGCGATTTTATTGCCATGCATGTTATAGACTTTGGTGCCCTAGAAAAACAAAACATAAAGCATGAAGAAACCTCCTGAGTTCGCTGTGGCTGCATTCTACTCTTTCGAACTTTAACCTCGGGAGTATTTGAGTTCAAAAAAACTCCTTTCAATTCCTCTTGAAGCGATGCCACGTGTGATAACGTTTTCCCAGCATTCGCTCCGGTACAATCTCGAACCTTTAAAAATATAATTTTCATTTAAGCATGATAAAATGAAACCGCATTGCTCGCTATAAACGAAGTCTAAAGTGCTAACGGGAAATCTTTTAATTAGATTTGGTTTTCGCATAATTTAAAGTTGGC
This sequence comes from Musotima nitidalis, assembly GCA_949126915.1. Classification (NCBI taxonomy): domain Eukaryota; kingdom Metazoa; phylum Arthropoda; class Insecta; order Lepidoptera; family Crambidae; genus Musotima; species Musotima nitidalis. Next base: position 9,573,452 of record OX421422.1, read on the forward strand.
TCCGCAAATTTAACAGATGGTTACGCTAGCGTCTGAAAGTTGATCTCGAATCCGGGTTTAACTTAATATTCAATAGGTACATAATTGGATTCGGGCCCAATGAGGGAAAATTGCTTAATCTCTGCTTATAAGTTGGCGCGTAGGCGTGTCTCCGACAGACAACAGGGTTTCAAAAGGCTCATCGGAAAGGATGATAATATTAGTTTTGTCTAGTGAGTAAACTGTGGCAAGTATGCAGAAATATTACTAGAAATTTTCCTTTTCCATAATACCATTTTAGACCTTCTAGTATATTTGATTAGTTGTTTATCGATTTCCAATAACGACATTTTATGCAATTTTTTAATTAAGTCCTCACAAATTCTCGCATTAAAATAAAATATAAAAAATAAGTAATTAGATTAGTAAGTCCGCGATTTTCCTATAACTGACCGTTTCTTCAGCAATTCGGGCGCACTCAGCGAATTTGGGTGGAACTTTCCTGATCTCTTGACCACGATGAGCCAGCACAAGAGCGCGCTCGAAAGAACATTTTTCATATTCGGTCTGAGCTCGTATCTGAAGCGCTGTTGGGTTATCAGGAGCTAACTCTAAATGCAACATAACATTGGTTAAAAACATTAAAGACATGTAGAATTCATATAAGTTTGATTCAAAAACTATCTGAGGGTCACAAATGATTCTCTCATAGAACAGCGCAAGTATTAGAGACTACACACGCAGGGTATATGAAACAATCTCATTATGTTTTAAAACTACTGACTTTTAACGCTATTTGTATCATAGCCTTAACTTGATTTTATGGTTTGTATCTGTAAATTAAGAATAGTTTTAAGATATATAAGTGTATAGGAATTCTACCAAGACCTAAGGAGCCCAAGCCAACCTCACCTGCAAGTGTGGTGCCCCTGCCGATCAACAGACGAGGCTCTGGCGAATATAACAGTGACCGATAAGCGGCAATAGGCTCACCACCTATTACGTGGGACCAACTATATGATTGGCGAAAAATGGGCGTATAATATGCCTCTGCCTACCCCTTCGGGGAAACAGGCGTGAATGTATGTATATTGATTGTCTGTTTAATAACATCTGTATCTGTTTTGTAGAAAATTTTTGTGTGAAGAAATTTTACCTTCTTTACAAACTTTAGAATATATTCAGAATTATTTAATGTATAAACAGTCATCAGACGGTTACCCAACTTAAACACATTTCTCTAAAATATGTCCGATGTGACCGAATCAGACAATGCACTCGAGGCACTGGAACTTAATTAACGGCATTAGCAGCTTCAGCTCCGGAAATAGCGAGTGGCTTCAACCGACCAAAAAGCGCACAATGCAATTCTGCATAGTCATATTATTTTATTTAAGAATAGCGTAATTATGAAAGGCTTATAGCTCTGTAGACTAAGTGGTCGGAAACGATCACTTATGTCAAGAATAGTATTGTAAAGTCAGTCCTTGGATGAGTGAATGTTTGTGTGGCTACCGGCTTTAAGACTCAAATAATCGTATTTTTTTATTGAGGCGTTCTTTGGGGGAGGTTAGTAGATCTCTATGAGATTTGCTGAACTAGTAAGGAACTAAACTTCACTACAATATTACCAGCTGCCTTAGCGGCGTCGGCAAGCGCCCCGGCGTAATGTGTTGCTTTTGCGCGAGCTTGGCTGCGGCCCACCAACGAACGCACGTCACAATTCTGTAGTATAATAATTAACCCTTGAAGGCATTTTTAATTAAAGGCGGGTTTCAATTAAACCTTGAGTCTTCTGGTCGATTCACGTCGCCATATAACAGTCAAAGAGTTTTTAACTGAAATATTTAATAATCGGTCCTAAAGCTTTTCAGTACTTACAATTAACTACATCAATAATTGTTCTCTGCAATCAGCTTTGACTTATTTCTGTCAATTACAATTATTAGTACCTACAAGTATCACGTATTATACAGTAGTCTTTTGACATAAATTTCTACTTAACGCGGTAGGTTTTAAATTTTAATAGAAATAATAATAATGCCGATCGAGCGCTTTTGTGCTTTGGAATACGCGATAAGCCATCCAAATTTATCAGGCGTTTTATGGACTGGCTTGATGACTCAAACGGCATGCCTCGTTATCACTCTGGGTCTACGTGATAGAGTGACCTGAATCTCTTTAACCTGGTTAGAGAAGGTCCGTGTGCGTGCATAATGATAATGATGACTCATCGTCATTTCACGAACCAAATAATGAAGTATCCAAAGCTTAAGGTGAGCATGAAGTAATATGATTCTTTATTGAACTAAAGTTACACGGAAGAACAAAGAAAATACAAACAAGAAAATATACACTTCATAATACAATTTAATTAAAAATGTAAGTAGCAGTCACCAATTGAAAGTATCCATTAAATTACAAGTGGAAACGGACAAGTTTGGCACAAAGCCGTGTAGTTTACTCCACGCCGACGGAGATAACGAGGTGTATGCAAACATTATCAGCGTGTAGGCGGAGTCTAATTGCGAATTCGGAACTGGGAATCAAGACTCCTAACAACTACTTCAATTCTCAGTAAGGTCAATATATTACCAAGTATTTGGCTATTGATATGGAAACTCACTGAAGGTGCAATTCAGTTAAAGTACGCTATATAACTGTGGAAATTTAAATTATATATTCGACGACTGGTATGGCGCGGAGATCGGTCCATAGCTTTGAAGGACTCAAGACAAATATTTGTGTGCATAAACATCTGGGTATTTCCTTTTTATTAAAAGTAAATCCGTTTGTTCCTCGTTTGTTCTAGTAAAGCTGTGTATAAATAATAATACATATTTTATAAAATATTTATTATCTTATGTCTGTTGGTTTATCATTCAACAGTAGGCACTGAAATTAAAACTATTCTATATACTACACACACGTTTGTAAATAGCAAGCGCTTTGACCTTATTACATGACAGGGGTCGATTGACATGATAACAAAATTCTTAGTCATGTTCGAAATAATCAAGGATCTGAATCTGGAAAAAATAAAGTAAGTAACATTTAATTTTCGAAAATTATTTTGGTTTTACCCTTCTGTCCACATATGTTATACGACTATAATAACATACACCAACGTATTTACACAGTGCAAACCGAGAGAGGACGTTGCATGAAGTTTCGCACTGAACCGTCGAAGAAGTAGTAAGCTGTACCATATATCACAGCAGCTACTTCCATACAGAATACACGTGTTCAGATGGGCATCTGCTGATATGGTTTGAACTCCTACAAATACGACCATGACGATTAGTACATTTATATACACAAATAAAAAAAAACTTTTAGTTACCTATTTCTTATTATATTTTTGTCACTCACATGTGTCTCGAGTTGTATGTGTAAATTTGCAATTATAATGCTGTAAATTTTATAATACAATAAAACATTTTTTTTAAATTTACTAATGACATTCATTTTTTTTAATAATGCACGGAGTGTCGGAGTTACAATGAAGAGAAAATATGCGCATAAAATTAGTGTCATATCTACATAAATGAACTAAGATACAGCGGTCACTAATTTTACAAGTAAAAACTACGACTGTAAAAACCTAAATTGACAAAAAAATTTCATAGCAATGTTTTTTATTATGAAAGAATTGAATTGATTGCCAGACGACCTAAGTAAGGTCGCGGGATCAAGTATGATGCGGCCGCTTGCAATCGGTCACACACTATATGTTCTACACCCAGTGTTTGTATGTATATAATCGACAAACACTGATACTATCAAACGGATTTTAAATATCGGATTACCAAAGTGTTCTTAAGTTAAAATTTATCCTGCGTGATGTCCAATATCTATTCTAATTCTATTATGGATAAATTGTGTGACGTAGATAGAAAATGGTAATGGTAAATTAAAATCAGTCAAAGAATCATTCGAACATTATTAAGAGGCAAGCGCAAAAACTAATTCACATTGAGAAGTGGACATAAAAACGATTCCTAATAACGACTGCCATAGATGTTCATGACAGCCGGGACCAAAGGCTTGACATGCTTTCCGAGGCACAGAGCAAGCGATAATTACGCACAAAACTTCATTCATCTTCATTACGCACAATCATAGGTGCACCAGGATTTGACAAATACATGGTGTATTTGTCAAATCCTACAAAATCAAATACAATGAATAAATATACTTTTTTCTCTTGGCCAGTATGCTAACAGTTTTCTTAGGAAGAAAAATAAGTATAATCGAAGAGAGCAAGTTAAATATTTTCATTGGTTTCTACCTATACTTAACTCCATAAGGTTTTGCTTGGGAGGAACATTTTCCTATTGCCTGAATATTCAGGCACAATGACAAATCTTTTCTTAAAACATACCTTCTGTATGTATCTATATACTCACATTCCAGCGAAGCGCCTCGTTGTAAGACAGTATCGCTTTCTCGAAGAGCTCGAGGCGCTGCAAGTAATTTCTGTCGACAATAATACTGTGTTGGCTTCGCAGACATGTTTTAAGGATTCTTTAGAAAAAAATACGACATGTGGAAATAAAAGTGTTTTCCTTGACTAGTATAGCGTTTCCTAGCTATTGAGTTAGTATTCCCATTGTTAGTATTGTGAAAAGCGATGGATAAATATGAATTGATAGACAGATATATAGAGCAACTTCAAGTGTCAACTTCAGATAGGGAACCAAAGGGTAAAAAGGGACCTTATTACTAAGACTCTGCTGTCCGTCCGTCTGTCACCAGGCTGTATCTCATGAAACGTGATAGTCAGATAGTTGAAATTGTTACAGATTATATATTTCTGTTGCCGCTATAACAACAAAGACACAAAAAACACAAAAACAGAGTAAAATAAATCATCAGGCATCAGGTAGACAGAAATATTCACAGAATATTTAGTTATAAATATACATGAAAAATATGTACCTAATTAAATGAAAATTAAATTGAGCATTACTTTTAACAATTAATAAAATCCAGTACCATTGTTATACATTATGGTACGAAACCCATCGTGCGCGAGTCCGACTCGCACTCGGTCAGTTTTTTATTTTTGGCAGATTTCAATAAGTTATTAACCTATTTGTTAATGTTAGTATTACTGTAAGATAACAAAACTAATGATAATTATGATACTAAAGAAGACACACTGAATAGAAAATATATTGATTTTTGTATCATTCAATTGAATCATTTCGGTCCGTTAGTTCAAAGCATGACTGTTTTTACTTAGTTAACAATGTCTGTTATCTGAAATGTATATTGCTATATATAAGCTTTTTAAAACATAAAATATATTGATTTTATATTTAGGTAAGTTTTGGTAGTACTTATTTTTAACATACTGTGCTCACGCTGTCTGGTCGGAATGAGCCTCGCGTAATATCTTATTTTGAAACTAAGCTACATCCCCCAGTACGTTGCCAACTTTAAAGATTATGTTTCAAAGTCTAGAAAACACTAACACTATGTTCGTGAGTACAAGACAAGTAGTTGTAACATGGCAACGAACTTTTGCAATCTGTGGACATAATAAGCCCGCGATATAATAAGCTTTTCGCCTAATTTTCGGTTACAATTTGGATCGAGTTTGTATGAACTTGCGTTCGTGTTGTTGAAAATGTTTGTTTAAGTTAAACCCACACTAAAACGCTGCGTTCTGAAAGGATTAGCGTTTTTTTTAATTACATTTAAAAGTAATTTAGCTATTCGTTCTGTTTGTGATTATAGTTGTTAGTTACAATTTTAATACTGGATAGTCCCCAGATATAGATATAGAATAGTAAAAGCAAGTATCACGTTTTTTTTTAAATCAAACGTGCTGACTTTTGAACACCTAATGTAAAGTCACTGCCGATATTTAGTGTCAGGAAATCCTAACTGATTCATCGAAACTGTTGCCGCTTATGATAAATATTTCATAATATAAAAAACAACAGCAGACGCGAATCACATGCCTTTACGTCATCTATGGTATTTAAATATAATATGTGGGGTAGTCATTAAAATTTTATCTTGAGAAATTTTAGTTAAATGGGTGGGTGTATTAATATATTTCTTGTCAAAAATTTTACGACCTATGTGCTTTTTATGTCGACTCATTCTCAACTACAAAGGTCGAAGGTTCAACTCCAAAAAATATTTGTGTTCATGAACTTTCGTTGGTCTGCGTGTTTACTATATCATTAAAGTTGGCTAATACCAATAGTACAAGCTTGGATTAGCTTTAAGATAGATAATATTTAAAACGTTTAAAATATTTTAAAAAATCTTTCTTACATTCAGTGTGTATCGAATCAAGAAGCTCTTAATTATGCAACCTTCTTCTACAGTTATCTTAATCTTTATAATAACGTTTCCCTCTGCTAACACAGTGAAAAGGTTCCTTTTCAAAAAGGTTATTTGTAAAAATCCAAAAAGTTACAGTACTTCTAACACTAGTTGGACAGATAATCCCACTCACCCCCTTTCTCTATAAACGGCAACGGCGTTGCATATAGCCTTCTCCTCAGGCACTAATTTCTTTCTCATGTTTCCGAGAAGGCCCTTTGAATTGCACGGTTTGTGACAATTGTTTGTTGTACGTCTGTTGCTATGTATCTCGGAAGCAATCTAGGTGACCTCGATCTTACATTTTGTGTTCGTCGAATGGTTGGTAGGTATAAAGGCGCTGAAAGACAATGTCTGTCTGCATTGTGAAATGCGAAATGAAAACCACGAATTTCGTAGAAGTTATCTTGAAAATTGAATGTTTAAGGTCGTTTATACAATAAAATAAATACAAAGTCTGATGTACTTTTAAGAAAGTAATGTAGATTTATTCCGAACAAATTTTTAAAAGACGTTATTTATAAACGTTTTTAATGCCAACCTTACCAAGGCAAATATATAACCATCCTAATCTTGGCGCGTCAGAGCAGGTATACCTACCGACGTTGAAGCCAAATGAATACTTATATTGCTTTAAAAATTTATTTGAAACACGGGTCTACAAGCAAGATTCTCTACAGTCGTCCACCACACAGACTAATCCAGCATTATTTTATCATTTAGTTGAGATGTAACTGAACATTTTCTATGTTATTCGCATTTTATATTAGACGGGTGTGTTACATGTGTCGCAGGTGAATCTGTCTTTCAATAGCTGAGTGGTTTTAAAGTATGAATAAATATTTTTTTCTAGCACAGAAACCATGACTTCGTTAATAATAATAATAATCATCATCATCAGCCTACATTCTTCCATTGTTGGACATAGGCCTCTCCAATGGCACGCCACTGAGCTCGGTTTTCAGCTCTTCTTCTCCAACTGCTGCCAGCTGTTTTGCGCCATCGCGCCTAGCTGGAGGGCGTGCCACACTACGCTTACCGAGCCGTGATCTCCAGTGTAGGACACGTCTACCCCAGCGGTTATCGGCCGTAGGGGCAGATATGACTGGCCAACTGCCACGTAGATTAATGCTATTATTAATTATATGCTATTGCAAAATAGTAGTAGCAAAATTTACCACGAGTCTACATCTTCATTGTCAATTCCAATATACAATTTTTGCAATCTGGCTGCTGGATAAATATATAGAAATATCCCAATGCATATCACTACCTATTAGTGAACCAAGAAACCTCATTCACACCGGTCTATTTGCTTTCGAGATCAGTTCTACTCACAGATAACTTAAAGCTTCATTTAGAGAAGTAAACTACATTGCTGAATTCTAAACTCGTATATTGTGTCTATTCATTTATTTTAACTTTATCTCAGAGATAAAATATTATAAACGATATTTATAATGCCGAATGCTTTATGTAAAAGTATGGTGCAGATATTGATATGTAGCGTCCTGATGTTTTAATGGGGCCTTTTACGTTGTAAATTGTACAATACTAATCGGGATCAGTTAATAACGTGTCTTATGAAATCTAATGGCACTCAGTTGATAACCCATGCCATTTACTGACCTCAATAAACTTAGATAGTAAAAGACTAAACTTTTGCCAAATAAAAACTGTGCGCCAGGTGGCGTTGTCGTGTTTTGGTTCCTTTTCAACAACCACTTAAGCCACAAGCACAGTTTAGGCAAGCCGAGGAATCTGTAACACTTGAAACTTGCACTGTCTGTAGCCAACGTTTCCATTTAATACTTGCTACTGTGTCCATGTTACTAGCAGTTGAAAGTGCCTATCAAAGTTCCTAGTACCTTGCCACAACAGCAAGAAGGTCTTACTCGTATTAGCTTTGAAAATTAAATCCGTTCATATAAGTTCCCTCATGAATAGCTGTTACACATATAACCAACCAAAACTTGGCGACGCTCAAAACCACAAGTATTAGACGTGGATATAACATGTTTCTAATTTATAAAGTTCTTGATAACTTGTTAAGTACACAAACTTTACAAGTACTTACAAACATTATTAGCATTTTGTAGACGACATTCTTGATGTTCCTTTCAACGACGACACTATTTATACAAAAAGATTTGAATCAAGATTACATTAGTGAATAATTGAATACATTTACATCAAACTAGGAATCAATGAGGTTTAAGATGACAGCCAAAACTACCCGATATTTGAAGGTCTGGCTTATCAGAAATAATAAAGAACGAATATGTCTGCTGGTTTTACTAGGTAAAATATAAACTATCTTTCTTAATACTATAAGTAGATATATTCAAGAGGAAGGTTTATATGTGTAATATATGCACAATGTAGTAGTGGAACACTGTCAATTTATGAGACTTCTAATGTGATATCGTAAGTCAACTCACTTTTTTGCGCTTATATTGCAAACGCTGGCTAAACCCTACGAAATTGATCAAAATGATATACCACAGTACAGTATTGTAAAACTTACAAATTCGACAAAAACGTTTGCGATGGTATAAGTCTATCTCTCAAGAATAACCCACAATAACCACTTTTTATCTTTTACTTTTTACTAGAAATCATGGCTTATTTACGAAGCCATTATAAGTATGTATCCATATCCAAATAAACATGTTAGTAAGTTAAGGCATTAAACATAGAATGCATTTAATTTTGTCTTGTACGCTAAATCGAAAAATTATCGTTGCGGCACGGTACGGGCGGCCTAGAGACATTCTGTAATAATGGAATATAGGTACTCATGCCACCCGTGCGAAGCTGGGGCGGGTCGCTAGTAATATAAAAAACTATTGTAAACGCAAAATTTCATATATTTTTTTTATTAAATAAATTGAATCGCACGGACTGAAAACTTTATTAAAGAATTATAGACTAAACTTGTAATATTAATCTAAACCATTTTTAAACTTTGTAAAATTGATAATTTGAAGTCACCATAGCATTCAATCAGCATTTAATTGAGTTGACAATCATATTTGACACCGTATGGAGAGTGTGGACGACTCGACGCTAAATCAATAGTCCAATCTAATCCGCCGGCTTAGTATTGACACTATTTACGCTCAACAGTCATTGAAACTTGTGAGCAATTTGTAATCTTGTTCGTGTTTCTGAGCCTTATATATTATTTATGTATAAAGTATATTGCATAACATATAAGTCAAAACAAAGTCCTACAAAACTGTGCAAACAGTTTGACTGTGGGATCAATAACTATAAACTAGAATTACATACATTAATTCGCGCTTGTTTCCCCAAAGGGGTAGGCAAAGGCATATTATATGCCCACACTTCGTAAATTATATAGTTGGTCCCACGTAATAGGTGGCGAGTCTATTGCCGCTTATTGGGTACTGTTATGTTCGCCAGAACCTCGTCCGTTGATCAACTTCTTGGGTCTCGGTTGGGCTTTTAACTATTAACTAGAATTAAATATTAGAAATTGATTTTTACAATTATATTGTTTTTTCAATTCTCTGTAAACTTTATTAGGCTATATTATGAAGAGATAAATAAGGAATCTCTACGACTCCAACAATGTTGTTACTTTGCATTGAATAGGATTTTTAACCATTGGACCTATGTCAAAAAAAACTTTCAGTTACATAATGCTTAACATAAGGTATAGGGAGCCGTACGAAAATTAGGGATTCCTAACTGAAATGGAAACCAAGTTGTGAAATATTGAATAAATAAGTATGAAAGAGAAGCAAGGATCTGCCACTACAGTACTTTATTCTCCAAAAAAATTATGGTATTTATTATTTACTACTGTCGTGAGACTCGTGAGCTAGCCCCAAAATCACAGTCTTCCAACAAAAACTTTTAATCCCTGAAATCGTTATTAGGTTGTACAAATTCTTATATAATAATTAAATTAAATACTCCTTGTATCAGAAGGAAAGTAATAAGATTATATATACGTAACTCCAACAGAATCTAAACCCCCAAAGATGAAGGCAGTAAATATACCCTTAGCGTTACAAAAACTCACACAAAAGATTTTTGTAAGGTATACTATTAGGACAGAGCATTTACCTATTTTAGGTTTGTTCACTGACTCATACACTCAAATGAACCATGATTCGAGAAGTACCTTTGATGCCAAACAAACCAAGCGAGATTATTCGACCAAATTCATGTAATTGGGGTTTGCGTCTAGATGTATGTAGCAACATTAGAATAAAAAATTGGCCTTCTGCTTATCGGCCATGCAAATATTCGGTTATACACTGACCCGCGTAATACAAAGTACCACACTTTAAAAATTGTAATATCTTTTTCATTATACAAGATTTACTTTTAAAATAAGAATGACTCGAAAGAAATAAGTATACACTATCAATTTGTGCTACATTGTGTGTAAAAAATATTTGTTCCGTTTGGCTTTGCATGCCAGTGTAAATATGGATTCCATGTCAGTATTTTTTTTTCACGCGATTGACCGATGACCTGGTCAGGGCGGCGGGAAGCCGGTGGTTGCAGGTGGCACAGGATCGATCTACGTGTAAAGCAAATGGGGAGGCGTATGTTCAGCAGTGGACTTCAAATGGCTGATATGATGATGATGTAATTTTTTTTAAATGTGTCTTTTTCCGTACCACACCCCGAACCCAACAGAACAAAAAACCTGCCATAAAGACGCTACATCATATACAGTGTTAACCGGAACCAACATTACGTTACAGAAGTGGTCGTCAGGAGACTGCAAATTCAAAGGAACGCGGGTTTCAACCCCTTTTTTTTTTTTTATTATCGTCTGTAAAAAAATGCTGCTTACGCACTGTCAAAAGGGGGAGACCGGGAGGGGGTGTGGGGCTCACTGCGGCCGACGCGACCACCGCAGTCCTACCCACTAAAAAACTTCAGACGACGCCCACCGCTGTTGAAAAGGGGCGAGGCACCAGTGCCCGGGTTTGTAGCTTCTGGTACCCCGCCCGCGGCCAACGTCCCCCGGATCAGAACCGGGGAGACCTCCTCAGGAAGGCGCAATTTGCAGCGCCCCCCCTACCTCTATGTGCGGCCATGGCGTAACTGACCGACTTCGGGGGGGGGGTCTATGGCGAGACGGAAGGGGCCCCCTGCCCCGCCGCCTAAGACCCCCCGGGCGCTGCCTGACGGGCCCTCCTGGCCCGCCCGCTGCGCCAACGGCGTAGCCGGAGAGAGAGCGGATCCCGCTCCCTCTCCCGCTCCGCGGCCTCCTTTTGCGACATCACCACTTCGCAGAAGGAGGCCATCGCCTCCCACGCCGTCTCGCTGTCGACCATATTTTGCATGATGGTCGGCAGCGAGAGAGCGGGTTTCAACCCTGGCCATGACATTTCCAAGTTATGTGTGTAGTTATCGCTTGCCCTGGACCACAAAAATCACGTTAATCCTTTGGTTCCGGCTGTCTGAATCCATAGCAGTCGTTATGACGCAGCCAGTGCCATCAAATGTCGTGACAGCTGGTTTGACTATACAATACTGCTCCCTCTGGGTTGCAAAAGTCAGACTGTAGTCGCTTCGCGTATTAACTGAAATTCAGCCAAATCTGGTTATATCAGCGAGCAGACCCTGGGCCTTAAGTATAAGGCAACCGGGATAATGCTAGGATAAAGATAAATATAAAGTATATTTTGTGACATCATAGATCATGTTTATGTACTAAGTTATTTACTTGTTACATACATTATTATTACAGTACTAAACAACAAAATTCTAAAATTAATAATAACATTCAAAATATACAAGACAGCGAAAGCAGTAAATACCCAAGACTCAGCTCCACCTTATCTCGAGTAAATGTTGCTTCCGCGGTGTAGATAAGTACCATTATAACATATTGCCCTCTTTGAGTCATTATGAACGTAGGTGGGTAAATGGGTACATGTACCATTTCGCAGAGGAACTTTTCAACCGAACCGCACCTGGGCATTGTTAGCGCTGCGGTTATCTTACTTGACAAATGGTTACCACCTTTTGTGAAATCAGCCATATAAATTGTAAAGGACCGGGTTGGTACTAGAATTGGTAAACTGAATCAGAAACTTGTTGGAGCGATATTAGTAGGGTAGTATAGTTGAATAGTTACAGAGAAGCGCAAAAGTTTAAGAATGTTATGATGAAATGTTAGTTGTTATTAAAAATATATATTTTTTAAATCTTGGACATCTCACACAGCGCCTTCTATCCCAAAAGGAAATACTATAATAAATCGAACTCGAGATCTCAGGAGCGAACTGTAGGTATACCTGCACGCCATATCAATCGTCTTGTGTTACATTATTTTTCTTAATTTATCACCATCTTCTCAATCCTACCAATATCTTATAAGTCCAGGCCGGCCTAACCTACAAGTGGTGCAACCTTTCGATCAATGGACAAGGCGCTAACATACAATTTCCCATCTATCTATTACGAGCCTAGCGTATAGCCCATCTACGTGAGAGCAACAGTAAGCTTGGCGAAGTTTAAGATTATAATATGCCTCTGCAATAAACAGGCGTGATTGTATAGCTAAGCACATAACTTTAAATGTCATCGGTGTGTTATCATGGTTTGAACCCGATACCTTCTGAATTGCAGTCTTTGAGGTATTGCCACTCGGCTATAGATGCTGTACAAATCAGTAAACAGTTACCTGCTACAGCTTTAATCGGAATAGGATAAGTTATTTTGAGTAATATAATGTAAACTTATTCGAACCCTTAATTTTCAGTAACGATCCCGGGATATATATATCCATCAACGTTTGCAGTCAATGAACCGAAATTACTCTACCCAGTCCATTCGCATGTTATTAAAAAGCCTTTTCTAATCATTAAAAACTTTACTCCCATGACCAAGACGATTTCTGCTCCGTAGCCGTTACCTACTTACCTATAAACGGGCTAAGATACCAAGCGCGACTAATCCGAAAACTCATTAAATTTAAGCTCACTTAACAAAGTTGCTCCTTTAACTACCTGTATTATCAGAATGAAGTAGGAAGCAATCTTAGAGAAGAACTACACTTTCACGATTCGAAACTATGCAGAGACGCTTATAAGGTCTAAAAAGGGAAGGGTGCAATAAATGATTCCAATTTTAATTATTTAGTTCCAAGATAAATATCATTAAGAACTTGTATTATGGATACTGAATAACGTTTAGATAGGAAACAACCTGACCCAAATAAATATTCATGTTCCTGCACCAAAGGTTTGTTCTGTGTAGGAATCGAACCAACAACAACAGGAATGAAGTGCAAGTAAACTGAACTCTACGCCAAATTAGACATCAATTTCCGTAATATAATTAATTTTATGTGGTTAAGGTTATTTAATGGCGACTGCCAGTATAGTATTTATAAGACAATCTAACATAAAACGCTAAAGCGATTATAATGCGGTTATGAATGCATACACTCTTTTCTTCTTCACATATATAGTTCTACTTACACGCAAGTCACTGAACTCCTCCTAAACTCGGATGTACCGTTTTAATTTTTTGTATGCGTTTGTTTGTGTTGTTTGTTTAACCTAGTCTGACATTTTTATTTATTATGTTACATTAAAAATACCTAATATATAAATAACAATAATCACAATTATTCATGAAGCGCTCGTAGCTCCGCGGTGCTCGGTAGTCGGAAACGATCACCGAAGTACAGCAGAGTTTACAGAGGTCAGTCCTTGAATGGGTGACCGTTTGTGTGACATTTAAATATTGAGCTCTTCCGTGCTTCGGAAGGCACGTTAAGCCGTTGGTCCCGGTTATCACTAAATGTGGTAGTCGTTAAGCCATGTTAGAGGCCTAATGGGCGGCTTAAAAATTCTAACAGCAGGACGCCATACACCTGCCTTTGCCAATCCGCACTGGGTCAGCGTGGTGGAGTATGACCCAATACCCTCACACCTTTTTATGTGAGAGGAGGCTCGTGCTCAGTAGTGGGACGTTAATGGGCTGTGATGATGATGATGACAATAAGTCATCTAACATGTACCAAGTTTCCAAGTAGAACAGTAAGTGGCTTTACATTCTGCGGAGAGATTTGAGACAGAAGATGCACAATATTAATGTATTATTCATGCAGTTTCATAATAAAATACATACCATTTCCACACGCACGAAACCTACGTTCAACTCTAATGATAGCGCATCACCTGCAACCACTTTTTGCCCGAAATCACTACGAGAGGTGTCTCGTCTGCCTGGGGCATAATTCAGCAATGTATCTTCACTCTAGAACATCGAAATACCAAAGGATCTCTTTGTTTGTTTGCTTTCTACACATACCGCAATACTTTTTCCTTCAGAAATGTTTACTAGCAAGCACAGTCGTATTTTTAGAGTCGTAAAATGTACAAAAAATGTATCTGTGAATATCAGGAACTGGTTTCCTTTCTAACTTAACATTCTGCGTAGATATCTTTCACCGAGTATGAATATATTTCAGAAATCTGCTGTCTCTGAATACAGATAAATTCAGCAAGTACGATTTTTTTATTGATAGTTGTAGTTTGAAAAGTTATGGCATGATTTTTTTATACTTCGCCCGAGTATCTGCCCACTTAGGTTTTGGTGGTATTTTTCGTATTTACCCACAAACTTCATGAAATTTTTCACTGTGAACGTATTCTATGATCAGGATATAAATTATCGATGTGCCAGGTATCATTCCAAACCCTTTTTATGTGGAGTATGTCTCTAAGTACATAAAACATATTTCTATTTTTATGTACGTTAAGGAGTGGTAAGAGAACGAAACGTTTACCTGAATGGTTACTAAATAAACAGTACAAATATATATTATTATTTTTGGCCTTTAACAATTGTAAAAACAAAGCTAACCTCACCTGCAGGTGGTGCACCTGTCGATCAAAGGACGAGGCTCTGGCGATCATAAAAGTTCCTGATAAGCGGAAATAGGCTCCTACCTATTACGTGGGACCAACAATATAACTGGCGAAATGTGGGCGTATGATATGCATATGCCTACCCCTTCGGAGAAACAGGCGTGACATTATGTATGTATGCATGTATGTATATATGTATGTATGTATGTAGGCATGTTACAATTGATGTTTTGTAAGTCGGTCTTATATATATTATAATAAGTTCAGCCGATTGTTTAATACTTGGTTCACGGATACACGTGATATGTTTTTTCTTCGTTATGTTAATGAGAAAAAAGGTCCTATCCAAAAAAATTGTGGTTTCCGTAAGGCGTGAGACGCGATGAACTGTAGATCAGCAAGCGAAAACAAATGCAATTCCTTGCTTCATTTGTCACACTTCCCACGTGTCGTGACGGAGACCATGGCTTAATTGCATACATTAACGCTAGGAGACGATCAAAGGAAGCCAAATGGGGTTCACGTGCCTCCCATTTGTCCTATTTAGGCCTTCTCTATAGAAGGAACACTATGTGTTATAATTAAAAGTGGATAATTAAATTGTCTGTCTATTAAATTTGGCTTCAATGTCCTAACTATTTATTATGCAGTGGTATCTTGTTATAAATTTTATAAAGTTCTATCATATGCAACTTGAAGCACTTGATTCTGAGATCATAGTGTAATAATAAAACATGAATTGTTATTTATTATAACCTTCTATTAGCGGATTATAACTAAAATTGGAGAAAGTCAAAGTGAAAATCATTTATTCCAGTTTAGCCTAGATATGATTATGAACGTCAACTTAAAAACGAACGCGCCCATTAATTGCAGGCGGGATTTTAATTGCAGAAGAATTGGGCTAGAAACTCGTCAAATTAAGTTTTTTCTTCCGGCAGTTGCAAAAAAAGCTACTTAATATTAACCTACAGTAAAAATTTTACGAATCTACAAAAATTGTGTTGTTCAATGACAAGATAAAAAGAAGGATATAATTTTTAGCAAAATTAACATAATTACGAATATGAAGAAACATAGAAGCCATCAATAGACCAGTCTACTCTGACAGCAACCTTTCACATTCACATATTCACCAATAACAGATGATAATACGGCAAGAATAGTATTTAATTTTTTCCATTGCTTAACGTCTTACGGGATTTTTTATATACGACACCACATCACCTATCTTAAATTGGAAATTTAAGATAGGTGAAATCTTAGTAGATTACAATACGATCAAAGTATATTAAAGATACTTTATATAACAGGAATATGTGAAATAGCACTCAAGACTAATAATAATAATAACTAGTGGGATATCCGCACCAATGCGCTAACATTAAAGCTCTTATTTCAAAGAATAAATTCAGGAGTTTCATATTGCCAATGTAAAATATTTGCAATGAGCAATACATAAAGCCTATATTTAAATTAAATTATTATTGTCGGGTTGGAGCAGAGTTACTAGGGCTAAGAACTCAACACTGCTTTATCAAAGGTCACCAAATTTGTCTGATACATAATAAATTTTTCCTCAAGCCAATATAAAGTCTTTAACTTACGTTAGCCAGCATACAATCACTCAAAGCCTGAATTTTTAGGTAGGTATTTTAAGTTGATTTCGGTTAAAGGCTTATTATAAATTTACACGAAAGATTGAATTCAACCTTCCAGATAATAGTTTAAAAAAAGTAAAGCTTAGGATTTTTTATGATTACACAATTTCCTGTATTTTGGTTTGTACTAAGATGTTTCCGATTTATTTTAGAATCTTGATAGCACTGCAAAGGGCTAATCACTAAGATATTTCAGTTCTTATCCCCAACTAGAAACGAAAACATTTTCGTGTTACTACCACATGGTAGTATGAATAATTTATTTATTTATTCAACCATAAAACTTATAACTATCTTTACAAGCACCAAACCTAATACGATAGAGTAACTGAGCTTACAATAAATACACAACGTAAAAATTTCATATCATTCTTATCTACTTATCATTGAACTACTACATTATTTTCTACTGCAGAAGCATTATGCTACTTATGCGAATTCGTTCAGTGAACATGCAAATAAATCTAGAAAATATAGAATCTAATTTAGAACATTACTATAATTTTTTGTTTTGTTTAAGGGAATATAAAGCTGCGTGCCAGGATCGCAACTGTGTTGCGGGATTGTTAGAAAGGGTTACCGCTGCCTCGGGACGTAGCAGGCTCAAGAAAGAACATGGATGGTTTTTATCAGACACGTAGGTCTGACACGAATAGCAGGAGAATATTTGATGATATTCAATCCGAAAAAAAAAAGGATCGTAGCAAGCGTAAAGATGTGACCTATGCCTACCCCTACGGGAGCAAGGCATGATAATATACGAATATGTACGTAAATATGCTTTACCAAAACTAAGAAAGTTCCAGCGTCTGAATTATCTGACTACAGGAATTATATATAAGCCTATTTCACCGTAAGTAGCTCAAGTTTAAAATACGAGTAAAACCTATTAGAGAACTGCTCGGTAGTTATGAGCATGGATAAATTCATACTGCAGAAAATTTATTTCACTAAAAACCTAATTTCCGTCCTCGTGAAATAATTACTTAATTTATTCTTAATATCACGGTACGGTATTGCGGCACATCATTTCATATATCATCATATCCTAGCATAAAGTCTGTAAGTCAGTAAGTCTGGGGCAACCGATATAATGATATCGGTTGCCCCAGACTTAATCTTAGGGTCCAGGGTCTGCTATAATTATTAGGTATTGCGGCATATAATATATATTTAAATACTCTATATAGAATATAAGAACTCTCGGAATCTTGTTTATTTGGGTGCTGTTAGATTTAAGAGACAAGCAAAGGTGCTTCGAAATGAAGCCAAGTTTTAATAAATGAATTTGAATTATCCTCATCGTCCACTGCTGATCATAGGCCTCCCCCATTAGCTTCGAATGTAACCGACTGCAAGCGGCTTGCATCCGAACCATCTTGCAGATGGACGGCCGACGCTTCGTTTTCTATCAAAGGGCCTCTACCCCAGAACTTTTTTGGCCCAACGTCTCCAGTTCTTCGTGCTATGTGTCCTGCTCATTGCCCAATGAAGAATATTGATGTGTCGTGAAGAAAGTATAAGTCCTATTCTATATTTCAAAACGATATAATTAGATCACATAAAATAATCATTTATTTTAAATGTTTTAAAAATTACTTTAATGCAAATAAATATATTTAGATAGATTACTCATTTTTAAATAAAATGTTATATTTTCTCTAATCATTATCGCTTTTTTTGTTTGTCTGCTGCTCGGCCTCCACTAGCTAAAGTATAACCCATGCGACGAACTTCGTCAAGAACTGTTTTTTTGTATTCGTCTTCAGCCGTTTTAGTTAATGCTTCTTCGTCTACGTATTCTTCTGTAACGACTGTGACACCTTCTTCCTCCGCCTTTCTCTTTAACATAATTTCTTTAATACGACTTTCCAGTATATGTTCCCTTTTGGTTTCACGATCATACACTTGAGTTAATAGATTTTTGTCCTTTGCATCAGGTTGAACTAAATTGTCTGAGAGAGTTAGCATGAATATAGCACCTCTCGAATCACCCGCAGCAACAAGTCTTCCTTCTTCATTGGGCTTCAATTTTTGTAATGGATATTTGGTAATTGGAACTACAATTATTGGATCTCTGTACTTGCGAAGAAGATCCCAATACTGATAAGTTCCATCAGAACTTACAGACATGAAACTGGAAGGCCGTTGAGGTGACCACGCTACGTCGTTAGGCTGGAACCTTTGGGGCAAACCAGTTATTATTGGAGACGAGTGAATATCTTCGCTCCAAAAATTTATAGTCCAATCACCGCAAGTTATAAATAATTTAGCTATAAACGGACTTCTATGAAGTGCTTTTACCTGGCCCAATTGAGTAGCAAAAACTGTGCTCATCATATCCGAGTGAGTTTTGCCTTTTCTATTTACATTTATTACATATCCAGTGTCAGTACCACACAAATATTTAGTCGGAATGGTTTTTTCAAATTGAAGTACGCTTACTCCTTCAGAATTGGCATGAGTGGGTTGGTCCCCTGGTGGTATTCGTATAGACATCAAAACAGTTTCCATAGGTTGACTCACATTTCTTATGTCCCAACATATAACTTTACCATCACTGGAAGCGCTAAGGAATTCAGTGTTCATGCGGGATTGCAAATAGATAACGGCGCTGACTGGATCTCGATGTGCTAAGTGCATGGGACTTATTACTAATGGTTCTTTCTGTGTGCGTATATCGAACATGCACACCCTTCCATCATTCAGCCCTCCTATAATAATTGAAGGACTAACTGGAGAGCAAATTAGTTGCCAACATGCGGAAGGGGGATAGAACTCCATGGAAGGGCTATTTGGGTTTTCCAAATCCCATAAGTAACATATAAAATTCGCGTTAACTGGTCCAAGTATAGGATACTTTCGGTTACAGTAAGAAACCACCATTTTAGAGTCTTCTTCATTCGTCCAAGCAATTGATGACACAGGACGTAAAAAGGGATCTTTGTATACATTTGAAAGCCGCACCATTGATTTTTCTATGGGCTTCTCAGACTTCATTTTTGAAAAGTACATTTCATATAGTTCTATGGCATTGTTTTGTCTAATAAAGTGCTCCAAATCAGTATAAGTGCTCAACACTGCTTCTACGTAGTTATCATCTCGTTCAATTCGACGTCTATATCGCTGAGTGGATTCTTCATCCCAGAAGTTGACCTCTTTGGGCCACCCTCCTTCACCATGGTTAGCTCCTGAGTCCTGCATAACCACTCTCTTTGTATTTATATAATGCTCAGATTGGTTAAGAGAAGCTTGTGAAGCCTGGTGCACAGGATTTCTTAGTCCGTACCTTTTTTGTTCTGCTGTATCAGGGTCAATCGAATCAAGTAGTTGTACAGGCACTTCACAAAACATCGGTTGCCTGCCGAAGTTCTTACGTATTTTTGTATACGCATAGGTAATATCCATGTTTATAACAAATATTGATCAAACAGCCTCTAATTTGTTATTGATATCTTCAGCATCAATATATTCCTTTCAAACTGTTGCTATTAGTAAAATTGATGAAGTACATTGACTGACATTGACAGATAGTAGGTATTTTTATGATAAATGTTTAATTATTACTGGCCAGAACTCAGGCCAGAAACAGGTCTTTAGACAATCTTATCACAAACATAAATATATTACTAAAGTAACTAGTTATTTGAAAATATATTTATTGAGACAAAATAATTTTTAAGCTTCTTTTATTTGGACTTGCCTCTTGCAATTATTTGTTAAATAGGACCTGAAGCTTACCATGCGGTAGATACAATGAGTATAAAGATTAATTAAGTTAATAATAGGATCTTGACTGGTCACAGACTTTAAGGTTGTATCTTACTTTTCATATGTCACCTGCAAGTGGTGCACCTGCCGATCAACGGACGAGGCTCTGGCGAACATATAAATTTCCGATAAGCGGCAATGGGCTAATCGTTTATTACGTGGGACCCACAATATAATTAGTCAAATGTGGGCGTATGATTTGCCTTTGCCTATTACTCCGGGGATACAGGTGTTTTAATTTTAGTGGGTGTTACTCCTGGCGGTCATGTCTGCTGCTGTTGAGTCCCACGCACGCCTCTCGTGGGCGCAGTGCGTAAAAAAAGTATATATCTGGTCCGTGGAAAAGATTTTTAGGTGAATAGTTAATTTAGAGTATATTTACGCTGGAAATGTTTAAAAAAAAGTTTTTGTGCGATTATATAAATATTTTATTATAGAAAGGCAACACTTGACTTATCCTTTGTCTCAAAGCTAGATCTATCGCGTAGTACCTACATTTGTGTAGTATCACATTTTATAGTAATTATCATTCCTCATCTCTGTATTAAGAATTTACAGTAATTAAGCCGTAAAAGGACTCGTAAGTCTAACACATCCTCTTTTACGAGTGTGGGCCATCAACCCAAATTACAGAGTTGCCAACTAATGTTTGACCCGTAAAGGCGGGAAATTTGCTTTACATGGGTAATTCAATTTACCTAAATCCGTTTATATACATTGTGCGCCGTGTACAGTGATTTGATTTCGTCAAATAGGCGATGGGTCTTATTTTGAGAATTTGACAAATAAGCGTGGATATGTCTTCTATGACCATTAAAATTCGTACTAAAAGTAGTAGTAAATTTATAAGTATGGAGAACAGCTGTCTAATGCAAACTCTGCTTATTTTAGGACTATGAAGACTCTCATATCTCTTTATACTTAAGTTCATTTTAATAATGTCCCATCAAACCAAAGTACAGAGTTGCAAACCAATGTTTAACACGTAATGGCGAGAAGTTTGCTTTGCATGGGTAATTCAATTTACCTAAAACCGTTTGTACACATTGTGCTCAGTGGGCAGTCGGAACGGCGACGCGTTCTATTTTGAGAATTATGCAAATAAACGTGGATTGTTTTCTGTAATCACAAAAATGCATATTAGAAAAAGGAGTAGGTATTAAACTAGCTCGGCTTAGTTTGAGAATAGATGTTATCAATTTGTTTGTTGTTTGTTGAAATTTTACTATGAAATGATGAAAAATTCATTCAAGTATATGTTTAAATAAATTATTCTAGTGTATTTTTAGGCTTACGATGGTATGATAATTACTTTATTGCGGTTTAGCTGTATTGCAATCAGTGTTATTTCGGAAAAATAATGTTTTATTCGTCTTGTTTTGTTTGAAAACACCAAAGCCAAATAACAAAAGCTTACCTACACGACCAAAAACTCCATAAAAACAAAAGTCGTATAACATTGACAATATTCACAAGTCTTACTCACATTTAACGACTGCTGGACCACCCAACCCAAACTTACACAATGGCGAATAATATATTTTAGCTCAAAGATAAATACAGACTACGCCGCCGAGAGAGAGTGATTCAATTTCGTTGAATAAGCGACTTTAGGGCAATTTATACACATATACTAAAATTATAGATGTAAAAGTTACTATAGTCGAGTACGCCCTAAAAAACTAGCAGTGAGACAAAATATGCCTGAACTGTTCATGGATTTTGATTTTTTTATATAATTCGTCTCAAAATATGAGAAAAATTAAAATAAATATGTACTAGTATAATCTTATTTCCCCAGAATCAAAAAAATACAATTGTATGTAAGTCTATGATTTAACATCAGCCCTATTAAGTCCACTGCTGAACATTAGCCTTCCCAATATATTACGAGACGGGGTTATATACTCTTCGATAACACTAGAAATCTAATAATAATATTTTATTACCTTTCTTTAACTGTTTGCTTTGTCCTTCTCTTTGTCAAGTTAATTTCATTTATTCTATACGTTGAAGTGTATCACGACATACGCAATTTAGTTTACATATCATATAATTGTGAAGACAGAACTGGTTAAGGTTCTTGCCAACTTCTTCTCCAAACTGCTTCCGCTCTAGTGAAGTGGCGCTGCCAGATTAAGGTTCCGTTCACAAGTGCTTCAGAACGAAGTCAAGCTTGTGTAAATATATTTTAATTCAAAAGTACACTCTTAATCATGCAGTTTTCACATACCGAAATCTTCCTTCAAAATTTTAAGACTATTGTTATTAAGGTACCTTTATAATTTTTTATCAATTATAATTTTATGGCGAAAGCCTAAAGACTAAAATTGGTATTCGAATAGATAGGAATATGTAGAATTACATTGAATGGCTGGTATATAATATAAAGCAGCGCCGTATTTAATAATAAAGTATTTTTACATACCCAGTTCAAAGGGTAGATACGATAACCTGTAAAATAGTAAGGTAAATGATAATTCTCTTAGAATTACATCTATTATTTAGTTTCTTGGTCAGTATTAAAAATAATTTTATGTTATGGATAATAAATAACGTAGAAACATACCTACATAAGTATAAATTTTATAAAAACAGTAAGTAGTTACTTAAATATAATGTGTCGTTTTCTTTTGATGATGTCACAGAATAAATTCTTTTTCTTTCTTTTTATACTCTTGAGACCATTTCGGAGAAAAAATTTGTCTTATCTTAGGACTCAAGTTGTTTGTAATCTGCATGGACTGTATGAAAATTCACAACTGATTCCTTATGTAAAGCGCGATATAGTGCCAGTAATGACATATGATTTTGTGAAACGCTAGTCTGGTTATATTAGAAACCTAAAAAAAATAAAAAGCTTTTTTGCTAATTTTGTAAGAAATATGTAAAATATCTTTGGATTTTTTCATAATAACTTTATGAATTCCGTTTTTGGGGCATTGAGATGTTTTCCTTAGATGTTTTTTTATCTTTTTATGATTGAAATTCGAGTTCTAAATTTATTTTAATTTAGTTACTAACTATAAAAAAACAGGAAATATAAATAATAATCTACAAAAGTAACTCGCTTAGCATTAAATCTTTAGATTAATTTTATGTTGATTGCAATGGTAACTTTTCTTGGTCGATAATAAAAACAGATTATAAAATAACACTGTGTTAAAACATCGTCTCATAAAATCTTTAATAGCATCGAAAAGTAGGTGCTTAATATGATTACAACACTCTGAAAAGATTGTGAAATTCTGTTCGTAACAAATTACTAACCATTTTCAGAAGACCTTTCAATCACAACCTACCCAAAATATAATAGCGTAATATTAAAAATATTAAACTCATTGCAATTACATTACGAAGAAAATATTTTTTGTCTGGGACAAGTAAGGACTACTTCAAGGCATAGTCAACATTATTCCCTAGCTTTGGAGTGCTTTATCAGATGAGTATTTAATTCAGCATATTCCGTCCACTAGTAAAAGCCTTTCCTAATACTCGCTGCTCTCAAATATAACGCTAGGAGTACTGAACGAAAATCATATTTCGATAGGTCTACTTCAATATAGAATTGGACATTTTGAATATTGAATGTTGCTCCACATTCATTGAATAAAATATGCAGTTTAGTATAAACAGTAGTTATCTTATAACTATACAACGTAAGCTGATTAGTGGGACAAAATTCACAATGAGTTACATAATTAATGTGATTTTTTAACGCCAATGAAGCATGCGATGATGAATGGTTTATAAATTGAATTGTAAATTAAATATAAAGTTTTTCTAAGAAAATTAAGCCCTATTATATATGTAGGTATAAACATGTTTTGTCAATGAGAAGTCCAACAGAGTTCTTTATATTTGTATTCGACACAGTTTAATGTCATCAGCAAAAATATTCGTCACCGTAGTAATCGTAGCAGAATATCGTAGCCGCATTGACCAGTCGTAACCCTACACGCGTGCCTACCTACCAGTCTTATCCTATAAACTAATACCTACTTGTTATTTACCTATTTCAAATCATTTGTGTGTCACCTTGTGTGACATGGTTACATAGACTTTCAGTACAATCTGTCAGACTTTCATTTTGAACTTGCAACCCATCGACTAAGAAAGTTAAGCAGTTATAATAATGACAAACCTTTAAAAATAATTAATTAGAATTAAGTATTGTCTTAAAATAAAATGTAACAAGTGCATAACTTAAGTTATAATAATAGTAAGATTTATTCTTCTCAAAAAGGTACAATAGGTATCTTATGAACTATTACAATTACAATAACTTAAATCGTCCCTTAGTGAGAGCTGGGAGTCTGTACTAAGTACAGGACCTGTGTTACAAATCTCCAGGTCTCCCCTAATATAAATATTCACTATGTTTGTTATTGTATATTCATAATCACTCATTGCACTAATCAGTTTAATTGTAGATAAAAATAATGAAAGTTGAAGGTAGAATAAGATTAAAGTAACTATTAAATCCAGGTAACTCAGAATTTCTCAACGTGAAAATATATTGGGAAACAAGTGATGGTTTAAAAATATCTTTATAATAATTCCCGCTCTACTATAATTTTGACATACCACCCCATTCCACATCACTCTCGTTTCAGCGTTGGTCGTGAAGACATCGTCGTCTTTCCATCTTACCTGAAGATGCCCTGTGTAAGGGCGAAACACGTGCGTGTTGAATAGTTTCTCGATTTGCGGAAAATTATAGTAGCTCGGGAATTATTCAAATATGTTTTTAATCCACCACTTGCTTACAATGGATTTCCGCAAAGTAACGCCTGTATCGATAAATTATTCTATATTGGGAAAGCCTATGTTCAGCAGTGTACGTACATCATATGGCTGAGATGATGATAATATAGTCTAAATTCCTTTGCACAGATCGGGTAGACCCACACGCTAAACTCTCATTGCTCTTAGTTTGTTTTAAATGATCATAGATGGAGCTCTTCACATTATCTTATTGAAAATGATATTAATTCTCATTTACAGTTAATAGATAGTAGATACATGGTAAACAGGTAGCCTTTTTTCGTGAAACGTGAACTTAAAATCTAATAGACATCTCATATAATTATCAAATACCAAAAGGCATTGCTTTTACCAATAAACCATAACATACTGCTAATAATATAGCATAATGATGATCCAATTTTTTTTTAATAATATTTTTGTAATAATATTTAGTGTTGGCATTTATAATATAATCACTAAATAAATATGTATTTTAATAATAAACACAACACATTCCCAGTTTGATTCAAGTCACGTAACAACCTATATATGTTCGAGGCCACGTCTGTCGTTGTTTTTTTTGTGAGCACCTAATCTGTATTTTTTTTCGCTTTCCGCAACACATGTTTCTGATAAATTGCGGAATCCCGAACGCGAAGTAAAAACGTGTATATGAAAAATTGATGCGTGATTCTGACTTGGAAGTTCAATTTTTGTTCAGTTAATAGGCACCCGTCACATCTGCACCGCAACCATTCAATCCTTTTTTAATGATGCTGTAACTCAAAACAAGATTTCAATTCATTTTTTTTTTCAATGGTCTGTAAAGGTTTTGATCTTTTATGCGACAGTTTTCATAGTCAAATTAGAAGTAGAACATAGCAAATTGATAAACCCGCTCTCTTTTAAATTCAGCAAACCAGCGATAAATTGTGTTTTGGATAGGGCTTCATCACACATCAATGCAGAAATCATCCGGTCAATACACTGTTTTTGTGTTAAACCACTTCGAAAGTCATAATAAATCATTGCACTTGAATTTTCTTAACGACTAAACAAGTTTGACAAGACCTTGTGACAAGACCGAGATTCTTTTTTTTAATATTTTTTTAAAATGCTAAGTATGTTGTAATGCTGACGACCGATATGGCGTGGAGGTCAGTATACCTGCACTTCGCTCCTGAGGTCTGTACCTCGTTTGTACGTGTTTAGGTTCAAAGGGTTATGAGATATATTGGATTTTATTAGTCTATCAAGATTATATTATTTTACTGAATGAACAACGAATATAAATTACTATTATAGCTAATATAAAGTAGTATGTTGAACATTTCACATAAAGATGAATAATAATTGTATGCTACAAGTACTAAGTTTGTGGATCATTCTGTTAATTAAGGTAAAGTTAATCACTTAAGTTATAAAGAGGTATTCAAGTTAGTTACAGTAATATATAAACTTTGAGAAATCTATTCAAACCAGTTTGGACGCTTACTAAATAATTGATCTATAAAGAATATCATTCCTGGTAGAAATAACTTTTGAACAGATCGGAACAAGAAAAATTATACCTAGGAAGCCGAACTTCGATATGTAAGTAACGGTTTTATACTGTGTCTACGGCAAGGGTAGATATAGATCCGCGTACTTTTGTCTAGTACAGCAAAATTACAAGGTGTGATTGTAATCTTAACTTATAAAAAATTGATATATCTGTTTTTTTTTAATCTATAGAATAAAAAAATATGTATACGTGTGTAATTATCAATTAGATGTATAGGGATCCTACCAAGACTTAAGGAGCCCAAGCCAACCGCACCTACTAGTGAAGCATCTGCCGAGCAACGGACGAGGCCAAACATAACCGTTTCCGATAAGCGGCCATCGGCTCGCCCTATTACTTGGAACCAAAAAAATAATTGGTGAGGTGTGAGCATTTAATATGCATCTGCCTAGCCTTTCGGGGAAACAGGTTTGCTTATTATTACCATTACCTACCAAGACTTAAGGAGCTCAAACCAACCTCACCTGCAAGTGGTGCACCTGCCGATCAACGAACGAGGCTCTGGCGAACATAACAGTGCCCAGTCAGCGGCAACAGGCTCGCCACATAATACGTGGGAACAACTATATAATTAACGAAGTGTGTGCGTATCGTATGCCTCTGCATACCCCTTCGGGGGAACAGGCGTTAATGTGTACTCTATTATAAATATTTTTTTAAAAATTACCTATAAAACTGTGCAATCACTTGGACTGAAGGATTAATTATTATTACTGTAAAGTTTACAGTGTAAACTATGACTACACAATAAAAATAAATAGATGATTTTGTACAAGTTTTCTCAATATACGTTTAAATTTCATTTTGTGTAATTCATGTGTGATGTCTGCAGTTAAACTGTTGAGTATGTAGGGGATACGTTTTTTGTGTGTTCTATCCCCGTACACATTGGTTACTTTGAGAACAACAAATTTACCCGTCACTCTTGTGTTATAAATATAATTTACATTTGTCAGCAGGGACTTAAACTCTTGTAAAGCAAATAAATAATAAAGTAGAAAACAATATACTTTAAGATCAACAGGATCATTTAGATTCGTCAAATATTTACACGAAAAATGGAATTTCGATAAATTCTTTTAAACAACAATAAAAGAGATATGGGCGGTACCATAATAATGGAATAAAAGCAAACGATTTTTTTGTCAGTTTATCTGTCTGTAGTGGTTTTTCCTCAAGATTTGTCAGTCTTTTTTTTTTTTTTTAAACGTCAGAAAAATGCATTTACGCATACCCAACCGGTCGGGGGTCCGGACAGCGGTTATGTGGGGCTCCTGCAGGAACTTTTCAGCCTACCCACTAAAAAACTGACGACGCCCGTCACTAGTTGGCAAAAAGGCAGGACCATGGTCTCTCATCAGCCCATGGCCTCGCCAGTGGCAACGACCGCTCCTGTGTTGGGAAGGTAGCGGACCTCCTCAGAGGGGTGCAGTAATTACACCCACTCCTACCTCTCAGGCGTAACACTACCGAAGTGCATTGAATTTCTTTAATCCCAAATTAGGTGGCAGGTGCCCCCACACCCACCCCCCGAGACTCTCTCGACGGGACATGCTGGACGGCAGGTCCACGAGCCCTCCTGCCCCGAAAACGACGGATCCGGAGAGACTGCGGATCTCTCTCTCTTTCTCGCTCTGCGGCCTCCTTTAGCGACATGATTCCTTCGCAAAAGGAGGCCATTGCCTCCCAAGCCCCTTCGCTGTCAAAAGGTTTGTCAGTCTGCCGGTGACTCTTATCGGGGGTATAGTCAGCCTGTCGCCAGCATGTCGAGACTGAGAAGAATGTCTAAAGAAACTCATATCGGCTTTTTTAAAATATAAAATTATTGTATTGACTACCATGGTTATTAATAGCAAGAAAATCTTTGTGTTTACAACTAACAAGTAATATTTTGTTCAAGTATATGTTTTTGTTCAATTATATTAGCGTATTTATTGTACCAGCTGTTTTTTTGCTGTTTCATAATATATCCATAAAATAAAAACTGAATTCCCTAGGTTATGGCAGCTCATCCCTCTGCAAATACTCTAAGGTGGCAAACGAACGGTCAATTTACGCTTCCGCGTGGGCTAGACCTTTGTCAATAGTAATACCTTCATCTCTTTTTAACGACACTTCCTGAACGAGCTGTTTGTAGTACAAGAGCAAATAAAGTATGTTTGAGAGATATTGGACAGTTGGTCGAAACAGTATGCGTATTTCTAATATTTCTTTTGGGTACGAGTGAAGAGTTCTATATATTTAACTATGAAGTAATTAAGCGCAGGTGTTGTGTGCAGTAATCATAAGGAACCACTTTGTTATCTCTTGTTCCTGATGTGTCTTTAGGAATGGTTCCTAATAAAATATCTACGTAGTACGTTAACCTTGTCTCAGGTGAAGTGAAAAGGGGTACGTTTTGTTTAACTTGCCTTACAATGTAAGTTCATTAGTTTAAATCAATTTGATTAGAACCTTTGTTTTGTTTGTACAGTACAAGCTTTGATAATTGCATTTACGCTACGTTTCCATTGTGAAATTGACGATTTCCATTAAGGCAAACTATTAGACAATAATTTGAAGTGTGATCATAAAATAAAAAAAATAATGCTCAGTAATTTTTTCTTATTAATACTTTTAATAGCCACTTACTTTCATTTTATGCGTCGTCGTTATAATATGTTTAGTAAATATAAATAATAAAAACATATTAGCAGACACACATTAAGCACTAATCTTTTATAACTAACCAGATAATTTCTGGTAATCTACATAATGTAATTGTCACGTTAAAACAAGACAATATAGTTATTTATTAAAACAAGAAGTTTCTTGTTTATCTCCGTCAATATACACTAAGCCCGTTTGGAATATCAAAATCCCTTTCAACTTTTTTGTGCGGTACGATACTATACTAAGCAAGCGACAATTATTGTAAGGCTCGAATAAGGTTGAAAAGCATAAATAATTTTCGAGATTCAATGGCAATCACAAGACAATAACATCAATTGCAAATAATACCCGTTTTACGGATTTAAATCGCGGTTTATTCAACTATTTTCATTTTCATAATGACTGTAAAGTAATTTATTGATTCAGACGTTACTTTGCGGAAATCCATTGTAAGTGTGACGTTGCAGGTAATGGATTAAAATATCTTTGTAACATTTCCCACGCAATTATAATTTCCCGAAAAATCACACAGCCCTAACACAGGACATCTTCAGATAAGATAGGAGCCTCAGAACAACGTGGTCTTCATGACCAACGAAATAACGAGAGTGAGCACCTGAGCATATTCATACTCTTACCCTCTTCCGTCATCAACGTCCGCCACGTCATCTCGGTCTTAGTCAGAGTGACCGTTACGAAATTTCTGAACAATACGTAAGTAAAGGTGATCTAAAAAGTATTCGAAATGTTCGGGATGAAAATTAAGGCTGATATGATGATCGGCGGTTTAATTGCTTGTTAGAAACTGAGCGCAGCGAACACATGGTCCACGCAGCACACTTAAAAACGCCAAACGCGGCGATTGAATCGCTCGACCCAGGCGTCTGAACGATAAACTCCCGGTCGATAAAAATTGTTAAATATTCCGCGATTTAAATCTGTCAAATATGTTTCATATGCAATGTACAATCGCTCAAATAGAAGAAAACAATAACATCTATGTAAGAACGACTGTAAAGTGACATGTATATTTTATAAACCTCTTATCAAAACAATCCAATAAATCATTTTGTATTGGTCTTTACCACTTTACGACATTTCAGACTAAAATCCAAAATCCTTTTGATATTTTTATCAAGCCACACCTAATGAGCCTATCGATCACGACGCCAGTTCGGCGTTATAATAATTTATCATCTAAGCATACTCTGCAGTAAGGGCCAAAACAAACATGCTACTTTTAGCATTGACGTTCGTATACCGTGTGCTGCCGGCCTTAAATAGTGCCACCCCCTCTCATCTCACGGTCACAGTCGTAAGAATCGACGAAAAGAAATCCTACAAGATGATAGGCAGCAGCGCCTTCCTGCGTACTGGATTAAACTGCTATCACCAACCAGCCTGCCCAGTAAGGTGATTACGCCTCAATTCTGATACTGCGACCGAACGCACGAAGTCGCGAAATCACTATGTTGCATCGAGTGAATCTGACGATTTTTACTGCGATCAGTCGCAAAATCGCCGTTTGTCGATGCCAAAAGTAGCATGTTTGCTGTAGCCCTAACCAGGGGTGACATAAAGTTGAGTACCATCCACTCTAATATGAAATTCAAATTTAAGGTGTGTTATCTAAATTGGGCGTATCAGTGAGCCCCATTAAGCTCCGAATAAAATGAAAGCGTTATTGACATTATCCAAATGAGTTTGATGATGGAACTAATTTCTCGAATGGAAATGCCTATTTTATCTTTTATGCAATATAACGAGATACTTTATCTACTACTATTAAAAGATTTTTGTGCACAAAAATTCTTTATTACTTATCTTTGCATTTCTTTGATCTATTTATCTTTACTTTAATTGTGGATTTTGTTTTGGCACTTTTATTTATTCATTTAAATATTAGTTAAACTAAGTTCGCATTATCAAAATCGCTTTCCGCTGCATATTCTTATTTATGCTTAAATCTTTAAAACTATTAATTAAATTAAATTAAAAAATCTTTTTTTACTTTTTCAGGTAAGTACAACTCAGCTAGTAGATGGAGTCTCCTTTTAGACAAAAACGTCTGTATTAGGAGGCACCGCTCTTCCATTAAACTATGCAACGGATATTGATGCAATTTTCCAAATAGATAGAGTTATTTACAAGGAAGGTTTATATGTAGGCCATGCGGACAAAGCTTAAGGTCGATTGACTCTTTCAACCATTGGAGGGCAGGAAGTTCATCCTCATACCTTGGAAATGACCGATGCACATACAGTGCGCTTCAAATGAAAGCTTTCCGCCGCGTACCCTTGCATTGTGAAATGAATTCCCTGGCGAGGTCTTCCAAAGATATTACAGCATAGGGCTTTTCATGGGGCGTGAAAAGGTTTTTACAGAATCGGCAAAGCGCGACTAGAGCCTCTGGTGTTGCAGGCGTCGATAGGCTGCTGTGAACACTTTCCATGCATGATGAAGTGCCACCTAGTGGTATAAAAATATTTTTTGTTCAGCAGACTTCATATAAGATGTATGACCCATTATTTATTAGAAAAAACTGACTTTGCTTACTTTTACTAACTTTCATCATCGGTCTATCAACATCGTATCAGCTTCCCACTACTGAGCATGAGCTTTTATCCAACCAAGTTGTCACGAACTAAGATAAATGTATATTGGATCATACTTTACTTTACTTTACTTTACTTGAAAACCAAGAAAGTATTGACTCCTTTCTAGAAGCTGTATTATGTACGAAGAATACTTGTAAGTTTTTCTTATGATCGCGCCGTCTGGAAAACGCTTTGCTAAGCCCTAACTTATTTCACTTCAATATTTGTAAAGTTGCTGCTAAGCGATTTGGCGTACTGTAAACAACACAACGTTAAGGACCTATTGTTAGTTGCCACAAAGTTATGAAATTTCTTTCAGCTTCAATAAAATGCTTAGTGCTTTTGCCGCAACTAAAAATTTATATTGTTCATACAATCTATGTTTTTAGCTGCGGAGTAGTGGATAAGTGGCGTTGTGCTGTTAGAATTTTTATGTCGTTTCTGTGTTTAATGGTTGACATTAAACACTTAAACAGTGTTATTACAAAAAAAACTTTAAACACTCCTTAGATATGCGTTTATCAAAACAGTGTCCAAAAATTGTAGCGATTTTTAAGGTATGTTTAACTTTATTATAAAATACTGTTTAGCAAACGTTTAGTTCAAACTGCTTCTAAGCAATACGTTCATTCAACGGGTTTTCATTCATTCTTTCACATTCCGTGTTAAGCAGATCATGTTCGACTTAACGGAGATCATTATTATAAAATATGAATACTCCACATATAAAAAAATGTGTGATTGTAGTAAAATAATCTTTTTACGTCTTTAAACAACTTTTAAGTCTACAAACGGTCATGTTAGAAATATAAAATATCTACTTCTAAACAAGAAACGTAAGTAGTTGAGCATGAAACGGATAGTCACAGTTGTTAGCTGTCATCTTTCAAAATGTAGATACGTAAAAGTCTGTAAATTTATTGAATATATTCAAAAAGAATGGGAACAATTTATATATAATAATAAAGGTCCGGAGGTCCGGAGGTCAAAAAACGTTACAATTTAAATGCAATTCAATTTAAATAGTAC
The DNA here is from genome assembly GCA_949126915.1 of Musotima nitidalis. NCBI lineage: Eukaryota > Metazoa > Arthropoda > Insecta > Lepidoptera > Crambidae > Musotima > Musotima nitidalis. The sequence goes on from OX421422.1 coordinate 9,606,678, forward strand.
CTCGAGGGTCTCACTGATTAATTCGTAGGCATTTTATTTGAGTTTCACGACAAGTATGCATAAAATCTAAATCTTCTATATAGATAAGGGTTATATTCATAGTTAAAGATGTTTATGTTGACTAAAAAGCAGCAGCGATACACAAAAATGTCAACGGCTTAAGGTTAAACGCGTCCTAAACAAGCGTCAGCCTGTGTTTATATTAGGTCGGGGAAAAAGTCTTTTCGCATAACGTAGGTATAAACTTATTATAAATTTTTTTGACTGTACTATTTGTGTCTGGCTGGTTTTGGTAACATTAAAAAGGTTCCATTATAAAGAAAAGAAAAAAATAAAAAAAAGTTGTTTCCCGCTATTTTTCATTTGTTTTTCTCTCCGTAAAAATGAGTGAATCTAATGAAGAAATTCGATACATTTTAAAATTTTATTATAAAAAAGGCAAAAATGCAACTCAAGCAGTGAAAAAAAATTGTGATGTTTATGGACCTGATGCAGTGTCAGTAAGAGTAGCACAAATTTGGTTCAAACGTTTTCAGTCCGGAAATTTTGATGTTAAACATGCACCTCGCTCTGGTCGCCCTGTTACGAATAAAATGGACGCCATTTTTGAAAGAGTGGAGCAAGATCGGCATATTAGTAGTTACGATGTAGCTGAAGAACTGGGAATTGACCACAAAACAGTTTTGACCCATTTGAAGAAAGCTGGTTATACAAAAAAGCTCGATATTTGGGTGCCACACGAGCTCACTCAAAGAAACTTAATGAACCGTGTACTCATTTGCGATTCATTATTGAGACGTAATGAAACCGAGCCGTTTTTGAAGAGATTGATAACTGGCGATGAAAAGTGGATCACGACAAGAACGTGCGAAAAAGGTCGTGGTCGAAAGTTGGCCAGGCTTCACAGACTGTGGCCAAACCTGGCCTAACACGAAATAAGGTGATGCTGTGTGTATGGTGGGATTGGAAGGGCATTGTTTATTATGAGCTTTTACCGCCCGGCAAAACCATCGATTCTGATCTTTACTGCCAGCAACTGATGAGATTAAAGGAAGCAGTCGAGAGAAAACGGCCGGAATTGATCAACAGGAAGGGTGTGGTCTTTCATCACGATAACGCTAGACCACACACATCTTTAGCCACTAAGCAAAAATTAAGAGAGTTCGACTGGGAGGTCCTAGTGCATCCACCATATAGCCCTGACCTTGCGCCTTCAGATTTTCACCTGTTTCGGTCTCTGCAGAATTCTTTAGGTTCTGTAAGGTTGACCTCAAGAGAGGACTGCCAAAACTATTTGTCCCGTTTTTTTGATCAGAAGTCCCAAAGTTTCTACAGTAACGGGATAATGTCTCTGCCCACAAAATGGCAGAAAGTTATTCAACAAAACGGTACATATATATTGTAAATAAATGTAAATAAACTTTGAAAAAAATGTCTTGACTTTTCATACAAAAATACGAAAAGACTTTTTCCCCAACCTATTATTTAAACTATATCTAAGAAGTGTGAAAACTTTAGGAAATCAATAGACAAGGTTTTGTAATAGCGTTATTTTTAAACGCGTGTTCAACTTCTGTTTAACTTTTTTGTAATAACACTGTAACAATTTTTTATTCTATTAATAACTGGAAACACCACCTTGCGGGTCGATAATTATCTGCCAAAACATAACTTTTCTTAGAAAAAACTGACTTTTCTTACTTTTACTAACTTTCATCATCGGTCTGTCAACATCGTATCAGCTTCCCACTACTGAGCATGAGATTTTATCCAACCAAGTTGTCACGAACTAAGATAAATGTATATTGGATCATACGCCACCAAGCGGACTCAGTGCGGGTTCGCGGAGGCAGGTGCGTGGCGTTCTATTGTACTGTTAGTATTTTTAAGCTGCCCCATCTGGTCTCTAACATGGCATAACAACTACCACATTTAAGTTATAACCGGGACCAACGGCCTTAGGTGCCTATTAAAGCACGGAAGCGCTCGATATTGCAATAATAATTCTCACATAAACTGTCACCAATTCAACGACTTACCTCTTTGAACTCTGCTTTACTTCGGTGATCGTATCCAATCACCTAGCACCGCAAAGCTACGAGACTGTCGATACAAAATGAAAATTATCACGAAGTAATAGTAAAATGGATGCCATGTCTCGTGGATGCGTTGTGTTGTGTGGGACGCTAGTCGGAGCGATGACATACGCAAAATGGCTGTCTTGGATTTGGGACGTAAATGAAATCGAGCTCAGGGTCGTGCCTCTGGAGAAGCCTATGTTCAGCAGTAGACGAATGTAGGCTGGTGATGAAGATGATGAATAGTAAAGTGAATTCAATCCTAGTAGACCCGTTGTCAAGCATTTCTGGCCAATTACATGTCTATTCATGTAGACAATGTATGGTGAATTCTGTAGCAGATTGGCGACAATTGCAACTCCAGCAATGCCATTCAGTGAGCTAATTGATATAACGTCCCTCGATAGCTTCAATCAAGTTTAAACCAGAATAGTTGGCACTTAGTTTCTATTGCTTTTGGCTTTTGAACATGCCTTAAACTGTAACTGGTATTTGTAGATTTTCTATTATGTTATTCATTGTGATCAAAATAAACAGTGAAATCTATTTAAAACTTATTAATTTTATACGGATAGTAGTGTCTCTCGTGGTAACAACTAAAATAGTATTTATTAAGTCATATTTGTATTTGTGAAGTGACTATGTAACACTAATAAAATATATAATTATAATAAAATGTCTTCAAAAACAATTTTTTACTCCGGATGTAAGTTATTGCTTTTAATTAAGAAATATTATTAACGAGCACTCGTTCGACTAAATATTTTTTTTAAATAAAAAAACTTTAAAAATATTGTGTCTATTTACGAAGGCAGTGCAGGAGATAATATTTTGAAGGCATTATGTGGGTTACAAAAATGACCTCAAACTAATTTAAACATCTTTGTTCACCTTCCAATCTGTACAATAAAGTGTGTCGGAATTGTGTTTTTTAAGAGATAAAGTAAGGAAAAAAACTAGACAATGTTAACTTTTGTTCTTTAACGCTACCCACAAAACATAAAATTTTTACAACAAGATTCCTTAATGTCTTCGAAAAGTTTGAATAAGCAGACAATGTAAAGCATGTAAAAAGGTTTCATGCCAGTTGCTTCCGTTTCTACCACACAATATTTATAAGCTGAACCTGTATTCGACGTCAGGACAAATGTTGTGTGCTTTGCACAAATCTCTCAAGAAAAGCGTTGTTTATAGACACCTGCCAACCGCAACACTCGGCTCCCGAGGTTCGAGAAAGACACATAGGTACGGTACCCACACAATTCATGTTCTATATTCTCATAGGTAATAAGTAAAAGCATTTATTTTGACGTTAGTACTTTTATCTGCTATAATAAAATAAACAGATTTTCTTTTCTTAGCGTAACATAACTGGCGAAAGATAAAAACAATTACAAGTTTGTTATCTTAGTTTGTTCTACATAAGCTCTGCAGTAAATTTAATGTAGATGTTTATAAGAGCTTTATTGAATATTTTTTTACTTTCATTCATACGAAACAATACGATTTCACATACATAAAACTGTACTTTTACTGGTAGTTTCCGACATCAGGCGACCAAATGCTGGAATGATATACCTCCGCCAATGAGATTGTTGCGGTCTAAATATTGGTTTAAGAAAATACTTAAATACGCTTTATTGGAAAACCAAAAGTCAGGATTAGGTAATAATGGTCGTCTGTGCGTCGGAGAGTATTTTTGTTTGTCTTTTTGGGTCTGCCACGGTCTTAGTTTTTAATCTGAAGCTGAAATTTTTAGTAGTAGCTTATCAATTAATTCTGTTAATGTTGTTTGATTTTCTTTGCAAAATAATTGTCACTTTCACAAAAACTCTAAAGTAAAGCTTCAACCCCCTTGGGTAAAAACTATAAAAAACTGATGTGTTTGTTCTCATCAAGGGCAAAATATCAGTGAGCTTTGGCCCCTTTGCGTCACAGTTGCACACATGCCATTGACTTAAAATGTGTTTTTTTAATAAATATTTCTGTTATTGTTTGTGTATTTTTGATTTTAATTCGATTGTTATGTCTATATTGTCTGTTTCTACATGTGTGTGTTTGTGATTCAAATAAATTATTATCTTATTTCTGCCAAGGGTAAAACCACTCCTAAATAATATAAGGGCACAACGTAACACTTATGCAAGTAGAATATATACGAGTAGTCTTGTCTCTGATTGCCTACGTGAAGCGTAGAATAACTTACAGTCATGTAGAGAGAACATTTTCCGTTGCCCACCAATTAGAGAACAGGTATGCATTTGCGTTCAAAGCAATTACAAGACTTTTAGAGAGTTCTACATGCAACCAGAGCCGTATAGGATCGTGATGGGCTTAAATAAAAACTATCGAACAGCTTTATTACAATTTGAAAAAAACCTTGTCGGTTTTAAAAGGTGAGTGGCAATCCAGATTTTTACTCAGTAAACACTTATCGCATCATATTGTAGTAGTTAGTAAGACTGTTTGCTGAAAAACCAATAAACAGCTAAGTTTATAAAAAAAACACAAACTACTGAATAGTTTTCTCTTCGGACGCCTAACCTAATTAAGTATAGCAGCCATTTCTCGGTGGTGCTCGGAATGGGATTATCGAATAATAATATAAAAGTATAATCGCGGTTGCCCTAGACATAAGCTTAGGGCCCAGTGTCTGCTCACTGGTCTTACGAGATATGACTGAATTTCGTTATTACGTGGAGCGACTGCCACTGACCTCCGCAACCTAAAGATACATCATTCTATGGTTAAACCAGCTGTCAGGATGTTAGAAGGCACTGGCTAATTACGACTGCCATAGATATTGACCTAATTCGATCCGTAATGGCTGCTCCTTATATATACATACATACGTACTTTCACGCCTGTGTCCCCGAAGGGGTAGGCAGAGGCATATCGCCCACACTTCGCCAATTATAAAGTTGGTCCCTCGTAATAGGTGGCGAGCCTATTGCCGCTTACTGGACACTGTTATGTTCGCCAGAGCTTCGTCCGTTGATCGACAGGTGCACTACTTGCAGGTGAGGTTGGCTTGGGATTCTTAGGTCTTGATAGAATCCCTATAAACCTGCGCCTTATGCTTTAATGTTAGTTTCAATCCAGCGATATAGGTACTCGCACTAGATAGTTATAGAACTAGCTGCCTTCAGAACTATATGCTATTATTGATGTGTTCTATTTATATGTTTCCTTCCTTTACTTGTTTCAGCGGTGCTAGGTAATCGAACACAATCATCGAAGTAAGGCAGAATTCACATAAGTTAGTCCTTGGATGGGTGACCGTTTTATTGACAAATTTAGTAGGCGTAAAGCCAAGTTAGGGACTTTATAACGCGCCTTGAAATACTACCTATAGGACACGTTTACCTTCGAAAATCCGCACTGGGTCTGATTAGTGAGTATAACCTGAAAAACTAGAATACAGTGGTCTGAGAGTCGCCTGAATGCTTATCTTTATATAATTATATATATGCATCTCTTTCGAACTATCTTGTTGGTTAAAATATATTATTTAATGCTTACAAGAAAGTACAGTTAGGTATGTTAAGATTGTTAAACGTTACTTGAGAAATTATTGATTCTTGGTACAATCTTTTACCCCTAGTCTTAATTGTCTTAAGATGACATCCAGGATAAAAACTATCGTATGACCGCCAGACAAAGTTACTTTCTCATAATTAAATACTTCGGGTTTAGTAAAGATTTAAATATTTAAGTCAGCATATTGAACAGCAGAGTCACTTTGCCTCGTTTATTGCTATTTATCTGGAAGATCTCGTAGCTGAAGCTGAAGCGCTCGTAGCTCCGCGGTGCTCGGTGGTCGAAAACGATCACCGAAGTACAGCAGAGTTTACAGAGGTCAGTCCTTGGATGAGTGACCATTTGTGTGGCATTTAATATCGAGCGCTTCCGTGCTTCGGAAGGCACGTTAAGCCGTTAGTCCCTCCCGGTTATCACTAAATGTGGTAGTCGTTAAGCCATGTTAGAGGCCTAATGGGCGGCTTGAAAATACCCAATACCCTCACACCTTGGTATGTGAGAGGAGGCTCGTGCTCAGTACTGGGACGTTAATGGGCTGAGATGATGATGATGATGATCTGGAAGATGTTCTCTTCATAGTCATGTGATGATAAAATTAAATTATATTTATGCAAAGGACTCCTGTATAGGTGATACGGCAAAGAGCAACATTTCCGAAAATTCTGTGGTTAAAATCTGTATTTATTCAAAATTTATTCAATCCGTGTGGCTTCATTAAAAAACATGTTTCATAAACCTAAAATGACATAGATTATTCAAATGACACATCGAAAACTTTTCAGACATTTTTTTATTTCCAGCTGTGAATGTTTAAAATTACAGAATGAATAATTACAAAATGGTTTATGATAATTTTCCAGAATGTTAAAAGGTAAATTGTTTTCATTGATAACAGCGAGTTTTATTGTAATTATTGGTTATCTAGTTATTTTTAGTATGTTATACACGAATTATTTCAAAAGCATATGTTTTCTTGTAATAACTTTATAGACCAATCTAATTTCACATTGCATAGCAAGAACACAGATTGCAATTGAACATTATTTCCATCTAATTTCGTTTATAAATTATGTTAATAACAAAAGAACATGAACGTCTTCTGCCAAGAAGACTCCGCCAATTTTGGTCCCAGAGACTGCCAAAAATAGTTTAACGATTTCCTATAATTCCATAGAAATATTCTTATCTTACAGCAGATACAGCTACTACTACATTTCTTCTACTTTTACCTCTATTCAATTTTATCATTCTATATAAGAAGTTATGTTTTATATGATAGTCTCTATTATTACTAATATTTAATTTATTTGTTACTACATCTTTAAATTTTCTTTTAACTTTAATCCATCTATCATTCTTCCAATCGTATTTTTTACCAATTGCTAGCATGATATCTTCAAATTTGGGCCACCTCGCGTTCCCATCTGTATTGAAGTAACGATTTCTGGTAACATTGTTATTTTCTCGAACTGTATTAGATTTATGTTCCGATACAATAGATACGTGTTTGGGATTGAAATTGGATACGAAATTGCTGGTTTTATTTATCAACTCAGAAAGCGCATCTTTATTTACACCGCTCTGTGTAGCATCTGGTGTTAGCTTGGTGCCAATATCTTTGTAGTGATTTATTTTGATATCATCTTTGTCTTGCCTCTCATCCAGATACTCGTCATAAAACTCTTCAATTTCATACTCGATCTTATCTGAAACAAAAAAATATATATTTATAAAAGAAGCTAAAAAACAGAAGTAACGCCTAACGCTGGCTTATTTTGTGATATTACAGACACAATTGAGAGTATATTGGCTCTTATTTCTCTCATATTGATGGTAAATCGGCATAGAAAAAAATTGGTACACGTTATTTCACGCTATGTGAATTTATAAGAATTTTGAGTAAAAGTTATGTGACATTGACAAAAAAGGTAAATTTGTTCAATGGCATATTACCGGCGAAAAAAACGTTTTATCCCTTTTTGGTTCTATATGATTTAACATAAAGGGCCAGTTTTTTCGAGATGTTCTTTAGAAATAAGCGAATACCGTTTTTCCTTTATATTTGTCAATACATCTCATGACGTAAGTTTTTCACAGTTTCATTCCTATATAAAAAGACATATAGACATAGGATTTTATATGTTCATCTGAGAAACATTGCAGAAATACATTTAAATATTTATTTATAACTACTAGTAAACATTGGGCAGAAAATAAGGTACTGTAATATCCCTTCCATTCTTTTATCATTCAAAACGTTGTGTTCCGTAACATAAGTTTTTAGCTAAAATTCAGCCATATCTGGTTAAAACAAGGCAGACCCTAAAAATTATACATATATACAATCACGCCTGTTCCAAATGGGTAGCTAGAGGCATATTATACGCCCACAGTTCGCAAATCATGCAATGCCGCTTGGTGAGGCTCCTCAGATATTGATAGGAGCCTTGTACACAAACTAAGTTTTTGTAGTATACAATTAATCTTTATGTGAAATGTTCACTATACTGCTTTACAGCAGCTTTAATTGTAATTTATATTCGTTGTAAATTCGATAACATAATATAATCTTCAAATAATAATAAAAACCAAATATATCTCATAACCCTTTGAACCTAAACACATTCAAACGAGATATAACAGCGCTATATATTTATTAAAAATATAGCGCTACTATTGATTTTCATGACCTTTATCATCATATCCTAGCATTATCCCGGTTGCTCCAGACTTAAGCCCTGGGCCCAGGGTCTGTGCTCACTGGTCTAACCAGATTTGCTCCAGTCGCTGAAGTTCAGACTTCAGTTATGACATGGATTACAATTTTCATCTAACCTCCTCAACTTAAAGGGAAACATCTTCCTATGGTTCAAACAGTTATCAGAATATTAGCAGGCACTGACTTCCTAATAACGACTGCCATAGATGTTCCTGACAGCCGGGACTGAACGGCTTGACGTGCTTTCTGAGGCAGAGCCAGTGATAATTATGCACATGACTTCGAAAAGTCATGGGTTCGCCACCAGGTTTTGAAACCTACACCTGCATCAGTCATGCTACTGGGCTATCGTCGCTCCAACCCTATGCACCCTTTATGCAATTTTTTTTTTAAATATTCTATAGCTAGAGCCTTATATCCTCTGCCTGAACAAAATGATATCATAACTCTTGACCTACCTGCCATGCTTCTAAAAGATTCAATGTCTTTCTTGAGTTTCTCCCTATCTCGTTCCCTCCACCGCCCATCTCCTTTATCTGAAAAAGAAATAACTAATAATAATTTTTATTTGGTAATCCCGTGGTATTTTCCGGATGAATCCATCCTTTGAAGGCATAAAGGACCAGGTGTATCTTGATTAAATGGATAAATGGATGAGCGTTATTGAGGAAAATAATTAATTTTGTCATCGTAATATAAAGGAAGAATGTAATTAAGGTTGGGGAATCAGATTTGATACAGTTTATTTTTATTGTTTCTATTGATTAATTAGGTTATTCAATATTTTTAATCATTTAGATGTGGTCTAGTTTGCACAGGTTGTATAGTTAACAAAGAAACCAATTGAATAGAAACCATATGTAAAAGAAAGAAAATAAATTCTGTAAACGAAGCTAATTTCCTTGAATTGTTGTACGTGCTTTTGTTAAAACTAAAGCGTGTACTAAAATCTCGTGGTCGACACTTGGCTAGTGCAAAGCATTAAGGATTATCAGAACACTTATAAACAAAATTTTCAACGAAATCAACAATAAAATATAGAACACATACCTATTAACTCTGCCAAAATGATCAGGCAACAAGTGTAAAGCCAAAAGACACTCGCCATAGGTGGTATCTAGTGTTAGGAATCTGAAACAAAGGAAAAGGATTTTTAAATGTATGTAATTTTTTTAAGTAATAGGTTCACCGAAAGAAAGCAGTACACTGCCAGGCCAGTGCTGTGCTGGGTGGCCGTTTGTGTGGCATTTAGCATTATGCGCTTCCGAGCTTTGGAAGGCAAGTTAATACGTTGATCCCGGTTATCGCTGATACCATATAATAATATGGTAGTCGTTAAGCCAAGTTAGAGGACCTTTTGCAAAATATAAGGGCAGGACGCTACCTATATGCCTCCGCCAATATGCAATGCACCAGCGTGGTGATCGGTATGATCTATTTCCCTTTTACCTTATATTATAAGAGAAGGAGTAGTGAAACATTAATGCGCTGAAATGTTAATGATAATGTAATCTGTAAATTAGAGCAAGCGTTTCAAAATATACGAACGGATACAGGCAAGCGATCCTAGTGCAGAAGTTGCTATATAAAAATTGTAAACTTGAAGTCCTAATCACAACTTATTATTAGTATAATCTAGCTATCACGGTAACCGAAATGAGCAGATATGAACACTTATTACTAAGCCCGCCTTAAGCGGAAACTATTATCTATTTCATAGTTTTTACTAAACCTTTATTAACAGCAGCGTCATCTTGCGTTTTGGCTAGAACTACAATCACCAACCCGCCTGCCCGGCGTTGTAATTATGGGCAAATACCCCAATAGAATGTAATGTTTTGAGGTGGCTAACGTTTAGCAGTGGACTTTATAAAGTTGATATGATAATTATTACAGTGCATGCTATCTAAAGCAAAATTTTTAGTACATAATAAAAGTGTAAACTTTTTGGTTACACTTAAAATTTCTGCCATCTTATTTACAAAATACTCGTATTATTATTAACACATTGGCACATGTTGCTCTTAACGAACAGAACTCAAACTGTCTTTAGTGGTTATGACAAAGCCTTCAAGATTATCTATATATTACCTTAGACAAACCATATGCCTTATCCTCAACAATTCGTCGCCAACTCCGCAAAGGGGCGAACCACATTCATGTATAAGGCGCCCCTTTGGGCCGGTGGCGACGAATCATTGTACGTTAAATGAACTGTTCTTCGTAACTCTGTGGGCCTTAAGAAAAGACCTGGTTCGACCTATCTTATACCTAATAAAAAAAAAAATTTGACTGTTATAAAACATAAAAATAAACAATTTTTCAAATAAAATATGTTATGAAAAAACATTTTATAATTCCTTGTAAAATAGTAATAATGGCTGATATGAGCGAGCGTATTTTTTCTATATGACTTATACATATTTAAATATAAATCAGTACAAATATCTTTAATACATTAATATTTTATAATATTATTATATATATTATTATTCTTATGAATACAATTCCTAAACAGTAAAAATATTTATATTGAGTGGGTCGATACCAACACAATACAACTACGTATTACAGTAACTCGCAAGGTATATTTAAATTGAGTTTTAGCTTTGTTTTCCGTTTAGCGTGCCGGACATTACAATTGCCAATTAAAAATTCATAGTAAAAATTATACGGCGGCCGAATAACAATAATTAAGGTAACTAAAAGATGTTATTTTACAGAATAGATAATTTTTATCGACCGATCTTGCGCGGAGGTCAGTTTACTAGCACTCTGCACCTAACCTCCGATTCTGATATAGAATAAGAATAAGAATATTTTTTATTGACAAAATATCATTACATAACAAATAGTTTAAACAGTTACAAAAAAAACGTTACACAAAAACAAAACAAAAATATTTAAAAAATATATCAATAATAATAACAACAACTAATGGTAATGTTACCTGTCAAAAGGGCGATACATCAGCATAATGCTACTGCATCTAATAATACAGCAGCGCTGGTGTTCCTGCACCGCCCTCTATAGGACATTGTTGCATTGGTTGTCTTGTCCACATGAAAATATTGCTAACACAAATATTGATTTATGCGCATAAAGACGAATATTTATCTTGGTCTGGGTGTTTCCTGTGAATTGACAAAAAGGCTACTCGTTGTCTAGACACCATAACACAAGTTCTACTTAATTTAGGATTAGAAGCTCTCAAGAATATCAAGTATTTATACGAATATATAAAAAGATTTCAGATCCGTGCTAAATCAAATGACAACAAACATGGACACGGCTATTGGTTTTAATTAACTACAAACGCGCTTAGTTTTGTTTTAATTACCATGGTTGTAGTGTGAAGTGACTTAAAAAACCAACACAAAGATAAAACTGGATAGTGCACAGTAACTGACCATTAAGGTTACAATAAAACGCACACGGCCAATCGCACCTAACCATTTGGTCGTTTTTGACGTTTCCAGCAATATTGGCAATATTGCACGAGCAGATTTCTCTAGGGAGCCTTTGTTTTGAACACTACTTCTAAGGTTTTTATATTTTAAACACATGCAGCGCCTGCAATCTCTATTACTTCTAAGCAAATTGTTAACAATAAAAACTCATTGACTTAGGAATACGATCCGATCTTTTGGGACAAGGTCCTAAACCAACGATCAAGGTTAAAGTCGCATTATTATATAAACGTTAGAACTACAAACACTACCATAAGCATAATATATAAGGGTAAAACCTAACCCGGCAACAAAATTTCATAGCTGCATCAGGCACTATCTAAAAAGAAACTATACATACAAAAAAACATACTCTATGGAATATAATAGGTTGGGGAAAAAGTCTTTTCGTATTTTTGTATGAAAAGTCAAGACATTTTTTTCAAAGTTTATTTACATTTATTTACAATATATATGTACCGTTTTGTTGAATAACTTTCTGCCATTTTGTGGGCAGAGACATTATCCCGTTACTGTAGAAACTTTGGGACTTCTGATCAAAAAAACGGGACAAATAGTTTTGGCAGTCCTCTCTTGAGGTCAACCTTACAGAACCTAAAGAATTCTGCAGAGACCGAAACAGGTGAAAATCTGAAGGCGCAAGGTCAGGGCTATATGGTGGATGCACTAGGACCTCCCAGTCGAACTCTCTTAATTTTTGCTGAGTGGCTAAAGATGTGTGTGGTCTAGCGTTATCGTGATGAAAGACCACACCCTTCCTGTTGATCAATTCCGGCCGTTTTCTCTCGACTGCTTCCTTTAATCTCATCAGTTGCTGGCAGTAAAGATCAGAATCGATGGTTTTGCCGGGCGGTAAAAGCTCATAATAAACAATGCCCTTCCAATCCCACCATACACACAGCATCACCTTATTTCGTGTTAGGCCAGGTTTAGCCACAGTCTGTGAAGCCTGGCCAACTTTCGACCACGACCTTTTTCGCACGTTCTTGTCGTACGTGATCCACTTTTCATCGCCAGTTATCAATCTCTTCAAAAACGGCTCGGTTTCATTACGTCTCAATAATGAATCGCAAATGAGTACACGGTTCATTAAGTTTCTTTGAGTGAGCTCGTGTGGCACCCAAATATCGAGCTTTTTTGTATAACCAGCTTTCTTCAAATGGGTCAAAACTGTTTTGTGGTCAATTCCCAGTTCTTCAGCTACATCGTAACTACTAATATGCCGATCTTGCTCCACTCTTTCAAAAATGGCGTTCATTTTATTCGTAACAGGGCGACCAGAGCGAGGTGCATCTTTAACATCAAAATTTCCGGACTGAAAACGTTTGAACCAAATTTGTGCTACTCTTACTGACACTGCATCAGGTCCATAAACATCACAAATTTTTTTCACTGCTTGAGTTGCATTTTTGCCTTTTTTATAATAAAATTTTAAAATGTATCGAATTTCTTCATTAGATTCACTCATTTTTACGGAGAGAAAAACAAATGAAAAATAGCGGGAAACAACTTTTTTTTATTTTTTCTTTTCTTTATAATGGAACCTTTTTAATGTTACCAAAACCAGCCAGACACCAATAGTACAGTCAAAAAAAATTTATAATAAGTTTATACCTACGTTATGCGAAAAGACTTTTTCCCCGACCTAATATAACTGTTAACATTCGTACGATGCGAGATAATATTTTTTTTGATAACAGCCTTTTTTGACAACACATTTTTTTATAGTTCAAAGGATACATAGATATATATATTGAGTTCATCCTCCGCACACGAAAATCTCGCATTCAATAATATAGCTATCAAAATATTTATTCCTTCCAGTCGTCATGAGATGAGTGTTTTGTAAATAATATTTCGTGTCTAGTAAGCCAAGCCTAGCCTATTTTTTGTCAATATATGTAATAAAGTTAGGCATAATGAGGTTTTATGATCGTCAAATTCAAACTTACGCGATCATTCTATGCGGTCGGGGTCTTGACTAATAAGACAGTATAAAAAAACAACACAGAAATAACTAACACGAAGGCTTGTTTGACGGTACTTAGAACCCGTTAATTCCAGTTAGTCTTAAGATAATCGGGCGGGCTAAGCTTATTAACAACTCTGATAAGCTCTGTCTAACCTATTTAGTTTACTTACTATCAATTTATAATAAGCGGATTGTTATCACGTATAAGCAGCCAGTATACGCTGATTAATTTGAGCAAACCCAATTAATACTTCCATTAGCGTGTAATAGGCCTGTTAGTTATGAAAGAATAAAAGTTCCTAAAGCTTTGTAGTTGCCAGTATGCGAGCAAAATAGCCGATTTTTGAAGACGTGATCGTCTTCTAGCTATGGCTTAACCAAGGCTACTTATTGCCAAATAATAATCGAGAGATTTCGATGGTAAAAATTTAATTTAGATATTTATTAGACATTTTCTAAATATTCAATCGTTTAATAACGAAATAAAATATTACTAAACAATTGTCTCACAATTCTAAGATCATTTTTATGTAGATAAATAAAGATGAGTACCTATATGTGTGCGAAATATACACTCGCGAGCAACCAAATCGACTCAACCGCTAACTTTGTCATTTGAAAGCTTAAGCTTACGTTTGAAGCTTTCAAATAACATTGTTTTTATTTAAATGTTGTATATTTTTACTTTAAACAATGTTTCAATGTAGAGTTAGCGGTTGAGTCGATTTGGTAGCTCCCGAGTGTATATTAAAACTTTATCACAAATAATAAAGTATGAGCGGACTTCTTGGCGGGAAAGTAAAGCATCATGTCTTCAGTTTTGTTTTATTTCCTAAAATTTGTGATATTTCTAACATTCATGTATTATAACGGTGGATTATTAACCGTTAAGTGTTTGTGAATAGACATGAGTGTTGGTAAATCAAACAAAGCAGTGCAATATAACTTTTTAAATTCTCTCAAGGAGTCCATGTGAGATCTCAGTATAGTCCCACATCTTTACTGAGGACTCAAGGGGCTTAGGTGAGGGGAGGGTATCTCATTTTCCATTTATCATCTTTATCATCACTCATTCTCATTTACTATGAATTATATATTATTAATATATCACTTACTTGACACTGGCTAAATGTGCTAAACGCACGAAGCCATTATTTAAAAGAAAAAAAAAGTATAAGTGGCGCATAAAATTTGCATGAAACTCCATGACAGGAAGTGTCAGAAACAGAGTATAATTACCTAACAAGAATTTAGGCGTTATGGCGCTAACGCGTAAAAAGACACATAGCGGTATAACTTACTATGACAGACTTAACTTAATTTTGACTGTGACTATGACGATAACGCTGCATTTATTTAAAAATACTTGATTAATATAATAACCGGAAAATACACATAACAAGCGAGTCCATATTAAAAAAATATATATCCAAAAAGGTTAACAATATGTTTGCATTCTTAATGAAAACGTTGAAACAAAAATAATACGCTTTATAAAACAACAAAAAAAATCATTAGGCTATTTAGAAATAAAGTAGCATTTTCTGTGATCATTACTCTGCAATACTCATTTCTATCTTTGAGAAGTGAATGAGTGACGTTTTTAAAATCTCTTAAACTTTGTGTCGATAGAGAATTTCATTTCCAGACACCAGTAGTTATGAACAACGTCGTATATTATTTAATATTATCCATAGAATAATACCCAGTCACCTCGCTAAAGAAACTGCTTTAATATTTCAAAGAAAATTTTATTTTTATGGAACAAATTATGAAATTCCATCTCACTCTTCCACTAAACCTTTGAATGCTTTTCCTGTATTTTTATTGCCTTTATGCGTTCAATGCATCAAATAGACTTTATTTTGCACTCTGATCGTATATTTTTTCCTTGTTGCTACTATTGATTTACTGTACTTACGTTATTACTACCGTATCGTGAGGTGGGTAGCAGCTTCTAGGACTAGTAGGCGGTGTAACTACTGACTTTAATTCGATAAAGACGCAATGTAACCTTTAACAAAATAATAAGAACATAATAATAATGATGAGAACAAAATTGAAGTACACTCGTAAAGCCGGCTTTGCTTAAATGAGAATAAAATAAACATATGTGACGTAATGCAATCGTAAGGCTGCGTTTCCACCAGAGATGGGCAAGGATGTGTTGTTATTGTGAGGACTGTGTTTGTTATGAACCAATAGAATCGCTGCGCTGAGCAAAGCTAGATAAATAAAAGATTCCATTGGTTGTTAACAAACACATCTCTCGCAACGCATTCTAGCTCATCTTTGGTAAAAATACGCATTATGATGGCACGACGTCATTATATATATAATATATATTTTATTCTTATTTAAGCAAAGACGGCTCTCCGAGGCCTTGGGTTGGAAAATTAGCACTGTGACATGGTAGGTTTCAGTGAAAGTGGCCACAAATCATGACCATTGCTTGCTTTAAGAAGAAATATTTGCTTTACATACATTTGTCTCGCGTAGAAGTAGATCGTTCTTTGCTACGATCCTGACATATGTGATTAGTTTAATTCACGCTTGCAACCTGTAAATGCACGTCCGTTGATTTACGGTCTCATCGCTTTTCACCTGTCCTTTCTCCAAAACCTTCTGGATTTGGTGAACTGCTATATGCAGATGATAACTAATTATTCGTTAAGCCTATGGTATTGTAACGTTGTTGAAATTGATAAGTTTGCTCCATTTCACTATTGTGTAATTTATAGCGTGTGGCTGCTTAATTCAGACGCTTTTTTTTCTTTTTGTTTCGGCCAAAGTTTCTCGTAATTGAATAAAATCTTCCAAATATAAGGCAGCCGTATTTTATATTTCGTAACCTGGGAATTAGGCGAATGCATAAAATATTCATGATCTTATATTTTTCAGATATTAAACCGGGCGTCTTTCCCGGAATTACGGTAAGGTCGGTGAAAATTAGATTTCTAATTTTTGCCGCTTATGAAAAAGTTTCCTTAGAAATTGTATGCTCTTTAAGTTTGAGTTGAAAAGATCAACATATTAACACTTCGGTAGGTAAAAGTTGAGTAACCAACATTTTAAAGGGCACTTTAAATTTAAAACAGCTCTGGCTTCAAATACGGGTATTGCTGTTATGATATCAGTATTTTTAAACCGGTCTACAATCCTGCTTAGCGTCTTACTGAGACAACCTATATAAGTTAAATATTTATATATTTTGCCGCCTTCCTTTTAGGCTCTATGTGAGCTTAGTAACAATTCTGTATAATTTAATCTATCTTCATTCTGTGGTCATGGTTTCAATAAATCTGCTGACAGAACATTTGTGGTTTAATTACAATTTTAACGACATGAATACATCCTAAATTTACAATTTATTTTGAGATTTAATTTATTAATGAAAGTGATAGTTAATGACATTTGACAGTAAACTTAATCCATCCTTGTGATTCCTATGTTCCAGATGAGAATCATAAAATTAAAAGAATAGTAAACTTAATATCATTATAACTCGTCATAGAAATTTTTGACACATCTGTGGTTAAAAACAAACTTGAATGACTGTTTAAAGATAATTAATATTTTTAAAAGAAGAATACATCCTACAGGCTACACTAATACCTAGAAGTTATTTTTAGATTGAAGTCATTAACAAACAAAAGGGTGAAAAGTGATCTTACCATCATCTCTGGAGCCCAATCCAACCTAACCTGCACGTGGTGAACCTGCCGAAAAACGGACCAGGCTCTGGCTGTATAAAAGTTTCCGATAAACGACAATAGACTTCCCAAATAAAACGTGGGACCCAAAATTGGCGAAGTGGGGGCATATAATATGGCTCTGCCTACCCCTTCGGGGAAACAGGCGTGATTGTATATGTCATAAACAAAAGATATACTTAATGACATTTGACAGCAAACTTCTTCCATTCGTGTGATTTTTAAGGTTCTGATATGGATAACAAATGCCTTTGAGTTTTTTCAGTTATTTGAAAATGTCTGATAACTTGCCAATGGAATGTTTTGACACTGCAGTGGTCAGATATAACTTTCAAGATTTATGACTGTAAAAAGTTTATTCATATGTTAACTAAATTAATACATCCTAGCTACACTGACACTTATAAAAATAAAAATCTAAAGAATTTATTTCAACATAGAAGTAATTAACAAAATATTTAAGTAATGACATTTGATAGTAAACTGTTTCCATGATAACAAATATTCTGAAAACTTAATGAACTTTATATTCTGATAAACTTATCATTGGCATATTATCCAATGAAAATGTTTTGACACGGCCATGATTAGAAATAAACTTCAAGATTAATGACTGTGTCAAGTTTATGACAGATTTCAGAGGGTGGCCATTTCGTATTTACTATTGGGTGACTAGATAGCGAGTAACGCAGTCCGAATGCTACAAATTTCGCATTGTTATTTTGTTGAGAACACTCGTGTATGGAATTTTAAAAAAGTTGGTTATCTGTAATCTTTTTCAAATAAAAGGCAATTACAATAAAAAAAGAAAATTATCTATTCAATACAAGTTGAAGAAAAGAATACAAAATAAGCACGTAAAAATAAATTAACCACATAGCCCATTTACTTCGAATTACCAATTGTCTAATGCCTATGATTTCACCGTGTTATTAATAGCTAAATACTATTGTCATAATATAAAAAAATTGTTTCTAAGGGATCTTTATGTATAAATGACGCAAAAGCAGCTGAACTGGATTAGAAGTGATTGAAGTGGTACATACATTTTCCATTGAGATAACAGCATGTATATAAATGTTTAAAACAGATATTAAGTATTACTACTTTATTCAAAATTAATTTTTTTTGATATAACTAACGTCACTTTTGACATTAAATTTGTTTGATAAGGTTCAAATTGGCTTTTAAGTATTAGTACAAATTGTTGGTATATGGTAGTATAGAAATATGTTGATTTTACACTTTTTCAAGATTTTTTTTTTTTATTTTCTCTACGTACAAACCTTCTCTGGACTTCCACGAATAATTCAAGACCAAAATTAGCCAAATCGGTCCAGCCGTTCTCGAGTTTTAGCGAGACTAACGAACAGCAATTGATTTTTATACATATAGATATATAATTATGACTAGTGTGTGCAAACTAATATCTCGTTAGGAGGCACTGACTTCTTAATATTGATTGCCGGGACCACCGGCTCAACGTGCTATCCGAAGCACGGAGCACGCAATTACGCACATAACTTCGAAAAGCCATAGGTGCATCACCAGGATTTGAACCCGAAACCCTCTGAATTTAATGGCAAGGGGTCTATCACTGGGCTATCGCCGTTCTTTGATTGTCAGCCAGGTATAGATACTATGATCCTTTTATAAAGTTCAAGGGGATTTAATAAAAATAATAAAATCACGATCCAATGCACTAAATGGTGATTAAAGAATTTTTGTTATTGTTATATCTATAGCAGCGCAGATCTAATAATGGACATTCTCCGAATGTTGTCCTACTTTGGGCGCTGTAATGTCACAGCCAAATTAAAAATTAAACTGATAGAACTTTGTTTGACTGGCTTACAGCGATATTGATTCACCTTTTGGTTGCAATATATACCAGTAGTATTACCAAATTCAAGGCTGGGTTCTGAATAGAAACGCCAAGCTCACGGATAAATACACTAGTTGGTGATCAAAGAAAATATTTTGTTTGTGACATTTTATCCTTTTACTGTGTACTATCTAGTACGACGAAAATACAAAAATGAACAGTCTTGGGTGTTGTCATAATTAGGGCCTCCCAGATGTCTCAGCAAAAATACAAAGTAAACTGAAAAATTTTTTTTGGGCAGCTTACAGCTATATTGAATCTATTTTGGATTTTTGTTGCAATGTATACCAATAGGACACACTGCACAGTAGGACTGGCTGCAGTTGGAGAAAAAGAGCTGAAGATCGCGCTCAGCGGCGTGAAATTGGAGAGGCTTATTGTATATATATTGTGTATATCAGGCTTATGACAAATGTAGGTTGATGATGATGATGAGGACACACATCCAAATTCAAGGTAGGGTTTGAAAAGAAATGACAGGAAATCCAACTACTACATTACATTAAATAGTTATAATACAAATTACATTAAATAATGTGATTGTCATGTGTAGTACAAGAACACTGTTATAACAATTTCCGCTCAACACAAGAAACAAGAGAGCCAATATTACAGATTCGAAAGCTAATACGGAATTAAGAGGAAGCCATCATTTGAATATGCCTTGTTTTGCAATTTTCTATGGTTATTTATACATATACTCACATAAATACACTGATTAAAATGTATTTATGCAGAGCCGGTACAACTGTGTATTTGGGGCTCTTTCCACGAAGAAGACTTAGAGACCTGATTACAATAAATTTGTATTGATCGTCCCGGTTGTAACAAAAATGCTTGCGGGTATATGAAAATTTTCTTTTATTACTCTAGTTTTTATTTGTAAATATTGAAGTTTAGTAGAATAAAAGTGTTAAAAGGTTGCCGTAGATTGACCTATTTCTTAAATTTGCTTAAATTTTGCGTTATTGTAATTGAATGCACCTAAATACTTGACGTTTGCGTGAATTTTTTTATTTAAATGTGGGTACATTGACATTTTAAATGATTTTAATAGCACAATATCGTTTGAATTAACACATTTTTTGACAAAAAATTAAAAAGAAATCATTCAAAAGTGTACTGTAGCCTACATAATTATACTTACATGAAAAAGGTTTCACTCGCTTGTAAATATGACATAGTTTTGTTTAAAGTTATACCTTGGAATAAAGAAGCTTTTCCTTTTAGAGAAGTAATGTCCTGCTCAGTGTTCTTATATCATGTACGTATTTATGTATGTACGTTTATTTAATTTAATTAATTGCACTTATATTTGTTTATGTTTATCAAAATGTAACTATATATTTTTATTCATTTCTACACGCCCGGTTTTCATTTAATTTTAATCACACTCCATCCTAAGGTTGCCTGGAAGAAATCGCTGTAAGCGATGAACCGCCTTCTTCGCTTTTTTTTGCAACTGTTTTCTTTTGTTATTTTTTATTTGGTGTACAATAAAGAATTTTCTATCTATCTACCTAGTGTTTGTTATGTTTATCAAACCGTTACTGAAATCGGTATTTAAACAAATATTTTATGAAAAGAGTAAATACACTAACATTATATGACGAAATTCTAATTCAAAAGTACCCCAGTGTGTTCTTTATTTTAAACACCAACTCCCTCCACACATAATTATAAAGAACTCTAAACATAAAAATAAACTAACATTCTTGCAAAAATATGTCTGACCATAATTATACAATTTCCATACCGACTTATAATTATTGAAAATGGTAATAAGTATGTCGATAAAAAGTATTATAAAGTTACCTACCTCAATAAGAGAAAGGGATCTGTTCCAAGAACAAATTAGACAAGTTGTTCCGATGATAGCTGACTCGATCAACTGAACTGAGAGTCCGTCACGAAACTTTGTTACGAGATTCTCTACAAGTCCAATACGCGTGGGGTTCCGGACGCGTTCCGTTCTCTACTGCCTTTAGTATTCTGCAATCAACCCCTACAAAGCTCCTATACCTCAATACCTTTACGTTCAAATAAAAACTTATGCACGCTATACATTGCTCTTCGTATTATGACTTCATATCTACAGCGCAAAACAGAGCAAGCGTTGTAACGCGAAGTGGTAAGATTTCGGCTGTCGTTTTTAATTCGTAAAGCCACCTTGCCTGACCAAAGCTTTATGTTAGTCTATTCACCGTGCTCTGACATTATGTATTGCATGTCTGCAAGGTGGTCTTTTCAATCAAACGGCTTTTCAATCCTGTATAGAAATTGCCTCGCGCTCTTATGTTAGTTAATTAACCCTCTCCCGGCCGAAGATACCCATAATGCCCCGTCATTCATAAATAATGTGGTGTTGGAAATAAAATTGGCTTTTATATCGATTTTTTATTCAGAAGCTCACGTCTCTTTTGTTTGTGGTTTATTTGCTAAAGCTGTGGGCCGCGATTCCATATTTATTTTTAATGTGTTGTTTGGACTTTTATTGTATTGTTGCGTGGTATATGCTCAAATAATAATTGAATACTAAACCGCTTAATTAAAACTTGGGTTTGCGAATGAAAAAGCGTATATCTGTTCTTTTCAATTTATAATGGTACAATTTTAATGGTGCCTACACTGATTCTGTGTTAGGATAACAATTGGTAACATTTGGAAACAATCCTACTATACATCTGATTTAAAAATACTTAATACTGTGACTACGTAATAACAAAAAAGGAATAAAGTCTATGATTTTTAAACTTGTTAACTTGAACTTAATGTTGTCTATTTGCTCGTCTCCTACACTGTTCAAAGGCGGTATCTTATTGAAAACATATAAAAACCATGAACAAAGTTTTCCTTTTCTTAATGTTACGTTCAATTTATATTTACAAAACCTAAGTTTTCTCGAAACTATCTTTTTCATGATTCCGTTTTTGCGCTTAGACGGCAGTACATACGTGGAAGATTTTGAAGTCTATTTTTTTACATGTTCGTTGAGTAGTTAGCTTTCAAATATTGCACAACCTTTCAAACATCTCAATATAACGTAACGTCAAAATCTGCGTCTCCGCATATGCTAAGTATAAGCCTTTTCGGTGCCACATGTGTATATCAATTTTTATTTTTGTAAACCAATGTATCATGTGTCACGGAATAAATTATTTTCTCTCTTTCTTTCTTTCAAAAATAGTAAAAATCATGTCTCTTATAAACTTAAGGTCACTCAACTGAAGTCGCGGTAGTAATGATACCAAAGAGGTATACAGAGGTATAAGTTAGACGACCAACATAGCCTAGGTGTTTCCTATGAATGTTATGTGTGTATTTACAAAAAAAAGTTTTTAATTATGTTTTTCCGTTATTTAGTATCCTCACATGTTCTTAATTATACTTATCTTGGAACTACATAATTGTTAGAAATTATTTGTTATTTATTTTCGTGTTTATGTGGGAATGAGTTTCTATGTTTATGAGGTTATGTTATATGTGATTCTGTTTATATCAGTGGGGACCTATAATTGGCTATCTGAGATTACATGTTTAATGTATTATGTTTAGCAAGGTGTTGGTTCTCCTAAAAATGTAATAAATAATAAATAAATACCACACACGTAAAGTGCAATAGTGATAAAAGCCTCTCTGATGGAATCATAACCGTTATCCATATAGCACGAGCAAGTCATTTATCCAACACGATAACTCTCTATTTTCCAACCTCTCGTACTTTATGTCGTCGTCGTCAGAAAATACATTTGGAATATGCGCGAAACAACAATACAAAGTTAAGTCGACTTATAATTTTGAAGTGTATAAAATAACGGCTTAAATGCTTAAACTGAGGAGTTACACATTCACATCACACCGCCCGTGGCATACATGTCAAAGAGGGTCTATCAGACATCCTTTCTCAAATTAGAACGTCTGCCCTAATCTTACTCAGAGAAAAGGGATTTGGCACATGAATGTATTTTATTCTCAACTTAGATTGTCAGAAATGGGCTCGTTAGATCGTTGTTACATACGTACATACATTCACGCCTGTTTCCCCGAAGGGGTAGGCAGAGGCATTTTATACGCCCAAACTTCGCCCATTATATAGTTGGTGCCACGTTATAGGTGGCGAGCCTATTGCCGCTTATCGGGCACTGTTATGTTCGCCAGAGTCTCGTCCGTTGATCGGCAGGCGAGGTTGGCTTTGGCTCTTTAGGTCTTGGTAGGACCCCTATACAGCCTATATCCTATATATACACCTATGCTGGCTTGGCTAATAGTATACTGCAATATTTGACGACCGATATGGCGTAAAGGCGAGTATACTCGCACTCCGCTCCTGAGGAAGTGGGTTCAATTCCCTCACAGGAAAAGTCTAAAGTGCACAAACATAGATATTTGTTCTGTCCAGTGTGTTTTCTATGATATTTACGAAAAAAATTGTTTATTCCTTATTTAGTATCCATAACACGAGTTTTTAATGATACATATCTTGGTACTAAATAATTGATGTAATACAAATATCTGTAACTAGAAGCGCCCCTCTGTGTCTATATTTGGGGGATAAAAAGTGCACCACAGTTAGTTTATAACCTTATTTAATACGTGTTAATTAAGGTTATAAACTAATGCCAAACTGCGTGCCAAATTTTATCTAAATCCGTTCAGTATTTATTGCCTGAAAGAGTGCTAAATATACATTTATACATAGTCACATACTTTCGCATTTACAAAATTAACAGGATTGAAATAAGCTTATTCTGAACTCACATTGTCCAATTTTAGATTCCCACTGTCTCTTTCGGTGAGCAATTACTGTATTCGTTATCCGGTTCGAATAAAACGTACGTATCTTTAAACCGTCACCTCCAAGTGTCCATTATTGTAACCCTCCTCAAACCCCGACTAAGCCTCGGGTTTTGTCCCTTGTGATATTTTTTCTCTCCTGTGCCACTTTTCGGGACCGTCGATTCCTGTTACTCGCCCCTTTCCCGAAAGGCTCGTACGCAAATACTGAAGGATTTGTAAGGAATGTACCTTCGCACGTTTGTTGAATATACTTAGCTTTGAATAAATATCTAAGGTGTTACCCGGAGATATCTTTATTTTATTGTACGTCTTTTATGAATAATCTTAATACTATTATACAATTCATTCATGTAATTGTGTACTCATTAAATCCATGTAATAAATGAAGCCATACCTGGTTTAAGGAGCCAGACCAGGGGCTTGAGTCTGGGGCAACCGGGATAATGCTAGGATATGATGGTTACTATAATAATACAATTATGTCACTAACTACGAAAAAGGAATTTATCATAAAAGTCCGATATGGGACGTATATTTTATAAGTAAATGAAAGTATGGTTGTTCTTACAATTTGAAAACTGATCAACTCTGTATCACTCTTTTTATTCTAACAAGTAACTTGGAAAATAATAAACTTTTTTCAATCCAAAAAATTAAAAAGTGTCTTTACAACGGTATTTGTTAAAAGTCACGCGGATTAAGTAGCGCGCGGGCAAGGGTACAAATCATCGTATCGTAGGGCATCAAATCGACCCGGTGTTGTCACCACTGTGACTGCGTAGCACACGTTGGTGGAGTGCCCGGCGTGGGCAGGGCCGCGGGCGATGCTCACCGACGTGACGACGACGACTGGGTGGAGTCGCTCTCTCGCTGCCGACTATCATGCAAAAGATGGTCGAGAGCGAGACGGCGTGGGAGGCGATGGCCTCCTTCTGCGAAGTGGTGATGTCGCAGAAGGAGGCCGCGGAGCGGGAGAGGGAGCGGGATCCGCTCTCTCTCCGGCCATGCCGCTGGCGCAGCGGGCGGGCCAGGAGGGCCCGTCCGGCCGCGCCTGAGGGGTCTTAGGCGGCGGGGGCACCTTCCGTCGACCCTCCCAGAAGTCGGCCAGTTACGCCATTGCCGCACAAGGAGGTAGGGGGGGCGCAACACATCGCGCCTCCCTGAGGAGGTCCTTCCGGTTCTGCTTCGGAGGACGTTGGCCGCGGGCGGGGTGCCAGAAGCTACTAACCCAGGCACTGGTGCCTCGCCCCTTTTCAACAGCGGTGGGCGTCGTCGGAAGTTTTTTAGTGGATAGGACTGCGGTGGTCGCGTCTGCCGCACTGAGCCCCACACTCCCGTCCCGGTCCCCCTATTAGCTGGGAAGCAGTGCGTAAACAGCATTTTTTTACCGACGATAAAAAAGGGCATTTAGCTGCCTGAATTTTAATTTACAGTGTTAGTTAGCGTTACCTTTTCTCAGCAGCTGGAGTCAGAAGATGTAGTTCTCCAAGCCCACCGGGAAAGAGCTGGCAATCGTTTACGATATGGGCTAAAGTTTGATCCCGAGCTGCACAATCACAGACCGAAGATTCCTTAATTCCCCATTTATGAAGGTGGTAATTCTAAAGTCACTCAATAGTTCTAGTTTAAAAAGGAGTAATCAAAACGTTTCCAAACACACGTTGATTCATAAAAGGGCACTGCTTTGAGAACATGTCCTTAACATTTTGAATGCGGGTGTGGTCAACCATCAAGCATTGTCTGATAGGCCCAACCCGATAGCTATTTTCGTAAGCCGGTAATCTGTCGCCAAAGCGGAATACTGATAAGAACCTTGCACCAATTAACTTAATAGTGGTTCATATAATCGATGTTTCTTGATTTAGTTAATGTAAGGGATTGGTGCATTGAAAACTTTCTTATTATGATTCATTGTGGTGTATTAAATTAGATACAAAATTTTGAAAATGTATCTTTATATACTTAGTAATTTTTAAATGGATATCACGGATCCAAACTAGGCTATCGCTGCTTCTAAAATTCAAGTGAGTTTTGTGCAAATTCGAGTGAAGTGCATGTGCAGAATGAAGGTATATTGACCTCCACGCCTTATCAGTCGTCAAAAAATTATGTCATCATCACAATACCATTAACGTCTCATTCTAATAATCCCATACAGGCATTCCCTCACGCGGCTAGGTGAGAAGAATTCAGGGCATACTCCAACTTGTGGACCCAGAGCTGATTTTTATAATAATTCAGACTTTAATGCTGTTAAGCAAGTAGGCATACGTATCAGGCACAATTTCGTGCAAAAAGCACGAATGGCCTTATTGCCGATTCGATTGTTACATAACTTAAAAAAGAAACTCTTACTTACATACATATAAAAGATTTGATTCAGACAATAATCTTTGGAGCCCAAGCCAAACTTACCTGCCGATCAACGGACAAGGCTCTGGCAATATAAACGTTCCTGGTAAGCGGCAATAGGCTCGCCACCTATAACGTGGGACCAATAATACAATTAGCGAAGTGTGCGTCTATCTACTCCTACTAAAACAGGCGTGATTGTATGTTGCTTTAAATGCATAGATCGAATATATTATCCCAATTGACATTTTCCTAATGTGTCGATATTTAAGGAAATGATAAATTAAAGCTCTATAATTTATTTATCAATTGTGCATAAGAGATACATTTATCAATTGTCAAATAGAGATGCACGTATAAATTGTCTGTTGCAACAATGGTTGCGAAATTAGCTATTGCTTTGATTACGGCTCGGTGTCCTGATTATTCCAATGGGGTTTGTGATTTAGTCAGCACGTACGGTTGCCGTTATTCAACATCACAATAACGTCAAGCAATCTGTGAATATCCTAGTTCATTAAAACAGAGTAGAAAAAGTCCACTGCTGAACATTAGCCTCCACTTATTACATTTGATCGCAGTTCACGCTAGTACACAGGAGTACGCTGCTTCCCATCATCCGGTAAGATTTCTCTTCGTCGACCCTTACGACTCCTCGAGAGATTAGGAGGGGGGGGGTTTACCGTCGCCTTACTTGGCGTGGAGCTCTGTTATTTCAAAAATATCGTAACATAAAAGTGTGCTGGATTACTTTCAAATTATGCTTTAAAATATTATAGTAAATAGTGATCCCCTTAAAAACCCTTTAATCATATTAAGATCCAAGGAGCCCAAGACAACCTCACCTGCAACCTGTCGACCAACGGACGAGGCTCTGGCGAACATAACAGTGCCCGGTAAGCGGCAATAGGCTAGCCACCTATTACGTGGGACCAACAACATAATTGGCGAAGTGTGGGCGTATAATATGCCTCTGCCTAAAGTCTGGAAACAGGCGTGATATTATGTATGTATTTAACATGCAATCAAAATTAATAAATTACCAACCTAACCTAAACTAATCTCTCACTCCTTAGCAAGATGAAGACCATATTTTAGTTCATTTTGCAGTTACACGTCTTACGGCAGGTTTCCTGTTACATCGGTTATTTGAAACAAATTTGGATTTATGGCAAATTGATTTGCAAAATGGTGTAACAAAATTAAATGTTCAAATGAACAATATCTAGCTATTCAAAACTTTACAACCTATTTACTATGTGGATCCATTAAATTTTAAGGGGGTTTGACATAATAATAAAAGTGTCGATTTAATGGCACCCTTATCAAAATTGTTCATAAACTTCGGCACTTTGAAGGAAATTACATTTAATGGAACTTTAGTAACCAAATATAATTAATCCAACTAGTATTTGTAAAGCGGTCGTAACTCCGTGAGACTAATTGGTCGTAAACCATCACCGATGTTAGGGAGAATTCAGGTCAGTCCAAGACCATCCTTAGATTGGTAACCGTTTGTGAGGCATTTGTCATTAAATCTTTAAATGCTAACGTTCAACGTGTTAAGCACTTCCATACTTCTGAATTATATTATTATATAATATAAACACAATAAATATTATATAATTATAAACACAATTAAGTGGTAGACGTTAAGGTAAGTCAAGAGCTATATTGGGTGGCTTGATAATTTCTAAAAGCAGGACGCCACACACTCCTCCGCCTATCCCAAATCTGTCTAGGTCTGCTTCGCGCATCGCGTGATGGAGTATGAATCCCTCTCAACATGTTTTATAATTGGCGACTTGTGCTTAGCTGTGTGACGTAAATGGGCTGCAAATTTAAAAAACGATAAAGAAAATAAATTGTGAAGAATGTACAGAAAAAAAATATTATTACTTTAAACTTTTTGATGACGTAGCGCAATAGAATAAGTCGTTGACGGCTGTATTGAACAAAGTTATGGACCCATATAGTATTACTGACATAATGGACCCGAGTGATTCGACACTACGGGTATGTCCTCTAGTTCGATGAATGTAAATGCGAGTAGAAGGACTTTGCGTTTACACCAATCACAATGCAGATCTTATATGTCGTCTAAGTTTAGTCTTGTAAATCAGCCTTGTGTTCTTTTACGCGGTTCCCTGCTTAATTTGTACTCGCAGTCATAGTCCTCCTTATTCATTCCTGATCTCTATTGTAAAGGGGAACATGGCACTTGAATTTATAAATGTAAATGATATCCAAAACAAAAAATATTTGTTTCAGGAACCGCACTTTTACTGGAAACAAAAAATTTGCAGCTGTATTATAACATATAAATTACCGGCATATTTAAATTGTTTATTTATTTACTCTAATAGCGAAACGCTTTGATTTTTTAGTTTTATTTGTTAGTAAAGAATGCATTTATAGCTTAAGCGTTTTTAATTACGTATTCCATGAATACTGTATTTGATAAACTTGCTGCCTGCCATTTTCTCAGCGATAATAACTACACGGAAAGTCCAGTAAGCCTTACTTCGTATACTTTAGTTGGTAGTTTAATTTAATGCTGTTTTTGCATGTATTTTAAGTTTGCCAACTGGCCGGATGTTGCATAACTAAAAATTAATTATGTACTGGATTTAAAACAATGGCTGTATTTTAGCATTGCTTTTGTATAGTATTGGCTTATTTATTATGGAATATTATTTAACACAAATTAAGTTTTTGGCAATTTAATTCAGAGTACATACTCGATTATAAGCAATGGCTCCATTTTAGCTTTACTTCTGTATTATATTTTAGTGGTTTATATATTGATGAATATTTTTTATTAAAGACTAGGTCTTTAGCAAATTTATTCGGAGTAGCTACTCATTTTACCATATAACCTTTAGGTTTTACAATTATGGTTCTATATTAGATTAGTTACTTTATTATACAATTTTATTAGTATTTAAATATTATTTATAAAATAAATGCATTTTTGACTACTTTCGTTGCAGTCATTTTAATTAGTAGGTT
The DNA here is from genome assembly GCA_949126915.1 of Musotima nitidalis. NCBI lineage: Eukaryota > Metazoa > Arthropoda > Insecta > Lepidoptera > Crambidae > Musotima > Musotima nitidalis. The sequence continues at coordinate 9,636,216 of OX421422.1, forward strand.
CTAGGTCCCTTCAAATTCAAACATTTTAGTATTTAAACTTAGATAATTTTAATAATTGTGCTTCATCTCAGTTTAATTCTTTATTCACTTATATACGCCGATTTTATTTGAAACATAGGTAACATTTAAATTTTGCTTTATGACATAAAGAAAAAGTAGAAATGAGATTTCCATAATTGGAAAAATGCTGAATTGATACAATTACTTCTTCAAGAGAAATAAATATACACACTTATGAACTATTACACTGCAAACCAACAAAAATATTATTCTATCTGAACAAAAGTATAGTATGCTGCATATGGAGAGCTCAAAAGGGGCACAAACATGTGTCTCTAATATAAGTTTAACATTTCCTTCCCATACTAACATTAATTCTCTTAAACATTAAACAGATAGGGCATTGACTCTCAACTGTGTCAGAAGTGGCTAGCTTTACTACCATTCACAAAGAACTGAAGCATTTTATGGTATCCGAATATAAAAATTGTTAATTGGGAAATCAGCGGTAAGAGCGCGGTAGTAACACGGCCGTTTGTCTACTTCAGTCCGAATGAACGTGGCGGTTTTTAATTAAAACCGCCTCGCAACGGAAAAGTCAGTCTTCTTGCCGCGCCATCATTAGAGCCGTGTTGAAACGGATTTGGGCCCTTCTCGCTTAGGTTTAATTTAATGTTATGAAATTCCATGCTTTTACGTACGTTTTCCTAACATAACAAACCTTATTTTATGATAATTATAATCCCAAATTATTAGATAAGTCATTAAAACCACCACGCAACGGAAAAACCAGCCTTGTTGCCGCGCCAACATTAAAACTGTTTGGAAATGGATTTGGGGCCCTTCTCGCTTATGTAGTCACTAATAATTAGAATCCAAAATCAAAATAAATAAATAATTAAAGCTGCCTCTCAACGGAAAAGTCAGTTTTCGTTACGTATTAAACCTCATCAAAAGTAATGAATAGCCGAAAGTAGGTCTACTTTATTATACAATTGCCATTTTGTATTTATTAATTTAATAGACATGGAAACGTATCTCACTAGATTGTGAATAGTAGCTACGACCCTGTATTCCGTTAATGATGCTTTCCTAGAAATTAGGCAAAGTATTCTGCTTTAATTTTGACGAAGAGAACAAAAATACTGTTATATGTAACTTCATTCAATAATTATTTATTTAAGGTTTATTAAGATATAAACGCATTAGAATAATATATACTGAAAACCACATTCGCTTTTGAATAGCCTTAAACCTATTTTCCATTGTTTTGTCATGATATTTGAAATACAGGCCATATCTAAATACGCCCCTGTTCAAGCTCTATCGGAATCAGATACAGCCTTTCCAGAAACTTTTAAACAAGACCAATTCATTGAGTTTCGAATAATGGTTGTCGCAACTGAAGAAAAAAGTCCGCTGAACATAGCTTTGCATTTGTACTCAATCGGTTTCCCTTTCAACTAATTGGTACGACCATTCATGATCGTCACATCGTACTGATATTATAATAAGAAAGATTATGGGAAAGTTGTATGATTTAATGGATTTATGTAACTTTTTTAGGCAAAAACGGCTGAAAGGTTTTGTACGAAATCTGTTTAGATATTGATGTATGGATTAACAAACAAATACTTACAATAGCCGAAAAATTTCTAACATCGGTAAAATACGTCAGATAGATACACATTACCGCATCCAATAATTGAGCTGTAAACAAATTCGGCAAGCGGCTTCGGAATTTTGGGAGGCGCCTGGTAAAGAGAGCTACTTTTTTTTTTTTCAGAAAACGTGTTGCAAGGTAATTTACGTACGTTTCCGAATAATCCGCAATTCGATTACTATCTAGCTTGTAGTCGTGTCGTCCTCATTCTTTTGTTTCGATCGGCCGAGTTAGGCCGAAATCTCTCGAGAATACTTCGGCCGATGACGGGGATATAACCGTAGCGTCAAGGACAGCTCTCTCTGGAAACAAATAGTTTAACCATGATACTATTGAATACAAAATTATTTCCGAAAATATTTGCCGAACGTTAAAAGTAATAACACGCTAACGTTCTTTATGTCTTAATTATACAATTTTACATTGCTTAGAAATTTGTGAATGGAGAAGGTTTCATAGTAACATCTGGATTTAATATAAATATTAAAACATCTTCAGTTTATACCTTATGATGATCAGTCACAAAAATATGATTTTTATAAACGCGGAGACACTTTTAGTTTTTTGTAAACACGGAAACGAAACTATCACTAAAGTTAAGCAGGGCTTACAGTGTTTATTATTTGGATATGTGATCTGTTTATGGCATTTGTTCTCCATGGCTCCTATATCTAGGAAAGAACATTCAGCAGAAGATCGTACAGATCTTCTGCAGAGTAGGAGGCCTGAGTCCAATAGTGGGACGTTAATAGTTTGAGAAAGTGTAATAAAAACGTAACATTATTTCTTTTGCAGCAAAAAAATTACGTCACAAGGTTTTACAAACTGACATACAGTTAATTAATTATGGGGATAAATTATAACAAAAATATAGCAGATAGAAAACATTAAACGAAGCTTGAAAAAGCAATTTCAAACGAAAACTTTAAAGCGTATCTTGTGATCTTGTACATGCACGTTATTAGTGTTAATTTTAAAAACTGTTTAAAATTGTTGGCCGGCGCATTATCATTGAGTTTTTTTTTTGTAGAAAGAACGCTCCATGTGCAGCCGACCCCTCTGCTATAACAGCCTCATTTAAAGTTAATTGGTTCTCACACTTTTGCTGGATCACAGCTTGATGCGACGCTATGGCAACAGACTTAAGGCTGATTTATGCTAGACCAGACGTAGCGCGAGGCGAGGAGCAGATTTAAAAGTTAACGAGCATTTTGTTTAAGACAGTTAATGCCACAGCGAGGGGCACACGAGTACGGGCAAGAGTCGCCACTGCGGGTCTCGTAAAAGTCAAACCACCGGACTATAAATCCTCCTTTCAGTGAAGAGAACTAATTAGACTGGAACTTATTAGACTTAGGAGCAGTCCTGGCACCTACTTCATTCATAGCATATTATTATTTTCAATTATTGATTTTAATACACTCAGTTTTACTTCCCTCCTTTTCTTGATAGCAGTAGTGATTGTAATGGTAGAAATAAAATGAAAAAGTGTTTATTTATAATAAAATCTGACTAACTGCTCGGCAGAACACCTATTTAGTTCCAAGCGCATTAGTCTGCTACCAATTACGAGCAAACTTGGTAATGACGAATGTCGTTACAAAGTAAAGTGTAGTTAGGTGAATTTCCATTACATTATTTCCTCGCACCCAAGTAAGTCGCATAGTCAGTGTAAAAGTTAGTGCCCTCGAGGTACACAATCGAAAAGTTTCTAATAATATCTTTTATTTCAACAATTAACCTACATTTTACAAAAAGAAAATATAATAAATTTATTTCAATAAAACAAGCACATATTATGCATACATACATAATATCACGCCTGTTTCCCCAAGAGGTAGGCAGAGGAATATTACGAGTATACGCCCACATTTCGCCAATTACATAGTTGGTCCCACGTAATAGGTGGCGATTCTATTGCCGCTTATCGTGAAATTTTATGTTCGCCAGAGCGTCGTCCGTTGATCGGCATTTGCAGCACTTGCAGTTGAGGTTGGCTTGGGCTCCTTAGATGTTCCGAAGGTTCGAGGCGCCGTAAGCTCGAGGCGGTCAGGCCCATCAATGAGCGATGGGTCGGCCGCCGGTGGGGTGTGACTAGACACCGCGTAGCACACGTTCGTACCGTGCCTTGCGTGGGCGGGGCCGCGGTCGACGTTAGCCGCGGCCCTGGGTGAAATAGCTCTCTCAATGCCGACCATCATGCAAAAGATGGTCCACAGCGAGACGGCGTGGGAGGCAATGGCCTCCTTTTGCGAAGTCACCACTTCGCGGCCTCCTACGATATCACCATGTCGCAGAAGGAGGCCGCGGAGCGAGAGGCACTATTCTAGGCCGGTACCAGATGGCAAATGGCACAAGGCACTGAACGAAATGGTAGCCACAATATGACAAACAAATATGACCCAACACGTAAGCTAGTAAATTGTTTCATAGTGACAAATAAAATGGTTATACATTCAAAATATAGGTTCTTTATACAAATATCTGTTTAAGCGGACCCTGAGCCCGTAAGGTGGCAACCGGGATAACGCTAAGATAATGATGTCACAAATATGTACACCCAAAGAAGTCACTTCGTTCATAAAAATTCACCAGGTCAGTTAAATCACAATATTCTGTCCGAGGAACGCGATTGAAAAGACGAACGAGCATTTGTAACGACGTAACTTGTCAGTTATGCATTAGCTGTACAAACACATAAGCCCATCAATATCACGGAGTGGATATCAATTACCCACGCTCACGTTATATTTACAGTTCCCTATCTTCGTATGTAGCACCATAATCCAACAAAATCGAGTGACGAGTAATTACCTTTCTGACGTAGATAACTTGAGATCCCTAAAATAACTTTAGGATAAAGCAATTTATAAAATTAAATAACCACAAACTGTAACAACTCTATCCTTTTTTTATACCATTAAAAGGCAATCAAGCATACGACTTAGGCGCACAAGGACAAAAGCGCAAAATGTCAAATGCGCATGAATAATTATTTGAACTTTGGGTTCTAGTTTTTTTTTACCATTTAGAGACATCTATTTAAATAGCATATGCGAGATTGCGCTTTTAACACTAATACTCTTTTTACAATTTGCGATCTTCTGTCATTTTGCGCTTCTGACCTTATGCACCTAAACGCAAGAATGCATCCCATCCCATGAGAAGGAGTAATCACCGCAATATATGGTTGATTACGATACCAGGAACATAACTAGAGCAGTAGGGATTGCCATTTGTATTTGTATTTCCTTGATAAAACCTTAACAGGAAGCTCATTTCAAATTAAATTTCATGAAAAGATGTAAACAATTTGTTTCTAAGCAAATAAATATTAACTATGTCTTTCTTTGCATTCTACATTTCTTGTCAACTTGTTGAGTTTTTTCCTACTTGCTTCTTTCACTATAGTGCAATATTTTTAGTAGTTACAAATAAAAGGTCTTATTTCCACGCTATGCCATCAATAACTTACTCAGGGGCAATGTTTTCCCATATAAAAGTTGACTGATAACATCGCACAGCTGCCATCAATTTCCTTCCGAGTTATTTTTCCAATAGCTTAAGAAGATGGAGCACTTATATAAGAACCGCTTCAGAACTAGCATCATACGTGTACGTGCGGGTAAGTGCCTACTTTCAAAATTTGCTCTACATCTTAAGACGTTAGGACATGCCGAAAAAGTGGTAGGACTTATGAATTCTGAAAAGGATACGTTATGATTATCATGCTATCGCTATAATTAAGTCCCAAATTATTTATCGCTATTCAAAAAACATTAATATAGACATTTTTTAAAAAAACTAGCAATAGTTTCATAGTCTTGTAGCATTCAATTGCACATGATCAGATATTTTGGAAGCAACTAAATTAAAAACTTTTAGTCTAAAATTGAATAATTATTTTATCAAGTATTATTCGAATATAGTACAAGTTTTTACGCGGCCTTATTGTTTTGGTAACATAATAAACCAGTCCAAAACACAAACCTCTTTAGAATAATAGTTTTTGTTATAAAAAGGTTTGTCTAGGATATCAATATCACCGACAACATACCACTCAAAACTACATCTGTTACCTGCTTAACTATTAGAGTTCCAAATAACGTTTCATTTTAGCAAAAACATTCCGAATAGGAGAAATCTAGAAACCTCGAAAGAATAGCGCAGAGTGCTAACGCAGGGCAAACAAAAAGTGAAAGATGATGCCACCTTATCTCTGTAAACCTCATTTGTTCGGACAGATGCTTCTAATCCATCAAAATGCCATTTTCGAGGCGCTGTTTTGCTCCTAGCTTTAAAAAATAAATCTCGACGCTCATTTTCCTTGCAAAAAACGTTCCGGAAGGTTCTTCGACATGTTTTTCATTGTCGCAAAGCAATAGACATTTACATTTTTAGACACAGATGTTCTTGATTTGTATTACGATACTGTACGATATGGTTTGTATTTTATTAGTAATAGTATTTGCATCTAAACGGTTAATTGAACATATTACTCGTTTGTAATACAAACAATCACACGGAGGTAGGCAGAGGCATGTGATAAGCCCATTTTATGGTTGGTAATAGGTGGCGAGCCTATTGCCGCTCACCGGGAACTTTGAGTTTCGCCAGAGCCTCGTATGTAATGTAGGTCTATTATGAAATCTAATTGTATGCCTTTAGTTTTATTTAAAAAATTTAAGCCTCAATGGCTTCAATTGTAATAGATAGTGATTATATAATATTTGTTATGGTATTCATTACATAACTCAAAGCTTTTTAAGTGCAAAATTGAGTTTTCTTTATTCCATCTATGTTTATCAAGCGCTCACAGCTCCGCGGTGCTTGGTGGTAAGAAACGATCACCGAAGTAAAGCAGAGTTTACAGAGGTCAGTCCTTGGATAAGTGACCGTTTGTGTAGCATTTGATATTGAGCGCTTCCGTGCTTTGGAAAGCACGTTAACCCGTCCCGGTTATCACTAAATGTGATAGTCGTTAAGCCATGTTAGAGGCCTAAATGGGCGGCTTGAAAAATTCTATCAGCAGGACGCAATACACCTGCCTCCGCCAATCCGCACTGGGTCAGCGTGGTGGAGTATGACCCAATACCCTAGCACCTTGGTATGTGAGAGGAGGCTTGTGCTCAGTAGTGGGACGTTAATAGGCTGAGATGATGTTATTTATCAAGCAATCCTTGACAATTTGTTAGCAATGTCGCAAGTATACGACTCGTTCTATACATTATCCCATTAAGGGTGGGCACTAACCTTGCTACTACTATTTGAAAGAAATATAATATAATGTGTATGCTTCGTGTGATATTTGTACTCGCAGACAAACCTATTAATAGGTTTGGCGAGACCATTTTTAATAATTCAATGCATATACCTTTTAATAAAAAAAAATATAGTTGCAGTTAATTTCACTTGTAGCTCACAGATCTCTTCTTCAGATCAGACGTGTCAACTGGTGGGAGATTGATAACATTTCGTCTACATTGACTCTAGACTAAATCCTGTCGCCTCCTACGACACTCACGGGCAAGCCATGAGGGCATAGAATAATTTTGAGACCAGGGCACCACACGGCACGACTCGTTCCGCGTGTCGACATACACTTGCGAGCAACAAAATCGATGTAACCTCTAACCAATAAATAAATAAATAATTTCTTACAATTACACCAATTATTTAGTTCCAAGATAAGTGTCATTGAGAACTTGTGTTATGGATACTAAATATCGGATAAACATACTTACATACTTTTTTTTGTAAATACATACTTAATATACATAGGAAACACCACTAACTACATCCAAACTTAAGCGTTTAAGTTTCAAGCTTTCCAATGGCATATTGTTTTGACTTAAATGTTGTATACTTTTACTTCAAAACATTTTTTGAATGTAAAGTATTAGTGGTCGAGTCGTTAGGACAACAGACCGACTTTTTCGGAGATGCAGTGTCTTAAAGAGCTTCCATTGCTTAGTGTTATTTTGCGTAGCTTTCTATCGCTTCCGTAGAACATGGATGAGTTAAACATATTTTCACCAATTACACTTTCAAATAATGCTTTTAGGGTGTGGACGACGTAACGTCTTAGGAGTCCAAGCCAACCTCACCTGGAAGTGGTTTACCTGCCGAGGCTCTGGCGATCATAAAAGTTCCCGATAATAGGCCACTGGCCATAACAATATGCCATTTTTGCCACCTATTACGTGGAACCAACAAACTGACGAAATGTAAGCGTATTATATCCCTCTGCCTACCCCTTCGGGAAAACAGGCTTGATTATATGTATGTGTTACGGTAAATGTGAGCAATCGGTAATTATCTATAATTACCGGTAATTATAGATAATCACCAATGCACATGGTAAATGTAGTGAATTATCCACATTTACCGGTAATTATATAAAACTTCCACGCGACCGTGGTAAATGTCGACATAAGCTTTGGAATTTGTTTGGAATGGAGTCTGTACTCGGTACGAAATATGTGATTTTAAGCCAGTTGTACTCAAAAAATGAATTCCGTGTCTGCAAAGAACGATTTATCACAATAGAAGAAGTTCCAGAAACTAATAAGTATAACTCTGAGAGAATGCGCTCGTAAGGATTCAAATTTAGGTGGATAAGGTTTTCAGCATTGCCATTGTACTTCAGATTGCAATTCAAATCGCTGCAAATGCAAGAAAACATAAGTACTTTGCAATTACAAATGTCACAAATCTCGGACCTGCAGAAATAAATAAAAGATAAAGAATTTTAAGTAAGAGTCTTACTGATAGTTGCCTGTCAATTTGTTAATTTTGTTTGATCCTATTTTTTTAAGTTTTTTTTTAACCAAACAAAAGGTTTGGTATCTTGATATTTAATTTGTTAATTTAATAAGAATTTTATGTTTTGCTTAACCAAACAGAAGCTTTGATCTTGATATTTGAGAAGTATAATTATTGTTTGACTGATGTTGTTTGTAACTAAATTTTATCATATTTAAGACTAGAATTGTTTTTATTTCAATAAACATTTGATTCCGATGTTTGATTTACTACATTTACTAAAGGGGTATGGTAATTATATATAATTGCCGGTAAATGTGAATAATTCGAAAGTTTTTACAACCTTTACCACGAGCACTGGTTATTATGCATAATTCCCGGTAATTATACATAATAACCGCACTATCCACATTTACCGTAACATATGCATAAGGCCAAAGATATTACTTAGGAAATCTTCAAATTAGGTAGGTAAGTTTAATAAGGAATTCGGTAACAGTTTTGCGAAATTTTATTAATATTCGATTATACAGCTCCGCTGCAACTTCAGCGTTCTACTACTTGTTCCTAGGATAGATATAACTCAATAAAGTTTTGGTCTGCAGTGAGCAGTTCTTAGTACGGAACTCTGTTTCAACTTGCGCAACAAGCGGATGGCTGGCTTGTATTTGAATATCCGTAAGATATTTACCCAAGAACTATTTAACCAACTGTTGGTGTTTTTGGATATTTGAGTAGGTATTGATTGGTCATTCGAAGTGGAAGTAATGTATCACGTATCGTAGCTTGTACGAATTGCGTTTATTGGACTTATTTTTAAAATTGGCTTGTCATAAGGACTATATCCAGCATGTTAGAAAGTCGATGCAGTACTCATAAAGTAAAGAGCTCCATACCATGAGATCTGCATGTCAAGAAGCGCGCCGACTTAGGACAGCTTGCACAGAAACCATGAAATTGAATTTATGCGGGTAGATTGTTTACTGAAAAGGCAAAAACGTTCAATCGTTCAGGCTGAGATGCATGCTACAATTATTTAAGCTTTAAAGTCATTAAACTTAATATCAGGGACATAGTGGTCTACATTTACAGCTAGATGCGGCACTTATGCACTAATTGCGAGGCATTGCGAGTTCTGATGCCCGGTATAACTGAGGTACAGTGTCTGTTGGCTTGCTTACTGCTAAAAATATATGATATACTTTTCTTCTCTTCTTATCTATGGAAAAAAAAACCTAAAGCTTGAAGCTACTCATACCCTGAGCAAGATGAGGTGGAATAACGAAGTAGATTTAATTTAAATTCTAGTTTATACCAGCTTTGAGTGGAATAAATGTACTGAGAAGTTTCCCAGAGAATTTTCTGAAACCGTTTTTAAAGAGTCGTTGGACCTATGCGTTGCTCTCTCAATGAAAACAATAGCTGCAGGGTAAAAGAGATACTTCATAGAATATTTTATTTCCTACCAATTTGTATTCCCATGCGTCATAATGCGGTTTTTTTTATAATACAATATTTTGCACCTACTGTTTGCATGACGTGCATAACTTAGGATGTTTGCAGAATGGATCTCAATAAAAATGGTTTACCCCTAACTAAGAGACTATGGTATCCAATATGCCAAAAACGTCATGGCAACAAAGAGCAAAGGCAAAGAAATACACTAAAGATTAAATGAAGTGTAAAATTGCCATGTAAAAATAAACCTTAAACTGCAAATCCGACGAAATAATAAGATACAAACACAGAAAAATCGTCAACCAAACATTGTCACAGCTTCAGAACAACAATAAAAGAAACAGATGAAAACGTGTTGGTCGGAATATAATTTCGCAATAAATTGAGAAAGCGTGGGGTCCCCTGCGACTTGCCCTAATCAGGTTACGTTGTCGAGAAGAAACAAATTAAGTTCCCTAACATCGTGTTATAGAACATTTTTGGGGTGTCTCAGGAGATGCCACCAATGGTTTAGAATAAATTTTATTAGTGACAGAGTGGAATAGTAAATAATATTTGAGGGCTCTTGGGGACTTCTTTCGTTTAATATCCATTCTTTAGACAACCTTCGAACACTTAAGGTCTCTCTGCGGGATTGAATGGACTAAAAATTTAACGTGCAAGTTTCTAAAGCTTTTACGGGAAGTTTTATATGTACTCGACATTTTGAGTGAGTGAATAGCGACTATATAAGTAGCTTCTTGTAATTATGGTCGCATTTTTGTGTTGCATATATTGGTGAGTTGTAAGAAGAGGCCTGTGCTCTGTAGTGACACGATGGGCTTATGGGATGACATTCTTTTTCGTTTAATATTGTAGTGCCCTGCAGGGTTTTATGTTGGTAACACTATTTTCTTATATTAAAACATAAACACAAGAAAATAAATTATTTATTATTTTTGTCGTTATTTAGTTCATTAAGTATGTAGTTTAAATTTTTTTTACTTACCTAATATTTTTTTTTATTTATAGAAAACACCTCTCTAGACTAAGAGAAAGAATTTCATGCACACAAATATTTATCCTAATGATGGGGGATATACTTACCTCCGAGTCATTTTTTTTTCACAATCAAGCGCTTAGAACTCGCGAAACCGAAGTCTTAGTAACTCCATGATACTAGGTAGTCCATTAACGGTAACCCAAGTAAAGAATAGTTCACAGAGGTCATTCCAAGGTGAGAGAAAAATCTGTGTGGCATTTTTTATCGAGGGGCTTCCGAGGTCCAAGTGGTTCAGTATGAGCTTAGTTCATAAGAGGAAGCTCGTGCTCAACGTTACGAGTGTGGGCAATTGGAACTTAGTAGGCTGCAATAATTTCCTAAGAGACGCGGCGACAGCCCAGTGGCGAGACCCCTTGCCTTTAAATTCAGAGGGTCTCGGGTTCAAACCCTGGTGGCACCTATGACTTTTCGAAGTTATGTGCGTAATTATAGCTTACTCCGTGCCTCGGAAAGCATGTTGGTCCCGGCTGTCATGAACATCTATGGCAGTCGTTATAAAGAAGTCAGTGCCTTCTAACAGACTGACAGCTGGTTTAACCATAGAATGATGTTTCCCTCTGGTTTGCGGAGGTCAGACTAAAATTCAGTCAAATCTGGTTGAACCAGTGAGCAGACCCTGGGCCCTAAGCTTAAGTCCAGGGCAACCGGGATAATGCTAGGATATGATGCAATGATTTCCCAAGAGATTACAACATGGAGCTCTTTAATAAGGGCGTGAAACGGTTCCGAAAGCGTTGGCAACAAGCTAGTGATGCCTTTGGGGTTGCAGGAGTCCAAAGGCTGCGGTAAGTATTTTTTATCAGGTGGGCCGAATAATTTAGAGCCACCTTGTAATATATATATTTTTTAATCATGACTAAAACAAGACTTCCTCAAAATATACATAAATAATTAAATATCACTATTTTGAGGGAGCCTGGTGTCATAAGATTTATAACAGCGATACTTAACTAATATTTATGACGACCGATAAAAAGTGGAGGCCAGAATACCTGCACTTCACTTCAGAGGTCGTGGGTTCGATTCCCACTCAGAACAAAAATTTGTGTGCATGAAAATGAATATTTGTTCTGGCCTGGGTGTTTTCCTATTTATATATGTTTTCATATGTATTGTACATACAAAAGGTATACAAGTATGTTTATTTGTTTTTTAATATCCATAACACAAGTTCTTAACGATACATATCGTGGAACTAACTAATTGGTGTGATTGTAAGAGAATATTTATTATTATATAGGACAACCTCAATATTCGGCGCTGTGATATATTTAGTTGTATAATTAAGTTGACGCTTCTCCGATATAAAACTTTCAATAGCGGTGAATATACCGGTACAAAACTAGCTCAGTAATTGCATTACTCTGTCGTTTGTACTTTTGATGAGGACGCGGTTTAGTGCAAGAGTGCGATCGAAATTGAATTCGTATTTTTAGTGTGAAAACGAAGTTTGGATTGACGTTCCGATTGTATGTAGTTATGCCAAAAACGATCTGCCTAAGGGGGAGTATTCACTATAGTCGACTTTTTTAATTTTTGCTAAAAAGTTTTCACTTCTTTTTGTTTAATGACAGATTAACAGACATTCAACTTATTTTTCCATAATATTAAGCAGTAGGCGTTTAAAACGACTCATATAGATGTGTTATATGGAAGCTTAAGTAAAGCCAATTTTAGTCTATTTCAATTATTTAACAATAAGGGGCACTTAACAATAAACTAAAAGAGGCTTATTACAAAACCAGATCTCAAATTAAACCAGGTTTATAGCTAGTGCTGTCACTGTCTTCATTTTATCAATTAAAAGTGAAAGCACTAGTTTTAAACCTGGTTTAACTTTAGATCTCGTTTTGTAATAATCCCCTTTTAGTTTAAGTAACTCAACCACGCATTGTAATTCAGGAGTTACATGTAATACTTACTGTAACTTATTGCACTTCTAAAGAGGACATTTAAAGAAACTTCTTCCTACGAAGAAGTTAAGTATCGATTTTAGGAAAACATGCAATAACTGAAGTCATCCATATAATTGAACTTTCCGTACTTTATGATTCAATGATATTTGATACAATTCCTGGTAAATTGACTAGCTTGTCGACTTAAAGCGTTTGCAAATAGTCATATAATCGTGAGGGCACACATTATTATTGTGGGATTATAAAATATAAAGTCAAGGCGAGTAGATACTCGTATATGAATTTGCATTTGGATCGGTAGAAAACTTAAAAGGCAGAAATATCTCTTCTAGGTTTCTTATCTTATACATCTGTAATATTATACATATTTTAGATATATATTCCCAATTTTAGGACAGACAGAGAGGTAGTTAAAACCTTCACCTACTTTTAGATATGATCCCATTTCCTTAGTCGCCTTCTGCGACATACCAGAGTGGTACAATGACACGGATATGGTGCTAAGCTTATGAAACGATTTATTACTAATTTATTCACGTACCTAGTACATAAAGGCTTTGACTTTGTGTTAATTAAATACCGTCTAAATGAAAAAAAAACCACAAAAGCGCGAGATTTTGCATCACGTTTTAAACGTGATACGGACTAATCTGATTTAGTGCATTGCATTGACTGCTGAACATCAGGCTGGATGTATAAATTTTGAAGAGCTACATGAAACAAAAACATTGGAAGTTAAAAGTGAAAACTGTCCCTAACAATCGTCCGAAGCAGACTAACGAGACAGATCCAGCGCAGGGCCGCTCAGAAAAATTCAATTACCCACGCGCCTGCACCACTCATTGTTTCAGTTCTGACAACTGGCGACATCCAAAACTACTGCGGACAAAGCTAGATTGTTCGAAAATTCGACCGAGTGTTGATCAATGGAGGTAAATTTTACGTTGAATGCAATTTGGAGATTTAGAGTCAAAGGTAAAAGTATAACAATAGAACCGACTAAAAGGGTCAAGGTGTTCTTGGGTGGTCATCGTGTTAAGATAATATAACGTAGAATAAATAATTAAATAAAAAATTATAATAAAGACTACAACTCTAAGGTATTGTTATTATACTACTACTACTACTCTAGTGTTATTATTTAAATGATTTACTCACTGATTTAACTGCAAAGTCAGTCTGCAAGAAATTGCTAACTCAAGTTTGGCTTACTAAATCTCTTACGAATGTTTGTTGTAAACCAAACACTCCCATTGACTAACGCACAGTTAAAAAATATTACAACACATTTACGAGCTTAAATACCTCACATTAGTTTAATTGTTTTGTGATATAACATTTCAACAACAGTCCTAATTACAATTTCAACTATTTCATTACCAATTTCAATTTTCATTCGAACTATAAAATATGCCCAATTCACTGCCACTTCTCTGTGTAAATTAGTTATCATTTTATTAATGAATAAACTGCCTACTCAGGCTGATGTAATTATATTTGACAGTCAAATATAGCTGCATTCCATAATTGTTTCAATAGATTCTAGTAGTAAACGGACCATGATAATTTGAAATCCAATAAATATTTTATATTTCAAGCAAAAAAACTAGGCAAATTTTTCTAAATTTTTTGTTGGTCAGTACGGCCGAAGCGACTACGAGTAGGTAATAATATTAATATTTATAGCAGTATTGAAGTATAAACAACAATAAATAAATAAATATTCTCTTTAAATCACACCAATTATTTAGTTCGGATAAACATACTTAAATACTTTTTTTTTGTAAATACATATTTACTATACAAAGGAACACACCCAGACCAGAACAAATATTCATGTTCATGCACACATAGATTTGTCCTGTGTGGGAATCGAACCCACAACCTCTGGAGTGAAGTGCAGGTATACTAACCCCCACGCCATATCGGTATTATGTATTTTAAAAATGTCAAAGGACCTTTTATTTCATTATTCTACACGTTTTTATTTAGCAGTAACGTTTATAGACGATGCAATTGTATGTAAGCATTGTAAAAAACTTTTTAAAAAATAGGTATAATTTTCTATAGTATACAATCAGGTTTAATAACTGAAATCTGACAGTTAGCATAATTAAGCGGATGATGCTGCTTCGAAATAGCGCTTAATAATTAGTCAATGCTCAAACAGTTCCCCTCCGCGTAAGTCTTATAATAGCAGGAAGATTGTTTCAATATTGAGCAGCCTTTATATCAAAGGATCTAACTCACAATCAACAACAGCAATTATAAAACGATGCTATTGGTGTGCTAAGTGCAGTAAAAGTAAAACATTGCGACTGGAGGCGACGATTTGTGGCGCGAGAGTGCTTTCTTGGCTTACGAGATGTCTATTCCATATTTTTAGTAAAAAATACAATTAATTTCTATGAAATAATTTCCCGGCAAAATGGACCGACGACGAGCTAGTGATGAACGCGGTGTACAGAGTATCGAGTGGTTTTTGCTCTTTCCCCTTAAGAGCGAAAACCATCCCAATGTACATCAGTTGAATAGATGCGTGCTGCAGAGAACCCTCTGCAATTAAGCAATGCAAATCAATCGATTTGAATAGCACTTTTTGGAGCAGGCCTATTATCAGCAGCTGATTGCAGCTGGCTGATTGATTGATAAAAATTATTTTGTAATAAAGAACAATTGCATATAACCCGGCAATACAACTTCTTTGCAATAATGTAATAATTTCGCTCGTTGTTAAATCGTTTTTCCTAATTATATCACTCGATGCTGACTTAATGATTTCATGGCTGATTTATTAAAAATAGAAAATATTAATAGCGAACAACAGCCAAAGAATATCTTACACTTTTACTGCTTATTTTAAAAATTATATTAAAAGCTAATCCTATTAATTAAAAGCAAAGCAGCCGAGGGGCTTCGGAGAAAATCCCCTTTGTAGAATCTACTTACCTGTGACCTAATTGTTGCAATTTTCCCACTATTTTATTCCCATTCGTTAATAATACGAATATGCCTTTGTTTCATATTTTACAGAAGTAAATTGTGCAGTTTTAAGTATCTGTAAGAGGAAATGCTCATTCAATCGCTGAATAATTTCATAAAACTCCATCCGTAAAGCAGTAAGTAAAATTTACTATTTAATTACTAAAAATCTACCCCGTCCTTAAAGAGGCAAAATAGGAAATTAAAGTATGCCATTTATGTACTAAGTAGGTAAAGTAGGTGTAAAGTGGTGGGTGTCGACACCATTCCTCTCCCTGCATATCCTACTGTCTCGGCCGGGGCTACCTTCCGGTAAAGTTCTTCTCTTCCTGCTAGTGGCCAGGGCACCATCTGGTATAGCATAATTTCCCTTCCGCTGGTGGCCAGGGCACCCCTTGGTACAGCATCATATCCCGTCTTAATAATTCTGTGAGGCAAGCAGCGGCTTACAACTGCCCGTAAAGTATATTATATACAATTAAAAATTGTTTGGCTTAAAATTTATTGCAACAAAACATCCGTTTGGTAATGAAAATAGGTAGAGAGAAAAAGCCAGTCTGAATAGTAAACACGGCGGAAATCAAGTGCATGTTATCTGTATATGAAATGTATCTGTGCAAAAGTTACATAGTTTTATTTACGACTTGTTTTTTGCATGTTCATCTCACGTATCATATTTACATCACTGCTATTTACCTCACATTCTAAAGACGATTCAAATGAGGATTAAAATCAGTTTCTTGCGTGGATGGAACAAATTAATAATTTATATCTGTATATTAATTAATAGCTTTATTATATTACTTTACATATATAAATTGGGTCAATAATGCAGTTAACACAAGTGTTATATACATATAAGTTAGTGCTTACTTAACAAAATTTCTACTTGAAATTCTTACTCCCGCATACTAATTTTATCTTGACAATTTCGTTATTTACTTGAATATCTTATTCATTGTACACGGTAAATACTACGTAGCCAGTGCCAAACTAATCAGGTAATTGAGGACCATGCCGTTGTCCTCAATCAAGGAGTCCTGAGACATCGAGCTTAATGACGACGAGATATCAATTAACCGAATAGCACGACGCCACTATGCCGGGAAAGTAATGAAGGTGTGCCAACGATATCTTATCATGGTTAAACTTTACTTGTGTACTTAATGCATTTTATATGGTATTGTTTTATTGAGCACGTGCTCTCCGGAGGTATAATGCAATTGAATCCATCAGCACATCAGTCCATAATCAACACTCACGGATCCGCCTGCGTAGATTAAGGTTTTTTTAAATTTTATTATTGGATGACAAAAGTAGAGTGGTGCAAAGAATGAAATAACACATAGCTCGTAGAACGGACGGCCATTGGGGCAGAAATGTTCGAATATGGAGCCCCTTCAAGTGAAAGCGTAGCGTGAGACGTCCCGCAAGATGGAAGGCCAATCTCCTAATGGTGGCAGGATCGCGCTAAATGCAATCCGCTTACAGCTTTACACAGTTTATGACGGAGGACTATTTTCAGCAGTGGACTTCCTAGAGCTGAGGATGATGATGGTGCCATACATACATACACAAATTCACGCCTGTTTCCCCGGAGGGGTAGGCAAAGGCATATTTTGCTCACACTTCCCCAATTACATCGTCGGTCCTACGGTTGCAATAGGTGGCGCGCCACCAAAACCTTCGAGTGTGGTATAATAATAATAAATAAGTATAATACTCATATTTACTAAAATTATAAATATCTCAGAACGTTGTTTAAGCACAAGCTCTGCTTAGTTGACAATATTACATTTCCCTTTGAAATGTAATTTTTGATAGATTGTTAACATTGATTTTCTCCCAAAATTTATTACACATATTCAACAGATGATGAATCTTCAACAGTTACTCATTTATCGAATACCTTTGTTAGAGGCCTTTAAACCCATTCATATTCTTAGGAGCGAGTTGTAGCGAAAATTGTATTGTAGTACCCAAAGCGTACTAAAAGTGCTACATTTACACCGAAATGTACCTTTTCATATAGTCTTAAAAGCTTTCTAAAGGCAGTATTGTAGCTTTTAGTTCAGTTTCAACAGTACACTTAATGGTTAGCTGGTATTCCCAAAACACCTTATTTAGGGTATGTAGGTGCCGTCACGCAACCTCGGCCGTGAGTTGAATTTCTGGGATCATAAATCATGAGAGACTGGCATGAAACGTACGATATAGGGTTATTTATTGAACTGTAGATCATCGGTCGAACGATATTTTTTGAAGGGAACCGTTTGTGTAGTAATTGAAATAAAGAACATTCCATTTTGGTAATGCAAAATGTCTGTATTCTACATAGCTATTGTCTTACCTTTTTGGTGGTGTAGAAAATAAGTCAACAAATGGTGTGTGTACTTAAATGAGATGGAAGGGTTTTTTTTACTTTTGAAATAAATACTTTTATTATAATTAAAATATAATTTACGCTCAATAATCTAAAAATGCTTACCGAAAGAATGGTAAAACACGTAGGTATGAACTAAAATTATGTAAGAACTATAAAAGTGCCATGTTGTAAATATAAAGTACTAAATTTATGTAGGTGTCTTGCATATCATACTCAAGTATACCTTAATTTTATCTCTATAAAATGGGTATGTCGATTGAAGTATTTCTGTCGGGTATATGTTGTTTTGATATACTTTTTTATTTATAAAAGCAGTACAATAAATACTAGAACCGTTACAATATCCTCTTACGAAGTTTTAAAAAGACACAAACTGTCCACAAGCAACATCTGCCCTCCATCGCCACAAACGATCTAAGTTTGCTCCATTTTGTCACAATATCCTCCACTATAAACTGGATACTCGTTATCCGATGGTTTTGGCGCATTCTTTTGCACAAGAACATTTTGTTTTTATGTGACACATCATAATGACTACACCCTGCCTGATGGTAAGCAGTCGATGCAGTCCTGAAAAGTAAAAGCGCTGTATACCGTGAAAAAAGCGATAGCAACAACACCTTATAATGACAGAAACGTTATTGTCATTATATTTTTAAGGAGGGCACTAAGCGGTTCCGGATTGATGCCAAAAACATTACAGAATGCTGTAAATTAACCAGGAATAATAATATTCTAAGATACATTTTAATCGTTATCATTTTGAAACAGTAATTTAATTTCGACTCCTAGTGCAAATCACAGTTCTAACTTTGTAAGTTATCCTAACAAAATGATATTTTTGAAGATTTTTTTATTCCAGTTTTGTGATGTCACGCATAAGGATAATAAAAAACTTTATCTTTAAGATAAACAGGATCATTTAGATTCCTCAAACTATTAAAAAACACAAACACACAAAAGGTTCGATATTTTTTTTAACTGCAATGAAAGAGAAGTAGAGAAGGCCTTTTGAAATAATATTTTGTATACTACGTCTATGATAAAAATATAAAACATAATATAGAATAAACTACAATTAAACCTTTAACATTTTAGAGACTTATTTGAAGTTTATTTAATTATTTTATAATATTTTAGAGACGCTTCATACATATTGGTTATAATATTTAGGTGTAATTGAGTCAAGATGGTGGTATAATTGACAGTTCAATAGCGCCCTACTAAAATGATTTCCTATATTCTCCAAAATTTATTCCCGAATAAAGAGGCTGTGACATATGGCAATGCTTATCCCCCTAAAGTACTGCAATTTTGAAGATCCAACTCCCGGAATTGAAAATGAATACGACTCGAATCCAACAGTATATTATTTTATCACTTGGGTCGCTATCCCTTTTCTCATATTTCATTTATCTATCTCATTTTTTTATTTCTCTTTCCCTATCGAGATTGAGAGTTTGTTATTTAGATTTCCGGTCTGATTACGATCTGTGGCAGAAAATCAAAGAAAAGAAAATGTTGTGTTTGATATTTACTTGAAAAATATCGTATTTCATAATTATATAAGGTTAAGACGTTAACTTACATTTTACATGAAAGTTTATATTTTGATTTCCTTGAATTTTTGACTAGGACAAAAGTGGTACATCGCTATCTCAGCCATCTTTCGTTCACTTTGACCCTCATACTTATTGAAGTATTGTGGTATGGACCCTATACCATAGGTTATGGACTTAGTTATCATTGTATTTTATCTATGATTAGTTCATTGTACACACTACTACATAGCCGCGCATACTTAATTAATAAAAATAGTAACAAATTTATTAACACCAAAGACCACTATATTCTTGTTGACATTCATTACTTGACCGTGTGGTACTGGCCAGAAATAGTGCCACTCCCTCTCGTTTCATGGGGAGTCGTAAGAGTAGACAAAGAGAGTTCTTACCGGATGATGGCCACCATCATTATCCTGTGTACTGGCTTGAACTGCGATCACCAACCCACCTGCCCAGCGTGGTGATTATGGGCAGATACCAATATAATATAATTTATTGGGGAGACTAATGTTTAGCAGTAGACATTATAAGGCTGGTATGATGATGATCACGGTTTCTCCCCACCTTACCTTATGGTCTTAATACTATGAATCTATGTTAAAAATAGAGTATATAGAAAATGCACAATTTTTAAGAATAAAAGATATGGAATCACAATTTCGACAACTCAATATATCTTCCAGTCAATAATAAAGGCCTGTCTTATGCGAATGTCACGCGGCGGCACATTGAAGACGACAGTTTTATTGAAACTCTGCGAGTCGGAAAAACGAAGTTACATTTTTTGCACGTGTAAATTTCATAGATAGACATTTGGCTCCTTCGATCTTTATGAAATAGAACAATTATTGTCTATTCCATAGTCTTTTGACGATTGATATTAATTCACGCATAAGTTATTCAGGCTCTTGATGTAATTTTGTATACTTTTTATTTAACTTCCTCTGATTCTTCACAATTTGATTTATTAGATTTGGTTAAGTTACACAATGTGCCTGATTGTATCTATTACAGTCTGCCTCATCAGTAAAGGGACTCCCTTTTATTAACAAGACCATTTTGATGGTGTCGACACCTACTGAGCACGGGCCTCCTGTCATGAACCAAGATAAGTGGGAATCAGATCATACTCCACCACGCAGACTCGTTATCGTTCTAGATTTAAGGCTGCCTAATAAGGCCTTTAACATTGCTTAATAACCACCACATATAGTGACAACCGGTACCTTTTTGTTAACGTGCCTTTCGAAGCGGTCGATATTAACAATATTCAAAGCCATATAAACGATCACCCATTCAAGGATTGACCTCTGCATTCCCCGTGATCGTTTCCTACCACCTAGTACCGCTACGAGTTACAAACGGTATAATAAAAAATTATTCATCAGCAGTTTAAGAAAACTAGTTTAAACATAAACGTAAATAACGATAAACATAAATATTCTTTAATATGTCAAAACTGTTGTACCACAATGTTTCAACATCGATATAATATAAAAGTGATCCTATATAAATTAAAGTCTTGTAGTTAAATCAGTTCTGAAGTTATTAGTTCAATTGAGTTGACTTACTTATGATCACAAATTAATGAACTAAACTATTTACAAGCTTTTTACTTCAATTATTAGAAATTTTAAAGTAATGAACCAAACATTTACAACCTTTTTACTTAAGTTATTAGTTTTATTAAATTGATGAAATAAACATTTACAAATTTTTCACTTAAGTTATCAGATATTTTAAATTAATGAACTAAACATTAACAAGCTTTAAAATGTCAACAATTTGATTTCAAATTGATTAACTAATGGTTTCGCCGCCGCGGCCACGTTGAACTTTTTAAATTAATGAACCGCAATAGATAACTAAGCTACATTAATGACTTGCGAAACGGATGGGGAGTTTTATTTATGGAGCTGGAAGCTTTATTTTCTAATTCTTTTTAAAAACAAGACGTTATCACAAAAGTTTCAGTAGAAAGATACTATTTGACCGGACTCTGTTCATTTATTAACTAAAAACCAACCAAAGAGGTTAAATTTACGCATTTCTTAGTAAAAAATAATGAATAGATTTTGAATCGTTATACGACGTAAGTTATAGGCATTACATAGTATTTGTAATTATGTAGTAATGTTTTTGCAAATCCTTGCAGGGACCATGTTATAGACTTTATGTACAACATGAGGTTAGTTCTGTTATTTCCTGCCCTGTCACCCGGTAGTCGTTTGCCATTATTATTAATCGTAATGGTAGTTAGAAATAGAACTGCTCAATACTGACATAAAAGGACTAATAGATACTTGACCCCCGATACAGAGAACATTAAGCATCTGTGCTACACATTAGGCATCGACCCGGTGTTGTCTACCACTTAACTCTCTGCTGATTACAAACAACAAAACATTAATCATGTTTTTGCTTCCGAAGATACCGGAGTAATTTACGTGCTCCCGTGAAATAAATGTTGGCAATAAGTTTGTGGGGAACCTTCGTTCTTATTACATTGTGTTATGAAAGGGAAAGATTTATTTTAATGTGATTAGAAGTCCTCCCGCAGAGATGCCGAGCTTAGTGAAGGTAATTGTTTTTTTTATTAACAGATTTTACTTATTGCGAAATAGGATTTCGTTTTGTTGGTTAAAAAGGTTTTGATATATTGCAATGGAACCTTTTTGGAATTCTTATAATGTGATTGGATGTCCCGCTGTAGAAATCTCGGCTTAGTGCCAGCTATTTTTAATTAGATTATACTCATTGCGAAGTCTTATTTTGTTTTCTTTTTAATATATTTTTCAATATATTTGTAGCTTTCTTTACACTTATATCAAACTTACCAGATGCGTCGGATTCTATAGTTCAACGTTAAATATTGCATATCAGCAATCATAGCATTTCTGAAAAAACCAATGCAAGTATTTTACCATCAGCTATTATATATATTTATCGGTTATCAAAATTCAAATTCAGAACTAAGTACATTGTTGTCGTTTAGTTTCTATTAGAGCAATGTGAAATATTTACCAGAGTCTGAAGATAATTAAATAAATGCCTTTAAAGTATTTCACAGTAAATAAACTTAAATATACAGCTAAACTAAATCATAGAAGGCTTATGTCTACTAGTTTAATTAATTAGACGGCGATGCGCAGCGATAATACGTCCTGACTGGATCCACTTACCTGCTATATACCAATAACAGTTACAGTAGACCTTTTTGGTGTATGATTTGAGGCAAGCTATAAACTTAGTATTTGTATACCACTGTACCTTATACTAATTAGACGTACTAAGTACTCGTACCTTTCCCCTTTATTTTTGACATCACCAAAAATAATTTATCTTCGTTTTATATAAAAAAGTATTTAGCACGACTACTTTGTGTTAGAATTATAATAAGAGAAACGTATGACACATTATCAGCTTGTCTAAAAACCTACCTGAAAAGGTTAATCTCTACTACTACTATTACAAGACTTCATTGCTATGTGTTCGTGTCAGCTATTAATAAACTTATGAATCAACCGCATCTACAGCTCATTGATTGTCGTTTAGTGACACGTTGATGTTACCTACAATTGTTTTTATTTTGTTAACTAGTTGGATAGTATCTATATACAGCTGTTTTTGATGGGGTTCAACATTAGCAACAATGGTTCAAGCGGAAAGGAAGTATGACGAAAGATCGGAATGGCCAAAAGTGCCATGTAGATAGTATATAACAAAAAATATTAAAAGTTGGTCTTTCCAATTTTCCTGTACGGCGCTGAGACATGGATTCTTAAGTCCGCTGATAAACTACGCATTGACGTCTTGGAGTTGTGATGTTGGAGGAAGATGCTTCTAATACCTTGGACTGCGAAAAGAACCAACTCATCGATTCTGGAGGAGCTGAAAATCTCCAAAAGTCTATCATCTATTTGTCTAAGACGTACCCTAGAATATTTCAGACACATAATGAGACGGAACTCTGACAACCAAGACCACGAGGACGCAGTCCAGTTAGATATACTGCTCCACTCTTGACACCCAACTTTACAACGCCACATAAGCCGCCAATGATCGAACCAGATGAAGGAAGACCATAAAAGAGAGAATCATGCAATAAGGTCACTCTAGGACTAAGGACCCTCTATCGTGAGGTGACGATGCACAGAGATACGACTACACTTTCAGGATTTAAAAAAATCTATAAATAGTCATGTTGTTTATGATTTAAATTAACACAAAAATCACTTTTTACCGAAGGAAAATGTAAGTAAATTATCACAAGTATTTCGTTACCAGTGAGCCCTTGTTCAAATTACACAGTAGCCTTTTTATATTGATTCTCATTATAAGTTGTTACCCAAAGATATGGGTAATGACCTTTACATGACTATACAGAATGATCATTACACGGGAATGTATTGTTATTCATATTATAACAGACCCGGCAGTTTCTTTGTCTTTTTTCATACCCTTTGCCTACAATTTTTTGAAAGCGACAATAGCTACATTTCTTCTAAAGCGACAATGAATTGACATTGTCGCTACAAGCATAATCTCGGGTCAGATTCCGGTGCAGATAATCGAAAGAAAAACGAAGGACCGTTCTGTGATCCCGCAGATAAACGAGACCACCCGCCTTTGTAGGGGTTAATCGACGCATTCTCGGCCAGACAATATCTGCAACTCGACCAAATTGAAATGCCAATCATTGTCACGAGAAGAATGCTACAGATAGGATGTTTTAAATTAACGTCTATACCGTTCTCCTGTAGTAGCCTTTCGGCTTTCTCGGTTCGGTACATATTCGGTCTTTTTTATGCCCTTGGGCTTTTTACATTGTACTAATGATGCAGATATTATTCTATCATGAGAAACGAAAGAAATTTGGACCAATGTTTTGACTAATTACGTGTCTATGTATGACTTGGAGATCAATGTCCTGCAATCTGTCTTTATTGCACGCCAATAATCCTTTATTGCACATAATAATTTTAATTATTATATGAGGTATATAAAATAACATATACAAAGGTGTGCTTATCTCTAGATGAGATCTCTACCAGCCAATCCTAGCAGTTGTAAACTAAATAGTTGTACGGGATAAATGTTGTCCAAGAAACAAATTCTTAAATTTATATTCAAAATAATTTTGCTTGCACAGCTAAGTACCTATTATGAAATTCATTATCATCTCAGCCACTAGAAGTCCACTGCTGAACATAGGCCACCTCAATTTTTTTCCACGTCGATCGATCTCGATCCTCTTTCACCTACCGACTTCCTGTCGTCTTGACCAGATAATCGGTCCATCGGTAGAAGGCAATCCTCTTCTACGTTTGCCGGTTCGCAACTTATAATGACATTAAAATGTGCTTAAAAATACCTGTTATTTCTAAGCGTATTTATAATTTTATTAAAGTTAAATCAAGTACTCTGTTTTTCGATTTTAACTTTGTCTCGAAAAAGATTAAAAAGCTCCTATTATGATCAACGACAATGTATTAAATAAACAGGGCGGTTTTTTATTTCAAACTGCAAATTAGACAGATGTACAACTAATATTGAACCTTGCGTACGTTTTATTGATTCAGAACGTTTTGTCCACAGGCTATTAGCTATTCTGAAATATACACATTTTCAACGTTTTGTAAAAAAAAATATAGTAAGAATAAGTGACAACATCAAAAGAAAACAGATACATCATATTTAAGTAACAATTTGAAGAGTGTCATAGAAAAGGTATTCACTCAGCATAAAGCCGAGGTTTTCACGCCTCGACGCTGGTCTTCCGTAGATACCGTTTGTAAGAGCACTGCTATGACACATTCATTCTATACATGGTAAAACACAATACATATTCATAGACATTTCTGTTTGTTCAATAAATATTTCCTCTAATTGCAACGGAAAGATCCAATAGTGAGACAGTTTCTAATAGGAGGCGGAATGTTGTTCCAGCTAACTTCAAACTTTAAACCAGTTTCATCTTCATGAATTGAAGAAGGTCAACTAAAGTAGTTAGGTAAATTTAGTAGGTGCCGTGTGGTACCAGAATAGTGCCGCCCCCGCTCATCTCATGGGAGTCCTAAGAGTTGACGAAGATAAATTCTATCAGATGATGAGCAGTAGCGTCCTCCTGCTTACTGGTTCAATCTTTTATCAACAACCCGCCTAACCAATTTGGTGATTATGGGCAAATAAAATAACGTTGAGCAGGCACTTAGGCTAAAATTATGAAAGTAGGTTATTTATGGATTTAATCTTCATAGCAAACATAATACAATCGGTGAAATATCTTTTGCAAGTTATCCTCAAAGTTAGCAGAGGGTTCGGTTTGTAATAGTAACATGTTAGTCACGAAATTAACTTTAAATTCCCTTACGGACGCACAAAATATGATTGACCCACAACATTAAAAAAAACAATTTTATTTATTAAAATATGAAATATAAAACAACTTTCTCGTATGGAAAATTATAGCTTTTTGAATAAATTATGCCTTGACTTTAAAATTACTTACTTTTAAAAACAGTATAGTTATTTTCCCACTAGAAATGTAGACAATGCAAAATGCCTTTTTCAATGCAAACTTTTTGCGCTACGGATTTTAACGAGTCTGAAAAGGGTATTAAAAGTAATCCTACCCTACCCTCACATACAATATAAGTGTCGCATTCAATACCAAACGCGCATAATTGAAAACTCATTTAAATTACGTTGAATTTTTGCACTTAACGATTTATAGATTCGATTCTGAAAAAGTAGACGTCGGCTATTTCAATTTTCCTTCAACTAAGCAGGATAATATTTATTTGCTATGTTATTTAATTATTTATTGCCTAGCCTTTCCTAACAAGAACTTAGGAGCCCAAGCGGTTGGCTCGGGCTCTTCACCTGCCGACTAACAAACGAGGCTCTGGGAAACATAAAAGATCCCGGAAAGCGGCAATAGGCTCGCTGGCTATTACGTGGAACTAACTACCTATATAATTGGCGAAGTATAGGCATATAATATAATATAATACTTCTAGAGTTGGCTGGTAGAGATTTCTTCTAGAGATAAGTCCACCTTTGTACTTTAAGTTTTTAAATACCTTTTGTAATCTATTTATGTTTTATGTGCAATAAAAGTTTATTATTGCATAATATGCCTCTGCCTAAACTTTCTGGGAAAAAGGCGTGAATTTATGTAAGTATGTATAAAGTCCGTAAACGATCACCAAAACGCAAACGATCACCAAAGAAAAGCAGAGTTTACAGGGGACAGTCCTTGGATGGGTAACAGTTTGTGTGGCATTTGATATCGAGCGCTTTCGTGCGTCCCGGTTATCACGAAATATGGTAGTTGTTACGCTGTGTTTTTGTAATTGGACAGTTTGAATAAAAAAATTCTAACAGCAGGACGCCATACACCTGCCTCTGCCAATCCACACTGGGTCAGCGTTATTTGGTATCCATAACACAAGATCTTAATGATTCTTATCTTGGGACTAAATAATTGGTGATTATTAAAAAATATTATTTTGACGACCGATATGGCGTGGTGGCGAGTATACGCGCTCTCCGCTCCTAGGTCGTGGGTTCGATTCCCACACAGGAAAAATATTTGTGCGCATGAACATGACTATTGGTTCTGGTCTGGGGGTTTCCTAATATATTAAGTATTTATGTACAAAAAAAAATTTATTTATGTATGTCTATTCGTTATTTAGTATCCATAACACAAGTTCTTAATGATACTTATCTTGGAACTAAAATAATTGGTGTAATTGTTAGAAAATATTTATTTATTTTATTTATTATTATTAAAATATGGTTACGCTTCTTTCCCGTAGGGGTAGGCAGGGATCACATCTTTGCACTTACTACGATCCTGGCACACACTATTAACTTTATTCACACGCATTAACCATGCCCGTCAGCTTAGGGTCCTTGTGACCTTTTTTTTTTTTTTGTTTTTACGTCGGAAACAAAATGCAAGACACGACCGCCAAGTAATACCCACTAAAAATCTTCCGACGACGCCCGCCGCTTGTTGAGAAAGAGGCGGGGGCCAGTACCTGGGTTGCAGCTTCTGACACCCCGCCTGCGGCTATCGTCCCCGGGACCAAAACCGGGAGGACCTCCTCAGAGAGGCGTAGTGGACGCGCCCCTCCTACCTCCGCGTGCGACCATAGCGTGTGTGGCCGACTTCCCGGAGGGTCCATGGTTAGACAGCAGGGGCCCCCTGCCCCCACTGCCTAGACCCTCCTGGCGCTGCTGAGCGGGCTCTCCTGGCCCGCCCGCTGCGCCCCCGGTAGTCAGTACTAAGGGCACCCAGAGTCGTTGGTCTCTGGGTGTTTCCTTTTCCCGGCCTCCGGGTGGTACTCAGCCCCCCCACCACGCCAAGGTGGAGACCTGTTCGGGGGGGAGGGTCCTTATGACCGGCCCTTTCTCCAAAACCAAGGATTTGGTCAATTTAATGCAATACCAAAAACATAAAAAGTTAATGCTAACTTCATAGAATTAAGATTTCATAAATCCACTTTTACAGAGAATCGGCTTTAAAATTGTCACAATTACGTACGAATAAGTCTTTTGGATATTCGTAAACCTCTTTGTCAGTTACCAAAATCGCTGATTTACTGCGATTCGATTCTTTGTGCCCCAATTCAGTCTAGTCGGAATACGGAACGTTCAATCATTTTAAACCAGTGTCTCGTTACTTTGGTAAACACTCCTTGAATTTATCAGCTCTCACGTTTGATTTTACCATATACTTGGTTTCCGAAGTGAAATGAAATTAGTATTGGTAAAGTTACTTGGAGCCAGCGTGTATCGTTTTAAATGTAAGTAATATACTCGAGAAATACCTAGCTACCAAAGGTACCAATAGCCACATGTAACTAAAATTATAAATTATAATAATAAATATTTTTCTTCCAGTCACACCAATTATTTGGTTCCAAGAAATGTATCATTAAAAACTTGTGTATGCATACTAAATAACGGATAAACATACATACATACTTTTTTCTTTTGGAAATATATACTTTATATACATAGGAAATACTCAGACCAGAAAAAAAAATCGTATTCATGCACTCTGATTGTCCTGTGTGGGAATCGAACCCACGACCTCAAGAGCGGAGCGCAGCATATAATCATTATCCTTCCTTCATTAGTCCACTGCTGGACTTTACAAGGGCACGCAACTGAGCTAATTTTTTAGCTCTTCGTCTCCGACCGCTGCCAGCAATTTGCATGTGTCGTCGCTTCACCTACCTGGAGGGCGCTATACGCTGTGTTTACTAAGCCGTGTACTCAACTGTAGAGCGTCAACTGTTCGCGGGACTGTTCGCAAGGGTTATCGCGGCCTCGGTATATAGCAGGCTCAAACGAAGAAATATGGATGATTTTTAGTCAGTACAAGTCTGACACACCTTCCCGCTTCACCCATAGCGGGGGAAGGTCATTTGAAGATTTTCATAGAAAAAAAGTTTTTAAGATGAAATGAAGAATGTACGAAGTCAGATATGGCACAGACGTCGGTCACACTTTTTGGTTAGATTTCTACGCAGGATAAACATTTGTGAGCATGAACAGGGATGTTTGGCTTGGTCTGGTTGTTTTTTTATATATTGTTTCGAATAATTCACCATGTGAAAGTTAGCTATTTTAATTGAAGACATTTTAATACGTATCCCAAATATTTAAGTACCTTAGCTTTTGAATGCAATTTAGATTTTGCTGTAAAGTTTAAGTATCGCTGTCCAAACTTTATAGATCGTAAATTCTAAGCACATAACCCGTTTCGATTTTATTGCTGGAGTTACTAAATAGAAGAAGTTACCTACATATAGTTCTTTTTATAACTTAGGTACCTAAGTTAGTCTAGACTTTGTGAAAATACATACAATCACTCCTGTTCTACCTCTTCGGGGAATAGGAGTGATTTGCAGAGGCATATTATAAGCCAATAGTTTTATTGTTCATTCTAAGTAATAGGGGGTGGTACTATTGCCGCTTACAGGGAACTTTTATATTTGCCAGGGCGTCCTCTATTGATCTGCAGGTACACTACTTGCTAGTTAGGTTGACTTGGGCGCCTAACATGTACATTAGTCGGGATAGGAAGAGCAAAACTTTTGAAGAATGTTTTCGGATATTTTGGATTAAATATGTCATATTTAAACACTTAATATACTCACTTCTTCGGCAACATTACACACATTAAGTATTGGAAAGTGGCATATTGCAATGAATTGTGATTTGCAGTGTAAGCTCCAAAACTAACCGAACCTCTAGTAAAGTCTCCACTACTTTAGTGGGGTATGACTTTGACTTGACTCGACTATAACGTGGTTTATTCGACTTTGAATGAGATTAAATGACGAAAACACTTTACAATGTTGCAAATTACTTGACACCGACAAATACTGTAATCAAAAGAGTCTGTAATAAAAAAAAATTAAAAAAAACGATACAAGATGTAAGTCTAATTAATAGGTTGGGGAAAAAGTCTTTTCGTATTTTTGTATGAAAAGTCAAGACATTTTTTTCAAAGTTTATTTACATTTATTTACAATATATATGTACCGTTTTGTTGAATAACTTTCTGCCATTTTGTGGGCAGAGACATTATCCCGTTACTGTAGAAACCTTGGGACTTCTGATCAAAAAAACGGGACAAATAGTTTTGGCAGTCCTCTCTTGAGGTCAACCTTACAGAACCTAAAGAATTCTGAAGAGACCGAAACAGGTGAAAATCTGAAGGCGCAAGGTCAGGGCTATATGGTGGATGCACTAGGACCTCCCAGTCAAACTCTCTTAATTTTTGCTGAGTGGCTAAAGATGTGTGTGGTCTAGCGTTATCGTGATGAAAGACCACACCCTTCCTGTTGATCAATTCCGGCCGTTTTCTTTCGACTGCTTCCTTTAATCTCATCAGTTGCTGGCAGTAAAGATCAGAATCGATGGTTTTGCCGGGCGGTAAAAGCTCATAATAAACAATGCCCTTCCAATCCCACCATACACACAGCATCACCTTATTTCGTGTTAGGCCAGGTTTGGCCACAGTCTGTGAAGCCTGGCCAACTTTCGACCACGACCTTTTTCGCACGTTCTTGTCGTACGTGATCCACTTTTCATCGCCAGTTATCAATCTCTTCAAAAACGGCTCGGTTTCATTACGTCTCAATAATGAATCGCAAATGAGTACACAGTTCATTAAGTTTCTTTGAGTGAGCTCGTGTGGCACCCAAATATCGAGCTTTTTTGTATAACCAGCTTTCTTCAAATGGGTCAAAACTGTTTTGTGGTCAATTCCCAGTTCTTCAGCTACATCGTAACTACTAATATGCCGATCTTGCTCCACTCTTTCAAAAATGGCGTCCATTTTATTCGTAACAGGGCGACCAGAGCGAGGTGCATCTTTAACATCAAAATTTCCGGACTGAAAACGTTTGAACCAAATTTGTGCTACTCTTACTGACACTGCATCAGGTCCATAAACATCACAAATTTTTTTCACTGCTTGAGTTGCATTTTTGCCTTTTTTATAATAAAATTTTAAAATGTATCGAATTTCTTCATTAGATTCACTCATTTTTACGGAGAGGAAAACAAATGAAAAATAGCGGGAAACAACTTTTTTTTATTTTTTTCTTTTCTTTATAATGGAACCTTTTTAATGTTACCAAAACCAGCCAGACACAAATAGTACAGTCAAAAAAAATTTATAATAAGTTTATACCTACGTTATGCGAAAAGACTTTTTCCCCGACCTAATATATCATAAACAAAGCACGTACATTCAAAGATGGCGTTGCGATTTTATATTCGGATATGTTCTTCCTAAAAACGGAATCCATGGTGGGGGTTCGTCCAATTTAGTAGTAATTTAATTAGAGCAAATTCCTTGAGTACCGCTGCCCTTCCCGAACTTAATATTCTCGAGACGTCGAACCAACAGATTTGCCCTTAGAACTGCTAATATTGACGGAAAAATACAGTTTAAAGTTGATTCGCGCAAATATACTTAATAAATAAGTAAAATATTTTGTAATTTATGTGATTTTTGGGAGCTATTT
Source organism: Musotima nitidalis (assembly GCA_949126915.1). Taxonomy (NCBI): domain Eukaryota; kingdom Metazoa; phylum Arthropoda; class Insecta; order Lepidoptera; family Crambidae; genus Musotima; species Musotima nitidalis. The sequence goes on from OX421422.1 coordinate 9,668,055, forward strand.
CTCTATGTCTGATTAGGAGATATTCGGCAGTTAATTACAGTTTTTAATGGACTATATATCAGATACTGGACAGTTTCTTTTTTTTCTTTCTTTTTTTTAAATAATGGCTCCGTGCGTCTAGCACATTTAGCCAGTGTCAAGTAAGTGATATATTAATAATATATAATTCATAGTAAATGAGAATGAGTGGTGATAAAGATAATAAATGGTAAATGAGATACCCTCCCCTAAGCCCCTTGAGTCCTCAGTAAAGATGTGGGACTATATTGAGATCTCACATGGACTCCTTGAGAGAAAATTTGAAAAGTGATGTTGCACTGTTTTGTTTGATTTACCAACACTCATGTATGTTCACAAACACTTAACGGTTAATAATCCACCGTTATTACACATTAATGTTAAAAATATCACAAATAAAACAAAACTGCAGACATGAATGACTCTTCACTTTCCCGCCAAGAAGTCCAACTGGACAGTTGAAATATCATTTTTGTATGGACTGTATTAAGTATTATAAGAACTTACTTGGAGATTGTGAAACAGACCATTACTATTGCTATCATCATCATGATTTTATCCTAGTTGCGCCTTAGACTTACACTAACGACACAGATTCTTCTCACTAGTCTCACCAGATTTGGCTGCCTTTCAATTATGACACGATTACTATTGCTATCAGTCATATTTAACGTGCTTAAAATAAAATAAAAAATATGGAATAAGAATTTAAAAGACTTCTTGGCGGGAAATATAAGCGTCATGTCTGCAGTTTTTGTTTTATTTTGTAATATTTGTGATATTTCGAACATTAATGTGTAATAACGGTGGATTATTAACCGTTAAGTGCTTGTGAACGTATATGAGCGTTGGTAAATAAATAAATAATATTTCCTTACAATTGAACCAATTATTTAGATCCAAGATAAGTATCACTAAGAACTTGTGCTATGGATACTAATTAACGGATAAACATACATAAATACTTTTTTTTTGCTGGTAAATACATACTTAATATACATAGAAAAACACCCAGATCAGAACAAATATTAATGTTCATGCACACAAAGATTTGTCCTGTGTAGGAATCGAACCCACGACCTCTGGAGTGGAGTGCAGGTATACTGACCTCCACGCCATATCGGTCGTCAAATGAAACAAAACAGTGCAATGTAACTTTTCAAATTCTCTCAAGAAGTCCATGTGAGACCTCAGTATAGTCTCACATCTTTACTGAGGACTCAAGGGGTTTAGGGGAAGGGCATCTCATTTACCATTTATCATATTTATCACCACTCATTCTCATTTACTATGACTTATGTGTTATTAAAATATCTCTTACTTGACACTGGCTAAATGTGCTAAACTTACGAAGCCATGATGTAAAAAAAAGAAAAATAATTTAAAAATGTACTAAAAATGTACTAAATGTACTAAAAATCTTTAGCCAAAGCAGATGACAAAAAACTGAAACAATGAAATTCTTCATCGTTAATCCTATTCCTTGAAAGATTTTCTTCTTGGGAATAACGTCGCAAAGATTATATTCTCGGATCAGAATAGTACATAGATTCATAAATCTAAACGAGATAGACACAAGCTAGTAGGTTATTTGGAAGGAAACCGACGCAGTGCAGACTGCTGCGAAACCAGCAAATTCAAATGCAGTGTAATATCGAATAATCTTGTCTAACCTTTAATTTTCTTACCATCAGCCCTTTAAGTGCTATTATCCTGGATAAAAACTTCGTTCTTTTGTCTTAAACTATATCCATACCAAATTATATTTAATCGATTTAAAAGTTTGAGTGTAGAAAGATTTCAGTCCGACAGAAATATGTTAATAAAACTCATTTTTTTGAATTCTTATTATTACTTCCTAATGATTTTTATATAGGTCACTTTTAAGTTTTGTTAGTAAAGTTTATATTATAAGTTAAACGTCAAACCACATAGAATTGTTTTATGGGGAATAATACTCTTTGTTATTTCTGTTAAAAGTAATAAAATATAAGATGTCTGTGTGTATGACACCTCCTAGGTATCCTAACAAGACCTAAGGAGTCCAAGCTAACCTCACCTGCAAGTGGTGCACCTGCCGATCAACGGACGAGGCTCTTGCGAACATAATAGTGCCTGGTAAGCGGCAATAGGCTCGCCACCTATAACGTGGGACCAACTATATAATTGGCGAAGTGTGGGCGTATATGCCTCTGTCTACTCCTTCGGAGAAACAGGCGTGAATATAAAATAATAGAGTTAGTTTTATACTTATGACAATGCCGTGAATCATCATAAATAAATAACAGAAATATATTTTGAAGCGACTAAAACACTACACAAGATTATCTAATATTAGGTCCTTACATTTAAAACCGTCGTTTTATCGAACTGGCCATTTTGTTGTTAATAAAAATTTTATATGTAGGGACCTGAAACTTTTTATAGTAAAATGTTTCAATTTGCGTTTTTTTCTTTTTTAATGTGAAACGTCATAATGACTACACCCTGCCTGATGGTAAGCAGTCGATGTGTCCAAAAATAGGCGCTTAATATCACGGTATTACTCCACAGAGTAAGCATGGTACAAAGCGCACCCACTAATGGCGGACTCCTAAAATATCGTTTCACGCCCCTCTTAAAAGACCTGGGATTGTAGGAACTAGGAAACATATGAGCCGACAGATAATCAGTACACTTAATTAAAGCTGCAATCCAATATGGAACCTGGGACGCCACCTGTATTGCCACCCGGCAATATTCTGGGCACGCGTGTCTCATCTCTCATCTCATGGCGAGTAGTAAGAGTCGACGAAGAGAAATCCTAGCGGATTATAGGCAGCAGCGTCATCCTGCGCACTGGCTTGAAATACGATCACCAACCCTTCTACCTAGCGTGGTGATTATAACTTTTGGGGACGCCAATGTTCAGAAGTGTCCTTATATGGCTGAAATGAATATGATGATTGAACCTTGCAAACCATTTGTTGTTTCACAACATTCGCGAAATGGTTTTTAAAGGCATTGATTGATTTGAATGTAACTGACATAGTATTTTTTTAAACTCTCATAGCTTGTAACGTACTGCTCGGAAACGATCACCGAAATTAAGCAATGGTGAACGTTTGAAAGCCAGCTAGTTAGGTTACATGACTAATTAAAATAATATTGTCTATGTATCATTTTGAGTTCAGGTCCTAGACGAAGTTAATGCAAAGAACGCTGAGAATCACCGAAATACTGCAACGAAAAGTTCTAAAGAAATGGAGTTCTACAAAAACTATCGAAAAAGAAACTTTGAAATTTAAATATAGCGTCGATTGCCTTTCAATTTTAGTTCTAAGAAACACATAATTGACACCAAAAAAATATAAAGAATATCACTTTTCTATTTACTGTTAAAAACAATCAGTGTAAAAAAAATACTTTAAACACTCCTTAGACATGCGTTTACGCAGTTAAACAGTGTCTAAATATTTAAACGATGTTTAACTTTCTCTATTACAAAACACTGTTTAAGAAACGTTAAGTTAAAACCGCTTCTAAGTAATACGGGTTTTCATTGATTCTTCCCCAGTCCATGTTAAGCAAATCATGTTCGACATAACGGAGTTAATTATTATGAAAAAATAATACTCCACTTATTAAAAAATGTGTGATTTTAGTGAAAATATAATCTTATTATGCATTTAAACCACTTTTAAGTCTACAAACAGTAAGTAATATAAAATACCTACTTCTAAACAATAAGCGTAATGGAACATAGAACGTAGAAGCTGTGACTCTACAGCTGTCAGCAGTCATCCTTCAAGATATAGATAAATAAAAATCTGTAAATTAATAGAATATTATAATAATAAAATTATTTAATAAAATAATTAATTGAATATTATGATAATTAATTGCATATAATCAAAAACAATGGGAACAATTCATTATTATGGAATATAAAGGTAAATAAACGTCACAATTTAAATGCAATTCAATTTAAATAGTCCCCACCTCGAGGGTCACTCGGATCAATTCGTGTGTATTTTATTTGAGTGTCACGACAGGTATGCATAAAATCTTAATCTTACATATCGATAAAGCTTAAATCCATGGTTAAAGATATTTATTTTGCCTAAAAAGCAGCAGCAATATACAAAAATGTCAATGGTTTAAGGTTAAGCGCGTCCTAAACAAGCGCCCGTGTTTAAATTTTAACTATGTCTAAGAAGTAACTGTAGGCCACCAATACACAAGGTTTTGTAATAGGTTTTTTTTTTAAACGCCTGTTTATTTATTTTTTGTAATAACATTGAATTTGCTTACCAAATGTACTTTATGAACCTAGTAGGTATATGACTGTTTCATAATGCGCACTTGTCTACTGATGTTCACGACGCTGCAAAAGGCATTAATAGTAATCCCACACAACCCTCACGAAAAGTAGAATTGTCGCATTCAGAATGTTTCCCCATCTCTGAAATTCCATTTAGATTGCTGCAGACTTTTTGCACTTCACGATTTTTAGGTATAAAACAGCTGAAATAGTACACTAGAATATTCTATCATGTATGATTATTTATTATCCACAAAATTATTATTTTAAATATTTAGTATACCTTGTACTGAAAGTAATACAGCATTTTTCAATTCAATATAGGAAAGTTTACTTAGATACAAATCTCTAGGTGGAACTTGTCAAATGGCCATAAAAATTCAAGTTTGGCTTCTGTCCGAAGCACTTAGGAACGACACTTAAATATAGAAGCGCCACTTCTCTAAAGCCCTAAAAAAACCTAACTTAAAGAAAAACTTTGTGCCTAATTTCAGGAAATTCTGTGTAGCCAGGAATTTCTTTTCGAGGGTGCAAATTAAAAAAAAACATATGTTATTCAGATGTTGACGAAGTTAATTTTCATATAACTATATACTGGTTCCATTTTGTTTATTATGCCAATCACTTAATCAAAGAGCCATATTCTTACTTTTCTGTATTATGCATGTAGCAAACAATTAAATTTAAGATTACCCTGTTCGTGAGCAGTGTAAAGAATGAAGACTCTTTGGAATATTCCCTAATATATTAAAGGAAATAAAAAAATACCAGAAGGAATCTGCGAGAATTTCTGGGGAAGCTATTGAGAAATAGCTTATATAGATTTAATTTGATTTACCTATAAGTTAATTTCACTCTGCGGGAGCGAGTTTAATTAACCTTCTTATGAATTATTCGCGTCTGCATAGCGGTGAGGAGCTCGCAAATCTCCAGTTTTAATTATATAAAAGTTTGCTGAAACAGATTTCGCTGAATATAACCCCAGACTTTGTTGTTCAAGTAATTTGAATGGAGGAAAAATAAAATTTGCCCTCAAGCTCATAAATTTTCCACCTAAGTGGAGTCGTACACAACCTAGAATTCCAGACTTACTTATTTCTTTAGCTTTTTTTTTTGTTCGTGGCGTTATAAAATGGACGGAACAATATTATGGCTTATGCTGTATGTGTACGTAATTACTATTACGTATGTTGTTGTTTTAAAGAGTAACGAATAACGAATTCGATAAAAAAAATAAAAGCAGGGTGCTTGAGTGACGATATGGGTCACGTTTCATCAGTCCCACTTCACTTTTTATTCACAGGAATGACTGAATTTCTGTTGAAATGTAATGGATTAATTATAGAGTCATTGAAAAAAGAAATTCGATAGTTTTCAATACTCTGTTCTCTGATATGAGACAGTTAGTTTTCAGCTATTTATTTATATCTTGTACAATTGTTATATCAATTTTCATATACTATATTTTACAAAAAGACTTAGCTTACTGCACATTTAGGTACAGGTGAGGCTTAAAAAAAGAGGGTACAGTAATCTTCATAATAATCGTAATAACTATCAGCCGTAGAGTCATAAAGTGTTCCATTGCTTAAACACATCTTGTTATAGAAGTGAAAAAGGGATTGCACTATTATGAATACAACAAAGGTAAATAATATTTTCTACCAAATGAAACACTAGCTACGAAGGTCACTCGAAAGGAAAAAAGTAGCAAAATAAATTGCGATGAAAATCCTCAAAATGTGTAAATATATTATTATCAATCGTGTTATTAACCAAGACCTAAGGTGCCCAAGCCAACCTCAACAGCAAGTGGTGCACCTGCCGATCAACGGACGAGGCTCTGGCGAACATAACAGTTCCCGGTAAGCGGGAATCGGCTCGCCACCTATAACGTGGGACTTTAAAACTGGCGAAGTGTGGGCGTATAATATGCCTCTGCCTACCTCTTCGGGGAAACAGGCGTGAATGTATGTATGTAATTAAAAGTAAACAACATAATGTTTTTCAATTCAAAAAATACTCTGAGACATAACGCTTATAACGAGGCGACAATTAAAATCGCCACTAATAGGAATATAACCAATGAACGTGACATAGTCGAATTTCTTTATACAAACTCATTAAATAAACATAAAAAAATGGAAATTAGAGAACTATGAGTGTAAGAAAATTGTGCCAGACGTGTTTTAAGATGGCAGCCAAGTTCTTGGGCAAAATTGATAAAACTTTGTCACATCACGTACTTTTCAACTCGGCTTATTTAAATTCTATCTGTACTTTTCAGGGAACGTGACTGGAAAAATGCAATGGAGGTTTCACGGCGCGTTGTACGTATTTAGTTAGACAAAGGTCCATCTGTCGCGAAGCTACGGTGTATGTGGACCGCTGATGCAGACAATTTGCAATGCAGATGTACGTGCCCCCAGAGAGGTACTAAGAGTCACTCCTAGTAAATGATTGTCTATTAACATTGTTTTTTTATTTTATTAAGTAAAATAATTTATATTGCAGATTGAAGTATAATGCGTTTTGGTTATAAATCAATGTAATAACGGATATTTATTTCAGGTTCTTCACTAGTTTTCTAGTAAAGAGAATGTGTATGCATATTTTTTTTCTAAAGATAAGTTATCGATATTGCGTTATAAAATGTTTATAAAACAATGTAATAAAAGGTATTCATTAAATTTGTTTTTTTTAATTTCTTAACATATATTTTTATTTTCAAATGTGGTTTAATTTGACATCTGACTTTACTCTAGAACGTAGGTTGCCAAAAAGTTAGAGGTCAAATATTTGAAAGCGTAAATACGAATTATATTACCTATGTACCCTTAGGTATGGATTCTCTAGTACCCATATTATAAGCGTGGCTTCGAAAAGAACTACACGCAATGAGTGATATGATGAAACTATTATGGTCATAATGAATTTCAAATAAGATTTCATTCGAAAACACAAAAATATTGTATTAAAATGACAGATTCAATAAAAACGAACGCCGCTGAGCTGTGTTGTATCTTCTGCCTGACCGCTTTCTCAAAGTACGTAAGAAGTAAGTGGACCTCCGTAACCAGCTGTCAACAACTTCAGGATTTGAGACATAACTCTTTGCGACATAAGTCGTTAGTTCTACTTGGACCTTTAACTTCATCCTCGTTTTATCTATGTTCATCATTTGACCAAGTCATCTTAAGCGCGGTCAAGTTTTCCTAAAAGTTTCTACTGTTCTTCTAATCAAACCGCTTTAACTAAAAGTATATTCTCTCCCTTAGGTTTTTTCAACTAAGTAGACACAATAAATTTAACTTTATGGGTTCATTTAAAAATTAAAAGCCGATAAAGGAAAGTAGTATCCTTTTGAATTATTAACCAACGGCGACAACTGAGCACTTAAAACAAGACATCAGATAGCAAAAAACAAAAACATCATATTGTTTGTTGAACGACAGCTTATTCCAAAACAAATACTAACATAATATTGTAATGCCCTAAGTCCATCCCATGGGTAACAACGTCGCAACGTTCTAGTACCTTCGTACAGGATTTAGCACTCAGATTATGGCAGCAAATTAGCATGTTACCTAAACATACAACGCTGCTCCATAATATTATTATTGAGTAAAGTAAGCAGTGAAGCACGAAGTAGGACACTACTTCATAATAACGCAGTAAAATGAATAAACAATACGATTTTATGACTCAGAATTCTCTTAACAATAGGTATAGTTATACTGTAAAAGAAAACACAAGTTGTGTTTAGAATAGAATAACACTTTTTCGGTTCATAACACACAAGCAATCAAAATAAAAAATGTTGTGAAAATGGATTTGAATGTTTCGATTTTTTAAGAGATTAGTCACTCAGGAATTGTTACAAAGTCATATTAAACCTTTAATTGCTTAAAAAGGATTTCCGCAAAATAACACATGAATCAATAAATTATTTATCATGTTATAAAAATAGGTACTAAAACAGATAAGTAAAATCACAATATACTGGGCGCAAAGAACTCGAAGATCTGAGGCAGATTGTTCTACAAGGTCGACGCGTTTCAGCAAATGCAGTAAAGGACTGCTTTGGGGGAACTGGTCAAAGCAGCAGAAAGTCGGTGGCTGCAGACGGCTCCAGACCGATTACTGTGGAAGGCCTAGAAGTGCACTACTAGTGGTTGTGCTGATAATAATGATGATGAAGCTGAATCACGAAAACAAATTGTTATTATTTATTCGACAGTTTAAATCATATATACCTTTCTATATTGATTTAGACTAAAATATAACAACTTACAATCTAAAATGCAGGAATTTCAAATATGCTCAAGTTATTTTTGCATAAATATTAGCAACCTACAAAGTTGGGGGCGGTTGCTCTTAAGATATTAAATGATACAAAGATTAAATCAACGATTTAATCAGGGGGCTAATTATTATTGGTAGTGTACTAGGGAGACTGGATATATGGGAACCGCTCATAGCATAATAAATGGTCTAAAACAATAACTGACGTAAAGTAGAGTTAACAGAGGTCGGTCTTTTGCTTCTTTGGCATTTAATAGCGCTTCCGAGCTTCGGAAGGCACGTAAAGCTATGCAAGAGTAACGAAGCAAGAGAGCAGTTATAATAACAGGACGACACACTAGGTACGTGTGGTACTATTTTTTTTTAATTTACGTCGGTAACAAAATGCATTTACGCACTGTCTCCCGACCAAAGGGGGACCGAGAGCGGTGTGTGGGACTCACCAGCGGCAGACACGACCGGCAGCAGTAATACCCACTAAAAATATTCCGACGACGCCCGCCGCTTGTTGAGAAAAAGGCGGGCGGCCAGTACCTGGCTTGCAGCTCTGACACCCCGCCCGCGGCCAACGTCCCCCGGACCAAAACCGGGAGGACCTCCTCAGAGAGATGCAGTGGACGCGCCCCTCCTACCTTCTTGTGCGACCATAGCGTGTGTGGCCGACTTCTCGGAGGGTCCATGGTTAGACAGCCAGAGCCCCCTGCTCCCACTACCTAAGACCCTCCTGGCGCTGCTTGATGGGCCCTCCTGGCCCGCCCGCTGCGCCCTCCACAGGTCCCTCTGAGTTTCCCCCCGGGAGTCAGTACTAAGGGCACCCAGAGTCGCCAATCTCTGGGTGTTACCTTTTCCCTGGCGCCCTCTACGCCCTACCGGGAGGTACTCAGCTCCCCCACCACGACAAGGTGGAGACCAGTCGGGGGGGAGGTTTGTTTACCTGCACTTTACTCCAGGTTCGATTCCCATACAGAACAAATCTTTGTGTGCATGAACATGAATATTTGTTCAGGTCTGGGTGTTTTCCTATGTATGCATGTACAAAAATTATTTAAGTATGTTTATCCATTCTTAAGTATCCATAACACAAGTTCTTAGTGATACTTATCTTGGAACTAAATAATTGTTATGATTGTAAGAGAGTATTTATTTTTACCTAGGTTCGTAAGGGAAGGGCCCGTGCTTGTTCATCATAATCATTTCAGCAATTTGAAGTTCGCTGCAAAATATAGGCCTCCCCAATTGTTTTCCACATTGTGTAAGTGCCAAATCATTGGGGTATTTGCCCATAATCACCAAGCTGGGCAGGCGGGTTAGAGATCGCAATTCTAACGAGTACGCTGTATAACGAATGACGATACATTATCCGTTGTGATTTCTCTTCATGGACTCTTACAACTCGCATGAAAGAACGCTATACTAGGCCGCTATATATTTATATACCAATAAAAAATTCTTATACTAGGCTTGATTAATATTTATAATATTTCGAGAGTTGAACGTTCTGCGATTAAACCTGAACAAAATACCTACAACTTTGTAACACTAAATAGGTTTGAGTTACTAAAAAATATCCTTTAAGTAAGGATCCCTAGGGGAATTGTAAACTAACACCGCCGTCATCTGCTTACCGCTAAGCTGATTATCGACTTGCTTCGAACAAAAAGCTCCGGCTTCACCCATCTAGTTGGGACTCCAGTTTCCTACCTCTAGGAGTTTAAGTACCTTAGAAGGCTTCGTACTATAGAGACTTAGGCGCGTGGCAACACAGTTTTTTTGCCTCGTAGCATCCTGTTTGTACTCAAAATACTTACTAGGAGAATTTATGTAAATATATGTTGATTCTCGACTCGATCTATATTCGATTTAAGCCCATCATCATCCTACATTTATCCTGGTTGTGCCCTAGACTTTGGTTAAAGACCTAGGCTCTTTGGTCCAGTCTGAAATAGATGAATTTTAGTTCTTACACGGAGCGTCTGCCGTCTGACCTCCGCAAACCAGATATAATTTTATGGATAAACCAGCTATTTATTAGTAATAATAGTTTTTTTGGAAGTTATAAAATTTATTAGACACAATGACATCAAACTTTAATTCTTAACTAAGCTTAACTTTAATTCTCTTTTGACATTTAGCAAATTTTGTTTCTTTTCTTTTATTCACATTTGAAGTCATCATACGAGTCTGGCTGAATTGTCGTCATTACCTGATGCCATTAATTTAAGAAAGAAGAAGAAGCCTCCCTATGTTTTCTTAAAAATATTCCATAACACAATTAAATTAATGTTTTATTGAGTATATTCACAATTAAAAATAAGTGGGTGCCCTAAGTCTATTAACTTTTTCTTAACTGCTAAATGGTTTTATAACACGGGACAAAAAACCGTGTGCATAATATTAAAATACTCAGCCAGTATGTCCAAGACTTAAATTAGCTTTATCTTAGCCCATAAATATCCTACTACTGTGCTAGAAGCTAAGAAGGCAGACCTATAACAATCGAAAACGCAACGAATTAAAATTAAAAAATCAATTCTCTGCTAATTATGAACAGAGATTAGATAAATTAATTATTTAAATTACGTACCCACCTGTATACCAAAAGCGGCCAAAATAAGACTTAACTCATTTTAAAAATTGCTAACCGTTTTAACCAGTAAATCACCGGATTAAAAAGCTGAAAATGGATGGGTCAGCAATATTTTATCTCGACAGCCCGCCATTGGAAAACAAGAGAGCGGGTTGTTATTAGTAGCGCCATCTGTTGTAAAAACGCAATAATAAACAACATCCGCTGTTCGGTTATTTTTACTCTTAATTAATTTACTCCAGTTGTTATTAAAAATGGTTCTCATTTCTTTTCCAAAGTAAGCCTTTGCAAATAAGACCAAATTTACAAGTAAGACCGCTCTTGTTCACATCGTTGTAATCAAAAAATAAATATAAATCCTTGTTTTAGCTAATATAGGCCTGTAGAAAAGATTTAAGGTTGCATTTTAACTATTACGTCACTGTTCGCATGAATTATAGAAAATCCTCGCTTCCATGTTGGTCAGCAGACTTATCACATGACTTATTATGACTTATAATACTATACCTTTTCTGAAACTAGCACACGTAAGCGTGCAAAGTTATTGCTATAATATAAATCGGATCGGAAACAATTACCAAAGTTAAGAACAGAGGTATGTGTGACAATGGGCTTTGATATCAAGCGCTACCGTGGCTTCGAAGGCACGTTCACTGCTGGCGGGATTTTGATTGTAAAAGAACGGGCAAGAAAATCGTCAAGGTTAGTTTTTTCTCCCACCAGCGACAAGAAAATGTAGTTAGTAGTAAAACAATTTGACAAGTCCACAAAAACCTGTGATCTGCAATCACAAGATTTAAAATAAGAGAAGACAATAACTCTTTTTTAAGTTATAACGAATAAACATATTAGACATGAGCAGACCAGTCCCCACTGGCGGCACCCGTTATGAACACTAGTATGAATTGGTTCTGATTATCATCACAGTTATATACTTATTAAGCCACTGGTCAGACACTTAATATACTCACAGCTAGACGCAACACATCTGCTTCAGTGTTAGAATGTGACCTTCATCACTTTCTTGGTTCGTGAGAGACCTGTTTTCAATAGTGATTATAAAATAACACTGCGAGTGTATTAGATATAGCAACAAAGCAGTTTGTGTTGACTGTAATGTGAAAATGAGTTTAGTTTTTACAACCAGTTACGAGTTCACGTAATTTGTGGGCCAGATGTTTGTTTTACTTTATAGCACCGCTATAAAATGTGGTTGTTACGTACTTGTAGTAGCGGAACAAAAGAAAAACTGAACCAATTTATTAAGATCTCTGGCTTCCCGATGACTACTCATTCCAGTCGTTCCCTTGAAGGAAGAAAGGAAATTTCAGAATAGACTGGATGTGTATGCTACTGTATTACGTTCGCCGAGGGTTCCAATTATTAGGCGTGTGTTCGTTATATACTTTCAAAGATAACTAGGTTGAACCCTCATTTTGTTAATAATATGACGGGGAAGACGTGTTGGATGAACAATTGTATTTCTGATTTACCGAACTTCAAAAATGAAATATACATCAAGTAAGCTGACTTCACTCGGTGGGGGCACAAATCATACAAATTTTTGATACTTATTATCTCAGACTTATCTACTCAACACGAATCACAATCACATAGAAAACAATAGTAGATAGATATAATAGCAAAAAAGTAATATTTTATTAGAATGTACATTTCTTGTTATTGTATACCTGTCATATGGCCTGTCTTAAAAATCAACTTTTATAAAGCTGTAGAAAAATACAAAAGGTTTTTCAAAGAAATCATTAGTCAAACTTGAACTTTTCACCGCTGAAGCACAAGTAGGGGTCATTATTCTTTAATACAACAAACTTAGTTGGGCAGGTATTCCGCAAAACTTGAAACTTGGTCCGGAGAGCAATTTTGCAAATCGCTCGAACGAATACGCATGACTTGAAACTTGGCGAAAAGTTTATACGAATGGCGTTTTAATGCCCTTTTAGTGGGAAATTGATCGCGAACTTGGAGAAATATTTCGAAGGGAAATCGTTGGTCCCTTACCTGACTTTAACGTGTTTTTAAAGCATAAATAAGGGAATCATTATATTGTATCAAATACGTATTCTGAGTTGTTTCTTCTTTCTTGTGACTTCATATGGCAGTTTAGAACTTTTTTGTCACATAAACAAAATACAATTTTGGTCGTATTCATGCACTGACATTGAATATTATACATTGTTGAAATAAAAAAGAGGTCTATTACAGAATTTTCAATGAAATCGACGTTTAAACTTATAAAAGTGCAAGTATAGCAATAATAGATACTTTGACTGATAAAGTATATAGAAAATACTGAACTTAACGCTTCTCACAGCATCTCAGTTACAAAATCAAAACTTAAGTTAACTCTGAATATTCGTCACAAAATGTATTTTATAACTTGAAGGAAGTTCGTCGTGTCACGTAAAGCAAATAAACTAGCTAAGAAGATGGAAGTTTGCAAAATGAGTTAATCAAACAAACTTCGCGATGCGATTCCTGAAATGCGAAAACGAAACGGAAACTCAACTTGTGTCATATTATCTTTCAAAGCATAAAAAGTTATTTTTTTTTTATGCAAAGATGTCAGTGGAACAAGTTATCCGCTTCAAGTTACCATCAGGCCCATATTAATGACAGTGTTTTGTGTAAATATATTTATATATGTATCTTACAAACGGTGCTAGCTGAAAATTGCTGATGTGGTCCATAGCTGCAAAATAAACTAAGCTGGTCAGCCCTTTCTGTTAGTTTTAAGTCTGACGCTGAAAAATAAATAAAAAGAAAATTACACAGCACAGGGACAGTTAAGGCCCCTGAAATGCGCTCGTCACCTCGAGCCATCTTAAAAGTTTCTTATGCACAGATGTCACTAGTCGAAATCAAAATCATTTATTCAAGTTTGGCTTCATAAAATTCTCATGAAAGTAAACTTAAATATTAACTTAAATGTTAAAGTGTAATAAGCAATGTTTCCGAAAAGTAACATAGGAAAAAGATTGCACATCAAATTTAGTATATATAAAACAAAATATCTGAGTTCGAAATAAAAACAAAATAAAGTTATGCTTAGGGTCACAGCAGACATGCCACGAATTATGACTTTGCGACTGTATCGATGATACGAACGATATAGTCGACTCTCTGCGCGTGCGTTTAACTACTTAACTTTGGATGTATTATTTATTTATTACTTTTTGATTTTAATTATTATTTATTTATAAATTAAACGACTAATAGGAAGGCATGGCAAGTAAGGTTTATAGTATATTATATAATCTTTATTATTTTTATAGTCATACTTTCCATGTTATAGTATCAGAAAAGAAAGCAATCATAATATATTCGTTCTAAAAAATAATTGCTTACAGAAATAATTTTTGAAAGGAAATACAATTAAAACAAAGTTGTGTCATAACTCAGACGGAGCTTCTTCGGAATAACAATGCCATGGAATTTATTAATAAGCAATGTTTCCGAAAAGTAACATAGGAAAAAGATTGCACATCAAATTTAGTATATATAAAACAAAATATCTGAGTTCGAAATAAAAACAAAATAAAGTTATGCTTAGGGTCACAGCAGACATGCCACGAATTATGACTTTGCGACTGTATCGATGATACGAACGATATAGTCGACTCTCTGCGCGTGCGTTTAACTACTTAACTTTGGATGTATTATTTATTTATTACTTTTTGATTTTAATTATTATTTATTTATAAATTAAACGACTAATAGGAAGGCATGGCAAGTAAGGTTTATAGTATATTATATAATCTTTATTATTTTTATAGTCATACTTTCCATGTTATAGTATCAGAAAAGAAAGCAATCATAATATATTCGTTCTAAAAAATAATTGCTTACAGAAATAATTTTTGAAAGGAAATACAATTAAAACAAAGTTGTGTCATAACTCAGACGGAGCTTCTTCGGAATAACAATGCCATGGAATTTATTACTCAATAACTGTAGATTCATTTGTGAGGCTCCTTTGAGCCCTTAAAGTTAATCGACACAGGGCGTTTCTTAGGAGTTAACAATAAACATTATAAAAAGCTATCTTTTATTAAGCCTTGGTCGGAAACGATCATCGTAGTTAAGCAGAGTTCACAAAAGTCAGGCCTTGGATGGCTATCCGTAGCATTGGACATAGAATGTCTCCGCCAGCACTAAAAGGCGATTAGTACATTGTCTGTCACGCAACACGCTTGCAGAGCTGCCTCTGGTTTTGACGCACTCAAAAGCGTAGTCGTCAGAGCCGATGAAGAGAAACCCTACAGGATGATGAGCAGCGTCATCCTGCGTACTGGCTCGAACTGCGATCACCAACCCGCCTGCCCAGCGTTGTGGTTCTGGGCAAAGACGCCCAATGATGTTGAAACGTAGTTGCGTTTTGTGGATTTACGGTGGCTCTGACTCAGTTCATTCAGAGGCCTTCAAAAATCATGCACGAGACGCAGTGCACCGCGGAACTCGATGTGCCATATCTTGCATATGCCTGTTTCTCTGCTTGTTGGTGCGTGATTTGCATGAACGCGCGTGGATGCATTTTCTATGTGTTAGACTGTGCGTGATTTCTATCGTCATACGTCAAACACGCATCCCAGGGGTGTATAGGGATCCTAAGGACCTCAAACCAACCTCACCTGCGAGTGGTGCACCTGCCGATCAACGGACAAGGCTCTAGCGAACATAACAGTGCCCGGTAAGCGGCAATAGGCGCGCCACCTATTACGTGGGTCCCAAAAAATATTTGGCGAAGTGTGGGCTTATAATATGTCTCTGCCTACCCTTCGGGGAAACAGGCGTGAACGTATGTAATTTCGCTGATACTACTAAAAAGGGGGATTATACGAGCAAATTTCAAAATAGCTATTTATCACACTTAATTATATACTGTGGTTATTAAGAAAGAATAGGTAAAATTTCTATTGAAAAGAGATTTCAGTAACAGAAAAGTTTATTTGTCATAAATATTTAGTCAAAATATAGACCCATTTACTTTAAACCTAAAAGCAGTATTTTATAATAAAGTATGTCTCTTAAGCACGGAGCATAAAAACAAATGATTATATAAATATTTATATTATTTCACATTACAACGACTAATTGTGCTAAAATATTTACAGACAGATGTAAATTTAATTATATAAATTATTTTTGTACTTTTAAATTCAAGTGCATAACTTTGTTAGTATAATGGAATGGGTGACCGTTAGTTTGGCATTTGACATCAGACGCTACCGCGCTTAGGATAGCATGCCAAGTTGGTTATCACTGTATAGGGTAGTCGCTAAGCCAAGTTAGTAAGCGTGTAATATGAATCCCTCTGATCTTGTTTGGTGTGGCCACTATCTAGGCTCTGATTATGTACTGACGACATCAATCAAATCAAATCAATATAGGAAAGCGTACGATTGTGCTCTGTGTGCAACATAAACTTACATAGTGATTTCTTCATTTCCAAAACATAATAGGTTGGGGAAAAAGTCTTTTCGTATTTTTGTATGAAAAGTCAAGACATTTTTTTCAAAGTTTATTTACATTTATTTACAATATATATGTACCGTTTTGTTAAATAACTTTCTGCCATTTTGTGGGCAGAGACATTATCCCGTTACTGTAGAAACTTTGGGACTTCTGATCAAAAAAACGGGACAAATAGTTTTGGCAGTCCTCTCTTGAGGTCAACCTTACAGAACCTAAAGAATTCTGCAGAGACCGAAACAGGTGAAAATCTGAAGGCGCAAGGTCAGGGCTATATGGTGGATGCACTAGGACCTCCCAGTCGAACTCTCTTAATTTTTGCTGAGTGGCTAAAGATGTGTGTGGTCTAGCGTTATCGTGATGAAAGACCACACCCTTCCTGTTGATCAATACCGGCCGTTTTCTCTCGACTGCTTCCTTTAATCTCATCAGTTGCTGGCAGTAAAGATCAGAATCGATGGTTATGCCGGGCGGTAAAAGCTCATAATAAACAATGCCCTTCCAATCCCACCATACACACAGCATCACCTTATTTCGTGTTAGGCCAGGTTTGGCCACAGTCTGTGAAGCCTGGCCAACTTTCGACCACGACCTTTTTCGCACGTTCTTGTCGTACGTGATCCACTTTTCATCGCCAGTTATCAATCTCTTCAAAAACGGCTCGGTTTCATTACGTCTCAATAATGAATCGCAAATGAGTACACGGTTCATTAAGTTTCTTTGAGTGAGCTCGTGTGGCACCCAAATATCGAGCTTTTTTGTATAACCAGCTTTCTTCAAATGGGTCAAAACTGTTTTGTGGTCAATTCCCAGTTCTTCAGCTACATCGTAACTACTAATATGCCGATCTTGCTCCACTCTTTCAAAAATGGCGTCCATTTTATTCGTAACAGGGCGACCAGAGCGAGGTGCATCTTTAACATCAAAATTTCCGGACTGAAAACGTTTGAACCAAATTTGTGCTACTCTTACTGACACTGCATCAGGTCCATAAACATCACAAATTTTTTTCACTGCTTGAGTTGCATTTTTGCCTTTTTTATAATAAAATTTTAAAATGTATCAAATTTCTTCATTAGATTCACTCATTTTTACGGAGAGAAAAACAAATGAAAAATAGCGGGAAACAACTTTTTTTTATTTTTTTCTTTTCTTTATAATGGAACCTTTTTAATGTTACCAAAACCAGCCAGACACAAATAGTACAGTCAAAAAAATTTTAAAATAAGTTTATACCTACGTTATGCGAAAAGACTTTTTCCCCGACCTAATACGTGTCGTGTCTCTCATTCTTTCGAGCATGACTTCAGACAAAAGGCGGACAATGCATAATGCACATTGTTTCTATAGAATAGGTATCATGCTTGCGCGGAATCATCACACATTTAATATCTTCATAAAACGTTGTGTTTTTTCAAATTAATATCTGAAGAGTGATTTAAAATGAGAGCTAGTGGACTTACATTACTTCTTAATTTACTTACACAACAGTTTTGGGTTAAAAAATAGTTCCAAATCTTTGAATTGATAAGACCTAACCAAATCACTATTGTAGTTTAAAGCTTCGCATATTCTACATAAATGATAAGATTTGGATCCAAGATAACCATGCTCATTGACGATTTCAAAATCGTTTCTCCATTCGTGATACAGGAGTAACGATTCATCGTCTTTGCTTATACTAAGTATATCCGCTGCTAATTCTTTTGGTGATTTATATTGATCAATGTGTAGAAAAGAGTTAGGAGGCAATAGCCTTACACAGTCTTCGAGTGGTGGTCCCAGTATTATCGGTATCGCACCTTTCGCATAGGCGTTATGAAAACCTTTCTCGGTCAAATATTGCCGGCATTGGGAATTCTCAAATACTAAGTAAAATAAGTAATCTTGTATAGTCTCGCAGTCTGCTTTAAAGTGACCTGGACAGCTGAAAAAAAAAGTTTTTAACACTCAAGATATTTTCAAAAGAAGATACTTAAAATTTTTACACATTTTCACGTTTTCATACCAATTTTAGATAAGAACAAATTGGGTATGTATTATGCACTGTAATTATATTAATTTATTGCGAAATTTTCTTTAATGTAGTCGTAACTTTTATTTGCAAAATTCGTACAACAGGAACATTTTGCTTGTGTAGAATAAAAAATGAATAATATGGTTTAATGAGTGTGAATGGAGCTAAGATGTGATCTCTACCTACCCCTACCGGTAAGAGGCGTGACATTATGTATGTATGTTATAATTTCCTAGTTTATATCGAGACTCCATAAAGTTTGACATACACATAATGACACTATTTTTGACATAGATACCTAAGTAGTTGTAAGCATATTTACTAACACGAAAGTATCGCTGATACGCTTTTATGAGTAAACTAATAATCTTAAACTGGATGTTTCTATCTATCTGGTGTGTACAGAAAATTCTACCAAGACCTAAGGAGCCCAAGCCAACCTCAACTGCAAGTGGTGCACCTGCTGATCAATGGACGAGGCTCTGGTGAGCATAACAGTTCCCGGTAAGCGGCAATAAGCTCGCCTCCTATTACGTGGGACCAACTATATAATTGGCGAAGTGTGGGCGTATAATATGCCTGCCTACCCTTTCGTGGAAACAGGCGTGAATGTATGTATGTATACCAGGTTCGTGTTCGATTTTCGGTTCGGTTAAAAGTATCTGTGTTACATCTGGGTGACATGGTTATGAACCAGGAATTTGGCAAGAAGCCAATTCGAATTCTCCGAAATATTTTTACGTGATCGAGTAACTACTGCTACTTGGCTTCTATTTTAAATAAGTGTGATTAAAAATTAAGAATAAAGAAAAAAATTATATGACGCCAACCTCTTCTTGTGGTTTTCTGAACATTTTCCAAAGACATCTACAGTTACGTGCATTTGAAGATTTTTCAAATAATCCATACGTTGCTTTACGGCACAGTTAGACATGAGGATAGTAACTAAAACGTCTCGACGCTTATATTTCCAATAAGGAACCAGTTCTGCGAGAGATTCAGTTGTGATTGTAGCCAATAAAGAATTTTCTAATGGTGCTGTACGCCCATACGGTACAGGGATGTCCGCATCGCTCCTGAGAAGTAAAATAAAAATGCCTGGAATAATATTGCAATAGAAATAGAAGCTTGGTCTATAAAGTTTATCAAAACACGCACTATTGAGCAACAACATGAAAATACAAATATGTATGCACACTTTGCTTTATTTCTATCATTTTATATGGGTTTTATTTATATGATAAAGTTACCTATAAATTATTTACCATGGCTTATGTTTAATTATTACGAGTAGCGGTTTTAGATGTGTTCAAAATATGGTACCATAATATTTGAACGTGTTAAATTTGATAAAAACTGACTTATGTAAGTAAATAATATTTAAACTTGTTCGGTATCTATAATTCTTGAGTTTCGCAGACAATTTTAGTGTCTTGTTTTATTAATATTAAATAATTGCCGTGAGACTACATAGTCAATAGTGATCTCCAAATCAATGGCGTTAGTCTTCTATGCTAAGTTACCTAATATCGATCGCTGATACTAGCTTGTAATAACGAACCCGTAACTCCGCGGTACTGATCACAAACTATCATCGAAATTAAACAAAGTTCGCCTATCCTTGGAAAGGTGACCGTTTGTGTGACATTGACATCGAGCGCTTTCTTGCTTTGGAAGGCACGTTCCATAGTTTCCGGTTTTTACTATAGTTAAATGCTAGTCGCTGAACCAAGTTATCATCCTTATATCGCCTACCCACATCTAGTCTGCGAGACAGAGTACAGTGGTTTTTAAGATAAGGCCTGAGTCCAGTCGAGGTACCAATTTATAAGTCTGTATAGTAATCAATAAACAAAGTGCAGGCGGCGTTAAACAGTTTCCAATGCAGTCACAGATTTAAGGAACAACTTTTAAATTTGAATGTTTTAGCTATGCTTATGATTGATTGAATAATTCTTATTTTGACTAGTTGAATATGGTGCCATGGATCGTACCAACCGAAAATAAATGACAATCGGTCCAAACATACCGAATAATCGAATACTAACCTATAAGTCATTGACCAGTTAAAGACATTCGCCCAAGTTCTCAGATTGGGTTTGACTTGAGCCATACTAAATACGTTCTTAGGAGACTCGTCAGACAAGAACACCCAGCGCTGACTCGGGTTTCGGCCGGAGACGTTTGTGGGAAAGTCTCCGTGTTGCATGTGGACTATGACAGCATCGGCCGATCCCATTGCCTCCAAGTCTCCGGTAAATATGCAGTTTGTCACACTGCAATCATCTAAAGGATTTTCTCTACGAATAAAATAATAATAAAAAATGTTAAACGGCACCATACAATTTAAAATTAAAACTAAAAACAATTTACAAATGTTTATATGATTCACTAAAATGACCCAACTCAGCATATGCTAGTCCAATGTTCTAGCGCTGGTTTTCAGCTGGGCCATTCTGGGCAAATTATATATGACATTATGTATGAGAATGCCTCCGCAGATCCGCACTAGATCCATATGGACATGGGGGCCTAGGTTCGTGGTAAACTCATGTGGTAAACTCGTGGTACAAAGCAACAAATAAATGGAGAGCATTATATGTCACTTATTTATTTATTTAACAACGTATGTACATAATAAATATACACAAAGACAAAAGTTATGAAAGTAACTGCAACGGTACTGCTTAACTGCGGAGTAGAAAAAAAATATTTTCAAACACAACATTAAACAATAGCATACTAAAATTAAAATTTCAGATAAGTATAGTTCCTTAGTGGCAGTTCCTTAATTTCTCTACTACTTAGATGATTTCTAACTACATACCTCTGTAGTGTGGTGGTAGGATGTTTGATACTGCCGCTTTAGCTCCTAATAATGAGTACCTATATAGTAGCGCTTTTCGTAACTCACATGTTCAGTTAAAAAGGTACAGAAATTGAATCGATTGTTTCATATTATTTTATTTATCTGATTGTGGTATAAGGGCGCTATGAAACTGAAATTAGAAAAGCACTGTGCTGCTCTCAACTTCGTCAAGACTTTAGTTGCCTTGTATTGTAACTTACACAAGGCAACTACTTACGCCTACTTACGTCAATTTACACGTACTTACGCCTAATTATGCCTACTTATGCTTACCTCCGCTTACTTACGCCTACTTACCCCTACATACGCCTACTTACAAAATTAAGATTCTTTTTCTGGTTCAAAAAGAGCACAATGTAAATTTGTACCCTTTATTATATAACAGAGAATGTGCTAATGTCTGACAAAATTGTGTATTCCACATTAGATACTTGACAGTGGCTTAATGTCACTATTCTTTATAATACTTACTTAAAATTTAAACTTTATTCTCAAACTGGGATTTCTCAATTGACGTAAAATTTTAATTCATAATCTACATACAAAATCATAATCATCTTATCAGATTTTTGGCCATGGTCGGATTACACATATAAGTATGGCTCATATTTAATGTGTCATCAAAATTAATAAATTACCAACCTAACCTAACCTTTTTGTACATCAAAAAATTCTGATGGAGCACCTAATCCCTATTAGATGCTAGATCAGTATTTTTGATGATCAAAAAAGTATTTTTTAGAGGTTCAGTTTATTATATTCCTATAAGTATTAGGTAATTGTACCATTCTTAGCACGGGTAACTGAAACTTACCGTTTATTGTCAAAGTTGTGTAAATGCCTGCTTTTCAACCAATCCCAATATTTCCACATTAAAACCAAAAACATACTATCTTTTTTACTATTAGTTCTTGGCGGTTCATTCTTAAACAGTATTGCTCCTAGATTTGACGTCACCCAGTCCTGTTAAAAGAGATTCATTTTATTTATAGATAATTAAATACTTATCAATATCTGTGTAGGCAGCCATGAGTGGGCGCGCTTGTTGCCGTGATATTACCACGATATGAAGCGCTTAAATATTTTGAACTGCATCGACCATTATCATCAGGCAGAATGTTGTAATTATTCTTGTATCACAATAAACAAATATGAGGAACCATTCCATATTTTATTTTGCATTGCCATCCATGGTCACACTAAAATTTAGGACTGAAATAAATCCAATATATTGTGTTAGTGTGAGTTGTAAAAAACAACATTACAAAACTTTACACTCACTCCACTCTTTGGATTAACGTCAGACCAACCGGGTTATAGGACTAAGTCTTAGGACCCTATGATAACAAGCATAAAAATCTTCATATTTAGATTTCTATAAATTTAAATTTAATGATTTCCATGCTTGGGACCGTGAATTCATAAGGTGATAAATAATTCATACATACATAGAATAACGCCTGTTTCCCGGAAAGGGTAGGCAGAGGCATATTATACGCCCACATTTCACAATTATAAAGTTGGTCCCACGTAATAGGTGGCGAGCCTATTGCCGCCGGGAACTTTTATGTTCGCACGAGTCTCGCCCATTGATCGGCAGGTGCACCACTTGCAGGTGAGGTTGGCTTAGGCTCCTCAGATCTCCCCCCCGACTGTCCTGCACCGGGGGGGGGGGGGGGCTGAGTACCTCCCAAAACCTCCTCCGAGGACCTCCTCAGAGAGACGCAGTGGACGCGCCCCTCCTACCTCCTTGTGCGACCATAGCGTGTGTGGCCGACTTCTCGGAGTGTCCATGGTGAGACAGCAGGGGCCCCCTGTCCCCCCCCGACTGGTCTCCACCTTGTCGTGGTGGGGGGGCTGAGTACCTCCCGGTAGGGCGCAGGAGGCGCCAGGGAAAAGGTAACACCCAGAGATTGGCGACTCTGGGTGCCCTTAGTACTGACTACCGGGGGGGAAACTAAGAGGGACCTGTGGAGGGCGCAGCGGGCGGGCCAGGAGGGCCCGTCAAGCAGCGCCAGGAGAGTCTTAGGCAGCGGGGGCAGGGGGGCCCTGCTGTCTAACCATGGACCCTTCGAGAAGTCGGCCACACACGCTATTGTCGCACAAGGAGGTAGGAGGGGCGCGTCCACTGCGTCTCTCTGAGGAGGTCCTCCCGGTTTTGGTCCGGGGGACGTTGGCTGCGGGCGGGGTGTCAGAGCTGCAACCCAGGTACTGGCACCCCGCCTCTTTCTCAACAAGCGGCGGGCGTCGTCGGAAGATTTTTAGTGGGTATTACTGCTGGCGGTCGTGTCTGCCGGTGGTGAGCCCCACACACCTCTCTCGGTCCCCCTTTGGCCGGGAGACAGTGCGTAAAAGCATTTTGTTACCGACGTAAATCAAAAAAAAAAAAAAAAAAGGGGCCCCCTGCCCCCGCTACCTAAGACCCTCCTGGCGCTGTTTGACGGGCCCTCCTGGCTCGCCCGCTGCGCCCTCCACCGGTCCCTCTTAGTTTCTCCCCCGGGAGTCAGTACTAAGGGCACCCAGAGTCGCCAATCTCTGGGTGTTACCTTTTCCCTGGCGCCCTCCGCGCCCTACCGAGGGGTACTCAGCCCCTCCACTACGACAAGGTGCAGACCAGTCGGAGGGGCCACATGGCACATAAGTGTGTGAGTAGTGTTACTTTTATTTAGGTCTTTTATAAGTGGAAATTTGTAACAAGCGTTAAGTTGTTTTATAGTGTGTATTATAAAAATAATAAGTTGTAAATTTTTCTAAAATTAATAAATAAAATACTTGTTGAAATAATGAATACGCACCTTTCTTTTGTCATAATACTTCTGTATTGTTAAGTGATGTCTTAAATTAATTAATTCTGTATTATTTATTACATCATTAACTTGTTCTAATTCAGTAATCCTATAATTATCAATTATTAGCGTGTTTTCCGCGTTCAAAAACAAATATTGGTACACAATCACAACTGCTACAAATATAATTACAAAAACTAATGGTATCTTTCTCATGGCTATAATTTTTTATGGTATTTTATTTTTAAAATAAATTACAATCCTACTGTTCACCTAATATATAAATATATTTTGATATCCATGAAAAAAACATCATACCGCACTATTTTAAAATCACCCAAACACATTGTATCAAAATTGTCATTGTCCTTGCAAAACTGACACAATATTACCAAATAAAGTATTAAAACGGCGCAATGACCTATTCTTTATTACAGATAGATGGGTACTGTGATATTATCGTACAACTGATTTCGACGCCGCTATCAACATCGGCGATAATGTTTTACTGTTTGCATCGCAATGTCATTCTCTCGTATGTATTCCCATAACGATTTACAAAGGCCGACTTCAGGCGAGATAACAGAAACAAGAAACGTTTAACGATCACGTAACACATAACACATAAACATTGATCGAATACTACCTTAAGTATAATTATGTAGATCTACGTCGTTCGTTTCTACATTACGGGTGTGAAAATGTGTTCTTGATGTTATGGTTATTTGCAATTCAATTTGACCAAGATCAAAATTCATTGTACATTGAATACTTGCGAGATATCAGACTATGAGACCGGAAAAAAATAGCGCCTGCCAAGCAGAGTTTAACCGATACCAAGCGTAGACCATATAGCTTAAACTCCTGAAAGTTGTGCTCGATGAATATCAAGACTTTGACTGCAAAAAATAGTAAATATAGAGCCCACCACGCGATTTATCGGAGACATGTTTAAAGCACGACAGCTGGCTGTTAGAATGTAGTCTTCAAATAAGGTACCTAGTTCGAATATGGTTAGCCGTGAAATATGACCACACGCCTATATCTCTGATTTAAAACATCGTGACAAACTGACCAAGTACCGACACGCTCGGCTTTACGGTAGGCATTAAAACGGCAAGCCTGATCAGTCAGACGAAATTATTTAAAAGGAAATGACGTGTCGTTGCCTTAAAATTACACGTAAGTTATTCAATATTTATTGATCTATTGTATTATTACTATCTAAATAATTGAGAATCATATTTGATATTTCCGTGTTGACTCTATGTCCGAAAGTTAAATGAAATCACCGGGGAAACAGGCGTGAAAGTATGTATGTATGTAAATTAAGTTAATGTTTACACATACTAAGAAACAAAAAAATAATATAAAAACACAACTAAAAATAATAGATACTAAATCACATAGGTAATATTTTCAATGTCAGTCAGTCTTGAGTCTGGAATTGAGGTTCCCACTCTGCAACATGACGCCACCAGTGGGCTGTGTCTCTGTGGCTGTGAGAGTATCTGTGGCAAGCGAAAGGTAACCAATCCCTTACTCTGTCGGATTCATCTCGCTATAATAAGCCGGACTCACTCCAGGATTCGGCGTCATGACTGTGCAATGGCATTTGGTCTGACCTCTAGACGCTACCGCTGACGCCACTTGCCCAGAGCCTCAGTATGGGCCGCCGAACGCCACGGCACTAAGTGTCCAGCGCGGGCCTTGGCTCCGGACCAAAAATAAAATAACGAAGATCTAACATTTTCATGCTCTTGCTTTATGTATTCTATGTCCTCAAGTTCCTATATGTCTTATCTACAACATGTTAGATACTTTTCTTATTCTTTTAGATACAATACCCATTAATCCTATTGTATTCTTGCTAAGTAAAACTACTGCTAAAATATATAAAACTTTTATATTACTAAGTATATTTTATTGGTCTTTATAAACAAAAAAGGCCTTAAATTAATGTAAGGCAATATTTTAGAGGTAATGTTTTATACTTCCGGTCACTTCACTTCCGATTTTGATAAAAGCAATTTACCTACTGATTGGTTGCTGTGTTGCATGCACAGGCATTAGGGCCCAGCCCGACGCGACGCCGCGCCGTGTCCTCCATAGAGTAATTTGTTGGTGTCCTCCCAGCAGGGGGCTCACGTAAAGGAAGAAGTTGTGGCATTCGTGTTCGGAACGTCGAAGTGGATGCACATTATTATTGCAGTCGATCAAAAGCGTTAAATATATGGTGTAGTAATATAAAATAATTGTAAAGTGAAGCTTTAAGTGAAAAACAATAAATAAGTAAATATCAACTGTGTATGATTTACTCCCTGATCTACAATAAACAATACATAAAAAATGCTTTAGTAATTTGGACATAAAAGGGTGACAAGCTATTAGTATTATAGTAAAATATTCTACAAATCGTAACAGTAACAACAAAGTTAACTCTTCTCTAATTTTGTTCGTAAGAAACGTACATACGGAGTTACTAATAATCACTTGTCAATCAGCCTGACAGTATGTTTGCCTCGGTGAACGCCACTGCTATTTAAGTTGACTATTGCTGGACTGTTCGAAAGGGTTACTGTGGCCCCGGGACATAGCAGGCTCAAGAAGGATCATGAATAGGATTTAGTCAGTAAAGTCTGACACACCCTCCCGCTCGACCCATACCGGTAGCCGGTCGTTTTGATGATTTTGCATCCGAAAAAAAAGAAGTGTAAGTTGACTGATGTTTATTTTTATTACATTCAGCAAAACATTCAATAAATTGTAGGTAGGTACTTAGATATGCATCATAATTATGCATAATAAACGCACAAAGCATGAAATATGTGATAAAATCTTTTTGTCGGAAATCGGTCACTGAATCTATATTTATATTATTTATTTTTGAATAGATATTTTTTTCACTTTTCCAATAACATTATATATCAAAACAAGGACATATTTTGTTTTTATCGGTTATATAAGTGCGCCATATCAAAAGTAACACGTCAGCAACGGCTGATTTTTATAGAGCAAACTTCACGCAGACCAAGTTTAGTTACTCAAGGTTAAAATGTTACATAATTATATAAAAATACAAATACATAGGTTGCTACCAGAACCTAATGGAACCTAGTTAGTGGAGCAATAATATATTACCCAACATAATACAATAACTTTTAATTGTTGGTGTATAGTACTATAAATAAGGTTAAAATCCATTGATTTGTAAGATTTCTATATAAATTATATAATATACATATTTTTTATGTGACTCGTCATAATGACCACATTCTGTCTTATGGCAGGCAGTCTAAAAAAGGAGAGCACTCTTCCTCCTCCTCTTCTCCTCCTTCTCCTCCTCCGTATCGCAGGATAAGCACGATTACAACCGTTTTCACATATGACAGGCCGGCGGCATGAATCCGTAGATGCCGTTGGAAGATAATTTTGAAGAAGAGTGAACTTACAAAGTAATGGCTTTTTTTCATTCAAATGCTGATTGTATGCACAGTATGAGAGTAGTTCAGAAGACCTGTAGGTGTGATTTGGAAGGGGAAAAGAGATACGATTGAAAACTCTTCCGAAGACTGCGTATTAATTCTGTTTGAATACAGCGATGAAATCAATGTCTTAAGCAACTAGAAGTTAAGAAAGTTAGTAGAATTAGTGCACACCTTAGCAGTCTATAAAGAGCGTCCAGGAAGTGTTTAACGGAATTATTTATCTTTGGCTACTATCAAATATCAGACCGAAACCGTTTCACGAACGCTAACATGTACATTTTTATCAAAGGTAATTTCATTTTTGAATGCATTTCTAGCTTTTAAAATGAAATTACTTGTAACAGAAAGTTGTAAGTAAGTACGTCCTTTGTAGGTTCAAAATCAAAAATCATTATTCATTTATTAAAGTTTGGCTCATTATAGCTCTTATGAATGTCATACTTATAAACTAACGCGGTTGTATTTAGACATTAGTTTTATATGCTTGCTATTATTAAAATAGACTGCAAACATGATTTTATTTGCTAGGAACGTGAATCTGACAGTGACATTTTTAACATTTGACTTCGAGATGACGTGGCTAACGTAAAACACAATTTGGACACAAATGAATTTGATATTTAAATGTTGTGCAATAGAAACTAAAGTAGATAAAAAAATTTACAGACTCAAAGAATCAAACATACAACACAAGTTTCTCAGACAGAAGTGAACAATAACAAACAACGCATGGAGAGGCACAAAGTTTATTAAATTCAAGTTTTCTTTCATTCATAAAAACCCATTTTTGGTTTTTCTTATTTATTCCATAAAATTCAGTTCTCAAAGTGTTAATTTATGAATAAACATTAAGTTACATAATTTAGCCTACTATTGCGTTCCTTTGTTGACGTAATTTTTAATAAAGGCACCACTTCAGATTTAACTACTTACAGTTACATTTTTCTATAAAATGGATCAAGATAAAACTGAATTGTTGCAAGAAAACTTTCTATCAGAATCTCCTGAATTGCCGTATATATCTGAAGATGCCAATATTGTCGGTCACAATAATATAAGTTCCGTATTAAATTTATCTCCAGTCCAAATACAACAGGAGTATTTTGAGAATTTGTCGGACTGTGATTGGGTAAAGTATGTATTTACATTTGTGTTATTTACTGATCTTAGGAACACTATTTACAATCACTATTAAGTTAATGACAAAACACTGCTACTGTAAATTAGAAACGCAAGATCTTTTTTAAACTGATAATATACTACACATTAATAATATTTTTCTAGAGACGTCTTCAAAATGTATTAGAAATATAGCTACAAAATTGTAAGTTAACAAGCATTGAAATTTATAGTATCTTTTTTAATTACAGATATGAAAAAAGCAACAGAAACCACTTATTGCAAAATGTAGCATTTGCCTTATTTGGTGGACCCAGCTGTGAAGGGGAGCTGACTGATTTAATCAATTCTCAGAATGCTCATCTCGAAGGGTATTCATCAAGGCAACAAGCCCAGGTCATGAAAGTTTATGAGAAATTATGTGAACAAAGTAAGTACCCCCTAATTTCCCATCCCCTTTCATTCAAATTAAAATATTTTATAAAAATTTTTAGTTCAAGCATGAAATTGTGTGTAAGTGTTAAGATGAAAAAAGTTTTTCTTTGCTAACCGTCTTCATTTGAGGCAGTTGTAAGCTCAGCTGTGGAACAACTGAGATTTTAATAAATAAATAATAAATTCTTTATTTCATCTCATTATTTTATTTCATATCATTTAATGACAATTTGCCTAGAACCACTTTTTGGACAGCACAATTATAATGTTTTTGGGTTATCGTTATATTGTTGATTAACATTATCGTTGGGATCCTGTGTTAAAATAAATAGTACCCAACACAATCTAAAGTGTAAGAAAGGTGTACCTATATTGTGTCAGCAAATAAATCTTTGGTATGTTTGTTTTTTGGGTGTACAGGGATCCTTCCATCATCTTCAGCAAATAGTTTCCAGTAAGCGGCAATAGGCACATGAGACCAATAACACAATTGGCGAAGTGTGGGCATATAATATATGTCTATATGTGCCTGTGCCTAACCCTTCAGGAAAAAGGAGTAATTGTATTGTATTGTATATATATATGTTTGTTTTAAGGTAAATATTCACAAAATGATGAAGATATTGTGATGTCGGTGCTACTAGTTGTATGTGCTAAACCAAAGCCTGTAAAATTTTATCAGTTGGAGCCTTCAAACTATTGGGTGGATTTACATTTGAAAAATGATACAGATATATGGTGTACAGCCGTGTTCCGAGTCAGAAAATGTATACCTACCACAGTCGGATGTAAGTCTTTCCAAATTGTCATCAAACTAAAATAGTATATTTTTTTATCTTTACACTATGATTTGGTGGTGGTGGTTGAATGTGAAGAGCTGATGATCCAGCTCAGTTGGAGATTGGAGCGAGCGCCATTGGAAAGACCTATTTCTAGTGAACGAAGATTGGCTGATGATGATAATAATGATGATAATGATGATGATTAATTTGTGGCATTACATCCATCACACAAAGAGTTCTGCGACCCAGTATTAGCTTACTGCAATAATTTGACATGATAAAAAATAACAATTATTAATGAGATCACTCAAAAATATCCTTTCCTATCTATTATAGTGTACCTACCTAGCTACCTAGTATAACTATCTGTAATTATGTTTATCTATTGTCAGTACCCAAGGCAGGTTAGTTTGGGACTAGAAGTGTTGTGTGAGATGATCAACAATATTTATTTAAATTAGTTTATAATTTAATTTTAACTCTACTATACCAGTGTTTATTCCATTATTTCATCCAAACTACAACAGTTTTGTAAGCAATGGGGCTTATTACAAAACGACATTTAAAGTTAGACCAGGTTCAAAACTAGTGCTGTCACTTTCATTTCATAAGATGAAGACAGTAACAGCACTAGTTTTAAACCTGGTCTAACTTTAGATCTCGTTTTGTAATAAGCCCCAATATGTTTGCAATATAATGTAATTGCCAGTTTTAACTTTGTAGTCATCATTCATTTAACTTTGTTCATGTTATCATCGCCATATTGCTCATACTTGTTTATCATCTGTTATCTTAATTATTATAAATTCAGTTGAAGTTTTCTGCATCAAAATGATACCTTTTTGGCTTAACTGATTAGCTGTAGATTAGTCTTAAAGGTTATAAATAAGTAAATAATTAAAAAGCCCATCTTTAACTGAATTTTATTTTGAACACCTGATAAAATTTCAATGGACTGTGAATTAGAAAACTTAGTACATTACGGCCTCTCACCCGATGAATGAATTTTTTTTGATGATATTATCAGTTGAAGATCAATGAAAGTGAAAAACTATTGTGGAGGTCTTTTTTCAACATAACAATTTCACTAGCTGATGTAATCATGGTATTATGGCTATTCTTTGGCACAGAATTTAAATACATACCATTGATGTCATATTTTTGACAAAACATTTTGTATGTTACAAGTACATAAGGCAAATAATTTACCAAGACTCAGTCTCATGACCTACCTTTTTTGTTATATTGCGCGCCTTCTACTGCTAGTAATATCAGATAACTGAGAGTTATTATAAACTTTAACTATATTTGAATGTTTTAGCCAAATCCTGCCGAGCTTACATAGATGAAAATGCTAGAGTATATCAAGATTGGGAATCATATTTATCTGATAATACATTACCAAAATGTGTGCTAATTGTACCAGAAAACGGAGAGTACACTGGTACTATTATAGAGGTAATCACTTAAGACATCTTATTAACATTTTTTTTTTGTAAATTACTCATGTCTATAATATACAGGACGGTAGTCTAAGCAATTTTAAAAACTCTATTGAGCGACTTTAACAATTCTAACGTCAGTAAGCCACCACCAATCTGCACTGGGTCCGCGGAGTGAAGTATTACCGAAGTCCCTCTCACCTTTGTTCCTTGGAGAACCATTCTTTTTAGTGGGATGTTAATGGACTTCTCAGTCCTACTTGAATTGGCTGGGCTTGGAACTCTTCACGTGTTTACCATGTGATTAAAATAATATGCGTGGTGCAATTCGAACTGAATACCCCTTACATTGGTTCGTAAACCTTCGTACGATATGTACGTCGATTAGTTAAAGACGTTTTTACGCCATAATGAATTGCCAAATGTTCAAAATTCGCAAATATTTTTCTCCTTGCAGGGCGAAGAGGCATTCGCAGTGAAACTTACAGTGTCGCCTTCACCAACTCTTGGCTTAAAGTCTAGAGTGTTGAGTTCAGTGGACACAGCGAACACAGTGGCGTCCATTGGAGCTATTGGAGTCTTAGGTGTTGCCGCATTCACACCAGTAGGTCCCGCTGTGTTGGCTGGTGCGGCAGTGGCCACTGTTGCAACAGGGCTGTACGGTCTTGTGAGGTCCTCGCTGCATCTTCGTGATAGGAGTGTTCATGAGCAGGTAATAATACTTGTCTATTGATAGAGTGTTCAGACAGAGATACTTTTTGTTTGAATCTCGCTTTTACGGTGTAAGGCGGCGTTGCAATGGATTTGTTTGTTAAGAAGTCGCTACATTAACCTAGATTCGCTCAGCGCATCGATTCTATTAGTTCTTAACAAACACATCTCGCAATGCATCCACATCTCTGGAAAAATAGCCTTAGTTACTGTTTTGCTCGCCGTAAACATATCAGAAGCGCTCGTAGCTCCGCGGTGCTCGGTGGTCAGAGTTTACGGAGGTCAGTCCTTGGATGGGTGACCGTTTGTGTGGCATTTGATATCGAGCGCTTCCGTGCTTCGGAAGGCACGTTAAGCCGTTGGTCCCGGTCATCACTAAATGTGATAGTCGTAAAGCCATGTTAGAGGCCTAAATGGGCGGCTTGAAAAATGCTAACACCTGCCTCCGCCAATCCGCACTGGGTCAGCGTGGTG
This sequence comes from Musotima nitidalis, assembly GCA_949126915.1. Classification (NCBI taxonomy): domain Eukaryota; kingdom Metazoa; phylum Arthropoda; class Insecta; order Lepidoptera; family Crambidae; genus Musotima; species Musotima nitidalis. Next base: position 9,700,884 of record OX421422.1, read on the forward strand.
GAGCACTACCCAACATCCTCGCACCTTGGTATATGAGAGGAGGCTCGTGCTCAATAGTGGGACGTTAATGGGCTGAGATGATGATGATGATGATGATGAAACATATCTGTCTCACTTACGCGTCTTGGGTGCGAATTAAGATTGTGATAATAATTCAAGTGAAGTTGATATTAACAAAATTCTTAACAAATCCAAAATTCATTAAAATACTTTTTCGGTAATAATATTAGCAGACGGTGCGTTGCAATAATCTGTAAAAAGAATCAAGAGAATAAAAGAAATATAAGAAAGAATACTTTCACGCCTATTTCTCCGAAAGGGTATGCATATTATACGCCCACATTTCGCCAATTATATTAATGTCCCACGTAGCGTGTCGAGCCTATTGCCGCTGGCCGGGAACCGTCATGTTTCCAAGAGCCTCGTCTGTTGATCGGCAGGTGTACCACTTGCAGGTAAGGTTAGCTTGGGCTCCTTAGATGTTGGTAGGTTCCCTATACATCCATACAACAAAAAAATACATACAAAATACGATAAACCATAATATATTAAATCGAACCAATGAATATTATCATTTAAAGAGTATCAGCCCGACTGACGCAGAAGCTCGAGGCAGTTGGTTGAACATCGCAGCATCCAGTGTGGGACTCGCGGCAGGAGCTGCTAGCAACCTGCTTTCTAGATCCGCTGCCGCCGGACATAACATGACTAAGGTAAGTCAATGCTCACTTAATAGAATTACTCTTGCTCATAAATCTAGTATGTTCTATCGAAGTTCAATTAGTGTAGCTTATCATCCAGAATAGGACTTCGAAACAAGGTCTGTTAGCAACGTGCTTTCTAGATCCGTTGCCACACACTGGGGTGGCACATATTTATTTACATACACAGTAGCTATTTTTAGCGTATAAAATTTTATCTTTATTCCAAAAGAACTAATATTGTGCTGCGGCAAACATTGAAAACGTCTTCGAGTTGTGACAAAAATAGCAGTCACAAAATTTTAATTTTAATTTTTTTTTACAATTAATTCCACAGACTGGTCAAGCCCTGGCAGTTTCTGTAGAAGTTCTACGTCACGCTAATATAGTGACAGGTGGCGCCGGTGTCGTCAACAGTCTCGTACACATTATTCTCAAGGTATGTTGTGTCACGAAATACTTATTGCTGAAAGTCTAAGCCAATGTGTTTGGTCCCAATTAAGTGCGTCTTGGCTTAGACATCTTAGAAAATATTAATCGTTATCTCAGTATAATAATTAAAGTTTGTTATGTTTGTAAAAAATATTGTAAGATTTTCAAATAAAATAAAATAATGAGTCACTATTGGCCTTGGTCCCCTTATCCTTGTATGTGATAGTTGTTAAACTAAATTGGAGACTCTGCTGGGCAATTTAATTCCAAAACGAATGGACATCCGAAAAAATATTCATTGTTACCTTAAGATAACAACGTTAAGTATTCGTTAAACGAGGCTCTATTCAGCAGCTTGCTCTATTCATGCCTGGGCAGGCAGGTTGGTGATCGCAGTTCAAGCCAGTACGCAGGATGACGCTGCTGCCAATAATCCGGTAGGATTTCTCTTTGTCGACTCTTACAGTCAGTCAGTCCCATGAGAAGATAATTAATGGCAGCGTTCTAAGCTGGGACCACACGGTAATTAGATTAAGTTGTCAATATTCTCTTAATATGACGACCGATATGGCGTGGTGGCGAGTATACCCGCACTCCACTCATGAGGTAGTGGGTTCGATTCCCACACAGGACAAATCTTTGTGTGCATAAACATGAATATTTGTACTGGTCTGGGTGTTTTCCTATGTATATTAAGTATGTATTTACAAAAAAAAATGTATTTATGTATGTTTATCCGTTATTTAGTATCCATAACACAAGTTCTTAATGATACTTATCTTGGAACTAAATAATTGGTGTAAGTGTCAGAAATATTTATTTATTTATTTATTTATTTCCAGTACCGCAACCACGGCGAAAAGCCTACCAAACTAGAGTTATTCCAGTTCACTGCGGCTACTCTTTTCTTCTGCCACGCTGTCATGTCGAACCGAACGGCTCAGTCTATCATTGAAGATGCTCAGGCCAAAGCAATCAATGATTACAGGACTACCCTCAGGAGCAACAGACATAGGTTAGTTATATTATTTTTCTATAGCTGTGCATTGTTTATGAAATTTTCCACATTTATAGTGTTCAAAATATATGTTATGTAGCGAAATCTTTTTGTAGCGCATGACAAACTAAACATTCTTTTTTAGATCTTTAATATTTTTGTGCTTAATTCAAATTTATTATTATAATCTTTTACTCTATTTTCAAAATTAAAACATACTTACTTAGTACATAGTTACTTAGTATGATGATGTTATAACATCAACTATATGTCTGTTTAATTACGCGGTGTATTTATATAAGAGACATTTAAAAACGTTTCCCATTGAAACTAGAAGTAATTAAATGAATTTTAATTTGGAATAACTGCTATGTGCCCAGTAAGCGCCAATAGGCTCGCCACCTATTACGTAAGACCAACTATATAATTGGCGAAGTGGGGGCGTATAATATGCCTTTGACTACCCCTTCGGGGAAACAGGCGCGAATTTATGTATGTATGTATGTGTAATTTGAAATAAGTCTACATTTCAAGAAAACATTTAGTTTATTTTTTTTTAATTTCCTCTTACGTTTATTTACACATTTCAGGAAAATATTCGACAAATTGAGCGCGGAATCCAGACGTGTGCAAGGTGCAGTTCAAGGAAACGTAGAAGTAATAAGAGGCATCCAGAACATCGCCGACAAAGATCAATACTTTGCTGACGTGCTGAGGATAAACAAAGATGTCAACCAACATAAGTTGAGGATATCTATGACTTCAGACGGCAATGTTAACTTGAACGCTCAACATAAGTTCGACCCTTCCCTCCTGTCTAATATCGGGAAGGAAGGCAGATCAGACTTGTTCAGTACACTCGGACCAGCTCAAGTTTCCACCCAAAATGTTCCGACCCACATTGCTCCGGTAAACGCTGTAGGTGGATATGTAGATAGAGAGGAGGACCGAGGTTTACTGGTTGGCATTCATCCTGGAGAAATACTCAGAATAGGTTCTTTCCTTGTCAGAGTTAGCTCTACTGGGGCTGAGAATGTCGCTTCTCTCTTACAAAACTTGAGCCAAGATGTGTATGCTAATCTCATGACGGTAGCTTTTAACGTTCTATCAAAATTACTTCCAGACGACATTGCTCGTCTTAGATTACTCAGTCCGGACGAGGATTTGATAGTACAAATTGTCAATTTTGTATTCAATTATATGAAACATGAAAGGCCTTTGGGTGATCCTTGTAGAGAGAACGACAATGGTATCCTTTTGGTACTCAAAGATTTTTTCCAAGAAGGCGTAATTCGGCAGGAAACTATATTATATTTGAAGGACCGTTTATTAGCTTGGATCGATGAAGAGTTCGATCGAATGCGAATTCAGAACCCCACTAAGAAAATGATTATTTGCGAGAAATGTGTAGGCGTAAGATTCGCCTAATAATTATTAATTTCTATTTATGGTTATAAAAAGGTGATATTACTGTGTTATATTTATTATTGCTTATGCTTAAAGCTTAAGGATAGAGGACCAAATATATTTGTTACTTATTATTGTTGTTTAGAAAACACTATACTTCTTATGAAAACAATGGATTAGGGTAATTCTGTGTTACATGTAAAGTAATAGCACTTTTTTTCTGCTTGTACTTTGCATTAATAGTCTTAAGGATTTGTTTAGTTATAATATTTAAACTATTTTACTATTTACTGCACAAAATTTGGAGCTTCGAATTGTAGCGTAATTGTATAAATGTATTTACGATATCGATTTTCAAATTTAAAATATATAAGTACTTAAATTATTTATCTTCATGAGAAATCAAACGTATAACTTCTATATACTGACTTATTTAAAATATCATCCCCGATAAATGTCAACATGTTCTGCTCTACTGAAACCAGTGACTAAACGTGTGCAACGTACAATAATGATGTCACGTCGAACTGAAATGCATATACGAACGAAGTTGAATCGTACCACAGAGTAAGTTTAGTAAAGTGAGTTATTATTTATTATCAATTTTCGGATTTCCGAACACCGGTCGGCCGGCAATGATAGCCTATAACTAAACTATTGATTTGATTTTGACCAATTCCGATTTTAACTTGTTAAATATAATAATTATTTAGAATTTAATAAGTCTATATAAAGTTGTGTTCTGTAGTCGTCAGAAGTGTTTTTTGACACTTGAATACGTCGAATAGAATATCGATAGTTTCTACGCAAATTGCTGTATTCTCAAAACTACACCAGCAGGGATAACGTTGGAGGAACAGATATGTTCAAGGTATAAATATTATCTGCGAGAATTAATTAATTATGATTAAGATCAAACATCCAAGTTGTAAGAAATTAATTTGCTCTGCTGCATAGTTTTCATTCCTGTTTACATTTCAATTTATTGCTATGTCGTAAATTTGAAAAATACGAGATTTTCTAGGATTATTTTTTAATTTTCATTTTTGTATTGTGCAGCAGGAAAAAAAAAACAATTTTTTTAAAATTACATATCCTTTCGATCGACTTGCAGCTAGCTGATATTACTCCATGCGTATATATTGCGCCAATTGTTTCTTTGTTATTACTTTACTTGTGTAAAGTTATTGTTGAAAAGAGTTTATTATATATTTAGACATTGAATATAATATGTATTGGAATACTGCTCAGCTGCTGCAGAAAAATTCCTCCCAACGTAACTGGTTGTATCTCCGTTTGTACTGTTTTAAGTATACAATAACTTACATAGGAGTTATTACAAGTAATAAATTTTGCACTATTACTGACAAATATACATATACATTTATAAAAATATACAACTGGTCGTACACGTAGGGTAAAAAGATTTTTTTTAAAAAATGTCTGTAATTTAAAGGCACGAGTAAGCAGGGACTAGTCCTGGCCTACTACTCCTGCTAATCTGAGACGGCACCAGCGTCTCAGATTAGCAGGACCAAGTTCAACTATTCGAAATGTACTAAATTTGCGTGAAGTCGCGGCAAAAGGTGCAATAAAAAGGTGCCAGTGAGATAGTGAACTCTCTTCAGCGTTCACATAGTCGATTAACGTCGGTGAGATATCAAATGAATATCTATCATTTTAATTTAAAAAAATCTTTATTACTAAAGTGCGAAAAAAATAATTAATCACATGTTTAAGGCAATAAATCAAAATAAACTTTATAGAGTTGAGGGGAATAAACCAGTTGAAAACATGCCCCATTCTCAAAATGTATGAAAAATCTGTATCAACATTGTTAGAACAGTTTTGTTCAGAGATGATCCATATGCAATTCCTCTTGCTAAAATACTATGTATAAAAGTAATTTATTGCACTGAGCACTGCGAGTTTGCTTAGAAAAAGTCGTCCCGATGTTAATGAACTAGAATGTTCGTAAATTCCCCTTTGGTTTGTTGATAATAGCATCTAAGGGGGACTTGCACGATGTAGAAACAAAACTTAGAATTAAACTAATTAACATTACATATCAGAAGTGGCCATCTTTTTATATATTTACACTTGTCCAAGTTTATTTAAAGAATATCAATGAAATTAATTACTAAAAAAGAAAATATTTACATAGCGATTAAAAGATTTATATATTGTTAATTATATTATATCTTAAAATATTATACCTGTCTTAAATTGTATCTAGTTGGTTAATTGTATTCTTACTTTTGCTAGAGGTAACAATTGTATTACGTTGATTGTTAATTACTCACTACTCACAAAAAGTACGTTTACTTATTTTATAAGTATAAGCAAGGGGTGCGCCAAAGTTCACCTAAATTTTCAACTCCGAAAATTGGAACTCCGAAAATGTTCTTCCTAACATTTTTCATTCTAACAATCACAATTACTAACTACTCTGTCTCTAATGTTTTAATTCCGAATCATTCAACTTCATAATGTCGGTAGCAATAAACATCTATTATACTATTATTTCTTTTCCTATATTTTGTCAACATAACCATCTTTTACACTATTATTGAAAGTCATACCTTTTTTGTTTAGATTTATTTTTATTCATAATAATCAGTATTATTTACATTAATTTTGCGTAACTTTTACAGTTTTAGTTATTTACACATAACATGATAACAAATAAGAATACCAGTACCCTGGTACAAGTAGTTAAATACATGTTTTCATTTACACATTTCAACTAAAAAAATCGGTCATATTTATAGTTCTTGGTTTAGGTTAGGTTACAACTGTGACCACACAACGTACGAGCCGAGCGAGCGAAGCGAGCGTGCCGCGGCAGCGGCCGGCGAAGTACCAGAAACGAATCGAAAACGAAAAAAGTCATAAACATAACCGTAAATCAGTCGTATTTTAGACATATATTTTTATTACATTTGGTAGATAAATGTTTCTTTCTAAGTATGAGTGAAAATATTATGGTAATTATGTTTAGGGATAAAAACGTTAGGATAAAAAACAGTAGGAGCTTTCATATTGTATGTTAACGATTTTATTGATAACAATTTTCGGAAACATGAGTGTTATGAACATCGACGGTAGCACTACAAATAGTATGAATAAAAACTTTAGGATTAAAAATTTTAGGAGGAGTGATCATTCGGATTACAAATCGTTAGGAAGAACAATTTCGGATAAAGAACTTTAGGTGAGTCAATATGGACCCATAAGCAAGCCCATAATAGAACAAAACTCTATTTGACACAGTATTGTTTTGCTTGGCCGTAATGTTTATTAATTGCTTATCCTTTCAAGCTCTGTCGTAAAAAGGCAGTTATATTTAATTTATATGTTAACGTTTGCAAGCCATCTGGTCATAATTAATTTAAACGCCTTATAGATCTTACATGTATGTATAGCTGCTATATAAGAGTGTTTGACAAATTTTTGTGTATAAATATACTGAAAATATATTTTAAAAATTGTAGTGTTTTAACATTAATGTGTTATGTATGAATCTAAAAGCAATACTGTGATTAATTTTATTTATAATAAATGCATTTGGAGCATTAATTAGGGTGCGGTTGTCATTTTTAGACCAGAGATAGTAAACCTTCCTTGTAGTACCTTATTGCTGTCAAAGAATTTTGGGCTTGGTGATCTGAAATCTCTGTTGTAGAAATAAAACGTTTATGGCAAAATCACAACTTCAGTCAGTAATTTATAATTTATCTTTGTATAATTAAATCAATGTATCATAAACTATAAATAAAAGCACTGCACAAATACTTTGTCAAAAGCCTTTGTTTCGTCATCCTTTTAAAAAGTTATTAACTATTAAAGCTATGTTATGCATACTTTTGATAGCATTGATTGTGGTTTATTTAAAAACCATAATATAAAGTAAATGAAAAAGCGTACTTTTTTTTCTTTCAAATGTTGGCTTCGTGCGTTTAACACATAAAGCCAGTGTTAAGTAAAAGATATATTAATAACATATAAATCATAGTAAATTAGAATGAGTGGTAATAAAGATGATATATCGTAAATGAGATGCCCTTAAGTCCTCAGTAAAGATGTGGGAGTATACTGAGATCTCATAATGGACTTCTTGAGAGAATTTGAAATTTTTTTTTGTTTCATTTATCAACACTCATGTACGTTCACAAACACTTAACGGTTAATAATCCACCGTTATTACCCATAAAACAAAACTGCAGTCATGACGCTTCAATATCCGGCAAGAAGTCTCAAAGGCGGACTTATCAATATTAAATCACTTATAAAATTTACCGTTACTAAAACATAAATTACCTACCTATTTCACGCGTTCCAATTTGCGCAAAACATGTGTTTTATTTCGTAATAAACCCAATTTAATATATTTTAAATAGCCATATTTCATTCAAATATGCAATTCGGCTATAATTCGACACCACAAACAAAAAATAAGCAAATTCCTATTTTAAAGAAAGAAAGGTTTTGGGAAAAGATTGATTTAATTTATTTTTAACTAGCTGTGCCCGCGACTTCGTCCGCGTGGTATAGTTATTTTGGGTATCATTTATTTTTGCGAACAACCTAGTCAGCTTTATGAATTATAGATTTATAGCTGTTACCCTCTCCTTGCACATCATGCGGCGCGGGTGAATTTTATATCGTTGTCATTTTAAAATTGTAATTACCATAAAAACGGTTCTATTAAGTTAATCCTAAAAGATAGACATCAAGAGGAATAATTCTTTCATACCTTCGATCAATGATCGAAGTCTATTTCTTATCGCTTTCTGTCATTCATGTCGTAAAAGCGTAAGTGAATGTTGACACAAACAAAAGCTTGCTTTATATATTCCAGATAAGGTGTAAGTTTGATAAAAAATATTAAAGCTAAAAGTCGTTTTGCTCCATTTCATAGGGTATACCTATATCTATTTATTCTATAGTCACTCGGTGCCATATTTGAGTTTCGTTTTTGTATGTGATGCGTTATCTAGTTGTATTGTTGATCGAAGTTTCATACATATATTTTTGGTATCTGTAATCGTTTTCGCAGCGCACGTAACGGAAGCCTTCAAGAATAAATATTTTCCCCCGTTTTTTTTCACATTTTCCATTATTTCTTCGCTCCTAATAGTTGCAGCGTGATGTTCTATAGCCTAAAGCTTTCCTCGATAAATGGTCTATTCAACACAAAAAGAATTTTTCAATTCGAACCAGTAGTTCCTGAGATTAGCGCGTTCAAACAAACAAACTCTCCAGCTTTATAATATATGTAATTTTTTTATAGATTTAATGTTACAAGTGGGGTATTTTATAGTTCCTTTATTAACATATTGTGCCTTTCTATGTTTCTCGTTCCTGGCTTGCAGTGTTATTTAATTTAAAAAAGTGTTTGTGTGTAATTGTTTGTGTATTTACTTAAAATATAACAAAACTAACATGAATCCTCCCCTCTACGCTAAGCTTATAAGTATAATAATAGAAATAAGGAAATATCTATTAAAACATTACCTTTCCAGATTTACCGATACGACAGTTACTGATACTATAGGTAAAAGCTTCTAAATATTAGTTACTACATGGCAATGCCGTTGCGATAAACTATAATCTATCAAATGATATATACGCCCACATTACCTACGCCAATGATATTTTTGGTCCCAAGTGGCGAGACTATTTCCGGCTGACCGGAAACTTTTATATTTGCTAGAGCCTCGTCTGTTGTTCCGCAGGTCCACCACTTGCAGGTTCTGTTATCCCTTTATAACAATAAAACTATGGCTCTATCTATATCTATACATATATAATCTATACTCGCACCTATGAAAATGAATTGCAACTATAAGCAAAGTACTGAGACTACAAGCTCACTTTAATTGTTGTGTAATAAAAAACATCTCTGCAACGCCTCTTAAAAAAGGTGATCGAAAGTGTGGTGCTTTTATTTTACGACTCCTATTAATGCCAATGAGCATAATTCCAATCTGACTTCCTAAGGTCACATTGGAATAGGCACTTCAGTTACTATTCAACGATTTTGTTAAAAAAAAACTACTGGCCTTCGAAAGCCAAGTTTTATTCAGTAAGAAACTTGCAAAATCGTTTATTCCAAAAAAGTTCCCTAAGCCTTAATTTAGGTTTTAGGACGTTTTCGATGCATAATATTAGGCTTGCTATTGGCATTATATAGCTTATATTTTGGCTTTTAGAAATTAAGTTTATTTAATTATATAGCTCTAAACTCCCCAAATAAAATAAAGGAATTAATAAATGTACGAGGTTTGAAAGTTTAAGTATACAGATTTTCAGTAGCATGTGTACGAAGAAATTTTTTTACGGTTGGCAACCTTGTTATTGTCTATGGTGCGGAGTACTGCGGAGTTCCCCGAAATAAAAACGTGTTGCGTTGCTGCCACAAGTCACAAATGGAGCTTCTTATAGTTCAGTTCAGTATTCATCAACTTTACTAAAACGCGTTTCCTTTCTCTACTGCGCTGTTTTTTAAATTTTTGTTAGATATTTATATTAGGTGTGAAGTGATTCGTTTGTTTTGTAAAAGTAATCAGCTTTCTAGTGACATCTTTCACAAGTTCTCCATCTTTATATAACCGAACTCTAACACGTTCTCTGACACTACATATCAAAGCCCAATAGAGTGAGGTATGTGCCGTGGTTAAAATATATCGTATAACTCGGGCGACTTAACTTGACACCTGACTCAAATGACGTTTGTATTAGGTACAGCGCGCAAAAAAATTCAATACAATATTAATTAAAATTAATTACCTAACAATATTTTATTATAGAAACTAACGTTGTTACACATTCTAACTTAATAAACACGGGGTTACTTACGTTTTGTTTAGCTGGAGTAGTCCAACTAGTTTCGACCACGTACGGTGGTCTTCTTCATGGTAAGTGTCAGTATCGATAAAGTATTAGTACCGATATGTTATAGAAATGAAACAAAAATAAATGTAGGTAGCTATGTTTCTATTTAAGTACTCTTTTTCAAGTCTTTGAACATGGTTCACCTCTTTTTTCGGAAAACTCGGAAACTCGAATTTCAGATGAGAGCGGGGCTAGCCGCGGGGTAGTGGGAGGAGGGTAGCTTTTCGAGCCAGGTGTCATGTTAAGTCGCCCGAGTTGTACGTAAAGCTAGGTACAAAATAAAATAAGTTGTAATTGTTGGAATTAGCAAATGTGGAAAGAACATAATTATATAAATAAAGTGGCAATTAATCTATCTAGATTCTCATATGCACCTTAAAAACTAACTAACATAAAATCAGCAAAGAGTGCTTACTGTGCCTATGCACATTCTTGGCTTATAGGCTCATAGTTCAGAAATAATTTAACTTATTTTGACTGCAAAAGAGATTGACATTAGAGTATCCGGACATTAATTATCTGTTATGGATAGCTACAAACCTTACTTTAATAAATTTAATATATTAACATTGCCATCCCTATAATCTATTCCACTTGTAAATTTGTTAGAAAACACCCTGATTTCTTTCCGTACCACCAACGTCCACAAAATCTGAGACCACAAAATAAATTAGCACAACGTACCAGCAATTATGAAATGTTTAGAAATGGTCTCTTATCAATGTGTGTGAAAATTTATATCAAGTTATCAAATGAAATTAAAATATAAAAGACTTACTTAACCTAATTTAAATTCACATTGAAAAATTATCTCCACATACACTTTTTATTTGCTGCAGGAGTTTTTTGGTGAATACTTAATAATTTGGGAAATAGTTGATTAGGTAAGTACTACCTGTGCGCGATAAGTTGAGACCATATAGTAATTTGTATGTTGAGACCTAAGTGAAGTGACGTCACAGTAGCGTACTTGTACGGTGCACAAACTTAAAACACTAAGCGTGTGCTCGCGATTTCACCTGCCATTTTATAATAGCATAATAACATATGCCACGGAAACAAAGTAACTTGCTATCTAAATTTTAGGTAATTACAGGAGTTGTGATAAATGAAAGTAGATAGTATTATTTAAAATTTATTTATTAAATCATTGCTACAATTTTTTGCATGTTTAGAGAGAGAGAGATTTTTAATTGACGATACCCATTAATCTGTTGCAGAAGGTTGTCATCCCAATATTTTTTTCGAAGCCTGTCCTGTCCGCGTGGAAAGGAAAAACACTTTAACAGCGCAACTTAGCACTAACTATAACAAGAAAATATAAGTAGAACAATGACAACTAAAACTTAACATGAACTATAACAATTTAACAAAACAATTACACTTGGAAATTCGGTGCGTGTCGTTACGTGACGTGACGTAGGCCAGTACGAGACCAAAAACTAAACACAAAAAAAAATATGATGCGTTCAGTACAACACGGGCGGGCGACAAAGGGGAAGGACAGGGGAAGCGGGCGGAGGGAGAGTCGCATTCCACGCGGGTCTCAAGTTCTCAACTTATCGCGCACGGGTAGTATTTTATTCAACTTAATTAGATCCTCAAATATTTTATAAAAAGGATTGTTATGAGTAATTTACAGTTTTAAGAATTGGTTATGTAGTATAACCAATTCTTACCAATTCCAAAACTTACCAAAACCAATTCTATTACGATTTATATAAAATTTTATAACTAGTTACTTGCAATTTTATATAATAACTAGCGGTCGACCACTGACCCAGCTGCAAAATGCCTACCCAGGAAAGACACAGTCAGCAAAATGATTCCCAGGTCAATTCACAGACACCGACACTAACATCGACGACGCAGTCATAATCCGCAGGCTGCATAGATTGTCTTTATGAAGATGTTGAAGTTGTTAATGGTGAAACTATTTAAATGAAATTAATACCTACTAAGTTTTCACTTCTGCCGGCAGTCCCGGGGTGCAACCCGTTGTTTTGGGATATACCTAAAGCGATTATTGTAGAGCTTCTCTGTAAACAACATTTGACGTTAAATTATTTTCAATCAATTTTCAATTAACAAAATAAACTAGCCCCGACCCGTGATAGGGCGCCGTGCAGCAGAAATCGTAATATTTTAATTTCGCCATAACTTCAAAACCAAACGAAAATTTTTAATAATTCAAAGACCAAATATTATCTACCTAAACTGTTTGTTACCTTCTTTGTTAACATCTGTAGGTATATGTACAACATTAATGCAATAAAGAATTTTAAACTAAAAAAATCATAACCTTAACAGTAGGAGTGAATAAATATAAGAAATAAATGCAAGTTATTAGTAGATTTCACAAATTTAGTTTCAATCAATATTAAATGTCTTTGGTTTCAATCAATAACGTATCAAAAGGATTATAAATTCAGTACTTAGGCCATTCTTATCTGGCTGAAATCGGTGCATGATCTCATTTCAGAACATTGGCCGGCACTTAGGCTTATCTTATAAAATCAAAACTGATTTATAAATGTTAATAAGAATACATAATAATTTGTTAGTAGTTGTTATCTACCTCTTTAGGAATTATTGAAAGACTTTTTTAGAAATCAGTAAATAAATATTAATAAATAAATATTTTCCAACAATTACACCAATTATTTAGTTCCAAGATAAGTATCATTAAGAACTTGTGTTATGGATACTAAATAACGGATAAACATACAGAAATACTTTTTTTTTTGTAAATAAATACTTAATATACACCCAGACCAGAACAAATGTTCATGTTCACGCACACTAAGATTTGTCCTGTGTGGGAATCGAACCCACGACCTTGAAGCGGAGAGCGGGTATACTCGCCACCACGCCATACAGTCATCAGTAGGTAACTATTTACGATTTGTATGTTTTTTTATATAGGGCGATGACGTAATTGCATCTTATATTTTACAACAATCACCAGCTACTTGTTTTATGTATTTAAGGTTGGAGTAAATAGGTAGGTAAAAGGACACAGAAAAATAACTTAAAATAGGTACATTAAATCAAATATCCTACCCTATCCTAGGGAGCTAAAAGGGTAGGGAGTTGGATTAAAATTGCACACTAGACTTATTAAAATTTTATGTAATGTAAAGTAACTATATTATAGTTAAAAAATATAGTAATTATTATAAGGGTATAATTATGATACTTGTAGACCTAATTAATTCGTGTGATTGTTAGATAATTATTTATTAACTTTATTGGCCTTGTTAATTTCACTACGTTAACAATTTTTTCGAGAAAACAAGAAATGAAGAATGCATTACTATTATTAAACTTGTTTCTAGGTCGGTCTGTGAAAAATGGCGGCACCTCATTCCGAAGCCCCCAAACTGTCTGCGCTTGAAGCTCAACAGATATACTATGAGGCTGTAGGGGATTATGACTGGGAATTGTGAGTTTTTCGTATTAAAACGTAATCAAATAACAAATAACGGTCTCGGTACACTTAAGTTCTGAGCACCCATATCGAAGTGAACTTAAGATGGCGTCGTAAATAATAGATATGTATAAGTATATCTATTAAGGGTCATAGGGATCCTGCCGAGATCTGAGTAGGTAAACCTTTTTTACGTCGTAAACAAAATGCATTTACGCACTGCCTTCCGGCCAAAGGGGGACCAAAATGGAGTGTGGGGCTCACTATCGGCAGATGCGACTGCCAGCAGTAATACCCACTAAAAATGTTCCGACGATGCCCGCCGCGGGGGCCAGTACCTGGGTTGCAGCGTCTGACACCCCGCCTGCGGCCAACGTCCCCCGGACCAACACCGGGAGGACCTCCTTAGAGGGGCGCAGTGGACGCGCCGCTCCTACCTCCCCGTGCGATCAAGCGTGCGTGGCAGATTTCTCAGAGGATCCAAGGTTGACAGCAGGGGCCCGCTGCCCCTGCCGCCTAAGACCCTTAGTTTCCCCCCCGGTAGTATCTCTGAGTGTTACCTTTTCCCTAGCGGCTTCAACAGTTCCCAGCAAGCGGCAATAGGCTCGCCACCTATGACGTGGGACCAACTATATAAGTGGCAAAATGTGGGCGTACAATATGCCTCTGCGATGTGATTATAATGTATTATATAAATAATAGACTGCACTTAGGTAGGTTACGTTTGGGTTCAAGGTATTAACCGCGTGACAGAATTGTATTAAAAAAAGATTTACAAAATTGCTTTGTGGGACTTATTGGCGGGAAAGTGAAGCGTCATGTCTGCAGTTTTGTGTTATTTTCTAAACTTTGTGATATTTCTAACATTACGGGTAACAACGGTGGTATGATTATTAACCGTTAAGTGTTTGTGAACGTAAATGAGTGTTGGTAAATGAAACAAAACAGTGCAACATAACTTTTCAAATTCTCTCAAGAAGTCAATGTGATATCTCAGCATAGTCCCACATAAAGATGTCTGTCTGAGGACTCAAGGGGTTTAGGGGGAGGGCATCTCATTTACCATTTATCATCTTTATCACCACTCATTCTCATTTACTATAATTTATATGTTATTAATATATCTCTAACTTGACACTGGCTAAATGCGCAAACCGCACGAAGCCATTATTTAATAGAAAAAAATGCTCTGTTTTTTTCCCTTATATGATTATAAAACTGATTAATTTTGTAATAAAGAATTGTCTACATGTAATTAAGAGTACCTTCGCAGTATTAAATATTATATAACAAAGTTTAAGTGTAAGTAGTTAGCATTACTTATTTATTACACACGTTAACCTTGTGTAAAATTACCGTCATCGGAATACCCGGTGGCTCAGTGGTTCAAGCAGTGGACCGATTTTATTCCTACTTGGGCTAACGAGGAAGAGTCGATTTTTCTAGTAAAAAAATTAGTAAAATTGTAGTTGTAAATGCTAAAATTTTAGAAAAATAAAATAGTTTAACTGATATGTAAAAGAACCAGCCTAATAATAATGGAATATTTGTTGAGTAATTGATTAAATAACAAAATATTATTTTGAATTATGTTATATGTGAATGAATTATGGTATATTATAAGACATATATTCCGCAGATACGAAAAGGAGAATAGAAAATATTTATTGCAAAAAGTGGCTGTTGCTTTGTGCGGTCCCCCAACGCGGCCAGGCAACTTAAACGAAGGGAACGACTTAAAATTGCAAGGGTACGAGAGGCAGGATGAAGTCGTCGTAAAAATAGTTTATAATAAAATTTGCGAGCAAGGTTAGTACCATCTTTATTGACTGATGATATATTCAAAATTGTGCTGTAAATCTTAAACTTAATGCTAAGAAAACTAGATAGGTAAATGTAAAGTTTTTACTTTCTAATGTAAGGGAAGTTCAAACCAATGGCGAATTAAATGGTCAGAGGTAGAAGATTGTAGATTTAACCCTATTTCTAGGCATTACAGTACACCAAAAACTCCAATGAGGCTTACATATTATCTACATATTATTTTTGATTATGGTACCGCACATATCTGTTTTTGTGTTGTTAAAAAAATTATCGAATTTCCATTTTGTTCGTAAAAATTTGACGAATCTAACTTTGAATGATCCTGTTAAACTTAAAGACAATAAAGTATATTTTAATTTTAATTTATATGGAAAGCCTTTCTGGTAAATAGTTCTGACGCAAAGGGAATCGTCTACTAAAAAATATTAAAATTGTTTGTTGTAACAGTTATCATAGTGTAATTAAGGCAATGCAGATTCTGACCACTGCCTCATTTAATCAATTCATCTTTAACTGTTTTTTTAACGCTGAGACTAACTCTTTATTCTTAACTATCTATTGCCCGCGACATCGACCGCGATTCCGTCGTTTTTCGTAAAAAAGTAGCCTATGTCCTTCCTCACTGTTCAATGGTTTTGATGTAACAGACAGATTAACTTTCGTATTTTAGTAGGGAAATATTATAATATGTCAATCTACAATAATGTTTAATAATGTTGCAATACGGAACTGCACAATATTATCTTATTATTATAGCTAAAATTATTTGGTATTGTGGGTATTCTGGGAATTAAGACGGTTTCTCCTGCACCGCAACCTGTTATAATTTGAGCCTTGATTATATTTTGTTGCAACTGGGTTATTTAAAAAGTTATATCGGGCAGTGACTATTCTATTTATCGAACTTTAAACTTTGCTTTCCCCCTATATATTCAACAGTATTTTGTTATTATTCTCAAATGCCCGGTCATTGCGACGAGTTAAAATGGATCTTTCGCATAGCCAAGAATCGTTCCTACTATTAATATATTTGTTACGTCCGACCGTAAACCGACGATACAAGATGTGGTTGGGATTGCACTATACAACATAACTCAGGCGTCAGAATAAGTTTTTCTGGTGTAGTTGTGGATAGGTACCTTCATATACCTTAAATAATGTATCAGAAAATTGATCATCCGGGTTAGCTCCAGTTCTCACTTGCATGTTTATAGTCAAATGCGCCGATTGTATATCACGCCACAAAAAAGAGCTTTTCAGGCAAGCCCTAATCTCATATTACAGGTAAGGTTTGTCGGAAATTGCTACAAAATAAAACCGTGATACCTTTCATTTTGTCTTATATCCCTTAGGGTTCTGCCTACCGCTTCTACTCCTTTTCGATGGGCCATCGTACATTCATCCCATATGATTTAAAGACTCTCACGTAACCAATACCTTATCTTTGTCGCTTTTTCATGATCTACTACAGGTTGGACTTTCCGTGCGATCTCAATCAATTGGTATTTTAAACATAGTGTAAACAGTTTTACCTCCTTGTAGCAATGTTGCGGCTATATCTGGTGAAGCTTCGGTAAGAGCAATTTTACGCTGATTTCAAGCATAAGCTAATATTAACTTAGTCAAAAAGGTTTTCCCAGTTCCTCCAAGTCCATCTTAAAACCATATTGTTTCCATATTATTCTGATCACTCTCGCACACGCGATCATAGACTAAACGTTGTTGTGCATTCATCATCGAGACACCGTTTTCTAATATTGCCAGCAGTTCCATTGAGTTGTAACCAATCTCTGCGGCATATTCCCTATTGGTAACTTCTCCGGCTGATGTTGGTGTTGGAAAACCATATTCACAAAGAGATTTATCTCCTACTGCTGTTAAGTCTTTCTGAAGCGCTAATAAGCGCTGATTTATGGCAAGATCACGAAAATTATCATTAGTTGCCCTTTCATCATTGTGAAATATATATCGAAGAAAGTCTTCAGCAATTTTTTCTTTATATTTTCCCCATAATTGTACAGCATCTGACACATTACAAAATGCTGGTAAAGTTGTTTGTCTAATCGTTCTGTAATATTTTAAAGAACAAAGATACGATTAACAGCGACAGCAGTACAATTTCGGAACGCGATTGTACCCTGGAAGTGCACGGGGCGTCGTATCAGTGCGGGGGACGGAATGCGACTGGAGAGCCAATCGGCGCTACGCACGCCCGCCCTTCATCTCTCTTCACCCCCCAAGATACCCTATTTTTGACTTCTGCGCAATAACGGTCAGCACTAGAGTTTCGTGCCGCTTTTTTTATCTAAGATTACACAATTGTCTATATTGGCGAGTCGAGTATAATTCAGGTCGCCTATGATTGATTAGATTAAAATTCACTATTGTAGACGATATGAATCATAACGACCGAATATTATTTATTTACAGCCAAATACGCACAAAACGAGGAAAACATCGTAATATCTACCTTGAAGGTAGTTTGTGTAATTCCAAGCGCGTCTGTACCATTTTACAAGCCGACACCAGCGGACTACTGGGTTAATTTGCACGTTAAAAAGGAAGATGTAATTTTATGCATTTTTCATGTCTTCAGCGTAAGGAAATGTATATCAAACAAACCAGGAGGTAAACGTTTGAACACAATAATATTTTAATGAACTTAATTTATATTTTATTAAATATAAATTAAACTATAATGCTTGTATAGTAATATTATAATTATGCACTTATAAAAATAACAAATTGAAATGTTTTTCTGTTATTTGTAGACTTACAAAAAGATAGCCGATAAACTGCTATGCAGTTCGAAGGCATGCCATTTTGACAATGTACCATAATCTTATAACTTCTGTAAATAAATAAATTTTAATTAATAATTTTCTTAAGTTAATTCATACTAAGATTACAAAGGGGTGTATAGGGATCTTAACAAACCCTAAGGAGCTCAAGCCAACCTCACCTGGCGAACATAACAGTGCCCGGTAAGCAGCAATAGGCTCACCACCTATTACGTGGGACCAACTATATTATTGGCGAAGTGTGGGCGTATAATATGCCCCTGCCTACCCATTCGGGGAAACAGGCGGGAATGTATGTATGAATGTAAGATTAACAATGTGAATTTAACTCAGTTTGCTAGTTAATTACGATAGAACGTCAAACAGCCTAATCAAGAATGTGTAATAATTTCTGTGGGTAATACAGGTCTAGAAGCGTAATTATTGTCTAATTTTGACATTCTATATATTTGGAATCTGTTAGACAAATTTATGAAAATAATATGTTGTAACAAAAACCTACTTAATTAACAAACCAAAATTATTATGGGAAAAGAAAAATAGTTTTTATTCATTTATTAAGCCTGACAATATAATTATATTTTTATTCCTTAAATAAGTATTTAATTTTCAGTAACTGGATGCAGAGTATTCATAGATCACGACGGAAGAGTTTACCAAAATTGGAATGCTTATTTGACTCATAATAAGTTGCCGAAATGCGTGATGGTAGTACCTGAAAACGGTGAATACAAAGGAACTATAGCAAAGGTTTGACATAGTTTATTTTTGCAATTTTTTTATAGCTGGACAGATTTTTTTTAAACGCTTACCATATTTTCTAAACACTTCACCATTGATATTCTGAATTCTGCTAACATTGTTCTGTTCATTAAGACTAGTTTTGTTGTTGCAATTCAACTTAAGTAATTACTTAAGTAACTTTATGAAAACTTAAGTTTTTAATTTTGTTTTCTTTTTGTCATTCATAACAGCAATTTTATTTTTTTGTATTATAAAATGCATAAAGAACTTACAGATGTTTCACCAAGTTTGAGATTGTATGCGCAGTAATTTTGTGAGACCATTTATATTACTTGTAATGTATGTTTCTAATAAATAAAATAAATAGCAATAATAATACACCGGTTTTATGCGCTAAATGACTCCACCAGTGCTCACGCACACACTTGCAAGAGCCTGTAGTTGTTTACAATAGCTCAGTTTTATGAAGCTTTGTCTCTGTTCTGTTACTATCCTAGAAATGTAACCGAGTGCAGCGAAATAATGAAACCATCGCATTTTAGCGACTTCCATTAAGCGTGTGATACTAATTGTATCCAATAAAAATGTTGCAAAATCCTGAGTAGAACTGGCTAATCAGGACTTGTTCTAACTGGCACTGTAGGTGGATTCTGATGGAGGCAGGCGTATCATTATCGTACCTACTAAGATTATTAGTCACTAGGTGACAGAAATAGGAACTTGAATAGTTTTTTAAATTTTAGGTACTTTACATAATTACCGCGTTATAAAAATAGACCCTTCTTGAAGCTTTCGGCATTTGCACAGCCTTATTGTCTTAAGATCGATGATTTACAGACATCTTTTTTCTTTGTTTGTTGATTTTGGGCTTAGAATAATTAATTCTAAGATTTTGGGTTGATTGAAGCACATGTGACGATCACCGAAGGTAATCCAATTTAACATAAATCAGTTCTGGTACTAGTAAATATTGTATGGCTTTTAATATATAACGCTTTCTTGCTTTCAAAGCAGTAATAGGGCATTGGTTCCGGTTTTCACTTTAGACGACTTCAAAAGATATAACCGAAGGACCATATTGACGAAGGTCAAACTCTGGTCGCGTTCCCATGACTTTTCGAAGTTATGTGCGTAATTATGGCTTGCTCCGTGTCTCAGTGAGCAGACCCTGGGTCTTTAGTTTAAGTCTGGGGCAACCGGGATAATGTTAGGATAATAATAATGGATGTCTTTAGTGGAAGCTGATGTTCACCAGTGACGTGGGCTGATAATGATAAAGATGATCAATAGCGTTATATTTTTAGACAAATAAAGCCGGAGGGGGGCCTGAGATGATAGCTTTAGTGAAATGTTCGGTTCTACCATCACCTGCATTGGGCCTAGGTGCTACCGTTTTAAGAGTCGCAGATAAAGCAAGTACAGGTAATTTCATTGAAATAATAATATATTTTTTATTTAAGAAATATTGTTTTTCTATAGTTACCTAATTACACTTAACGTGTGTGACGTCATGCGGTAAGAACGATGTTATCGACTACAATATAAATTGTAGTGATATCCGAAATCAATAGCTTAACGTGCTTCTCACGAGAACGCTCGACATTAAATGCCACTGTGGTCACCCATACAAGGGAGCGGAGCTTTTACCGTTTCAATTTAAATTCCATTATGTAGATTGAAATGGCAATAACGGCACATGAAAGGCGATTATTGTCATATACTCAAAGAGGATACATAGAGGAGATCATTTAGGTACCTACTTATTTGTTTTTTCACATACATACATACATAATTTTTGCCAAAATATCTTAGTAAAACATTAATGTTATACGATTGAGATACAACAAAAAATACACACACCCACCCACACCATACACACACACACCCACCTACACACACACACCCACCTACACACACACACACACACACACACATGCACGCACGCACACACACACACACATGCACGCACGCACACACACACACACACGCACGAACACACACACAACCTACACCTACATACATTTAAACTTAATTTTAATAATTTTTTTAACTTTTTTTTATTTTTTTAACTTAATTTAAATTGAGGTTTAGATATTTTTTATGTTTATTACTTACTTCTTGGCTCGTGTACTTTAAAATATTATTTAAGTGAAAACTAAACTGATGTATTTTAGTTGATTAATTATTAGAACAAACGTCTTGTAAAAACTCATTTCTATAGTATTTATTGTAAGAGGAAGGCGCCAGTGTCTGTAACACAGTTAATACTAGCACAGGCACGGACGTTCACTCTGTCTCTAAAAATGTTTCGCAAAATCACTATAGTACCTAAGCTATGTTTTGTTTAGAGATAGAAACACTGTATTTGCTTTTAGAAAATTAAACATTATTAAAACATTATAATATCATGCCCGTTTCCCCGAAGGGGTAGGTAGAGGCATATTATACGCCCACATTTTGCCAATATTTTATTGGTCCCACGTAATAGGTGGTTAGCCTATTGCCGCTTACCGGCAACTTTTATGTTTGCCAGAGCTTTGTTTGTTGATCGGCAGGTGCACCACTTGTAGGTGAGGTTGACTTGGGTTCCTTAGATGTTAATAGAATCTTTATACACGTATATACGTCCATGGACGTCTCAGTCTTTCATGTTTCTTTATTACAATATCTGCGTCTGAGGTCTTGGGTTCGATTCCCTCGTATGCATAAACTTGAATTTGTATGTTTAAGAAGTAGGTTAGTTTAAAAAGAGTATTTATGTATTCATAATATATGTCTTGTTTTGGAACTAAATTGTTGTTGTGGTTGTAGAAGAATATTTTTTTTCGTTTAGTGGCAAATGTTGGTGCTTTGTTGGGAATAGCCGGTGCATTGGTGGTACCGGCAGCCGCGCCCGTGGTCATTACCACGGCACTAGGAGTAGGTGCAGTAACTGGAGTGTACTCTATAGTGCGATCATCCATTAACTTAGCAGACAGAAAGATGCACGAACAGGTAAATTGATATTATACCCCTCATACTGTGCAGAACCACTCGCCGCGCCCGGCTCCATGAGCACGACACTGGGAGTAGTCAGAAGGTGCTGTAAATGAAGTGTTCTCTATAGTGCGATTATCTATTAACTTAGCAGACTGAAAGAAGCAGGAACAGGAAGGTTGGTATTTTATCTTGATGCTGTGCAATCTAGAGCGGAGCGGCGCACACTCATATTAATTAACTCAGCAGACAGAAAACACACGAACAGGTAATTTAGTATATACCCTCATACTGTGCAGTCTATCTGATTGGTTCCTGAATTTCTCATATAATAGGTTGGGGAAAAAGTCTTTTCGAATTTTTGTATGAAAAGTCAAGACATTTTTTTCAAAGTTTATTTACATTTATTTACAATATATATGTACCGTTTTGTTGAATAACTTTCTGCCATTTTGTGGGCAGAGACATTATCCCGTTACTGTAGAAACTTTGGGACTTCTGATCAAAAAAACGGGACAAATAGTTTTGGCAGTCCTCTCTTGAGGTCAACCTTACAGAACCTAAAGAATTCTGCAGAGACCGAAACAGGTGAAAATCTGAAGGCGCAAAATCTGGGCTATATGGTGGATGCACTAGGACCTCCCAGTCGAACTCTCTTAATTTTTGCTGAGTGGCTAAAGATGTGTGTGGTCTAGCGTTATCGTGATGAAAGACCACACCCTTCCTGTTGATCAATTCCGGCCGTTTTCTCTCGACTGCTTCCTTTAATCTCATCAGTTGCTGGCAGTAAAGATCAGAATCGATGGTTTTGCCGGGCGGTAAAAGCTCATAATAAACAATGCCCTTCCAATCCCACCATACACACAGCATCACCTTATTTCGTGTTAGGCCAGGTTTGGCCACAGTCTGTGAAGCCTGGCCAACTTTCGACCACGACCTTTTTCGCACGTTCTTGTCGTACGTGATCCACTTTTCATCGCCAGTTATCAATCTCTTCAAAAACGGCTCGGTTTCATTACGTCTCAATAATGAATCGCAAATGAGTACACGGTTCATTAAGTTTCTTTGAGTGAGCTCGTGTGGCACCCAAATATCGAGCTTTTTTGTATAACCAGCTTTCTTCAAATGGGTCAAAACTGTTTTGTGGTCAATTCCCAGTTCTTCAGCTACATCGTAACTACTAATATGCCGATCTTGCTCCACTCTTTCAAAAATGGCGTCCATTTTATTCGTAACAGGGCGACCAGAGCGAGGTGCATCTTTAACATCAAAATTTCCGGACTGAAAACGTTTGAACCAAATTTGTGCTACTCTTACTGACACTGCATCAGGTCCATAAACATCACAAATTATTTTCACTGCTTGAGTTGCATTTTTGCCTTTTTTATAATAAAATTTTAAAATGTATCGAATTTCTTCATTAGATTCACTCATTTTAACGGAGAGAAAAACAAATGAAAAATAGCGGGAAACAACTTTTTTTTATTTATTTCTTTTCTTTATAATGGAACCTTTTTAATGTTACCAAAACCAGCCAGACACAAATAGTACAGTCAAAAAAATTTTATAATAAGTTTATACCTACGTTATGCGAAAAGACTTTTTCCCCGACCTAATATTTATTAACATACTAGAATTTAATTTTAAAAAATGGATTATTCAAATTGGACTTATCTCTAGAAGAGATATCTACTAGCCAACCCTAGCAGTTGTAGAATAAATTGCATACATACATAATATCACGCCTGTTTCCCTAAAAGAGTAGGCAGTGGCATATTATACAGCCACATATGCCAATATTGGTCCCACATAAGGCGAGCCTATTGCGGCTTACCGGAAATTAATTGGATGGAGATAAAACTTTGTTAAAAATTTGTGAAAAAGGAAATTATAATTATTTTAATAATTTATAATATTTTAATCATTTTGTTGTGCAATCAATATATTACTAAAGCATCAATATATTATATGCCATAATTAAATATTATTTACAGAGTGTCGGTTTGACAAGTGCCGAAGCGAGAGCTAGCTGGATCAACATACTGGTATCATCAGTGGGCATATCACTCAGTGGAGCTACATCGCTTTTATCATGGGCTGCATCTTCAGGAACGAATGTTAAGGTAACCTCTTATTTACTGTTAGTAAAAATATTTAAAGAACCTGGAAACATATCCAATGTATTATTTAAGCATATGTTTTTAGAGTTTGGATATTTCCCAAATTTCACCGGTTTGTGTTTGAGCCATGGTTCACTTCAATCTGTGAAATTAAAAAAAAAATCTTTCTAGGCGTAATACGGTCAAAGACATGTAAACTGAATTATGTCGCTTATGCAGTCCGAAGGATTCGTCAGCCTACATTTAAAACCTCCAACTTTGTTTTACAAATCTATTTTTAGCGTCAATGACCTCATACTAACTTCCTTTACTATGTATAATATTAAGTATGTACAAAACACACATATAAAATTCCTATTTTTTTAATTTATAAAACATGATTCGCGTGTCCAAACTACGACCAATCGTCGAGGTTGGCCGCCGGTACATATAGTCCGCGCGCGTCTGTTGTTGTTTTTTAAATACTGTAACATGAACGATTTCACGTATGAAACATTTATCATTAGCGACAACAGGATCAATGAATTAATTAGGATTTCCCATCACCTAATATCGGCAGAAACGTCATATTTGGCGATATAAATCGTGATACTTTTGTTAATAATATTATTTAGAAAATTACCTACTTAACAAATTTAATTAAAAAAAATTATAACATCCGTTTTAGATTCTGATGAATGCTGTGACTGTATTGAAATACACTAATCTAGGCACGGGTTTCATTGGTGTCGCAAACAGCCTGGCAGATATGATTATAAATGTAAGTAAAGTAAAAAATACTTTTATCTATATCTATACTAATATTATAAAGAGGAAAGATTTGTTTGTTTGTTTGTTTGTTTGTTTGTTTGTAATGAATAGGCTCCGAAACTACTGGACCGATTTCAAAAATTCTTTCACCTTTGGAAAGCTACATTATCCCCGAGTAACATAGGCTATATTATATTTTAAAAAATATTAGGGATCCTTACTAAAAATCCAATAATGTAACCCAAGGTGTAAAAAAATGACCTGAAAAATTCCTTACATAGCGTGCACAGCGAAAACTATTGATGATAGAACAAAATTATGTACTACGACTTTGCAGTACTCATCATTATCTACAAAAAGAGTCGCGACAGCATATGTCTAAATATTATAGTTACGTCACAGTAAGCGGTTTTTTATTCTAAAAATTTAATTTATATGCCGCCGCTTGAAAAGGCTCTATATTTGTACCTTGGTATTAATCCTTATCAAAAAAAATTACTTTGTATTCAAGACGGCTTCAATACCTTTTTATAACTTTTTGAATTATTCAATTCGGACATTTCATTAGGAAGATATCACGAGTTTAAAAATGCAAGTATTAGAAAAAAGTCGCGTAGTGCCGCTCACCGCGCTCAGCTAGCCAGCATGCGATGTAGGCTCCATGTAAGCGTCACTGGGGTGGTACGGGGGGGGGGGGGAGTCAATGTAATCTATACTAATATTATAAAGAGGAAAGATTTGTATTTTTGTATGTAACGAATGAACTCAAAAATTACTGGACCGATATTAATAATTCTTTTTTCAATAGAAAGCTACATTATCACTGAGTAACATAGGCTATATTATAATTTCGAAAAAAATAGGGTTCCGTAAAATATTTGGGTTTTTCGGACACAAAGTGTAAAAATCAACCAGAACAGTTGCGTACGCTGCCTAAACTATAAAAGATAGAACCACAAAATGTATAATTGAATTAAAGATCTTATACCACCTACTAAAAAGTCCGCGACACACTATACCTATATATGGCGAGTGAGGCACAACAACCCTTTTTTTTATTTAAAAATCTTGATTTTTTTTGTAATATATTTATACGCATTTATTTTACTTATGCTTTTAATCCCTATCAAAATTAATTATTTCATCACTAAGTGCAGTTTATGTAGATAATATTTGGTCTTGGAATGATCAAAATTGGACGTTTGTTTTTGAAGTTATGGTGAACTTAAATTATTACGATTTCTGCTGCACAGCGCCCTATCACGGGTCGGGGCTCCCGTCCATCAGTTTATTTTGTCACCTAAAAATAATTTAATGTCAAATGTTGTTTATGGGGAAGATTTACAATAATCGCTTTAGTTATCTATCCCAAAACAACAGGTTGCTCTCCGGGACTGCCGGTAAGAGTAAAAACTAAGTATTAATTAGAATTAAATATTTTCATCATTAACAACTTCAACATCCACTTAAAGACAATCTATGCAGCCTGCGGATAATGTCTGCGTCGTCGATGTTAGTGTCCGTGTCTGTGAATTGATCTGGAAATCATTTTGCTGACCGTGTCTTTTCTGGGTAGGCATTTTACAGCGGTAGCCGACATCCACGCGGGCGGAGCCGCGGGCGACTGCTAGTATTAATATAAAATAAAATTGGGAATGAAATTTTATTTTAAGATGGACAAAAATCAGTATGAAGTTATAATGTCTTATCACCAATGATAGAAAATTTTAATGGATTGGTGCTGACATCCGAGAATAGCGAAACTTATTGCTGCGCCAATTTCAGAGTAGTCTAGGCTTACTAGGTTCCCACTTAAGTTATCAGCAATGGCTGCGAACGCTTGACTTGATGAAAGTTCCGCAACAAGCCAATGGGTCAGGTTGTGCGGGATTTCATTATTAAGAATTTTAGGAATGCCTACGACTATGCAGGAGTTACCCTTTTAGTATACTATGATATCAGATATATATGATAATATTATTAGCAAGAACTTATTTCTTTTTTTGTATATCGCAACAAATGACCTGTGTTATCATATTTGTAATAAATTTATACAATTTTCAGTTCACAACTCTGGACCAGACACCCACCGCTACAGAGTTGTTTCAATTTACTACATCAGCACTATTTTTTGGAATTGGTGCTATGTCTAATCAAACAGCACAAGAAATCGTACAAGACGCACAGGCAATGACCATTAATGACATTCGGGATGCACTTCCCAATAAAGCAAGAAAGTAAGGTTTTTTCGCTGTTATTGTTAAATCAGTGTAATCATATTTCGATTGTTTTCTATATTTATATTTAATTTTGACATTTCAAGTACTATAAAAAATTCAATTCGAAATACCGTGCAATATTAAATTAAGATAATATCTTTGCATGCATACAAATTATATAAAAAAATAATTACAAATTTGAGGCAACACTACTGCAACATTTATGAATTTTCAGAAACTTTGACAAAGTTTCTGCTGAAACTCGCAGAGTAAAAGGAAATATTGAAGGAAATTCTGACGTCATAAAAGCCCTGAAGAAAATTGATAATAAGGATGAGTTTTTTTCCAAGTTAAATAAAATGAACAAACAAATGAACAAGAACAAAGTAAGAATATCCCTCTCGCCGGATGGGAATCCTCTGATAAATAATCAGCATAAAATTGAAATTAACGAACTTCAAAGCCTCAGTAAAAGTGGCAGAGATCAGTTATTAGCGAAATATGGACCTGCAGACGTGTCGACAAAAAATGTGCCACTAGAGTTTACGCTTCCAACAGCTCGACAAACAGTGGAGCGATTTACTCACAGGAAAAACAATTTAATATTAGATCAGAGGACGTCGTAAAAATTTCTCAATTTTTACTAACGTTATGTAGAGCCGATCAAGAATTTATTTTCGATGTTATATCGGAAATTACTAGTGCCGGACATGATTACTTTTTGCTTATTTGCGTCGAATTAATTGCTTCACTTGTACCAGCTGAGATAGATTTGCTTTTTTCTTTAGATCATGATTATAAAGTGCGTGTTATATTATATGTCTTTAATTACATAAAATCAAATATACGAGTAGATGAGTCTGATGATCTGTCTTTTATGAATGAACTTAAAAAGTTTATAAAAAATGGAAGGATAGACAAAAATACTCTGTTGAAGCTAAAAGAAATGTTTATGCAAAAGAACATATGAACAAAGTGTTAACAAGGACCCCCGATTCTATGATGATATTTACAATTTCCGCAAAAAATATAAAAGTGAATTTAGATCTCTTATAGCCGGTGAAATTGTAACTATAGGCAGACACAATATTTTAATTAAAGCAAATACAGCAGAAAAATTAGAGGAATGGTTAGAAATGCTTTCACAGCAAAGTTGTGACATGTTCATGATTATATGTTATTCTGTGGTTGCTATTCTTTCCGAAAGTGAAGTTGTTGAAATAAACGAGGTCAATTTGGATGAAGATATTATATTGCGCGTGGCTCACTTCATGTTATTTCAATCAGATATTTTGGATTACCTGAATGTATGCTTGGATATTGACTTGATAACAGATTTAGTTTTAAATTTGAAAATACAGTTGATTGAATGGCGGTTGTGGCAAATCGTGAGAAAGTACGAACACTGCAAAAATTGCTCTGGTATTTGTTTCTGTGATAATTAATTTTTTTTATACTGTTTTTGCTACATTATTATAATAAGTATAAAGATATTAATTATGTCAAAGTTATAGGTATGTGTGCGCGTTTTTTTTAACAATATATTGTCTTTATTATTTACAAATTTCAATTAATATAATTACCTTAGAATAATATATACCTATAACAAAATCTGTGAAATTTCATACATTTGATAACGAATGTGAACACTTTCAATAAAATATTTATTTATTTTAACTAAGTATATATATTAGTTAAAAGAAATTAGTTTGTAAACAATTTTTCTTCATAATTACATATTAGCTACATTCAGCTACATTAGTAAAAACTAATAAACATTTGGTTTAATAACCAAAATAGGTATTTTTGCTTTTCACTTTTTGTACTCATGTGGAAATGTACTATATAATCAAGCCTGATTACATAGTACATTTCCACATGTAGCCACATATGAATAATAAAGTCATATATTTTTTTGAAATACCGTATATTTTAGTTTGTTATAATAATCTTATAACAAACTAAAATATACAAAATAAAATATAGTTAGTGCAGTAACTGGAGTGTACTCTATAGTGCGATCATCCATTAACTTAGCAGACAGAAAGATGCACGAACAGGTAAATTGATATTATACCCCTCATACTGTGCAGAACCACTCGCCGCGCCCGGCTCCATGAGCACGACACTGGGAGTAGTCAGAAGGTGCTGTAAATGAAGTGTTCTCTATAGTGCGATTATCTATTAACTTAGCAGACTGAAAGAAGCAGGAACAGGAAGGTTGGTATTTTATCTTGATGCTGTGCAATCTAGAGCGGAGCGGCGCACACTCATATTAATTAACTCAGCAGACAGAAAACACACGAACAGGTAATTTAGTATATACCCTCATACTGTGCAGTCTATCTGATTGGTTCCTGAATTTCTCATATAATAGGTTGGGGAAAAAGTCTTTTCGAATTTTTGTATGAAAAGTCAAGACATTTTTTTCAAAGTTTATTTACATTTATTTACAATATATATGTACCGTTTTGTTGAATAACTTTCTGCCATTTTGTGGGCAGAGACATTATCCCGTTACTGTAGAAACTTTGGGACTTCTGATCAAAAAAACGGGACAAATAGTTTTGGCAGTCCTCTCTTGAGGTCAACCTTACAGAACCTAAAGAATTCTGCAGAGACCGAAACAGGTGAAAATCTGAAGGCGCAAAATCTGGGCTATATGGTGGATGCACTAGGACCTCCCAGTCGAACTCTCTTAATTTTTGCTGAGTGGCTAAAGATGTGTGTGGTCTAGCGTTATCGTGATGAAAGACCACACCCTTCCTGTTGATCAATTCCGGCCGTTTTCTCTCGACTGCTTCCTTTAATCTCATCAGTTGCTGGCAGTAAAGATCAGAATCGATGGTTTTGCCGGGCGGTAAAAGCTCATAATAAACAATGCCCTTCCAATCCCACCATACACACAGCATCACCTTATTTCGTGTTAGGCCAGGTTTGGCCACAGTCTGTGAAGCCTGGCCAACTTTCGACCACGACCTTTTTCGCACGTTCTTGTCGTACGTGATCCACTTTTCATCGCCAGTTATCAATCTCTTCAAAAACGGCTCGGTTTCATTACGTCTCAATAATGAATCGCAAATGAGTACACGGTTCATTAAGTTTCTTTGAGTGAGCTCGTGTGGCACCCAAATATCGAGCTTTTTTGTATAACCAGCTTTCTTCAAATGGGTCAAAACTGTTTTGTGGTCAATTCCCAGTTCTTCAGCTACATCGTAACTACTAATATGCCGATCTTGCTCCACTCTTTCAAAAATGGCGTCCATTTTATTCGTAACAGGGCGACCAGAGCGAGGTGCATCTTTAACATCAAAATTTCCGGACTGAAAACGTTTGAACCAAATTTGTGCTACTCTTACTGACACTGCATCAGGTCCATAAACATCACAAATTATTTTCACTGCTTGAGTTGCATTTTTGCCTTTTTTATAATAAAATTTTAAAATGTATCGAATTTCTTCATTAGATTCACTCATTTTAACGGAGAGAAAAACAAATGAAAAATAGCGGGAAACAACTTTTTTTTATTTATTTCTTTTCTTTATAATGGAACCTTTTTAATGTTACCAAAACCAGCCAGACACAAATAGTACAGTCAAAAAAATTTTATAATAAGTTTATACCTACGTTATGCGAAAAGACTTTTTCCCCGACCTAATATTTATTAACATACTAGAATTTAATTTTAAAAAATGGATTATTCAAATTGGACTTATCTCTAGAAGAGATATCTACTAGCCAACCCTAGCAGTTGTAGAATAAATTGCATACATACATAATATCACGCCTGTTTCCCTAAAAGAGTAGGCAGTGGCATATTATACAGCCACATATGCCAATATTGGTCCCACATAAGGCGAGCCTATTGCGGCTTACCGGAAATTAATTGGATGGAGATAAAACTTTGTTAAAAATTTGTGAAAAAGGAAATTATAATTATTTTAATAATTTATAATATTTTAATCATTTTGTTGTGCAATCAATATATTACTAAAGCATCAATATATTATATGCCATAATTAAATATTATTTACAGAGTGTCGGTTTGACAAGTGCCGAAGCGAGAGCTAGCTGGATCAACATACTGGTATCATCAGTGGGCATATCACTCAGTGGAGCTACATCGCTTTTATCATGGGCTGCATCTTCAGGAACGAATGTTAAGGTAACCTCTTATTTACTGTTAGTAAAAATATTTAAAGAACCTGGAAACATATCCAATGTATTATTTAAGCATATGTTTTTAGAGTTTGGATATTTCCCAAATTTCACCGGTTTGTGTTTGAGCCATGGTTCACTTCAATCTGTGAAATTAAAAAAAAAATCTTTCTAGGCGTAATACGGTCAAAGACATGTAAACTGAATTATGTCGCTTATGCAGTCCGAAGGATTCGTCAGCCTACATTTAAAACCTCCAACTTTGTTTTACAAATCTATTTTTAGCGTCAATGACCTCATACTAACTTCCTTTACTATGTATAATATTAAGTATGTACAAAACACACATATAAAATTCCTATTTTTTTAATTTATAAAACATGATTCGCGTGTCCAAACTACGACCAATCGTCGAGGTTGGCCGCCGGTACATATAGTCCGCGCGCGTCTGTTGTTGTTTTTTAAAGGCTCATATTTAATGTGTCATCAAAATTAATAAATTACCAACCTAACCTTACCTTTTTGTACATCAAAAAATTCTGATGGAGCACCTAATCCCCTATTAGATGCTAGATCAGTATTTTTGATGATCAAAAAAGTATTTTTTAGAGGTTCAGTTTATTATATTCCTTTTTTAAATACTGTAACATGAACGATTTCACGTATGAAACATTTATCATTAGCGACAACAGGATCAATGAATTAATTAGGATTTCCCATCACCTAATATCGGCAGAAACGTCATATTTGGCGATATAAATCGTGATACTTTTGTTAATAATATTATTTAGAAAATTACCTACTTAACAAATTTAATTAAAAAAAATTATAACATCCGTTTTAGATTCTGATGAATGCTGTGACTGTATTGAAATACACTAATCTAGGCACGGGTTTCATTGGTGTCGCAAACAGCCTGGCAGATATGATTATAAATGTAAGTAAAGTAAAAAATACTTTTATCTATATCTATACTAATATTATAAAGAGGAAAGATTTGTTTGTTTGTTTGTTTGTTTGTTTGTTTGTAATGAATAGGCTCCGAAACTACTGGACCGATTTCAAAAATTCTTTCACCTTTGGAAAGCTACATTATCCCCGAGTAACATAGGCTATATTATATTTTAAAAAATATTAGGGATCCTTACTAAAAATCCAATAATGTAACCCAAGGTGTAAAAAAATGACCTGAAAAATTCCTTACATAGCGTGCACAGCGAAAACTATTGATGATAGAACAAAATTATGTACTACGACTTTGCAGTACTCATCATTATCTACAAAAAGAGTCGCGACAGCATATGTCTAAATATTATAGTTACGTCACAGTAAGCGGTTTTTTATTCTAAAAATTTTATTTATATGCCGCCGCTTGAAAAGGCTCTATATTTGTACCTTGGTATTAATCCTTATCAAAAAAAATTACTTTGTATTCAAGACGGCTTCAATACCTTTTTATAACTTTTTGAATTATTCAATTCGGACATTTCATTAGGAAGATATCACGAGTTTAAAAATGCAAGTATTAGAAAAAAGTCGCGTAGTGCCGCTCACCGCGCTCAGCTAGCCAGCATGCGATGTAGGCTCCATGTAAGCGTCACTGGGGTGGTACGGGGGGGGGGGGGGAGTCAATGTAATCTATACTAATATTATAAAGAGGAAAGATTTGTATTTTTGTATGTAACGAATGAACTCAAAAATTACTGGACCGATATTAATAATTCTTTTTTCAATAGAAAGCTACATTATCACTGAGTAACATAGGCTATATTATAATTTCGAAAAAAATAGGGTTCCGTAAAATATTTGGGTTTTTCGGACACAAAGTGTAAAAATCAACCAGAACAGTTGCGTACGCTGCCTAAACTATAAAAGATAGAACCACAAAATGTATAATTGAATTAAAGATCTTATACCACCTACTAAAAAGTCCGCGACACACTATACCTATATATGGCGAGTGAGGCACAACAACCCTTTTTTTTATTTAAAAATCTTGATTTTTTTTGTAATATATTTATACGCATTTATTTTACTTATGCTTTTAATCCCTATCAAAATTAATTATTTCATCACTAAGTGCAGTTTATGTAGATAATATTTGGTCTTGGAATGATCAAAATTGGACGTTTGTTTTTGAAGTTATGGTGAACTTAAATTATTACGATTTCTGCTGCACAGCGCCCTATCACGGGTCGGGGCTCCCGTCCATCAGTTTATTTTGTCACCTAAAAATAATTTAATGTCAAATGTTGTTTATGGGGAAGATTTACAATAATCGCTTTAGTTATCTATCCCAAAACAACAGGTTGCTCTCCGGGACTGCCGGTAAGAGTAAAAACTAAGTATTAATTAGAATTAAATATTTTCATCATTAACAACTTCAACATCCACTTAAAGACAATCTATGCAGCCTGCGGATAATGTCTGCGTCGTCGATGTTAGTGTCCGTGTCTGTGAATTGATCTGGAAATCATTTTGCTGACCGTGTCTTTTCTGGGTAGGCATTTTACAGCGGTAGCCGACATCCACGCGGGCGGAGCCGCGGGCGACTGCTAGTATTAATATAAAATAAAATTGGGAATGAAATTTTATTTTAAGATGGACAAAAATCAGTTTGAAGTTATAATGTCTTATCACCAATGATAGAAAATTTTAATGGATTGGTGCTGACATCCGAGAATAGCGAAACTTATTGCTGCGCCAATTTCAGAGTAGTCTAGGCTTACTAGGTTCCCACTTAAGTTATCAGCAATGGCTGCGAACGCTTGACTTGATGAAAGTTCCGCAACAAGCCAATGGGTCAGGTTGTGCGGGATTTCATTATTAAGAATTTTAGGAATGCCTACGACTATGCAGGAGTTACCCTTTTAGTATACTATGATATCAGATATATATGATAATATTATTAGCAAGAACTTATTTCTTTTTTTGTATATCGCAACAAATGACCTGTGTTATCATATTTGTAATAAATTTATACAATTTTCAGTTCACAACTCTGGACCAGACACCCACCGCTACAGAGTTGTTTCAATTTACTACATCAGCACTATTTTTTGGAATTGGTGCTATGTCTAATCAAACAGCACAAGAAATCGTACAAGACGCACAGGCAAGGACCATTAATGACATTCGGGATGCACTTCCCAATAAAGCAAGAAAGTAAGGTTTTTTCGCTGTTATTGTTAAATCAGTGTAATCATATTTCGATTGTTTTCTATATTTATATTTAATTTTGACATTTCAAGTACTATAAAAAATTCAATTCGAAATACCGTGCAATATTAAATTAAGATAATATCTTTGCATGCATACAAATTATATAAAAAAATAATTACAAATTTGAGGCAACACTACTGCAACATTTATGAATTTTCAGAAACTTTGACAAAGTTTCTGCTGAAACTCGCAGAGTAAAAGGAAATATTGAAGGAAATTCTGACGTCATAAAAGCCCTGAAGAAAATTGATAATAAGGATGAGTTTTTTTCCAAGTTAAATAAAATGAACAAACAAATGAACAAGAACAAAGTAAGAATATCCCTCTCGCCGGATGGGAATCCTCTGATAAATAATCAGCATAAAATTGAAATTAACGAACTTCAAAGCCTCAGTAAAAGTGGCAGAGATCAGTTATTAGCGAAATATGGACCTGCAGACGTGTCGACAAAAAATGTGCCACTAGAGTTTACGCTTCCAACAGCTCGACAAACAGTGGAGCGATTTACTCACAGGAAAAGCAATTTAATATTAGATCAGAGGACGTCGTAAAAATTTCTCAATTTTTACTAACGTTATGTAGAGCCGATCAAGAATTTATTTTCGATGTTATATCGGAAATTACTAGTGCCGGACATGATTACTTTTTGCTTATTTGCGTCGAATTAATTGCTTCACTTGTACCAGCTGAGATAGATTTGCTTTTTTCTTTAGATCATGATTATAAAGTGCGTGTTATATTATATGTCTTTAATTACATAAAATCAAATATACGAGTAGATGAGTCTGATGATCTGTCTTTTATGAATGAACTTAAAAAGTTTATAAAAAATGGAAGGATAGACAAAAATACTCTGTTGAAGCTAAAAGAAATGTTTATGCAAAGAACATATGAACAAAGTGTTAACAAGGACCCCCGATTCTATGATGATATTTACAATTTCCGCAAAAAATATAAAAGTGAATTTAGATCTCTTATAGCCGGTGAAATTGTAACTATAGGCAGACACAATATTTTAATTAAAGCAAATACAGCAGAAAAATTAGAGGAATGGTTAGAAATGCTTTCACAGCAAAGTTGTGACATGTTCATGATTATATGTTATTCTGTGGTTGCTATTCTTTCCGAAAGTGAAGTTGTTGAAATAAACGAGGTCAATTTGGATGAAGATATTATATTGCGCGTGGCTCACTTCATGTTATTTCAATCAGATATTTTGGATTACCTGAATGTATGCTTGGATATTGACTTGATAACAGATTTAGTTTTAAATTTGAAAATACAGTTGATTGAATGGCGGTTGTGGCAAATCGTGAGAAAGTACGAACACTGCAAAAATTGCTCTGGTATTTGTTTCGGTGATAATTAATTTTTTTTATACTGTTTTTGCTACATTATTATAATAAGTATAAAGATATTAATTATGTCAAAGTTATAGGTATGTGTGCGCGTTTTTTTTAACAATATATTGTCTTTATTATTTACAAATTTCAATTAATATAATTACCTTAGAATAATATATACCTATAACAAAATCTGTGAAATTTCATACATTTGATAACGAATGTGAACACTTCCAATAAAATATTTATTTATTTTAACTAAGTATATAATTATATTAGTTAAAAGAAATTAGTTTGTAAACAATTTTTCTTCATAATTACATATTAGCTACATTCAGCTACATTAGTAAAAACTAATAAACATTTGGTTTAATAACCAAAATAGGTATTTTTGCTTTTCACTTTTTGTACTTATGTGGAAATGTACTATGTAATCAGGCTACATATGAATAATAAAGTATATTTTTTTACCGTATATTTTAGTTTGTTATAATAATCTAAGTTATGAAGATCATTGATGAAGATTTTTCAAATGATTTCCTTTGTTCTGCTCTTGTGAAGATACCGGTGGGTTATACTCAAAAAATTTTGCAATGAAGTACCTGAAAAAAAAGATCAATTGCAATTATCTTAATTATGTGCAGACTTCTTGGCGGGAAAGTGAAGCGTCATGTCTGCAGGTTTGTTTTATTTTCTAAAATTAGTGATATTTCTAACATTAATGTGTAATAACGGTGGATTATTAACCGTTAAGTGTCTGTGAATATACATGAGTGTTGGTAAAGCAAACAAAGCAGTGCAATGCAACATCACTTTTCAAATTCTCTCAAGGAGTCCATGTGAGATCTCAGTATAGTCCCACATCTTTACTGAGGACTCAAGGGGCTTAGGGGAGGGTATCTAATTTACCATTTATCATCTTTATTATCACTCATTTTTATTTATTACGAGCTGACCCGGCGAACTTTGTTCCGCCTTAATGGCAATAAATAAGCAGATTGGTTTTTTATTTTATTGGAAAATTATAAAAAAATTAAATACCTACATTAATCATTCATTATTATTTCTATATTTTATTACAAATTTGCCCTTCACTTAAGTACTTTGTGATACACGACATTTTTTTTTAATTATATTTATTGAGAAGCACGAAGTCGAGCCATACTATTGCGGCGATGTTCACGTGCAATTCCTTGTTCTTCTTCAGTCCTTTTATTTCCAGTATTTCGTATTCTTCCTGCATTACGGCTTTGTCGGTAAAGATTCGATAGTCTTGTTCGCGGCATTATTAATTAAACTTCACTTCAATTCACCTAAAAAATTATTTCAAAACTCATATTCACATTCCCGCCAAGAAGTCAGAAATAGTTTAAATCTTAGAATAATAACACCTAGAACGATAGTTCCCTCCAAAGCGGTCTTTCAAAAGCGAGGCAAGAAAAAAATCTATGTGTGCGTAAGATACTTGTATTTACGCTCGACGAAACGCACACAGTGAAAAAAATCATGTTGTCATTTCATTCAATTTTCCCTAAAAGTAGGGAAGTTGAAACTTTTACACTTTAGCTTAGCTATTTATTGCATTTAGTTTATGCGAAAAACCACTTACTTTATAATTTCATTAACAATGTAAATTTATTTATCCTGCCTGGGGTGAATAATTTTTCACTAATTATTTATTTAATATATTTAGAGCTATGAAAATCTTAAATTATTATAGTTAGTCAACTGTTTTATGTAGATAGACCAGAATCGAATAAAACTATTACACCTTTTTAAGATGTGATTTATGCCATATCAATTGAAATCAATCAATCAATGAAAAAATAAAGACTTTTGTGTTATCGTATATTAAAGAAATTATTCCACGCAAACAAAGTCGCAGGCGGAAGGTAGTAGCAGATAATTGTCAAATGATATTTTGTGCCATTTAATTATTGTCTAATTGAGACGTGTTTCACTTACAACAAAATGTAGGAGATTTTTTCCCCTTAATGGCAACATTTTCATCAACTGTCACGTAACAAATATTGAAATTATTTTTTTCATTTTAATGAATATTTTACTTAATAATTTAAGTTCAAACGCATAATTTACCCGTGTAATGTTACGTTAATACGTTTCTTGTGCTTTTCCGACGTATTGAGATATCCGTTCATAGCGCAAACCGTCATTTTTAATAAAAATATCAGGAGTAGTTTTTAGTACGACACGACCTTGAGCACTGACGGGCCGCGTAACAAACTTAGCCAATATGGCTAGGTTTGAGTTGCCTCACTTTGACGACGCGTACTAGGCTTCTAGGTGTAATTATTCTAAGGTTTAAATATTGATTTCTTACAAATATTAAATTGTCATCCATACGTCATAGCTGTCAATTGCGTTTTGTTATTCCAAGTCTGATTCTTTTTTGTTATTTCACGTTTTATAGTGACTGACGTTTCATGTCAAGTCACATGGGAACGCTGTCGAACGGGATAAAAAGTATCCTATGTCCGTCTCCTGGCTCTAAGCTACCTCCTTACCAATTTTCACCCAAATCTGTTCTGCCGTTCTTGAGTTATAAGTGGTGTAACTAACACGACTTTCTTTTATATATATATATATAGAATATAGATGAATTATTAATATATCACTTACTTGATACTGGCTAGATAGCCCAGTCATATTAGGGCTTTCACCTCGGAATGAAAGATAATAAGCTGCAAATTGGTATGAACCTTTGTTTTGTCATTCTAAATGTTTTCTCAAAAGTCACAATCGTTATCGTGTCCGCGTCTCAAGATATTCAAGGTCAAAGGTCACAAAAATCGGTTTTTCGCGAATATCTGGCTTCCTATCGGTTAAATGAGATTTGCATTTATGATACAAGTTGTAGACTATAAAATTCCCTACAACTTTTGTTTAAACTTTTTTTTCATACGACCAACCGTTTTGAAGGTAGAGCGCGAAGAGTGCACATCGTACAGTCATATACGGCCTAATGCAAGGTCAAGCGTGAGTTATGGTTATCAGTACGTTATAAAGTCAATTATTTACTTGGAAATTATAATTATTAAACAATGCCCATTATTTATGTACTAACTATTAATGGTCAATGGTCATCATCAACCATCAAAACAGTGGATTTTACAAGGCTGGTATGATGATGATGATGATTATTTTAACCCACTTTTATTTTATTAGTTATCTAGATATTAATTTATTTAATTACAATTATCTCTGGTTAAGTTAGAAAATAACCTAATACAAGTATAATGCAATAATTTAATAGTGTTATGTTAATTAATAATTGACGAAAGTTAGTGCATTAGAAATGTAAAATGTCTGACTTGTAATGAAATATGATAACATAAAAAATTATCAAAATTTTAAGAATTTTAGTAGATACATAAAAATTGTTTAAGAAAAATATGAATATATTTATGTGAAATTCCGAGCAATAAAATAATATTTATACATTATACATTTTAGTGAAATTTGTTTATTTTTTTCTACTTTTGTGTGAAAGTTCACGTCAAAAACCAAATAAATGCCAAGAGTGTTTTTAACCTAATCAATTCCTAACAGTTTTAGGGCCTTATTCACAATGTCCAAGTTATTTTTCTATTAGCGTTTACCCGACAGATTGTCTATACAGAAGTGTCGGGTATCTCCTAATCAGACATTGTGGAACAGGCCCAAAGTTATAATTCTGATTAGAGCATCTATTATATATTTAAAGGATCGTTCTATCCCACTCGACTTCAAACAAATTAATGAAATGACTTTAAACCAAATTAAGAACGGTTGTGCAAGCCGGCCTTAGTTTATATTATATAGATTATAAAAGTTTTTTGCTAGCACGAAACATCTTTATTAAACAAAGTGAATCAAATAATGTCACTGTAATATAATCCGACATTTTATTATTATTATTATTATTTATTATTTATTATTTATTATTTATTATTTATTATTTATTATTTATTATTTATTATTTATTATTTATTATTTATTATTTATTATTTATTATTTATTATTTATTATTTATTATTTATTATTATTATTATTATTATTATTATATAGTGCACTGTCATTTGTGTTGATAAATTACTTTTATTAAAATAAATAGTTGTATAGTTCTAATTGCCTTTGCTTTTATTTCATCAATCGTCGTTTTAAATATTTAGATCTACCATGGCCTGCCAAACCAACAAAATTAAGTAAGTACCAGTTAGATAAGCTTGTGAATGTAGAGTCCTATTTTAAATGTTTTGTTTAGATACACAATATTATAACAACTAGTATTAGACGATACTCATCAAACTGAGGCTTTGACTTAATAAGCGTAAGGGTATCGCAAATATAATGTATGGTATGTATATCACATGGTATATATACCAAAATGTATATTTTTTTATTTTGAATTTATTAGTTTTATGTAGTAACAGTTTTTTTATAGAATTAGAATTATAAAATTAGTAGGTATGCTGGGTAAAGGGACACTATGTAGTTGCTACTAAAGGTGTAGATGGTTGAAAAAAATAGCAGACCAGACTAAAATCTCAATTGTGACTAGCGCCACTGCGGCGACCGTTGCCTCGGCCAGCTTATAGGACTGGGTGGAACCTCGCAGCATGGCCACTAAAATGGCGTCTCCTGCATCAGAAGCGGCTTCCAGGGCGGCCACCAATAAAGCGGGCGCTGCCAGCCATCGAGCTCCCCGCTGCCACCAAGATTGCTGTAAACAATAATAAGCCTAGCTATCAATAATTCGCCCTGTAACTTGTAAGTCAGCGGCTTACTTTCTTCTGATGATAGAAGCATAATTTGTGATCGCTTCTCCTAATAGCTTAGCTATCAGGTTAATTATAAAAAATAATTTTCGGCAAAGGTAAACGTAGCGGGATGTAATTACATAAGTAATGACGCCATTCTGACTACAAAAGAAGTTTAATAGGGACGTTTATTGGTTAGAGAGGCAATAGACTTTGGTATCGCTTATTTGGTTATAATCGACAGTTTTAGAATTGGTAAACGAAGAAAAAAATAAATTATTTAGTTGGCTGTATGGAACCGCTGCTGTTCTGTATGTATTTCACAATGTTGAAAAAGCAGAACCATAAAAACGAAGTAGTCATACGATGCGTTCTGCAGACATCAGCGTAGGTAAATGTTTTCGAGCGGATATCTCGCGGATATCGCGGAGTCATGACTGAGCAAGCACGAGTCTATTTACTATTATAGGTGATTTTTTATTTGGCTCAATTAGAATAATTTCTCATTATATCGAGCTCTTACAAAACTAGACTTTGGTATCGCTTATTTCGTTATAATCGATTGTAACAAAATATGATAAATAAAAATATAATCATTGTGTAATTGTGGAAGACACAAGACACAGACACAGTAATCGCTGTCAGTAACAACTTCCTTACTTACTTTAGGTATTACTTAGTAAACTATAATTGAGAGTACCTGACACATATGCGGTTCCCTGAATAAGTTGTTATGACTAAATCTTTTGAGGACCTGAATACATCGGTACGGTACGGACTCGTGATCTAAGCAGTGCTTCTGATACAAGACTCAAATAATTTAGAGTCTTGTTTCTCTAAAAATCGCGACCTCTACTCTCGACTCATGTACATATACTTGTGATAGACACATCAATCTAGGAATGCTACTTCACTAAAACGGGAGCTAGCTATGAGAAGTTGGCATGAAACTCGGCAAGGTTCTATCTCCCGCCATAGTAAACAAAAATGCTACACAAATTACAACTATGTCTAAGTAAGTAATAAAGTAAATTACCTTTGACATGACAGCAACCAAAAGCAAGAATGAAGTGGTAGCAGTCACAAAGGCACTTAGTTTTCCATAACCTATCACTAGGCGGACTGTCGGTTTTATTATCCTGTTGAAAGATAAAATAAATTAATAATGTCTTATGGAAAGATTGTTTGAACCTCGAATGGCTTATTGTTACAGGTAAAGTAGTTGGAAAAGGCTTTGTCCATGCCGCCAATACATTGATTTGACCAGATCTGCCCGACCACGCTCTTTACACCCACGGAGACAGGAACAGGTTACCGTACTCAGCAAACGAAGTTTCTTTCGTGTTAATAATATGCAAAGAAAACATATGTCAGATGTACCGTCTTGCAAAGCTGACATTGTTGAGCCTTTGGGCTACTTCATCGTCTTCGAGTTCGAGCTCCACTGGTTGGGAGGCCATAGCACACATGGCTACCGACACCCCCAATAGTGCCACTAAAAGCGCCCGCAGCTTGACGCGTAAACCCTCGGCACTCTCACCGCCGGCGTGGATTAGCAACTGGAAAATATGAATGAACCTAAATGTGTTACGCCTGTAACCTACCGAATGTAGTAGCGCTTATAGCTCAGTAATGCTAGGTGGTCGGAAGCGATCACCGATGTAAAGCAGAGTTCACAGAAGCTAGTCCTTAGATGGGTGAACGTTTGTGTGGCATTTAATATAAAGCGCTTCCGTGCTTCGGAAGGCACGTTAATCCGTTGATCCCAGTTATAACTAAATATGTCGTCTACCCCCCCCCCCCCTACCCCCATTGCAGAATCTTTATTAAAAGCCAACGTTCCTTGTTGTGATGTTTTATTTGAATTTAGTAAGGTCAATGTACACAACATTATAAAAGTTTTTAAATCTTTAAATATTAAGAAAACGGCTGACATTTGGGGCATTTCTGTACACTTAGTTAACGCTTTAATCGAAATTGGTAATTATTTTTAATAAGTGCATTGATAGTGGTGTGTTTCCGGATGTAATGAAATTAAGTAAGTTAACTCGTCTATATAAATCGGCTCGGATCCGTCAAACTTCCGTCCTATTTCAGTATTGCCGACATTTAGTAAAATTTTTGAAAAAATCATGCTCAACCAAATGCAATCTCACTTTGACAAAAATAATCTATTGCACACCAAACAGTTTGGTTTTACTCGCAGCCGGTCTACTACTGATGCTGGAATAAAATTATTATAGAGTATTTACGAAGCCTGGGATGAGTCATATGATGCTTACGGTGTGTTCTGTGACTTATCTAAAGCATTTGATTGCGTCCAGCATCAGACTTTACTTGTAAAGCTCCATCATTATGGAGTTCGTAACACTGCCTTGCGTTTCGTCACTTCTTACCTAAGTGATAGGGTCCAGAAAGTGGTTATTAATGGTAAGCAGTCACCCGGTTCTGCAGTAACTATGGGGGTGCCGCAGGGTTCAATCCTAGGCCCATTTCTATTTCTAGTATAGGTATATTAATGATCTCCCCCACCTCATAAAAGACGATAACGAGATTGTTTTATTTGCAGATGATACGTCTTTAGTTTATGAAGTTAAACGTGGACAACGTGAACTTAACGACATAAATAATGCGCTCTCTAGGA
Organism: Musotima nitidalis; assembly: GCA_949126915.1. Lineage (NCBI taxonomy): Eukaryota > Metazoa > Arthropoda > Insecta > Lepidoptera > Crambidae > Musotima > Musotima nitidalis. The sequence goes on from OX421422.1 coordinate 9,744,309, forward strand.
TAGTCCACTGGTTCAGTGCTAATAATTTATTATTAAATCAAAATAAAACGAAATGTGTCAGGTTCACCTTACCTAATGTGCGGCTTGCTCAAACCAGTGTTAGGGTTACAGACGATGATATAGAATTAGTTAATGAGACGGTTTTTCTTGGTATAACACTGGACTCTAGGTTGCAATGGGGGTCTCACATCGGGAAAGTTTCGGGCAGACTGAGTACTGCATCCTATGCCGTGAAGAAGATCCGACAACTAACGGACATTAAAACAGCTCGTCTAGTCTACTTCAGCTACTTCCACAGTGTTATGACATTTGGCATACTGCTGTGGGGTAATGCTGCAGATATTAATTGTATCTTTGTGCTGCAGAAAAGGGCTGTCCGTGCTATCAATGGTATGAGATCTCGCGACTCATTGAGGGATAAGTTTAAGGAGATAGGCATAATGACTGTATATTCACAGTACATTTATGAAAACTTACTGCATACTCATAAAAATAAAAGTAAGTTGAGTAAAAATAGTGATAGACATAATTTTAACTTAAGAACTAAGAATAAACTGGCTATGCCCAAGTATAGGCTCCATAAAGTTACAAATTCTTTTGCGGGGAACAGTATTCGCATGTACAATACGCTGCCAGATGATGTGGCAAATTGGCAAAAATAACTAAATTTAAAAATTACATAAAAAGTAAATTGTGCCAGAAGGCTTATTATAGTGTGAAAGATTTTATGAACGTCAAGTCTGCCTGGAAGTGACATGAATTGCTCCTTTCTTTCTTAAGACTAGATGAGATATGATCTTTAGATATTAGATTTTGTTAGTTTTAAGAACAGCGGTAATCTTAACAATTTATTTCTTTAATTGTATTAGATCTTCTTCTCAATCTCAAATCTCTCAATTGGAAGCCTCGTTAGAGTCACCGACAGACTGACTGACGGACAATCCCCTCCCTCCTTGAAAATCACGATAGGCTGACTGACAGATACAGACTGAGAAATCTTGAGAAAACCACAACAGACAGATAAACTGACAAATTCTGACAAAGAACCCATTTGCTTTTACTCCTTTATTATGGTACCGCTCATATTTCTTTCATTGTTGTTAAAAATAAATAGGGAATTTCCATTTTGTGTAAATGTTTGACGAATCTAAATGATCATGTTGATCTTAAAGACAATAAATAAAGTATATATATTTTTTTAATTATTTTATTTTATTATAAGTAGTCGATGCTAGTCACCACACACTTACCTCCACCAATCCGCGTGGTGGAGTATGACCCACGTTGGTCAGTGAGAGGATGCATGTGCTCCGTGGTGGGACATTAATGGGCTGAGATGATGAATAGCCTGGGCAGGAAACTTTGGTTAAGATTAAATTGTTCTCATATTTGCATTACATTTTTATATATTCACAACGTCCCGTTAAGATATTATTTACATCTCCAGGATTTAAAATGGCCTAGGGTTTACTATTGAAGTTTAAAAGTAACTAGTCTACGAACTATTAGGTATTCAAAGTCGTATAAAGCTGAAAGCGCTGAAAACTGTATACATAATTTCGTGGAAAAAGCATACTTTATCAAAAAATCGTTACACTTGCATTTATGTATATATTAGGTCGGGGAAAAAGTCTTTTAATAACGTAGGTATAAACTTATTATAAAAATTTTTTGACTGTACTATTTGTGTCTGGCTGGTTTTGGTAACATTAAAAAGGTTCCATTATAAAGAAAAGAAAAAAATAAAAAAAAATTGTTTTCCGCTATTTTTCATTTGTTTTTCTCTCCGTTAAAATGAGTGAATCTAATGAAGAAATTCGATACATTTTAAAATTTTATTATAAAAAAGGCAAAAATGCAACTCAAGCAGTGAAAAAAATTTGTGATGTTTATGGACCTGATGCAGTGTCAGTAAGAGTAGCACAAATTTGGTTCAAACGTTTTCAGTCCGGAAATTTTGATGTTAAAGATGCACCTCGCTCTGGTCGCCCTGTTACGAATAAAATGGACGCCATTTTTGAAAGAGTGGAGCAAGATCGGCATATTAGTAGTTACGATACAGCTGAAGAACTGGGAATTGACCACAAAACAGTTTTGACCCATTTGAAGAAAGCTGGTTATACAAAAAAGCTCGATATTTGGGTGCCACACGAGCTCACTCAAAGAAACTTAATGAACCGTGTACTCATTTGCGATTCATTATTGAGACGTAATGAAACCGAGCCGTTTTTGAAGAGATTGATAACTGGCGATGAAAAGTGGATCACGTACGACAAGAACGTGCGAAAAAGGTCGTGGTCGAAAGTTGGCCAGGCTTCACAGACTGTGGCCAAACCTGGCCTAACACGAAATAAGGTGATGCTGTGTGTATGGTGGGATTGGAAGGGCATTGTTTATTATTACCGCCCTTTTACCGCCCGGCAAAACCATCGATTCTGATCTTTACTGCCAGCAACTGATGAGATTAAAGGAAGCAGTCGAGAGAAAACGGCCGGAATTGATCAACAGGAAGGGTGTGGTCTTTCATCACGATAACGCTAGACCACACACATCTTTAGCCACTCAGCAAAAATTAAGAGAGTTCGACTGGGAGGTCCTAGTGCATCCACCATATAGCCCTGACCTTGCGCCTTCAGATTTTCACCTGTTTCGGTCTCTGCAGAATTCTTTAGGTTCTGTAAGGTTGACCTCAAGAGAGGACTGCCAAAACTATTTGTCCCGTTTTTTTGATCAGAAGTCCTAAAGTTTCTACAGTAACGGGATAATGTCTCTGCCCACAAAATGGCAGAAAGTTATTCAACAAAACGGTACATATATATTGTAAATAAATGTAAATAAACTTTGAAAAAAATGTCTTGACTTTTCATACAAAAATACGAAAAGACTTTTTCCCCAACCTATTAGTATAACTATCTTGTTTTTACCTTCTCTGCCGCTTTAGCTTGGTTGTCATGCTTGAGCCGAATTTGATCTAACAAATTGTTACTATCAGTTTCCATTGAGATGCTTTTTGTTTAAACGTTCTGCATTATAGCGAGCTCAGTAGGTAGAAATAAATAGAAGCTTATTCCATTAGTGTCACTATGATATTGCTTTGATCAGTTAAAATTTATATAATACCTCATGACTACATTTCGCGGTTTGTAGACATTTTTGGCATGTATCATTTATTTTTAATTTTGATGTCAAATATTTTTTCTGAGACCATAAGAATGATTGACCTCCTTTCAAAGGATTTCAAACAAACAATAATCTATAAATATAAAAAAAAGTCGTGTTAGTTACACCACTGATAACTCAAAAACGGCAGAACAGATTCGGGTGAAAATTGGTAGGGAGGTAGCTTAGAGCCGGGAGACGGACATAAGATACTTTTTATCCTGTTCGACAGCGTTCCCGTGTGACTTGACAGGAAACGTCAGTCACTATAAAACGTGGTATAACAAAAAAGAATCAGACTTGGAATAACAAAACGCAAATGACAGCTATGTAATTGACGTATAATGACAGCAATGTATGACGTATGGATGACAATTTGATATTTGTAAGAAATATATAATAAAAAATAATAAATATATTCAAACTATTTTTGACTTCTTGGCGGGAATGTGAAGCGTCATGTCTGCAGTTTTGTTTTATTTTCTAAAATTTGTGATATTTCTGACATTAATGTGTAATAACGGTAGATTATTAACCGTTAAGTGTTTGTGAACGTACATGAGTGTTGGTAAATGAACCAGAACAGTGCAACATCACTTTTCAAATTACCTCAAGGAGTCCATGTAAGATCTCAGTATAGTCCCACATCTCTACTGAGGACTCAAGGGGCTTAGGGGAGGGTATCTCAGTTACCATTTATCATCTTTATCATCAAACATTCTCATATACTACGAATCATCTCTTTTACTATTGATATATCTCTTACTTGACACTGGCTAAATGTGCTGGACGCACGTCGCCATTATTTAAAAGAAAGAAAGAAACTATCTCTATGAAATAAATAATTAACAATTATAATGTAATGATAGTGCCATTGCTCATTCGTATAAACAGTGAAGTGAACTATAAAACTCGGTATGGTTGAAAATATGAGTTTTGAAATATTTTTTTAGGTGAAGTGAAGTGAAGTTTAATTAATAATGCCGCGAGCAAGAGGATCGAATCTTTCCCGACAAAGCCGTAATGCAAGAAGAACACGAAATACTGCAAATGAAAGGACTGAAGAAGAACAAGAAATAGCACGTGAACAGCGCCGCGATAGTATGGTTCGACTTCGTGCTTCTCAATAAATAATAATAAAACAAAAAATGTCGTATATCACAAAGTACTTAAGTGAAGAGCAACCTATGTACTAAAGTACAGAAATAATAATAAATGATTAATGTAGGTATTAAATTTTTTTAAATTTTTAAATAAAAAAAACACAATCTGCTTATTTATTGCCATTAAGGCGGAACAAAGTTCGCGGGGTCAGCTAGTACTAAGATATAAGTACCTACCAGTCCACGATAATCCAAGAGATAGTAGACATTTTAGGGTACGTATTTTAGGTTATCTGGAAATGATCAGGATCCAACAAATCAAAGTTAGACTTCTTGGCTGATAAGTGAAACGTCATGTCTGCAGGTTTGTTTTATTTTCTAAAATTTGAGATATTTCGAATATTAATGTGTCATATAACGGTAAATTATTTATCGCTAAGTGTTTGTGAACGTACGTGAGTGTTGCTTAATGAAACGAAACAGTGCAACATCACTTTTTAAATTATCCCAAGTAGTCCATGCGGGATCTTAGTATAGTCTTCAACTAAAGACTCAAAGGGTTTAGGGAGAGTACAATTTATCATCTTTTTCACCACTCATTCTCATTTACTATGAATTATAACATGAAAAGTCCTGGGCCTAATAAAGACAACACGGTTTTTTTGGTTCAAAATTAGCTTTATTCATCAACGTAGTCTCCATCAAGAGCAACGCAATGATTCCTGCGCCGCTTTAACATTTCAATACTACTTTTGTAGAACGATTTATCTATTGCGTCAAAATAGGACTCAGTTTCAGCGATAAACTCTTCATTCGTGCGAAATTTCTTACCGGCGAGCATTTTTTTCGGGTCTGCGAACAGCCAGTACTCGCTGGGAGCCATATCTGGCGAATACGGTGGATGTGGGAGCAATTCGAAGTACAACACATGTAGTAATTCATTTAGTTACAATAGTTAGTGAAAATTCATGTAGTTTTGTCATTGTTTTGATTGACACGGTGTGTTGTCTTGATGAAACATTTTTTTTTTCCTTTCTCAAGATAGTCGATGAATATTAGACCACGCTCATCCCAAAATACCGAGGCCATAACCTTTCCAGCCGCTTTAGACGAGGTTCACCAGTTGCTGTCCACTCAGATGACGATCGTTTTGATTCCGGAGTGAAGTGATGGATCTATATTTTATCCATTATTACATATCGACGCAAAAATTCCAGTTTGTAACGTTTAAACATGGCCAGACACTGCTCAGAATTATCAACACGTTCTGGTGTTTGGTCAACAGTGAGCAAACGCGGCACCCACTTTGAACAGAGCTTTCTCATAGTCAAATGCTCATGCAATATAAAGCCAACACGTTCTTTTGATATCTTTAAGATGTCAGCTAACTCACGCAACTTCACTTTTGGATCATTCAAAACGATTTTGTGGATTTTGCAAGAAGCAGTGTAAAATTTAAAAATTAAATTCTTTTTGATCCATTGTTTTGAAAATAACAAAAGAAGCGTCACTCTCAACACAATAACTCACAAACTAATGAATACAATATCATGAAATTTTAACAGCCCTCTTTTGAAGGTTAGTATTAACTGAAAAAAAGGTGACTGCTATAAAACTAGCGCCATCTATGTGTTAGGCCCGGGACTTTTCAGCCCATGTAATATGAGTCGTATAAAATCAAAGTCGGCAAAGTAGAGTTGACCTAAATTTTGGTAGTTGATCAAAAACAGTTATTTTTCATTTTAATCCATAGTCATTAATTACAAATGTTTGTTCATATTACTGTAACATGTACTAAACCAGAGACAGTCAAAAATATGTGTGAAAGTTAAGCAATAAGATTTAAAATCACATTTAATTTACTAGATTGCCGACTTTGATTTTGAATTTATAAAGATTGCCGTATTTGAACCCAAACTACGGTAAGATGGCCGTCTTTGATCCTGATAGATTTCATCTTCTATGTAATTAACAGAATCCGCCATTTTGAAACGCCATTTCAACAAGACCTCTGATTGGTTGACAGCGAAAGATTGCCGATTATGGTTTCAAAGACCAGTCGATGTCCGTCTTTGATCCCAAAATCAGTTTTCTAACGCGATTTTGAAAGATTTTTGGCCGTATATGATTTTCAAGCGACTAAAGAATTGGTAAACATTTGAATTTTCAGTGTTGCGATATATTTATCTCATTTTCACCCAGCAACCTACATTGCCGACTTTGATTTTATACGACTCATATGTTATTAATATATCTTTTACTTCACACTGGCTAAATGTGCTAACCGTATGAAGCCATTATTAAAAAAAAGAAATCAAAGGTATTTTTCTGTCAATGTCTAAAACTCACAACAATGTAAAAATTATCAAGATACATTCTGAACAATATAATCAACAACCAGATTTCACATTTATTTTAGAAAAAATGAAATTACCATTCAGCAAAATCATATCCCCTGTACTAAAACCGTATCTCGGAGATGCGCGGATGTTTTGTGAACACCCTATATTTGGGATGAGTCTTCAATATGCTTATGCCTATGGGACTCTAGGTTTTGTAAGTTAAATACTATCTTACTTTTTATTTCATTCTATTATTTACATATTATCTGACATCCATGTAGGGTTATCTTGTAGGTGGTAGGCGTGATCGATCGACGTCGATATTTTACAATTGGGAAGGTCTATATTCAGCTGTGGATATCTATTTGCCGAGAAGATGATCATCTAAGCTTTATGTACTTTTCAGCAAGCCCAATATTATATTAGGTCCCTACATATGAAATTGATGCTATACATGGAAAAAGGAAAACTATTTGTTTTTCTACAATTTTATTAATCAATGTATGTACTGTTATTATCTATGCACTTTTGCCATTGTATAGGAAGACCATTGATTGCTCTGCTGAAAAAACTGCGGTAGTGAGAATTTACAAAACAGGTATTTAAATGCGCGCAGCAGCAAACAACAGAATTACATTTTTTCCAACAAAGAAATTATCTAAATTCCGAAAAAAGTTATAATCGGTTGGAGCAAGGTACTTGGAGTATAGCAGCTGCCGTCTCATCCTAGCTCATGTAGTTTCGCCACCGTCTATTGTGCATTGTGTGGCCTAGCGTTGTCCTGAAGCAGCAGTGGGCTAGAGCAGTTGACCAGTCTCGGTTGTTTAACGGTTAGCTTTTTTATCATGGTTTCCAGTTGTTGGCAATATTGATCTGCCTTAATCGGCTGACCAGATCTTAGGAAGCTGTAGTGGATGACACCAACACTGGTCCACCTTCCACTAACCAGTACCTTTTTTTTGGTTAAATTTTAGCTGGAGGCAAGATTTGGCCGGTTCATCTGTGTTTAACCACAGGGATAAGCGTTTCCGATTATCGTATATCGCATCCATTTATCATCACAAATAATAAAAGATACGATTCAATATCTCCTCGTTATTGTGACGGTTGAGTAACGTGACGCAGTAGTGGATGCCTGTTTGTTGGTTTGCCTCACTTAATTCATGTGGTATCCATCTTTCAAGCTACTTCACTTTTTAACTTATTTTCAATGATCCAAGATGGTTTTAACAGTCACACCGAAGCCTGCAGCCAACTCTGATGTGGTTTGAGAAGGATACGCTTCCACGATCGCTTTCAATTCCTCATTGACAACTAGGGTCTCCGGCCGTCCACGAGGTTTGTTCTGAAAGTCCATATGTCTAGAATAAAATCGTTGGAACCGAAAACGTACCGTGTTTCTTTTATAGAGGCTTCTGAGTACACATTCCTTCGAGCCGTTTCTGCAGCGCGTGCCACGATGGAACTCGTATTCAAAAATAACGCCATGTTTTAAATTTTCCATGAGCATAGAACGATATCGAAACAAAATTAAATGGAAAACTATATGTGTTAATGAATTATCACATTCAAAACACGAATAGACAAGCTTTGAATTGAAATAATATTTGATTTTATAATTCCTAGCCAAACGCCAATTGTTTGAGATCAAGTGGCCAGTTCGATAAAACGACAATTTCATATGTAAGGACCTCATATTAGGATAACTTAATAGTCACACATAATAAACGAAAGCAAGAAATTAGAAGCTCTATGTAATTATTTCCTCATTTATTTGCTTGCCCCCAGTTTGTGAACGCAAATGGTCTCAGAACTCACTTTGCAGAGTTGCCGACGACTACAAAGTGTTCAGACGACATTACCCGAGAATATATGCTCTTCCATGATCTTAAAATATTAGCTACATCTATGGGACTAGCACAATACGCTTGTTTGATTATTGGTTGTTTCACTGTAAGTACAAATTATGAATACCTAATAAATGTTTTCGTCAGCTTTCTAATCTTCGCTTCTTTTCTTGAAAACTGATTAGACGCGAGTCATATTTTCATGTCAAGGCTTATGGCTTAATTAATCAAAAACCTGCTTTATTGCTTGCTCAATACCAGGAAACTTTAAAATGGCATTAGGCCTCTTGTCCACGGCATATTTTTTAACCGAACGGCTAAGTAGGCACCTCAAGCTAAACGTTTAGATTGAGGTGCCACTTATAAGTGCATACAGTAACTTTTGAAGCATTCCACTACAAATTCCCAAGAGCAGACCTACACTTACTTTCTAAAGTACCTACTACTAAATAACTAAATAAAGTTGTTAAAGAAACAGAGAGTGGCCCCTCAATCTAAACACGCATATCTTAACATAATTATATCCTGTGAATGCTCACAACTAGTAGGTGTATTGGTAGGAAATGCTGTTGCTGAAATGAAAAAGTTTTTTTTTTTCAGGAGAATCCTGCACTATTTTTACCTCATCTCGCTGGTCAGCTAGTCATAATTATTGTCAAAGTTATGAATTTATTCCTCTTGATAACTCATATTAATTTAAAATCGTTATGTAAATTGAAACACAAAGTGCCTGCTGTCATGTTGCTCACTTTCAATTGGTGTCAAGAGTTTTGCGTTTTCCGACAGTATTTATGTGTGTGTGATCTTGAATAAATAATTTATCTTCAATAAGTTGAGTTGATGACTTTTTTCTAATTATTGCACCATAATACCATACCATATAAATAATAATATAAAATTAAGAACAATACTTAGTATTTCGCTGGGACATCTTAGCGGGAAAGTGAAGCGCAATGTCTGCTGCAGACAGCAGAATTGATTTACTTTCTAAAATTGTAAATTTCTAAAATATTTTAAACATTATTAACCGTTAAGTGTTTGTGAATGTTATCGAGTGTTGGTAAATGAAACAAAACAGTGCAACAGCACGAAGCCTTTTTATAAAAAAATAAAAAACAATATTACCCTTGGAGAAAATCAATTCAATTCAATGAACTAAAGAGGAAAGTAAATTAATATACAAAATTGAAACTATACATAACTTTATTAACAGAAACATGAATTTGTAGAACAATTTAGACATTATTATAAATAAAAATAACACAATTAGGTACTAGTTAGTAATTATCAAAAATATAAATATTAGCACATTCCTTTAAGAATGGCGAACATTGAGACCTAAAAGCATCTTGTATTACAAATCTTGGTGGCATACGTTGACATACTCCTGTAATAATTCGGGATAAAAAGGGATGTTGTTTAGAAGAAGCGGCTATAAAAAACCCTTCAGAGTTAATCGAAAGTAGATACGGTGACTTCTTGGGGGGGTTTGAAACAGAATTGACTTCATCTACTGGCTGCATTTCAAATATTGACATCGAATTCGGTTGGGGCATGATATTGGATGGACCTATCAAGTTTGCATCGGAAAGCAGTGAAAAATCATAAAAGAGAAATATTTGATTTGGTTCAGAAATATTTGCAGTTAAATTCAAAGCAGGTAATGTTATATTCTCATGATGTACATTTTCCAGTTTAAGCCAAGTTGGCAAATCATTCCTTGCTGATTGAGATTTCTTACGAACAGATGAACTATCGTCTATTGTGTTTTGGTAAGCAGATTCGACGATGGCAATTTCGGTATAATTAACAGAAGCATTAATTTTCTTGTTAGTGGTATCGACATGATCATGATCAGACGTTGTCATATTTAAAGCATCTCGCTTACTTCTGTGTGTACGAAAAGATGTTTTTGGAACAACTTTGTCTTTCTTATCTGGTGAATAAATTAAAGTACGATTAATAAATTTCTGACTCTCATTCAAAAATTGATGTATTATGCCATAAAATAAGGAAAAAAGTTCATTCTGTTCATCTCGATCTATATTACTCAAAGTACTAGTGTATTCATCTGGCTTGATACCATTGTTATGTTGCTCAAAAATTGCGCTGATTCGGCGGTCTGGAAGTAAACGTTGCCTGAACTGTTTATTGAATAAGCTCAAATCAATTGCGATTCCACCATTTTGCCAAACAGAGAAAGCTCTGGCATAAAACGTCAAATATGCCATAGCGATTCCCTTCCATTTATATCTCAAAGGAGTTGCAGCCATAAATTTACCAAGTGACATAATAGTAAAATTTACATTTTTATACTTCAGTTGAAATTCTTTAAGCTCCTGTTGGTTGTACTCGTCAAATTTATTCATCAATTCTTTTGTTGAATGACGTCTAGGCCCCCTATTGATCACTGAGTTATCATCGATGAGAAAAATAACATTAAATCTCAACGAGGAATATAATGATGCCACATTGGCTAAATACTCCGAAAACATGCCGAGTGGTATAGCACTCCCACGTTGGACTATGTGATGATAGTAAACCTCCTTCGTTGGCTGAGAAACATTGCAGTTCACTGCCAGAAATGGTTGCCTTCGAATTACTCCCAAACCCAATCCGTAAAGAATCAAGAAGAAAATTCCAAGTAACATTCCTGTCATCCAACACGCTGATATGAGTTCTGCAATAAAACGGCTAATTACGAAATGAAATTTACCTAAACATAAATATTTCAGGATATTATCTAACGTTCCACTACTGAAAACAGGCACGTTGACCCAGCGCAAATAGACGGAGATGCTTTCACTGCGAATGAGAATGCAGTATACTTTCAGTTGGGGGTGTAAAAATCTAGAAACCTAAAGTATGGCAGTACATTAATTATATTATTAGTTTATGGCTAATGTTTGTCATTATTGACTACCATAATATTTATAAGCACGGACTAACAAAGCATTATTATTTAAAAAAATTGGAAGGTAATGTTCAAACAAATAGTTTTTACTGTAATATTTCCTTGAATTTTATCGTAACTGCCTGTCGATCAGTGCCAACATCATCATCATCATCATCATCCTAATAGAAATCTTCTGCTAAACATAGGCCATTCCATTTTTCCTCGTCGATCTCGATCCGCCTGCATCCGACTACCAGTCGTGTTGACCAGATCATCGGTCCATCGAGTCGGGAGGCCGTCCTCTTTTAGTTTTCCAGTTTATTGTTTCAAGTAAAGTTGAAAGGTGCCGTGTGGTATCGGCCTAAAATAGTGCCACACTAATCATCTCACGGGGAGTCGTTAGATTCGGCGAAAAGAAATCCTACCGGATGATGGACAGCGGCGCCATCACTAAACTCCCAATAGAGTGTAGTCTATTAGGGAGGCTAATTTTCAGCAGTAGACCTTATAAGGCTGATATTATGAAAGTTAAAAATTAATGACCTGGCCACCGGTCCAGCAGTGACCGCCTTGGGGAGCACGTGACACTCCAGCCAGGGTTGCCGGCGGCAGGCAAGGGCCGCCCATTGTCTCCAGCTCCGGACTCCACTTTTAACAAAGGGTACTCTTCGTCGTTTTTCTCATGTGGTTGGTCTTCAACCATTATTTTTACTGTAATATAAATATTTAGGGTTTTTTTATACAGCGCTTGTCGAACAAACTAAGCAGAACAGGTTATGGGTACCGGGCAATGGTATCTAACATACAATAACTAATATAATAGATAAAAAATATTGATATGCATGCTTACAAACATTATGCCTTATGTGGGAGTCAAGCCCACGACCTCAGGAGCGAAGTGCAGGTATACTGACTGCCACATCGTAAAGGTCGTGAAAAACATCTCATTTCTTTTTAGTACTAATGCAAATTATTTTATTTTAAACTCTCTCACAAAATATTTAACGTTATACTACAAAGCAAAAGCCTCCTCTCAAGATCCATGGAATACAGTTCTCTCTCCACCACGCAGATTCAGTGTTGACTGCGTCCAGGTGAGTGGGTTAAGACTATGCAAAAATATAAAAACCGCATGATAATTTGACAAGAATGAATAATAACTTAACACTGGCAAATTCTGAACTGCCAATTGGGGAGAAAAAAAAACTTGGTAAGTACTTATTTTGAACGAAACTAGAAAAACATTTAAAATGTTCTAATTTCCCAAAACAAAGTTCAATCTGTAAAACTTTTTGAATAAATTTTTCGCATTAAACGTAAACATATCAACATTCCTATACATTCTTAGATAATGTACAAATCAACAAACCGTTTTATCGTTATTTTGCAGTTCTTTTATTCACTTAAAATTCACAAATCCAGACAAACAACAAAAAATTGGGTGTCACTGTATAAAATTTTGACAGTTCTGAATAGTTCTGATTTCAAACAGTAAGGAAATTTTTTCTAAAAAAATATTGGGTACATCATAACTCATATTAAAAAAAAACGTTATAATAGGTACTCTTTTAGTTCACATACGGGGACTTCTGGCGGGAAAGTGAAGCGTCATGTCTGCAGTTTTGTTTTATTTTCTATAATTTGTATTATTTCTAACATTAATGTTTAATAACGGTGGATTTTTAGCCGTTAAGTGTTTATTAACATACATGAGTGTTGGTAAATCAAACAAAACAGTGCAACATCACTTTTCAAATTTTCTCTCAAGGAGTCCATGTGAGATCTCAGTATAGTCCCACATCTTTACTGAAGAATCTTTATTATATGATATTATTAATATATCTCTAACTTGACACTGGCTAAATGTGCAAATCGCACGAAGTCATTATTTAAAAGAAGAAGAAGTAGTTCACATACAAAAGCGTTACCTTGCGTAAAGGCATATCTATGTCCACAACAAGATATGGATTTTTTACGTCTTTTTTCGAAGAATTTGTAAACTTCACTAAAACAAAGAGCGCCCCTTCACTAGAGCGGAGGAGAACCGCTGCCTGCTACGAGGACAAGTTGGTAAGAAACTTGGAAAGGTTCACGCTCACGCTAAGACATAAATAGGTTGAAAAGATTTCTTTGAAATCGTAACCCACAAAGAATCAAGGGAACTTTTTATCTTAGCAAAGTTGCACATGTACCAAAAGTAAAGTACCCAATGCAAAACTGAGCTAAATTTGCGGCATAGAGCTCCCTTGAGCGGTCATAGTATGTGGATTTACAAAGAGATTCGGTTTGTTACTGTGAACCAATTGAGTCTAATCTAACCTGATAACGCTTTAAAACGATCTCTTTATTTTAAATGAAGTTATACCTCTTACGTGCGAAGCAATAATTTTAACTTTATAACACATACCATACTACAGTTCTTGTCAATGCTTTGCTGGAAGTTAATAAACGACACAAAAAATTGTTTCCAATATGACTTTCAGAGTGTTAGCCTCGACTCGGAGCGGCGGTAAAGTAACTAACCCTAGATCACGCTACTACAAGAATTGAACCTCTCATAAAGCTAAACATTGCCCTGTAAGCATCAGTAGGCACCTATAGTTGGGGGCGAACCACCAACAATATCACTTCTGAGAACAATTAGTGTCAGACTGTCAACCGTCACCGGGTCTTTGTCATAACCCCTTAGCAGTAAAATCAGTAAAGACATATGCTACTCCGCCTCAGATAAACTAGCAGCGGGGCAGGAGTACGATGACATACCACACTAAAGTTACTGTCAGTCATTTTGACTTAAATATTTAAAGAAAAACAGCACATAATAGCCTAATAAAATAGATTATAATAGAGTATTTTTTAAACTTTTTTTATCAACTTTTCCAAGTACATCCCAGAACATGGAATAGGCGCCAAAAATTAGGAAAAAGTTACCGTTTTTTTTACTTAAATAAGTTGTCACTTCTTTGGTACTAAATATTTACCTGGTGGAAAATGTTACGCCTACTTTTAATCAGTAACTGTAAATAACTAGGTACTTTGCGGCGCCCTTACAGAAAATATCCATATATTTATAATATCATCTATGTAACCATGTGACATGCAAATACATGAAGTGGTAAGACTAGTGCACTTGTCACAAGCTAAGCAGTAATTTCTCTAATTCTAACAAAAAGTATCGTGATACTTGGTGGCCAGGGCCGTCTTTAAACTATTTGAGGCCCTGGGCACGTTAGGATCATGGGGCCTCTATGACCTTGAGAAAGTTGTACACGGTATAGCTATGCGCATGCAGCAAGCTAAAGCTAATAAGCAAGTAGGTATTGGAGTAAGTCATTGTCATCAGATTTTTCAAAATTAATGTTTTTCGGTAATACCTAAATATCGGTTATCATTTGGTGATCTGGCAGGAACTAGGGGGCCCCATTAGATCGCGGGGCCCTGGGCACGTGCCCATAGTGAACAGTGGGGAAGAGGGGCCTGTTGGTGGCAAAATTTTTGTTAGAATTAAAACGATTTTCCAAATTATTTTCCGTTCAATGAACTGCCGATGTGATTGGCAGTTCATTGTCAATAAGAATTAGGACGTATTTACGCTTATCAATAGCTGTTCTTGTAAGGCAGCACGAAGTCTGCTTAGTCTTGCAACATTTAATTATAATAAAAAAACAACAAATAAAATAAATCGATTATCCTTTGTTTTAATTGTGACAAAAATCTTCACACCTAGACAAGTAATTTCTAAACTTTTCTAACTTCCTAAAGAGCTAATTTGATACCTGTACAAGTATCTAGCCGATTCAACCGTTATCAAGCGATGCGTTTACAAACTAGCATATTTTTATATGTAATATCCGTATTACTAAAGAAAATAAGCGACCCAATTTTTAGTCACAATCATTAACACACAACCGATGCAAACTCAGTGTTATTTAACAATAAAGCGGAATGATCACGCCAGTACGTGAGACAAATCTCATATTGACCAAACAAAATTAGCGCGTAAAGAAAGTCGTGCACAAGTCTGAATATTTTTTCTTATTCAATAACATTCTG
Organism: Musotima nitidalis; assembly: GCA_949126915.1. Classification (NCBI taxonomy): domain Eukaryota; kingdom Metazoa; phylum Arthropoda; class Insecta; order Lepidoptera; family Crambidae; genus Musotima; species Musotima nitidalis. The sequence continues at coordinate 9,759,709 of OX421422.1, forward strand.
AATCTGAGGGAGTTTTGTCGTTTGATGTTTTAATTATATAAACTAGCATTAAAGTTGTTAAAATAGTTTTGAAGCAGTTGCAGTACAGGTGAGTTTTTAATTATTTACTTTACAATGGCATTAAATACCTATCTATAGTTTACTGGCATTATCTCATGTGCGTGACTTTATTATATACACCTAAACAGTCATACCTACAAAATGGATAACGATGGTAGCAATAACAACTATACTATGCCATAAACACGCTATAGTCATAAATGATTGTTACACTGACAGTTTGGTGCATAGAAAATTTAAAAACTTAACCTAATTTGACATATTACTGTGATTGACATTTCGACTTTAAATTGTTCTTGTTGGTAATGTTTTATAAAATATAAATAAAAGTAGGAAAAAGTGTAAATGCAGTTAGTCGTTTTATAAAGAAATTAGTTTTATTGCTTTCAGATTAATAGATATATGGAATGAGCGAAGCATACAAGGAGCATTATCCACTACTACACGAGGATCTTTCAGATGAAGAGCAATTGACTTCCCATTCCCAATTTCCTAAACGAGTACGTCAAATGGTTTTTCGGAGTAGAGCTAGAAATAGCGCCAAAGGGGCATTAACTATAATTCAACGTTGGCCTGGTATGTCAATTCAAATTAATATTTTGCTATTAATAAAAGTCTAATAATGTACTGTAACATCAATACATTTGCCCGACCAAAGATCTGGTCACCAACGGCGGGTAGTCGGTGGATGCAGGCATCTCGATCTCGATTGATCTCATGAAAAACAACATATGCCTATGTTCGTTCATGTCATTTGTTTCAAGCGTTTTTAATCTTGAGACGAAAGGTTAAGCCGTTTTTTAATTTTGCTCACTTTAAGGTCCTATTAAAGTAAACTCTATATATTAAACATATTCGACTCCATAAAAGGGGCGAGTTTTTTTTGGGTAATGGTTTGAAAAAAAAAGAGTTGTCTATTAGATATCAATACCAATACCAATAATATGGAATAATTGATCTACTTGACTACTTAAATCTTATGTACGAAAGCAATAACTTTTCTGTTATGTTTATTCAATATAATAATTATCTTTTCAGATCATTGGTCATCTTCATTCACATATTGGTGGATTACTCTAGGAATGTTTTCCATAATTACTTTAGTTGTATATAACTTCGTAGCGACTTTTGCATTACCCGCTGATAACATTGGAACTCTCAGGATAAAAAACACAATAAAAAGCAGTAGCGATGTAATCAATGAAAGTAATTTAACAACCAACGTTTTCATGCATATATTTATGGACAACAATCAAGAAATTGACCTAAATAAGTTTGTCTCTCACGTAGACACTCTTGCTGAGAAGTTTCCTGGATTTCTTTTTCACATTTTTGTTTTAAAAAATGATACAACTATTGACCATAACCTTTTAAGCGCAGAAGAAAATAACGAAATAGCTTTTAATATTTTATGGACTCCGAAAGATTTACATCGAGGTAGTGAGAGTAATATAATAATAACACATACAACGTTATCAAGGTTTATGGAAAATTCTCCTTTACGAAAATATTGGAGACATCTTCCAAGTAAATTCGTTGAATTTCTAACAAGAGCTGTTTCCGTTTGGGAAAAAGGAGGCGTGACTTTTAATCCCTTAATTTTGATTCCAAATTCATCATATGCTGTTTACAAAGAAAGACTTCTTAATATTTTAAAAAGACACCAAGACCAATCCACAAGTAGTCTTCCTCAAAACCTAAAAATAAAAAAGATACATGCTCGTATTAAGCAAAAAGTAAATAATATTCAGGACATCATTAAAGCACTTGAAGGCACCGACGAAGAACAATCTACTTCATCCGAACAATATCCGATTGCAGCAGAAAATAAACTTGATATAATTGTTTCAAAGCAAGAGACACAAGTCCCAGTTGATATGATATCAGTTCAAAAGAACGAAATGTATCACGGAAAAGAAAAGAAATATGATATTGGTCTACAGCACGAGACACTTGCTCATCCAGTAAACTCAGAAAGTTTACACTCAAAATATCAAAGTGCTCCTGTTGAAACTAGCAAAGAGTACAATAGTAGTAATGGATATTTTAATATATTGCCGGCGTTTATAAACTTTTTGTTTAATACCCATACCGAGGGAAGTTCTATTAGTATGCATGAAAAAGAAATAAGAACCGTTTCACGGAAAAGAAAACATATTTTAAAGGATATGATCGAAAAAAAGAATACTATACAGCAGAAATCAGTGTTACAACTAGATAGTAACCTTGAACCTCTCGTTGTTTCCACACACACAACAAAACCAAATTTCACATCTAAGATTGAGTTAAATGAAAATGTAACTGAAGTGGTTAATCAAATTACAATAGATTTAAAAGGAAATATTATAGCATCTATAATTCCCTGTCATGCATTTTTGGGAACACTTTTTAGTGACTCACTTCATCATAGCAAAGAAACTGTAACTGATTTCATTATAACTGAACTTTCTGGATTTTGTAAAGGCGTTTTATCATCATGTAATGGCATCGATATCATTTTACTGTAATATTTTAAAACAAAGAATCTGTATATTATATTCAATAAAATCGTTAACTCAGTTGAAAATTTAAAAATGAGACAATTATTTCGACAATTTCCTCACTGAATTTTCTTAGTACATAAAATAAAAATACAATAATATTTTTTCAATTTATTTTCTGCTAGTTTGCTTTGATCGTGCTCAGAATATTGCCTTCGTGTAACTGACAATATTTTGTTCACAAGTTTTACAAATGTAAATCACAACTTAAAATTATGGCAGCACATATTTTCAATATCGAATATGTTAGTAAGACTAGATGACAATATTGTACACATCGTCACACTTTATTTTAAAATACTTCCTAAAATAATTGCATACGTATTTTACTAAAAACTAGACTTTTCGTTATACTATCATAATTAAATTAATACTATATAAATTTTATGGGCACAAATTTTTAACTTTTTTTATTTCTTGATTTTTACATTTTGATAACCATAATGGAAGTCATCATTATTATTTTTTCACATTTCCTGATAAGTTTGTGATAGTAAATAAACAAAATACAACCTGACTGAATTCAGGTAATAGATTCATTTAACCTGATATCGCATGCTTAGAGGAATAGTGACTTAACTCAAAAAAAGAAGATTTTTTGGACATCACAAAAGAACATCTTCTATAGAATACTAGTCCTACTTGTAAGCGCATTAAATTGATAATGATTTATTAATTAGTAATTCTGCTTGTGTTTTGAACGTTTGATTAATATTGATTCGATCTCAGTAAGAAATTGAATGACTGTATAAGTACGTAACTCAAACCTGACCTATGTAAAAATGGGTCTTTGTTCCTTTGAGCATGCGATATGTTTTCAATAATTTATCTAACGCTCTTTGTTCTTTATTTATAGAGTCAAATAAAAGAATACAAAAGTATAAAAAGATACTTTGTCCAAAAGGTCTTTTCAGTGTCGTCGATGGCATACAAATCGTCATTTAATTAGACAATTTTTATTATAAAACCATTATATTTTTATTTTAAACCGTAATAACTGTATATTACTTTTTTGTAAGGTTAGCGAGAATGGCATCTATTGATATTTTAATATCACTGTGGCATTTACTATATGAGAAATGTATATAACGTAATAATATTACTTTGCGGAAGTCCATTGTAAGCAAGTGATGGATTAAAAATATCTTTGTAACAATTCCCGCTGAAACGAGAGTGGACTCTCGTTTCAGCGTTGGTCGTGAAGACATCGTTGTTCTGAGGCTCCTATCTTACCTGAAGATGCCCTGTGTAAGGGCGAAACACGTATCGTGTTGAATAGTTTCTCGATTTTTCGGAAAATTATAGTAGCGCGGGAATTGTTACAAAGATATTTTTAATCCATCACTTGCTATACATAATATATTGTAATCATGACATTGTAAAGGACTCCGTCACCTGCTTTCAAGATAATATCTAAATTGCACATAAAAAGATTCGCCGTGGCTTCAATCGTATAAAAGAGGGGTCTAAACATTATCTTACTAAGAAGCGCTTAACCATAGTCGAAGGCAAAACGTCAGATAGGACGAAACTAAAATCACTTTGCAATATTTTTGTTTTCAACTGGAATTTGAACTCTGTTACTCCAGTTCTTGATATTGATTTGTTGGCAGTATTTCATATGTTTTTTTCTCTCACAACGTTTACTAATAGACCAATACACATAATCGTTGGGGCATTGATAAACAAAACCTCGTAATTTTCCAGATTTTCCCATTTGGCATTTAAGGAATACCGGTGAGCAATCGCTATTTTTTTCAAAAGGGTAATATCCAATACTGCTGCATTTATGACTGTGCTGGTCTACTTCAATCTAGAAAATAAAAAATATATTAATGTTTTTTATCGCTGGTAAAAAGCTGGTTTAATTTTTTTTTCATTTTTAGTAAACTTTATATATTAACATTTATTAAATTTTTCAACCAATTGGCAAACTTAATAAAGACGGACAACAATTTTAAAAAAAAAAAATTCTTAGTAATCAGTGGTTTTTAAATTGTTATAATTTTAAGTTATACTTACTGGTTCTCTTGAGTACATTTGAAGCCTTTTTATTCTATATTTTCTGGCTCTCTGTCCATCACATTTTTTGCTTGCTTTATCTTCGTCCACACATTGAGTTTGGTCTTCATCATATATGGTATTATTTGGACAAGTGAATGTAGCTATTTTTACTTCGTGGTTCTCTTCGTCTTCAATACATTGATAAAACATATTACAGTATTTAGGATGACGTCGGAAGGACGTAGGACAAACGTATAAATATTGATCTTTATCAGTTTCTGGACATTCTTTGTTTGAGTTTTCTTCCATGTCTGTGTTACTTTCAGTTGTTGTAGAGTCATCCTTTTCTGTTGCAGTAGTGCTTTCTTCAGAGTTTGATTCAGTCGTTTGTTGTGTTGTCGAATCTTGAGAAGTGGTAGGTTCTTCTTTACTTTCTTCAGTTGTAGTTTCATTTTTCGACTGTTCCGTTGTGGTATCCTCATTTGATTTTTGAGTCGTAGTCTCTTCTTCAGATTTTTCAGTTGTGGTCTGCTCATCAGTCTTTTCGGTTGTAGTACCCTCATTAGGTTTCTTAGTCGTAGTCTCTTCATTTGAATTTGAAGTCGTTGTTTCATCGTCAGATTTTTGAGTCGTAGACTCTTGACTCGATTTTTGAGTCGTTGTATCTTCAATAGACTTTTGAGTTGTAGTCGATTCTTCAGATTTTTGAGTTGTGGTTTGTTCAGTTGTAGTCTGTTCGTCAGATTTATGAGTTGTAGTTTCTTTGTCACATTTATGTGTTGTAGTGTCTTCATTGGTTTTTTCTGTTGTTGTTTGATCGTCAGGTTTTTCAGTGGTACTTGGTTCCTCAGATTTTTTAGTTGTAGTTTCTTCTTTAGAATTTTCAGTAGTTTGTTCGCTGTTAGTCGTTTTTTCTGTACTAGTTGATGTTGTTGTTTCTGTGGTGGATGAATCTTCCTTATTCTCTGTAGTAGTGGTTTCTGGAGGTAATTCTTGACTTTGCAAACCACTGCAATTTCTCGATGGGTATACTGATTCTTCGTGATTACATGTGTCAAGTTGAGGGTCCCAAATAGTTCCTTCTCCGCATTCAAAGTGATATACAGAAAACTTCTCCCCATTCCCATCCCAATCAACACATCTATAAAACTTTTTACAATCATCTGGATTTGCATAATATCCTTCTTTCTCACACTTGATGTTTTCATTATTTGGTTTACTACCCGAATTATTGTCTTCAGAACAAGAGGTATTTTGATTATTACCTGTACTCTGAGTCTCCTGTGATGAAGGACTAGACGAGGTTGAGCTTTCTGAAGATGCCGAGCTACTGTCGTTATTTTTGCAAGAAGGATTAGATACATCTTGAGGATGATTACAAGTTGTTAAATCCTGATCCCATATAGTGCCCTCTGCACAATCGAAATCATATTTTGTGAAACCTCCCTTTCCATCGTCGACACATCTATAGAATTTGGAACAATCATTGCTATTGCCAAAATAACCCTCTTCCTCGCATTTATCTTGACTTGGCTGTGAATTTTCGTTAGAAATATTTCCTTCTGTGGAATTTTCTGGAGTTTGAGATATTTCGTCATCATGCATAACTGGCTTTGATTCGACATTTTGTTCATTTGAATCACTACAGCTTGCTACTTCATTCATATGGTTACAAGTTTGTATATTAGAGTCCCATGCAGTACCTTCACCACACTCAAATTCATATTTTGTATACCCTCCTTGACCATTGTCCACACAGCGATAAAATTTGGTGCAATCGTTTTCATCACCAAAGAATCCTTCCGAATGGCACATTTTAGTTGGCTTGGGTTTTGTTGTATGTTCAACTGTATTATTTTCATGTGGCTGCTGAGTCTGTGGGTCAGATGAACTTAATGTTGTTTGACTTGATGTAGTTTCTGGTTTTTCTGGTTTTGGTTTTTCGTTTGAGCAGCTTGTAATATCGTTGTCATGATCACAAGATTGTATTTCTTGAACCCATATTGTGCCCTCTCCACATGAAAAGTCATATTTGGTAAATCCTCCTTTACCATTTTGTACACATCGGTAAAACTTTTTACAATCTTTAAAATTCGCGAAAAATCCATCTGCAGTACAATTATCGCTGTTAGAAACCGGTTGCTGGGTACTTGTTTCTTGGTTTGGTTTATCGCTACTTGAAACAAAACTTTCTGTAGTCATTTCATCGCTATCGATTTCAGGTTTCTTGCTTGACGTGCTTGAATCTTGATAATTGCATTGTTTATTTGACATCTCATGATCACATGCTTGTATTTCCTGATTCCAAACTGTTTTTTCCCCACATTTGAACTCATATTTTATATATCCATCCTTTCCGTCATTTACACATCTATAAAATATTTTACAATCGTTGGGATCACCAAAAAATCCTTGATGAGTACAATCTTGACTTGGTTTACTTTGCGATTGTTCTGTTGACTGCTGATTAGTTACTGTATCTATTGGTTTATCACTAGATGATGTTGTTGAGGAATGAGTAGTGGATATCATAGTGTTACTAGTAGTGGAAGAAATCGATTCCGAACAGCTTTTATTTACAGCCCATTGATGATTGCATGATTCTATACTTGAATCCCAAACTGTTCCTTCGCCACATGTGAAATCGTATTTTGTGAAACCACCTTGTCCATCATCAACACATCTGTAAAACTTCTTACAATCTTTTTCATCTGCCATAAACCCACTAGATTGGCACTTTTCATTGCTTGTAGTAGACGCAGAAAGTGACGTGGCAGTTGTCGTTTGACTTGATATTTCATGATTATCGTCACTCAGCACGGGATACTCGCCATCACTTTCCTGATTAGTCGTAGTAGTCAAAGGGTTTTGTGAAGATGTTTCTGTATGTGCTTCGCTATCACCGCATGATTTTACGGACCATGGGTGATTACAGGTGGCAGTATCGGGGTCCCACACTGTTCCTTCACCACAAGAAAATTCATAACGTGTAAAAGTTCCATCGCCGTTATCAACACACCTGTAAAATTTCTTGCAGTCAGTCTTATAACCAAAGAAACCGCTACTTTTGCAGAAGTTATCAGAATTGTTAACAACAGATTGAGTAGTACTGCTAGAAGGTGGTCGGATTGTTTCTTGGTCATAACCACCATCAGTTTTATCTGCTTCTGTAGTGGTTTTGTGAGTCGTAGAATTTTCTATATCTTCTTTTGTTGTAGTTTCAGAATAGTTTGTATCATTTAAAGATTCTCCACATTTTTCTACTGCCCATGCATGGTTACAAGATTGAATTTTTTGATCCCAAACCGTGCCTTCTCCACAAGTGAATTCGTATTTTGTAAAACCTCCGTTACCATTATCAACACAGCGGTAGAATTTCTTACAATCTTGACTATCTCCAATAAAACCACTATTTTTACAAACATCATTATCTTTATCTAAAGATTCCGTGGTAGTGGTTGTTGTGGTTGTAGTAGTGACTGTTGTAGTGCTTGTATTGATAACTATAACTGTTGAGGAACCTTCTTGCTGACCATAGCCCGTGTCATAATCTTCAGAAAAGGGATCGTCGGTAGACTGTGTCTGCTTATGAGTAGTCGAATCCGTATCTCCTCCACAGTTTTTAACTGCCCATGCATGATTGCATGATTCTATATTAGAATCCCACACTGTGCCTTGACCACATGCAAATTCATAACGTGTGAATTGACCATTTCCATTGTCAACACATCTGTAAAATTTCTTACAGTCCTTGTTATCCCCCATGAAACCACCAGATTTACATTGACTATTAGATGTTTGAGGTATATTTGACTCTGTTGTGATTGGTATATTTGGTTGACTGCTTGTGGACGGAGTTGGGCTGCTACCATATGGCATATCTTCATTTTCATCTGTGGTAGGCTCATCGGACGTATAGTAGTTTGACGTTGTTGTGGTTGTCGATGAAGAGGTAGTAAAAACATGTGATGTATCTGATGACGACTCAGAAGAACCCTTATTTCCACAACTTTTAACAGCCCATTCGTGATTACAAGACTCTATTTTTGAATCCCACACAGTGCCATCACTGCAAGTAAACTCATATCGTGTAAAGCTTCCCTTTCCATTATCAACACAGCGGTAAAATTTCTTGCAATCTTCTTTATCACCAATGAAACCATTTTCAGAGCAATCATTGTTGGAACTATGCGATGAGCTTTGTGTCACTGGTGCGCTCATTTCACTTGCGTGTGAATCTTCTTGATCAGGTTTTTTGTTTGAATTAATAACTTGACTTTGATATTGGCTAGTCATTTTTGAATGATTAATTTGTGTCTGTGTTTGAACACCTTTATCCCCATAGTTAATTTGACTCTGGCTTTGACTTATAGCTGTTCCGTTACTAAATTGTTTTTGGTTTTGTTGAGTGTCATCGCTACTTCCGTAATTTATTTGAGTTTGATTTTGTTTCGTAATGTTATCTTCATTAATCTGACTTTGTGACTGCGTTGCTTTTGAACCGTAATTAGTCTGGGATTGAGATTGTGTGGGACCAGACGATATTAAACCTTCTTTCCTCTCAAATTCTACAGCAGATACATCTTGAACTTTGTCAGTTATAAAGGTTTTCCTTCCACAACGCGTTTTTTTCACAAACCACTCATGATTACAACCTTTTTTGTCATCATCCCATATTGTTTGCTCACTGCAAACAAACTCATATCTTAAAAATCCTCCGCGGTTATTTCCAACACACCTGTAAAATTTTCGGCAATTTTCACTGTCTCCCATGAAGCCATCAGAGGTGCAAATTTCACCATAGAAGGTAGGTCTATTATTAAATGTTATATCTTTAGGAAATGAAGGTTTTATCTTAATTAAATGGCCTCTGGCTGGTTGAGTAGAATTACTGAGATATGCCTGTACTGGGGGCACGTAAGTAGAGTATAAGTTCTGTAATTTTGTTGGAATAGCTGCAAAAGTTGTCATCAAAGCTGAGTCCCATAGGTGTCCAGGAATTGTTACCTTTGGATTTTCAGTAGTACTATTTTCCTTAGACTTCTTTTTAACTTCAACAGTGTTTATTGGAGATGGTAATTCTTGACTTATTTCATTTTCAAATATTTTTTCTACAGTTAAAGCGTTACTATGAGTACAAATTGTTCTTTTCACTTGATTTGGGTGATTGCATATTTCGGCATCAGGATCGAAAATAGTACCAGGTCCACACTGAAACTGAAACAAAAATATAAGGTATTTTTTTTAGTTATACTTGGTACGTCACTACGTAAAATTCAGTTTAGGGACATTCAGATTGAAAAAAATTCTGAAGCTGGACTAGAGAATACGGAAACATCTGACTTAAGCAACAATTTAATAGAGGATTTGTTCTTTTATTATCAGAATTATAAGTTTCCCAGACTTAATTTCTTTATCTTTTTTATATCACAATGTTAGAAACAATAGTAGATTTTCTTGATATTGAATAGATAACTCAATTCCTTATTTAATATTATTATCAAAACTAACCCTAAATGAAAGGTATCTTCCATTTCCGGACTTCATGCATCGGTGAAAAACGCTGCAGTCTTCGGGATCCCCTTGAAATCCCTCACCTTTACACACAAACGGCTTTGGTCTGGGCCCAGAATATAATTTCACCACACGTCTATTTGACCTTGGGCCTCGAATATTTGCTGTCGGTTCTAGTAAAAATAAAATATTATATTAATTAAAATTATTATTATTATAAAATGGATTTAAATAATAGGCGTAAGGAACACGCAGATAGAATATTATACTACTTTACTGAAATATTTTAATATTCGTAATAAATACCAATAATTATAATATCACAGACGTACCTGTTCCATTGTTAGTTTTTGCGTAAATTCCCTCTAAAGTAAGAACGAAGGACACGTACAGCAAAACCTTGATAAGATATGAATCCATTGATGAGACGGAACCAACGTACCAATTTTGAGAAAGGATGGGCTGATTTAATTTACAACGGCATCTTAACCAAGGATGTGGCAGGCGGAAGCTGGAACAAAAAAATTGGAAACTTAAAGGTATAGTCGCAGTTTCTGTACTAACGAATACCTTTTATAATAATTTCTTCTACAATCACACAAATTAACGAGTTCCAAAATAAGTATTATGACAAAAATGTGTATTGTAAGTATTATGACAAAAATGTGTATTTTACGTATTGCCAAAAAAAAGAACATACTTACTTTTTTTTTGGCAATACTTAAAATACACATTTTCGTTTAGCAGTCATAACACAATTCTTAAAAATATTTATCTTGGAACTAAAATAATTAATAATTGGAGTATTTATTAGAAATTATTTTTGTATTAAATTATAATTTATAATAATAGGTTGGGGAAACAGTCTTTTCGTATTTTTGTATGAAAAGTCAAGACATTTTTTTCAAAGTTTATTTACATTTATTTACAATATATATGTACCGTTTTGTTGAATAACTTTCTGCCATTTTGTGGGCAGAGACATTATCCCGTTACTGTAGAAACTTTGGGACTTCTGATCAAAAAATCGGGACAAATAGTTTTGGCAGTCCTCTCTTGAGGTCAACCTTATAGAACCTAAAGAATTCTGCAGAGACCGAAACAGGTGAAAATCTGAAGGCGCAAGGTCAGGGCTATATGGTGGATGCACTAGAACCTCCCAGTCGAACTCTCTTAATTTTTGCTGAGTGGCTAAAGATGTGTGTGGTCTAGCGTTATCGTGATGAAAGACCACACCCTTCCTGTTGATCAATTCCGGCCGTTTTCTCTCGACTGCTTCCTTTAATCTCATCAATGATGGTTTTGCCGGGCGGTAAAAGCTCATAATAAACAATGCCCTTCCAATCCCACCATACACACAGCATCACCTTATTTCGTGTTAGGCCAGGTTTGGCCACAGTCTGTGAAGCCTGGCCAACTTTCGACCACGACCTTTTTCGCACGTTCTTGTCGTACGTGATCCACTTTTCATCGCCAGTTATCAATCTCTTCAAAAACGGCTCGGTTTCATTACGTCTCAATAATGAATCGCAAATGAGTACACGGTTCATTAAGTTTCTTTGAGTGAGCTCGTGTGGCACCCAAATATCGAGCTTTTTTGTATAACCAGCTTTCTTCAAATGGGTCAAAACTGTTTTGTGGTCAATTCCCAGTTCTTCAGCTACATAGTAACTACTAATATGCCGATCTTGCTCCACTCTTTCAAAAATGTCGTCCATTTTATTCGTAACAGGGCGACCAGAGCGAGGTGCATCTTTAACATCAAAATTTCCGGACTGAAAACGTTTGAACCAAATTTGTGCTACTCTTACTGACACTGCATCAGGTCCATAAACATCACAAAATTTTTTCACTGCTTGAGTTGCATTTTTGCCTTTTTTATAATAAAATTTTAAAATGTATCGAATTTCTTCATTAGATTCACTCATTTTTACGGAGAGAAAAACAAATGAAAAATAGCGGGAAACAACTTTTTTTAATTTTTTTCTTTTCTTTATAATGGAACCTTTTTAATGTTACCAAAACCAGCCAGACACAAATAGTACAGTCAAAAAATTTTTATAATAAGTTTATACCTACGTTATGCGAAAAGACTTTTTCCCCGACCTAATATATCCACCTTTTATAATGTATAATATGCCCCTGACCGTTTTGAGTGCAGTATATCAAAATGTTAAGAGACATTCATCGTCAATATTAACTACCACATAGGTATATATTATTGTTGTGACAACCCAACGGCTTAACGTGTTTTCCAAAGCAATCGATATTAAATTCTACATAGACAGACCTACCAAAAGGGTAGCCACAAGTTAGAATAGTGTTTATTATTTTTTATCAATATAGTACTACTTGCATCAACCCAGCTACGAGTAACTATCGGCCACAGTCATGCTGATCACTTGGTGAGAACTCAATAGATCAAATAAATACAGATGCTGACTGTTGTTATCATTGGAATTTTCATTAGGTACGTAGGTACTTCAGGCATTTCAAGTATCTGTGTGGTGTTAAAATTACAGAATGATTATTATTATGAGTTTATTTTAGTGTTAAACTTACACTACAGAACTGATTTTAACTAAAGTTGATGATTTAATAGGTCGACGACCGTGGATGTCAGTATACCCGCACTTCGCTCCTGAGGTCGTGGGTTCGATTCCCACATGACGGGGTCTGCACCGCTTGGGCGGAGCAAGACTTGTCCTCGTGGGGGCAATCGGTGGCGAGCTCTAGCGTTTGGCGCTAGTAGAGGCCATGTTCAGTAGCGAGAGGGAATAGGAACCGTCGCCGTCTTATCCGAATCAGTTATGCTAGTAACGAGGTGGCGGAATGAGAGCGAGGCAGAGTGCCTCTCGTCAGGGTCCAGCCGCCGCACTTGACGCTAAAGGCGTCGGAAGCCGCAAGGCGACTCCCGGTCACCGTTGACAATTTCTTGTGGGTGGTAAGCAACTCGCCGTTCATACAGTGTCTATAGGTGACAGGCTGCATAGACGGCGCGATATCGTGTTCCACGCGCGCCTCAAAGAGACGTCAGCGAGTACTGAGGGGCCCCCGGGTAGGGCGCCATACCTGCCAGAATTGCGGAACTGTTCGAAAGGGTTACCGGAAACATAACGGTCTCAAGAAGAATCATGGATGATTTTTAGTCAATAAAAGTCTGATACACCTTTCCCCTCCAGCCAAAGCAGGAGGTAGTAATTTAATGATTTTTCATACGAAAAAAAAAGTTAATACAGACAAGTCAAGTCCATATATTATATGTATGAGGTATAGGTACGACAAAGTACAGCACTCAAACAAAAAACCAAAAATGTGATGAATTAAAATCCAAAGTAAAAATAAAATCAATGAATGTTGGATTTCCATATATGTTTTTGCTTCTTTAATCCAGGCTCTCTTTAAGTTTGGTGTTAAACGGTATTTATGACAAGTCACATAATAAAGCCACCTTAGATTTAATTATTATGTGCAACAACAAGCAGTTTTAAAAATTTATTTAATAAGCATGACGTCATAATTTATTCGCATTACGAGTATAATTATTTATGTTCAGTTTGCATATAAGTATCACTAGTTATGTATCAAATTATGACATAATTAATAACACGTATGATTACTTCCGAAGTGCAAGTAGATCAAGGGCGCGCTACAAATAATAATATTTTTACATATAATATACAGAGGAGTATGCGTTTTCGCTGATATAACAAAAAACTGGAATTTTTTAATATGTCTTTATTAACTGACTTCAAGAAAGGAGTTTCTTTCCTCTTAAATATGAAAACACTCGTTTAGAGTATTTGTCAGTGTCAAATTATTTAATTAATCAAGTTATTTGCATTATACGCAGCGTTTTAGTCATTCAGTACAGTCAAAGTGAAGTCAAGCTCGTCGATTCAAATCAGAGTCATACCTCAGTAAAGTAGTGGTGACTGTACTAGAAGCAAAAAAAAAGTTTTGAAATCAACACAAATAATCAAAATTCATAGGTACGTTGTCGAAGGAGTTATATCTAAAAACCAAAAAAAACTGTAACACCGACCTTATTACACGCGCTTTAATAATTTTTGGAAAAAACACAAATTACCTTATTTTGTTATTTTTCTTGTAACCACATTTCTTTCGCCAAAGACTAGGTTTATCTCTTTCTCTAAGGCTGCCTGTGCACTGAAGCAGAGCGAAGATGCGGAGCGGAGAAACGGACAAATATTGAGACAACCAATGAGATTTCATAAAATCTTCGCTTCTCTCCTGTCCGCGATTTCTATGGGATAATATTTCTCCTATTCTCCATTATGCTGTCTCTCTTCGCTTTAGTGGATGCCTGTCCTTGTCCTAAAGCCTACGACTACACACCAATGAATTTCTGTCATCGAAGACTATATGAGGAAATGTCAGCCGTCAGTAAGCGAACCTCTGGTTTTGGGCATCTAATCCTCCCGCTGATATGGCGTGGAGCTCAGTATACGTGTATTCCGCTTGTTTGTTTATTGTTTCACATGGTGTAAAAAGTCCTGATTAATGCCGAGACCTATGTAGTCTGCCCAGCATTAGGATATTTTTTTAATTTGATACCTGTGGTATCAATAGCCTTATTAAAAAGAAAGTCAGCATCAGGACGTTTGGCCACACTTACACACAAATTTTATTCCATAGTATTTGCAGTTTTTATGCATATGCTAAAGTTCGAAAGTAACGGTCAAAAAAATTGTCATACAGGCGCTGAACTACAGCAAGAGCTACGAGCCTCATATAATCTTACTTGAATTGACAGTCGGCCTCAAACTGGCTGATAGTTATAGTACTCTATCACTTAAACCAGAACACTAGTTCTTGCAACCTAATTGAACGCAGTAATTGGCCAGACATGGTACTAAACTGTGCAGCTACTTCTGAGACCGACCGTACCTACGCTTATATCGCATACATGGGATTTTTTCTATTTTGTTTTTGCCTCCCAGTAATTACAATAGTATGGCCGGTTATTGAGGCCTTAACCCCTCTCAAGGATAACAGCTTCAATTTTATTGTTGCAATGGACAAGAGCTTGTAAATTACTTCGAAAGCACACCATTCGTTATCCATAGTCTGAAGAAATGTTTTTATTTTTCGATAAAAGTAATAATTGGGTATAGTCCTTAACTTTCGTAAATTTATTTCACTTTTAACGACTTAATGTACAAAGGCTGTCCAAGGCGTTCTGTTGTGCTGTTTACAAATAAGAAAAAAATATAGGCATGTCCTCAACAATCAACCTTTGAGGAGAAAATGAATTCATAGACTCAAGACATGAGACTTTTTATACTTAAAATTAAACACATTTTACGATTTGAATCGCGGCATATTTTTTGACCTTTCGAATATTTTACTGAAGGGATTCGTGGTCACAGAGAGACTGAGATGACTTTTATTCTCCATAAACAAGTTCATATTTATGTTTGTGTTTGTTTTATTTAGTATGTAAAGGTACGTCGTATAAAAATCGCGTAAAAACAAGAAAAATATATATTTTTCAGCAAACTAAAAAGGAATGAATGTTTATCCGTTCTGTTTCTTATATCTTTTTGTCATATTTGATGCGTCTTAATCGTCCTCTAGTTAAATATTTGATTTTCCCGTTTGTTAAATTAGTCCGATGATGATAGACTCTGCTTAATTTGGTAACCGTCTCCGACCAGACAGTACCGCGAGCTACGAGCACGTCACCATCCTTTATTATTTAAATTAAAAATTCAATGCTTTTGCAAAAAACTGTTGAGTACGAAGACGATAATTATCGCTGGGTGGTCTAAAAATACTATTACGCTTGCAAACACGTAATAAACTCGAGTATGTCATATAAAGACGTGACATTGCACAAAAAAGCAGCATGACGCAGAATTATCAGTCATTAGTTATACCATCGAGGACTCAGTGGCAATTTTCCATGAATTCCTGGCATCTACAGGCTCTAGTAAAGGTCATGTGTGAATAACCAGCCACAGGACAGAGCGTGTCGAGTTACAGAGTAATGCTCGATATTACACAGATGTAATAGTACATACTGGATTGGTAACTCGGCGTTGGTCTGTGATTGCATAATTTTACTCGTAAATAAATATCGAGTTGGCAATGACTTTTGTATTGTGTGGCTTTGCAAAATAAATGGACGCTAGTATCCATCAGAGCTCTCCACTCCAAGAGTGTTAGGTATTATTTAAACATAGAAAGATATTGCATGACAATTTTTGCATAAAAATTGGTATTTGTGTCAGGTGCAGTATTTTTTGAATTGTATGTAACAAAAAAAAAACAGTGTGTCTATAGGGAATACTTTTGTCTGTACTATCACACAGCGTTAATTAATGTTTATAGGCTAAGTTTATAATTTGAGTAACTGGATTGTAAGGTGTAATATGGTCTACTATTTTAAATAAAACTTTTTGGTAAACACAATAATGATATAGTTGAGCCTTGAGATAATGTAAGCTAGGCATTAGGTAATGTGTTGATAATAATATGTCAAATGTTATATACCCTTGCAATAGTTCTATTGCAAGGGTAGTTCGTATCCGTAGGTTGGTAGAGCGTTTTATTCCTTACTATATTATATTTTTAGTTTTAGATTATGGCACTATTATTTTTTATTCGAGTAAGCCATTTACGTATATTTGTTGTAATTTGCATTATTTTCTTCATGTTTGTATTTCCATGGAAAAGTTGGTAACTCATAAGAACTCGAAAAACCGATCACCTTATAAAAATCTTTTTACAATCTTTTTGGAGAACCCCTAAGATAAACGTTTTGGTAAGTTTTTCCACAAGAACGGCACGTATGCGGCCAATTTCATTCCAAAGAGTAACCTTGCCGATAGCACCCATCCTAGCATCAAAACATTTAGCGATTTAGTAAACAAAGTTACCCAAAGATGTGTGCATCTATATTCATCTATTTTATTGCAAGCAACACAAAAAATTACGGATTTTGTCCTTTCTTTACTTACTACTTTCAACAAAGTTAGATTAGGTTAGCATTTTAATGACATGTAATATATCCGAAAACTCTGTATTTTTATCTCTGATTTCTATTGATGTGTACCATAGCTAAAATACTTTAAATGTTACCTTACTGATCCTGATGTACAATTATTGGTAGCCAATCAATTTCCAGAATAAATAAACTAGACTTCTATGGATAAAGGTATATGTTAAATAATATCACTATAAATAAATGTAACCGAATCGCATTTGACTACTTTTGCTTTTATTTCATGCATAGTTAAGTTGTAGCCTGCGTTGGTTGATCGTCTGGTTTAGCGCCAGTTAGCACCGAGTTCAAACTCACCTTATATCTACATACATGTTCTACTCTCATATCTCAAGCGCTTTAGGCTTTAATTATAAATATTTTGGTTAATTATCTCCATTATTAAAAAAAATAGAAGCACATTTAGTTAAGTGTTGGAAGTCATAACTGCTTTCATCATCTCAAGCTATTGCGTTGTCGTCCTACTACTCGTTCACGGATTGGCGTCAATTGTATGTCATTGAATGGAATAAATTATAAGTTTTTTGATTGCAAAAACGGTAAAAATAATTGTAAAACTGTAATCAATGCCAAAAACTTTCAATTTCTTTTGACTTGTACCTTCGAATGAAACTTTACTGACCACAGTTCACTATGAAAAACACATATTATTGAAGGGCATCGATTTTAAAACAGGTTGGTCGAAGATTCCCTTTCCAGAATTTGTGGTCAGGACAACATTCTTGTGGTGGAACTGAGATGCCCCATAGTGTGATAACTACGAATAAATTGCGCCTTCTGTCAGAGAATCTATGAACAACTTGAGGTTAGAACTGAAGCATCATTTCCTATATCATCTCGAATGATTGTTTCCTGTGTAATAGGAACTGAGTATGAAGTAAAATTTAATAAACCTACCATAACTACAAATAAAAACGGCTATTAAGGATTCCTCTAATAAATTTTGCTACGATTGAATCGAGGTTCTGCAGTTGTAACTTATATTTAAACTTAGTGAAAATCTTTAAATTTAAACAGAATGGTACTCTGATTACATTCCAAAATGGCAATGAAATTTTCTTTTAGCTGAAACATCACTGCTCGTGAATAAAAATCTTTTAATGTTACACTAATAAAGAAAAGGCATAAATTCGCGATAAGTTTCACGAATTTAAAGAATTAACTACTTTCCTGTCCTTTTATACAAATCAATTGCTTATACTTTTGGATAACATTATCAAATTAGTCATTTTAACTATGTAATATTCTGTTTTCATGCGCCGTTTGTTGCCGGTCTAGAATAGTATCACCTACGGTTATTTCATAGCTGTCGTTATTTTTGTACTTACAATAATAATGATTTACTTACAATACCAGGATAAGTTTACCCTGATTGTATGTGAATCTTAAATGTATCTATGGCAAGGTTGGGCGTGTTGTGTTCCGGCATTAAAATAAAATGTTTATTTTTTCAAAAGTATAACTAATTGTTTTTTGATTAAACACGTATTAATTTAGAGTTAAACAAAAAAGAATACTTATATTCATCTTTCGTACAATAAAGTCTAATATTTAAGACGTATAAACCAATACTATTTCTCACGATACTTCTCTAATAGACGTATAGTTCCAACACACAACGTATTATGTTCTGTGCTGTTTTGTAACGTGATACGGGGTACGCGTACGCGAAGGATGCTCTCGTAATGAAAAATAAAACGTGCATTCTTGATAAGCTGCTACTTATTCTTAGAGTATCCCTTTCAATTAATTTAACTATTTATTACATAAAGGCCGGTCTGGAACCGGAGTCAATGTACATACATACAGACAGTTGCTGATAGATAAGTTTTATTGAATGTATGTGATGCCGGATTACAAAATGCTCAAATCAAGTCCAAAGCTATACCAACAAGTGCAAGATCTCAAGACATAGTAAGTACAGTTCAGAAGCAATTTTTTTGTGAATTCGACTGTTCTATGTGTTAGTGGCGGTGGTTTCCGCACTTAGTCCTTGCTATGGACCATTGTTCGTGAGAATTTGCGGCCACATTTACTTACTCCAGCCCACCTCTCTCCAGATGCAGACCAGGTTTCCAAATCTGTGTAAAATTTCCGTAATATAGTTCGGTAATCCTAGGGTTACCTTCCGAAAGTCTGCCACGCCTGTGCATTCCAGGAGCACGTGTGCGACCGTTTCCTCAGCCACCATACACGCTCTGCACAAGGAGCTCTCTGTGACTCCTATGTGTGTAAATGTTTGTTCAGTGAGCGCAGGCTATTTCTGTCCAGTCGTAAAAGTCACCGGGTTATTTTACCATCTAGTGATGGCATGGCCTCCTTGGACTGCCTGCAACCTGGAGTGGAGGACTACCAGCTCTGGGATTGTGTATGTGTGCTCTGTAGCCAGTTACGTAGTTGCTTAAAGGGAATGGAAACTATGGGTTCAGGTCCGTGGACTGTCGCGATTTGACTCTTTTCTGATAAACTAAACAATGAGTTTTGGTATACTTTAAGTATGGGCTATATAGTTTGAGAGTATGGCAGCAAAAGGAGCGTCTCCAATATAGAGGCAGCCTGAACGGACATGTAACTGGCGGCAGAAAAAATCCTGACCTGCCCTGGACGAGTTTCTTGCCTAATCCTTCACGTTTAAGCGGGAGCGGGTTAAGTTTACTTTCACAAGTATTTGAGCTAACAATGATTAATTGATTTTGACTTTGGCAGAAGTAGTAGGTACTTACCAACTCTGAAGAAAGGCAAAATTTAATTGCAATTATATCTGAATGACCATCAATATCCCAGTCATATGCAATCCACAGCTGCATATCCTAATTGTTTTACATGTCGTTCGATCTTTAGATCACCTATTCGCCGTTTTGACCAGAGGGCCTACTCTAATTCAACGAAAACGAAACTTCGTTATACCCATCCCTTACACTCGATACTGATATACCCAGAGAGTGAAAGAGACAGGTACAACGAAGTTTCGTTTTCGTTGAATTAGAGTAGGCCATCAGGTCATCTGTCCATCGAGTCGAAAGTCGCCCTCTTGTACGTTTACATCGGTTTTTCGAGTTATGAGCCTTGCCTATCGCTACTTCAGCTTACAAATCCGTCTTCATACGTCTGATATCCAGACGGTTTAAGCTACTTAAGCCACTTAAAAGGTTAATTCATATCTACCTTTTCATGTCAGCTTATCGCATAAAGTCAGCAATGAAAATAATTTGATACCTGTTCAGTAGTACCAGTTTCTCTCGTTCCATTCAATTGTCATTTTGTGATTGCTATCAGCAAAATAAAACAAGACTGTAGCTATTCTTTGTTCAAAACAATAGTGTTAATGTATTAAATCCAGTGACAATCGAAAAGTGTAAAATAAGTAAAAATGTGACAAACATACTGTGTCTGTTTGTGTATGGTCAAAACCGTGACACAGTACAAAATAACTTAGAACGAATTACACATTAAAGAATTTGTTTATTTTTAATAAAATTTTAAAGTAAGTAATGCAAGTATTCTACAAGGTTCATATTGTTTGCCTTTAATACATACATACATAAATTCACGCCTGTTTCCCCGAAGAGGTAGGCAGAGGCATATTATACGCCCACACTTCGCCAATTATATAGTTGGTCCCACGTAATAGGTGGCGAGCCTATTGCCGCTTACCGGGCCTTTAATGATATTATCTTCTCTTCTTCTTAATCTTCAGCTCTTTTTTGTCCACCGTTGGATAAATGCCTCTCCAAAACTCTGCCCTGTTGTTATTTAGCCTGGTCCAGGATGGGCCCACACAGTATTTGATATCATCAGACCATCTGGTAGGTCTACCAACACTCCATATTCCAGCACGTTACTGATGTAATCTTATATAGCGTTAATTATTTTTTTAAATTAATAAGCTCTTTTCATATAAAACTTAAAGTAACCAATTACATGACTTTTTACCAAGTTTCAACTACAGCACAGACCTAACAAATAGTAAGGACTTCAAAAGGTCAAAAACCAAACGAAAAAAAAACAAAAACATCATACACCTAAGGGTTTATAAATATCCTGTTTTTGTTAGTGATAATCATCGTCACAGAGAATCAAACCAACCAACAAAATGACGAGAGCAAGCCGGCGTCATTACCTACTGCAGTGTAGAAAAGAAAGAAAAAAAGGAAATGGCAAAAAAAAAGTAAAGGTGTTATTAATCATGTCTGTCACTGTAGCCGACACAATCTCTTAAAAATAAGTCATAATAAGCTACATGTCTCTTAAAATAAAGTCATTATATTCACTCCAGACATAATCATGATAAGTTTACAATATGAAACATAATTGCGAAGTCAACAGTAACGGTGGTAAATATTGTCGCAGGCTGATTGTAGAAAGCGTAGTTTTATAAAATTACTAGGGAAATTGTCTATTGTCTAATTGCAATTTAACAAATAAAAGTTGCCTCCCAAAGCAATTCTTGTGTTGGTTAGCTTATCTTGTACAATTATGGGGCATCCTTAGCTATTTGTCATAATAACATGTTGCGTCGTACGAGAAAAGAAAAAAAATATTTGTCATACTTTCACAAATTAATTTACCTGGTCGTTTAGTAGAACGCTTTAATTTACAATCTTTCTGCGACTGAAGCACAGCTGTATTGCCTATATTACAAGATTCAAGTGCCGACACATCGCGCACTCAAGTTCAAGAGCTTGATACCTTCACTCATGGTCAGGGCTACTATATCGCATTCGCTGACTTGCGTAACTTGCGTTCCACTTAAACCTATGTTGGGCATTTATGCGCTCTTTTATGTTTTATTTTATCATTGTTCAATTTGATGCAGTGTATTCTTTTACTATTGTTCAATTCAATGTATGATGTGCGCAAAATTTCTTGTACACCGAGTACTAAGTAACATGTATTTTTATTTATTATAACAATTGTGTACAACCGATATTGAGCCGTTTATTGATATAATTATTTAAAAAAAATACCAACAAACAACGCCTGAGTGCTTATGACATAAGTACAATTTTTCTATAAATCAATGATAGGCATAAATATATAGTGGTTTTTTTTGTAAATACAAAAACCTGGCAAGGACAAATATTCATGTTTATGTACACTAAAAATTGTGTGGGAATCGAACCTACGACCTTAGTAGCGCAATGCAGATAAACTGACCTCCACTCCATATCGGTCGTAAAATAAACAAAATGTACATAATAACACGTATGTATTGAGATTAGGTAGCCATGTCGCAGACAAATGGACCAATTTGAATTTCAGATTTGTCCACAAAAAAAAGACCATGAAACAAAGAACCAAGTTTAATAGCATCTTTTAATTACTTACAGAGAGGATCATTTGTTGTCCAATTACTAAAAAAAAGATTTTAATCAAGATATGAACATCTTAATTACATTTTTTATAAGTATGACCAACCATATGGATTTTTCTATCGTACAATATTTATATACGAGTATGTTTTTAAAATTATTTGTAACTCAAATAGCTTGTTTTGAAATTTGAAGAACTAGATTGTTTTACGTGTTAGTAAACTTGAGATAATAACGGTAGTAACATAGGATTAATAATAATATAGGATCCGTAATAAAGGATTCATGGTTACTATTCCTATTTAGGCACAGAAACGTGGCATTTTGTGACTTGACAAAACTGGCTACTTGTAATACAACCTGTAAATAATTGCAAGTCACCAAAGTTTGAGAACCTTTTTTTTTTTTTTGTTTTACTTCGGTAACAAAATGCATTTACGCACTGCCTTCCGGCCAAAGGGGGACCGAAAGGGGGTGTGGGACTCACCACCGGCAGACACGACCGCCGGCAGCAATACCCACTAAAAATCTTCCGACGACGCCCGCCGCTTGTTGATAAAGAGGCGGGGGGCAGTACCTGGGTTGCAGCTTCTGACACCCCGCCTTCGGCCAACGTCCCCCGGACCAAAACCGGGAGGACCTCCTCAGAGAGGCGCAGTGGACGCGCCTCTCCTACCTCCCCCTGCGACCATAGCGTGTGTGGCCGACTTCCCGGAGGGTCCATGGTTAGACAGCAGGGGCCCCCTGCCCCCGCTGCCTAGAACCTCCTGGCGCTGCTGAGCGGGCCCTTCTGGCCTACCCGCAGCGCCCTCCATAGGTCCCTCTTAGTTTCCCCCCCGGTAGTCAGTACTAAGGGCACCCAGAGTCGTCGGTCTCTGGGTCCTTTTCCCTAGCGCCTCCTGCGCCCTACCGGGAGGTACTCAGCCCCCCCACCACGACAAGGTGGAGACCAGTCGGGGGGGAAAGTTTGAGAACCTACCTCAAGCACGGATAATATTAAACAAAGAAGAAACGTACCTATATCTTTATATATTTAAATAGTTCCCAAAATCTCTTTAAGTTGAAATTACGTGAACTATTAATAGAAAAATGCTATTATAATGTCACCGACTTGTTAGTATGACTTTTAAAAACCGTAAATCTGATTTCGTGTTATATGATATTGCAACTAATTGTACGTCCATGAGTCAGACCACAGCTATATCTAAACCTGTACTGTAAGTACTGTAACACCTTTCCTGTAAATCTGATTTCGTGTTATATGAGATCGCAACTAATTGTACGCCCATGAGTCAGACCACAGCTAGATCTAAACATGTACTATGACCTATGTTCGCAATAAACGATTTTGATTGATTGATATATTTTCTACCTATTCTGAAGAATATAGAAAATATTATTATAGTTTTCATTTCCAAAAAGTTTTACTTAAATATAACTACATATTACTTTTTTATATGATTACAGTTCGTTCATAGCATTTTTCTGTCCTAGAATTCTGCCAGTGGATGCCTATTGTATATCTGAAAGCAGGTTATAAACTATTTAGGAGACAAAGTTTGTCGCGTATGATCGAGGAACATACTCAAGAAACGTGCACATTTGTAATATTCAGTAGGATAATTTGAGTAGGATAACGTACCGTATTAAAATTGATTGCTTAAATGAAGATAAAGACGAACATATATAATATATGATCAAAATCAACTAAACTCAATGGGGGTTAATACAAAACAAGATCTAAAGTTAAACCTGGTTTAAAACTAGTGCAACTTTAGACGAACTCATTTTTATCAAATAAAAGTGACAGCACTAGTTTTAAACCTGGTTTAACTTTCGATCTTATTTTGTAATAAGACCCATTAATTTTACAAAATATTTTCAAAGCAATCAATAAAACAAATAGAGATATGTAAATATTATCCACCCTTTATTACTATGGTCCGTAACCTCATTCCTCACTTAAGATTCAACAATCATGTGATTGAAACATCATGTAATTGTCTGAATAATCACGATTTTATTAAAGTAGATACATAAGTAACGGCGAGCTTTATTACTAGATGACTTTATAGCGGGCTTCAAAGAAAAAATATACATATAATTACAGCATTCGATTCAATTGTATTAAAATACCATTGTGTTATTGTTATTACAGAAATAATTATAATAATCATACGTTCGACGTAACAACGATTCATCGGTTAAAAACCAAATGCCATATATTTTTTTGCTAACAGCAGTAATGATAGAACATATTATAATCTAGTTTCTTTGGTCAAAAACAAGTTAAAGTTAAGTACGTATAATATTATTATTACAAAATTATTAAAAACAATCCTCTCACAATCACACCAATTATTTAGTTTCATGATAAGTACCATTAAGAACCTGTGTTATAGATCGTAAATATGGGATAAACATACATAAATACATTTTTTTAATTGTAAATACATAGGTACTTCATATCATACCTACATGTTAACACTACAATGTCAAAATAAAGCGTCTAAGGAAATCCTTCCTCCATATCTAATAAGGTAGCAGACGAGCACCCAAAACTAAAACAATAGAATATCAATAAGTCTATAAAGACGTTGCACAATGGGTTTTTGAAATATTTATATAAAACTAATAGTAAAAAGTAAAACCGTTTGATATTGACTTCTTGGCGGGAAAGTGAAGCGTCATGTCTGCAGTTTTGTTTTATTAAGAAAATTTGTGATATTTCGATTTGTGATTTGTAAAAACGGTGGATTTTTAACCGTTAAATGTCTGTGAACGTACATGAGTGTTGGTAAATGAAACAAAACAGTGCAACATCAGTTTTCAAATTCTCTTAAGAAGAACATAATGAGATCTCAGTATAGTCCCACATCTTTACTGAGGACTCAAGGGGTTTCGGGGGAGAGCATCTCATTTATTATCTTTATCACCACTCATTCTCATTTACTGTGATTTATATGTTAGTAATGTATATCTTACTTGACACTGACTAAATGTGCTAAACGCACGAAGTCATTGTTTAAAAAAAAAATCGATAAAAAGTATCCTGTATAATAATTTACGTCGTTAGTCCTTTAAGGGCATATTTATTTATAAAAAGAAATTCATTAATGTCACATCTGCATTTATGTTACTATTTTAGCGTAAACATAAGGTATTATTTATTGTTTCAATTCCAACCTATTCGTTTTTCCATAACAGTTACTTCTATTTAAATGTTATATATACATATATACAATAGAATATACATTAAGTATAAACAAAGTGGTCTAAGACAAAGGCGTGTAAGTTGCATTGCCTAATATCCCGACGAATATAAGGAGTCTAAAGTAAATCACTGATGAATTATTCTCGACCAGATAACAATACTCTATTCGTATTTCGTACCATAATATAGCAGTTACATCCACTTAAATTTATAGCCGTTAAACCGTATGAAATGAAGCTAACACTGGCCACTATTGAAATCTAAATAATAAGACACTAGAATGGTGTGCCGCGTAACACTATCGGAACACATGTCGCCAATTTAAAAAAGGAACGCATGTCTCCAATTTGAAAATTTTAGTTCGAGATTGATGTTTGCTGTCGACTTCTTGGCGGGAAATTGAAGCGTCATGTCTGCAGTTTTGTTTTATTTTCTAAAATTTGTGATATTTCTAACATTAATGTGTAATAACGGTGGATTATTAACCGTTAAGTGTTTGTGAACATACATGAGTGTTGGTAAATCAAACAAAACAGTGCAACATCACTTTTCAAATTTTCTCTCAAGTAGTCCATGTGAGATCTCAGTATAGTCCCACATCTTTACTGAGGACTCAAGGGGCTTAGGGGAGGGTATATCCCCATGAGGTGGCATGCGCGCTCGCCGGTTCTCTTCCCTGGGACCTCGACGCTGAGGTTCTCTCGGGGGTGTTCTGGCGTGGCGCGCAATCCCGGAGCCAGGGTCTTCGCCCTGCACCGGACACTGTGGTGCGGTGGCGTAGAGACCCTCAGACGCGCCTGCGTCAGAGCAGAGCCTTCTGGGCACATGGCGGCGGCAGCTCTTGAGGAGTGCCGAGGGTGCTGAAGGTTCGAGGCGCCGTATCCTCGAGGCCCATGTTGGGCCCATCTTGGAGGGATGGGTCGGCCGTCGGTGGGGGTCGATGTCCTTCCGGCTCACGCAGGTGCTTTCCGGGCACGGTTGTTTCGGGAAGTACCTGTGTGACGTCGCCGGGGGGGAATCGACCCGGTGCTGCCACCGCTGTGACTGCGCGGTCGACACTGCGCAGCACACGTTGGTGGAGTGCCCAGCGTGGGCGGGGCCGCGGGCGACGCTTACCGCGGCCCTGGGTGGAGTCGCTCTCTCGCTGCCGACCATCATGCGAATGATGGTTGACAGCGAGACGGCGTGGGAGGCGATGGCCTCCTTCTGCGAAGTGGTGATGTCGCAGAAGGAGGCCGCGGAGCGGGAGAGGGAGCGGGATCCGCTCTCTCTCCGGCTACGCCGTTGGCGCAGCGGGCGGGCCAGGAGGGCCCGTCCAGCCGCGCCTGGGGGGTCTTAGGCGGCAGGGGCAGAGGGCCCCTTCCGTCTAGCTATAGACGTCGGCCAGTTACGCCATGGCCGCACAAGGAGGTAGGGGGGGCGCGACACACTGCGCTTCTCTGAGGAGGTCCTCCCGGTTCTGATCCGGGGGACGTTGGCCGCGGGCGGGGTGCCAGAAGCTACAAACCCAGGCACTGGCCCCCTGCCCTTTTTTCAACAGCGGTGGGCGTCGTCGGAAGTTTTTTAGTGGGTAGGACTGCGGTGGTCGTGTCTGAAGCAGTGAGCCCCACACTCCCCTCTCGGTCCCCCCATTGGCCGGGAGACAGTGCGTAAACAGCATTTTTTTACCGACGATAATAAAAAAAAAAAAATAGGGGAGGGTATCTCATGTACCATTTATCATCTTTATCACCACTCATTCTCATTTACTATGAATTATATATTATTAATAAATCACTTACTTGACACTGGCTAAATGTGCTAGACGCACGAAGCCATTATTTAAAATAAAGAAGAAGACGTTGCTGTCATTCACTACGAACTACAGGTTATTCTTGAACACAGTACATTGATTGCTTGTAGTGAGGTACTATTTAGATATAACAAACGCAATATGTAATGAATTTAATAGTTCGGGATGCACTAATGCCATTCGAAACAACAGAACGCCAGCGGTTTTACGCGCGCACATCTTCTATTGTTATATTATTAAGATTTCTATGGTGGCCACACTTTACGGGCCGAGGTTTAGATAGCGATCATAGCCATCCGGCGATTCTGCACTAGTATAGATTGCGCAAGCAAGAGTATAGGCATACTTTCTTATTGTTTCGTTTAATTATATAGAGTGCATGTTACACATGTATGTGTTTCAATGGCACACCTGTAAGGTCATTATACATTGGGCGTCCATAACATTCAGTTTTGTCTGTTCCATCGAGTAAAATTTTTCTTCATTTTAATTTCAGCCATTAGAATTCCACGGCCTGTCTTTTATTGTAAGTAATTTAATATTTCTAGGAGAGGATCATATTAGGTCGGGGAAAAAGTCTTTTCGCATAACGTAGGTATAAACTTATTATAATTTTTTTTTGACTGTACTATTTGTGTCTTGCTGGTTTTGGTAACATTAAAAAGGTTCCATTATAAAGAAAAGAAAAAAATTAAAAAAAGTTGTTTCCCGCTATTTTTCATTTGTTTTTCTCTCCGTTAAAATGAGTGAATCTAAGGAAAAATTCGATACATTTTAAAATTTTATTATAAAAAAGGCAAAAATGCAACTCAAGCAGTGAAAAAAATTTGTGATGTTTATGGACCTGATGCAGTGTCAGTAAGAGTAGCACAAATTTGGTTCAAACGTTTTCAGTCCGGAAATTTTGATGTTAAAGATGCACCTCGCTCTGGTCGCCCTGTTACGAATAAAATGGACGCCATTTTTGAAAGAGTGGAGCAAGATCGGCATATTAGTAGTTACGATGTAGCTGAAGAACTGGGAATTGACCACAAAACAGTTTTGACCCATTTGAAGAAAGCTGGTTATTCAAAAAAGCTCGATATTTGGGTGCCACACGAGCTCACTCAAAGAAACTTAATGAACCGTGTACTCATTTGCGATTCATTATTGAGACGTAATGAAACCGAGCCGTTTTTGAAGAGATTGATAACTGGCGATGAAAAGTGGATCACGTACGACAAGAACGTGCGAAAAAGGTCGTGGTCGAAAGTTGGCCAGGCTTCACAGACTGTGGCCAAACCTGGCCTAACACGAAATAAGGTAATGCTGTGTGTATGGTGGGATTGGAAGGGCATTGTTTATTATGAGCTTTTACCGCCCGGCAAAACCATCGATTCTGATCTTTACTGCCAGCAACTGATGAGATTAAAGGAAGCAGTCGAGAGAAAACGGCCGGAATTGATCAACAAGAAGGGTGTGGTCTTTCATCACGATAACGCTAGACCACACACATCTTTAGCCACTCAGCAAAAATTAAGAGAGACTGACCTTGCGCCTTCAGATTTTCACCTGTTTCGGTCTCTGCAGAATTCTTTAGGTTCTGTAAGGTTGACCTCAAGAGAGGACTGCCAAAACTATTTGTCCCGTTTTTTTGATCAGAAGTCCCAAAGTTTCTACAGTAACGGGATAATGTCTCTGCCCACAAAATGGCAGAAAGTTATTCAACAAAACGGTACATATATATTGTAAATAAATGTAAATAAACTTTGAAAAAAATGTCTTGACTTTTCATACAAAAATACGAAAAGACTTTTTCCCCAACCTATTATAATAATAATTCATAAATAGTTCTGTACCATAAAAGTAAATACACGAAAGATATTTTACTGTGAATGCGCTCCGATACTTGCCAGTAATCAAAAACAGACGAAATCGCAGGCAAAGCTAAAATAATGCTACAAAAGAATACATTCATCAGAAAGGATGTCATTACGTGTCGCAAAAAAAGTTTAGATTTTAGTTATTTTTTTTATTTTAAATAATGGTTTCGTGCGTTTAGCCAGTGTCAAGTTATAGATATATTAAATACTATTAAATATATAATAATATGAGAATGAGTTGTTATAAAGTTAATGAGATGCCTCCCCTAAACCCTTTGAGTCCTCAGTAAAGATTTTGAGATCTCACATGGACTTCTTGAAAGAATTTGATAAGTAATGTTGCACTGTTTCATTTACCAACACTCTTGTACGTTCACAAACACTAAACGGTTAATAATCCACCGTTATTACACATTAATGTTCGAAATATCACAAACTTTATGAAATTAAACAAAACTGCAGACATCACTTTCTCGCCAAGAAGTCCATATACTCCAAGACATAACCTTTATATTCATCACTAAAGATATTTATAATTATATAATAAGTAATAATTATACACTTCAATAAAGACGATTTTCGTGCCCCAATTATGAAATGTGTGACGCATTCCATGAATTATTTTAAGAATCTCATCATAAAAGAGAATCAACATCTTAATTTTTTAATAACGCTAACGGAGCTTTTAGCAGCATATTAAATAATTAGACAGGAATTTGAAGAGAAAAAAGGTCGACGTCTTCTCGAATTATCTTAAAGTACAGACAGGCAACAATAAAGATGTATTTATATGTATTTATAACCTCTTATCACCGTTACATTACAATCTCAGCCCATTATCGTCCCACTGCTGAGCACGGGCCGAATCCCATGAACCAAAGTGACTGATTCAGGTCAGACTTTACTCTGCGATGCAGCGGAGGCAGGTGTACTAGTGTAAGGCTTCCTGCTGTGAGATTTTTAAGCTACTGAATAGGGCCTCTAACATATGAGCAGACCGTGGGCCCTTACCTGAAGTCAGGAGCAACCGGTATAATGCTAGGATATGATGGAATAGGGCCCTCTAACATATATTAACGATTACCTACCACTTATAGTAATAACCGGGATAGATAATCCTGGCTATCACTACATGTCTTTATATGCTTTTCTTACGTGCCTTAGCGCTCGATATTTAAGACTACACCAACGCTCACTCATCTAAGGACTAACCAAACCCAAAACTAAATAAATATCCTAGATGGGAATCTAACACTTAGGTATCAAAATTATTACACACTTTTTACATTCACTTGTAATAAGATATCTCTTTTCTAAGAGTACCCGTTGAATCATTTGATTTTAACGAACCTCCTATGAGATACAAAAAAAATGGTTACTCATCGTGAAAACAAAACATCATCGTTTAGTTCAAGCCGACGATAATGATCTTTCTCAGAGTAATTATAGCTTAAAGATTAGGAAGTATTTAGGGTCATCAACCTTGTTATGCTCTTTATATTACCTACATATACATCTTTTAAGGCGCCCAAGTACCTCGACACAATAAAAAAAGCTATTGTTTTCTATCTCCCGGCATTTGGAATAAAACTACTATGAGTCTAATTTGTTCTTTCGTATGATGTTAACATCATTCAACATGCTTTCGATAAGTGGTTAAGTTTTTTGACCCAAAACGTCTAAAATCCTTAATTAAATAAAATTTAACTCAAGTAGTTCATAGCCTAATAATTTATTTATGCATAATTAAATGACAGAAGATAGTGACCTGTTACTGCTACGAATCACACACCGCACTATTTGTAATATCCATTTGAAAAAAACCTACCTTAATCGTTTGGCAAATCAAGTTAAAAAACTTAACCTAACTCCTTAACGTTTCCAGGTTTTAATCTTTAAAAGGTTTAATGTATGGTGGGAACATAGGTCCTCTTACCCAATTTAAGGGTAACGGTCCTCAATAAACACGTCTCAAAAATTCATTTCGAGTAAAAACAGAATTCGTGAAAATCATCTATCAAACGAATGCGGTTACAACTTAATTAGGGTGTCGGACCGCGAAGGATCAACGATGTAAGCACAAAAGCTATGTTTAATGCAAAATTAGCCTCCACTGTTGCGAATTTTATAGCTTTATAATAGTACCTTGGAGTGTCCACGTAAAAAATCCGGAAGCCGAGTTCATTGAACTTCAAATTGTTACTGCTGTACGCGAAAACGCACTTCACGTTTAACTAGGACATTTTAAAAGACAAATTATGACGGGTCGGAAAGATACCCACAGCAAATTTACCTTCAATATATTTAACTTTTTTATTTAGTTCATAACACCAGATAAGAAATGTACAACTAAAAAATATTTATAATGCAATGCTAAAACTACTTATGAAGCTGATACGTAAGAAAAACCTAAAAACAACGATACATTTCGCTACCAGTTAAACAACAATTTCAATTGGTGTTTTCAATCCAAAGTATATACTTATGTTTGTGTACGTACTTAACTACATACCGCACAAGCGCTCTACCACCTTAGGGCGAATTGGGGTGAAATTTGGCAAACATAATATTGTTATGTGAGAATATGCTTATATATTTTTTTTAAATATCCAAACCAAAATATACATAAAGGGTTCTGATTACACATATATTAATAACGTTTTTTTACGCTTTTGAAAATTCCACCTTAAATTTTCCATAAGAGAATTTCCTTTCATATAGTCGTGTTAAATTGACTTTAGTCAATTATCTACATGTTAGTACATTATAGTTAATTGAGTGATGTTTTTGAACAAAATATGATGTGTATAAAATTCTGTCTATTGGTACAATATTCCTACTACATATAACATACAAATATACCTAGTAGGAGTATTTATAGTGAGAGATTCCAAAATCTCCGTAATCCTACTTGCAACTGTTGATTGATGGCAAGAGTCCAAGCCTTATAAGCTTTTTGTAAGCATGAAGTGGGTGACAAGATAACGGTCCTACAAAGCGATGAGAACAATGCCTTGTTTCATGGGTGCGGTGAGGCGTGTAACTCTTATGCCACCTATTTATAAAGCCTTTAACACCTTTATCGTGAGTCGCTTAGATAGACTTCACAAACTGTTCTGATTAAATATGACTTCGTCAATAGTGTCAAGTCCTTTTTTACTTTACATAGCGTATACTAATTATGTTACCTACTCTAAGCAGCCAACAAATTAAATATTGAAGTCAACATTCGAAGCCTTAATACTGATAATACGATGTTTTTTTTGTCAAGCTTCGGGAATTTAGAAGTAATTAATATTATATTTCTGCCCTGCCTGTCTGCCACCTAACAGATTAATTTTTCTCATTAAATGATATCAAAATGTAGAATATAATGGCCATAAATATCCTAATATTTAACTATTAAAAACCAAACACAGAAGTGACGTCTTCTGTGTAATTTTATTTTTTATTTGTAACTGTCATGTTATCTATGTAGTCGGTAATTATGGTAGTCTAATTGTTACCTTCAGACGAACTAATGCGATTTAACAATTATATTAACTGACGAAAATTACGGCTCTTCGTTTCGAAGTCGCAGATTCGATTCCCATCAGGATAAATATTGTATGCATAAATATGAATATGTTAATTTCGAAATGAAGTATTAATTAAAAAAATATATGTTGTTGTTTATACGACGACTAGTATTCATTGTACAAGGTTTGCATAGTTTGGGCCTAGATAGCGTCATATGAGATGTTAGGGGATATTATATCACAGTCATTATACGTTTTATTGGTTCCATGTGGTGCCGGCATAGAATGGTGCCACCCCTCTCATCTCACGGGTCGTAAGAGTCGACCAAGGGAAATTCTACCGGATGATGGGCAACAGTGTCATCCTGCGTACTGGCTGCGATCACCAACCCGCCTGCCCATTGCTGTGATTATGGTTACATACCCCCAAAGGAATGTTAACTATTGGGGAGACCAAGACTTAATCAGTGGATTACATATGGCTATAATGATGATGATGATAAAATGGAATACAAATTTTAACATGAAATTTTTGCACACTATCTTGTGATATAAAAATTAAGTTTCAAGAAATCACCAAGTTACAAGATCACATTCATACGCGATTTGAATAACGTTATCTATTCAGAAGTAACAGATCTATGCATTCTTGGCAGTGAACTTGAAAATACTTAAATCCTACCTACTTGGCCTTTATGCCAAATGGGCTGAATAATTATTTCAAAGCGCCGTATCTCATACAAATCTAGATTTTACGTTTTATAACAAAATGGTCGGTAAAGCTACCGGTTCTTACCGGCTGGCACTTGATGGGTCAACAGCAAGAAGAAGATTGAAAGACCTCATTGCAAAGGCATAGTAGAATAAAAAAGAAAAGTTTTGTCAATGTTCTTAAACTAAACAATTTAAAAGTTGCAGAGATGTATTTACAAGAAATGTTACGTTTGTAATGCATCTCACTATTTTGGCTTGGGTCTTCTTTTCCAGGTTAAAGATTTTTATGGCAAATAAACCATTATTTTCTTCAGCCAGAGACAAAACGTGTATTTTAATGCGCGAAAATTCTCGACTTGAAATGTAAAATATTCGCCCTTGTTTTGAAACATTACTATTATTTTCATAATATTATTATTCACTACCAGTTTTAAATGCAAATCTCGATTGAACGAAGTCATTCACTTCATATATATTTAGCGAGCAAGAAAAAATAGTTATATATATATGAATTTAAAACATCCAAATGTTTTAATTTTATCCTTTCTATGCAAATCGTAAATTAACAGACGTTACTATTGTTATATAAAAGAGACGAAGCAGTATGTGAAAAAAAATGTTTTGAATCATCGTAAAATATTTTGGCTCCACAACAATACGATTGTGATGACTGTTGATCATTGATAAGGGGATCATAATTTAGATCATCGCAACTGAAGAATAGATTAATTTGCATACAGTTACAAGCTATAATATTCGTGTTACTTTGACACAGCTACGGTGTAATAAAGCTGCTTTGAATAATGCTGAGGTCAAGTGCAAGGGTAACAGTTCGAAAATACTATTATATATATTGTTTTTCTTTTTCAATTATGTATTCCTTGTATTTCTTGGCCATGTAGCTATGTTGTACTTGTGATATGCTGCGGTGCAAAAGTGACCTATTAGAAATTAAGGAAAACACTACTTTCCCTCCAAAATAAATAAATGAAAGGAGTCAATGGGAGCCTCTATAGATTTTTTGTCAGTCTTATTATTAAAAATTCTAAACATTAAATACAAGTAAACACAAGTATACAGTAAATACAAGTTTGTAATACTTAGGGAATAATTAGAAATTTTCATCTTTTTATGGGCAATCATGTAAAGAAACGTCTAGAATCATCAGCTGTACGTTTGTGTTTCTTAAAAGTGTGTGTGTTTCTTAAAAGCAAGCGTTACAACAACTTACTTACTTCGAACTAAAAAGGAAAACAACAAAAACATGATTTAATAAGACGTAAGTATTATAGAATCTCGTTACATTTTACATACTCGTATTGAAGTTAAACGCACTATGGTTTAAATTATTTAATCTACAGACAGGATCCAATGCCGTTTCGCGACTGAATCGAACTGGTTTTTCTAGTGATGATCCACTGTAATTTTGGTTTTATCCTTTTTATTTACTCACGAGAAAAACATAAGTGCGTTCAACCCTATTACTATAAAGAACAACGTTTTATTTTACGCTTTACGTTCTTTAGACTAAGAGCCAGTTATGTTTATCTGATACTTGTACAATAAACGAAGGGATAAAAAGTAGAGTAAGTAAAATATGTTGTTGGGAAGATATCTACTCAACGCACCTGTCGTAGGGGAAAAATTATGTTCTTAGTTTATTATGCGAACGGACATATTCTATATTCGAAAGCATTAACTAGTGGTTCGCCCGTGACTTCGTCCAATTGTAACTTGATTATATCGCACATCTTGTCAAGTACCTTTAAATCTTATGTTTATGACAGCCAATAATAAACTTAACAAAATTGTTTTACGCTTCTAGCTTCAAAATTGAAGACTCCGTAAAAAGTTTGATCTGCTATTTCAACCCCTTAGAACCTTTTTCGCATCAAAAAATAACCTATATCCTTTCTCAGGCTCTAGACTATCTGGGCACCAAAGTCCATTTAAATTGGTTCACTAGTTTTGGCGTGACAGCGAGACGGACATTAGTATTTTAGTATGTTTATCGAATAAATTGTATCAACAACACAAGTTCTGAACGATACTTACCTTGAAACTAAATAATTGGTGTGTTTTTAAGAGAGTTATTTATTAATTAACGTTTTCATTATCTAAGTCTATTCACGTCCCACTACTGGACATATGCTTCCTCAGGCATAATGAGAACCATGTTTAGTAGAAGAAGACTCTTTATAAACTAACTTAAGAGCGTTGATCTTCGTTTTGACTCAAAATAGGCAGTTTTAAATGATATATTTTTACGTGATCTTAGAAACATACGAATCACTAATTATTGTAAACATTATCGTTGTCTAAAAAGTTAGTAAAAAACATGTTACTTAATTCAAGCATTCGAGCAAGAATTAATTGACAACTCCAATTGATCACTACTCTCATCTCGATCTAATCAGTCAGTATAATCCTTACTAATTATTATAATCGCAAAGGCTTGTATGTTTGTTACTCTTTTACGCGAAAACTACTTGATGGATTTTAATAAAACTTAACAAGTTTATTTTATATATTGCCTGAAGTACTAATCCCGCGCAGACAAAGTCGTGGACACCATCTTTTATCATATACTTGTTTTAATAAAATACTTGGTACTATCACTTGTTACCTAATTGTGACTTACGAGAATATATTATGTGCGTGATTATAATTAATTAAACAATGATATTGTTCTACTCAGTGTAGTATATTAAGTTAAACTTTATCATAGATCATTCGGAAGACATGCGATAACTTTGTTTATACAAGCATGAGAATTTCGTTGCTTATAATTTTTAATGACAATTAGTTTTTATAATCATTTCGGGGTCAAATTTTATTCATTATTTTACGATTCATTAAATTTATTAATAACAATGTAAAATTTTAATATTGTTCCTACATATTGTTGTTTTATTTTATTTATGAATAAAAATTAAGGTAGTAAAGTCGCTAACACGATTATACTGTCATAACCATTTACCTAAAAGGAGAAAAGTCAAAGTCAACATAATAAAATATGCTTTATTTAAGCACTTTTGAACTGACAGAATGATCAGCGAAAAAAGCATTTTATTAGAAATTGATTATAAAGGAAAAACAGTCCCGGTTAGGACTGTACGTAGTACTTGTCAGTAGTAGTACTTGTGAAGCAAAGTTATAGGCCCTGTGCCAAGTCACAACAGGACGCAGGTGTGCTGCGCCACTCTACCAAATTCTACCAAAATTTGGTAATATAGACCGGAATCCTTCTGACTCTTGTTCATGAGACGACCGGTATGGTGTGGAGGCGAGTATACACGCACTCCGATCCTCAAGTCGTGAATTCGATTCCCACATGACAAATCTTTGTGTGCACAAACATAAATATTTATAGTAGGATAGGCTGAGATGATAAAAGAGATAATGCGCCAGTTGTGGTGTGAGACTAATTGGTCAGCAACGAATCTAAAACATATGGTTAAACTGAACATCAGTCAGTTCTCGGATTGGTGACCGTGTGTGTGCTATTTGATATATGTCATCGACTTAAAATCAATCTATTGTCACTACTGTTAGTATGTGATATTCGTTGAGATATGTATGGAATAATTTTAAGTTCCTAAAATTGACAGAAATATCAATAAATACGTGTATTAGGGGGTGTATAGGGGTCTTACTAAGACCTAAGGAGCCCAAGCCAACCTCACCTGTAAGTGGCGCACCTGCCAATCAACGGACTCGCCACCTATTACGTGGGACCATCAATATAATTGGCGAAGTGTGGGGGTATAATATCCCTCTGCCTACCCCTTCGGGGAAACAGGCGTGATTGTATGTATGTATGTATCAATAAATACACAAGATAAAATATACACAGAAAAACAAAAGAACTTTCTCTTTTTTTAAGTAAATTAAAAGAAATAGGGCTCTATAGACATGTTCATAAAAAGTAAACTTTAAAAATAGAATTCGTGACTTAATTCACACTCGTACGCATTTTTTTCGTACGTTTTTAAGTTCGGGCTCACTTTTATTCCTTTCGCGGAATGAAGCAAAACTGCATTTAAGCTACCCTTGGCAAGTGGCGAGCGCTTTATCGATTGAATTAACATGAACCGTGCGCCTGCGACTACTATCTGAACATCTTCAGAACAAAAGCTCTACGAT
The DNA here is from genome assembly GCA_949126915.1 of Musotima nitidalis. Taxonomy (NCBI): domain Eukaryota; kingdom Metazoa; phylum Arthropoda; class Insecta; order Lepidoptera; family Crambidae; genus Musotima; species Musotima nitidalis. The sequence continues at coordinate 9,797,415 of OX421422.1, forward strand.
CGAATGTTTTTCCACCAAACTAATTGACTTCGTGTCAATGTTTAAAAGAAAGATAAATAATCCTTTTTTAGTGATATGTAATACCTTACGTAAGAAAATAAAAATATGTACGGGTAATAAAATAAAAGATTTACATAGCTAAATAACCAACAAAAGAAATGTGTCTGGAATTTTAAAAAAAATATGGGAACATATTTATAACTAACTTTTAAAAACAGGAGGTTTTTCATGAATTATGTCATTTAGTTATAGATATAAGATTTTATAAATAAATTGAAAAAGTAACATTGTATTGGTCAGTTGCAGCCATCGACAGCCAGATCGTTTGCCTTTTTTTTTAACCTCAGAAAAATGTATTTACGCATACCCTTACTGCAGGAACTTTTCAGCCTACCCACTAAAAAACTGACAACGCCCGTCACTAGTTGACAAAAAGACGGGACCATGGTCTCTCATCAGCCCATGGCCTCGCCAGCGGCAACGACCGCTCCTGTGATGGGAATGTAGCGGGCCTCCTAAGAGGGGTGCAGTAATTACACCCACTCCTACATCTCAGGCGTAACACTAATTAAGTGCATCGACCTCCTTGGAGAATCCCATATTAGGTGGTAGGTGCCCCCGCACCCATTCCTTGAGACCCTCTCAACGCAACAAGCTGGACGGCAGCTCTACGAGCCCTCCTGCCCCGAAAACGTTTGCCTAGGCGTTTCATTAAATGTCACTTTTTATAGATGCTTTCTCCATCTCGATTTTTTTTTCAGTCCATGTTAGAAAACATGACCGCATTTAATGCTGGTAGTATTTTATGGGTTTAAAAAATAAACCGTAAACGTAAAATACTACTTGGTTAGCCACCACCTTATTAGGTATATCATATGATCTGGCCAATTCAACAATGGGACAACGACATAATTATCGACAGAAGCAGTTGCCTCAGTCGACAGCAATAGTGTCAACTAAAGTCTTCACGGCATTTGGAGTCCGCTCTATTGCCAGTAAATTGTTGCTAGTCGGTATACTGCCTTACTAGTTCTGCCTTGCTGATGTGTTATTAAATAATCTATTGAAGTTACATGAAATATGACCCGACCAGATCAGATTATTTTACTCTAAATTAAATAAAACCAAATATACTGAACATGGAAGAAATTGTTTATTATTATTCTCGTTTACCCCTTGTCGTTAGAATAATTTAAAGTATTTTTCGATTTCAACTTCATACCCGTAACTGACAATATGCTGCCATTTTAATATAACTTTTGTTATAAATGTTATAATGTAGTCAGCAAAAACATTATATAGTGTTCCTTAATGTTGAATACATGATTTATTATTATGTAATATGTTTTAATCAATATCAGGCCAATAGTTACCATTACTTACATTACAATAGTGGGGTTACTAGGCCTGTATTTATTAGTATTACTGTATAGTACCAGGATTGTACATAATTATTTAATTGAGAAGGAGCTTCCAAAGTTAAAAACTAAAGTTTTAGCTACTTGTGTAACATTGGAACGATCTTTCACTAAAAGCTAAATTTTCGTGATCAACTAATTGTTGAAGGTCATTTTAATATATTCCAAGACCTAGGTTAATAACAGAGGTGCTGTCCAAGACGAAAACGTAGTTCCATACGTTTTTTTATCGACCTCACCTGACAATGCAATTTGTACACTCTGCATAAGTTGCAAAAATGCTTCATTTATTTGTAGGCGCGGCTACATTTTGTTTATTCTTTTAGTAAGTGACGCCTGGATTTTGTAGAAAATTAATATATTTTTTTATGTTTTGAATATTAAAATACGTAAAAATATTAAGGACCATGAAAAAAAAAATTTGACTATCCTGATATTAAGCATGTACAATTGTGTTCGAATGTGCATGTGAATTGTGTTGCTATTTGTTACATTGAAATATAATGGAGTAATGGATTAAAAATATATTACCTGTGTAAGGGAAAACAAGGTGTCGTGTTGAATTGTTTTTAAATTTTTTCGGAAAATGATATTCGCTAAAGAATTGTCTCAAAGTTATCACTTTCATAGAAAGAATTTTCGCAAAGTAACGCCTGAATCAATAATGTATGTGAAATAGAACAGCTTAAGCTTATTTTATTCACTATTCCTCTTAAAATATACCTTTGACACTTAGTACCTACCAACATAAATCCCTAACTTTACGTAGCAAGACTTTTAAAAAGCATTCAAAAGTTATTATAATTTGATTGTTGTTTGAAATTTTATTGAGATATTCTTTTATTATGAAAAAATATATAATGAATATTATCCATCAATTTCTCAGTCTGATTAAAAACTCTAGAATGACTCCTGGATTTTGTAGAAGGCTCTTGCTATGTTTTAGTTTTGGCCACAGACAGCGTAATGCGAATGCAACGATTATTCAAATTCCTTTATCACGATTTGCAAAACGCATCGTAATCCTGATTATCTTCGCCACGTCATTGATGCACTTGTAAACCCTACACAAAGAATAGGTACTTTTGGATTTTCATTGTTACCTGATTAACCTCCTAAAACCCTTTTGTAAAGTTACTTTCCAAATTATTTTAATAATGATTTGATATATGTAATGCGGCAAGTTTCAGGAGGCATCGTGGTTACATAATTGTTTTGATTATGATTAACTAAAATGTCTCTATTGTGTTAGTTAATACATAATTATTGTAAAATATTAAAGAAAACAACTTTACTTCATAATTATCTTAGTTGACATGAACTTTACCAAACACTTTTATTGATTGGCTCCAATACAAAATAATCGGAAAGTATTGTGTATGTATTTAAGATGCATCCATAAATAAATAATTAAAAAAAACGGTTATTGGGTATTCAGTCCGAGTACAGTCGAATTGAAGATGAGCAAAAGGAGATATGAAAATTATTGTTAATTGATATATTCTGTCAAAAAAGTTTAAACGCAAGTAATTGTGTAGGTCCGTAAAGGAAACTATACGAAGGGGTTTTAATGTATAATAAAGGGTTCTATAAAAATTGCTTACTCCTAAAATTTGCAAAAATAAAATAGCTGTACCTATTATGTATGTAAAAATAAATTAAATAAATAATATCATAATTAGCGTACTCACCTTTATAAAAAGTTTTCTATCTCGAACAAAAACATGCACGTAACAACTTTTTCTTACGATCTATCACTGTCTCTCTCTTTCACATAAGTTTTTACTTTAAAAAAGTTTTAATCAAAAAAAAAAGTTTTATCAACAAGTTTTCTACTGTAAAATATTTTAGTAAGAAATTTGTACTGCGACTATGCGAAAAAATGACTTCCAACCGTTCGCGCTCGTTTGAAAATGGCGGGTAAATTTTCTCAGGGGCTGCGATCTCGAATCGTCCTTGCGTAGCAAGCAAGGTCTTGGCTAAGCTATGTGTGGAAGCGCGGCGCGATTCCTTCCACTCTTATACCTACACATCGGCGACTATTTTAGCAGATTATACTACAAGGTTGGCAATGACCCCTATTAGTAAATGCTTCGCATCCAGCCCTGCAGGGGTAAGTAAAGTGGCATGCACCACTTACGCAATTAATTATACCTTTAAACTGTGATAAAATTTTAAACCAAATGATTATCTCTCGTTACTTGTGCTGTATTTTTTTAGATTTAATGCTACTAATATAGGTTTTCAAGGCATGCTGATTCTTTATTATGAAACTCACACATTCATGAATAATGATTGGTTGTTTTATTATTGTACCTGCCTATATCTGAATAATGGTACAATATGTATTACTAAAGTTTGGATTCTTATTTTCTTTTGATGTTGTTTACCTTTAAAAGTTTATCTACAAAATGTATCACCAAAATGTATTACTTGGATTAAAAAAATTGCCGGCGTTTTTGATGTTTCGAAACGCCTGTTTAATTATTCAGGCAATTTCTCACGACAATCTTCTTAGCCTAATCAGATAGATATGATAATAAGTATTGAGTAAACCTGTAATACACAGTAGTAAACATAATAGCTGCTTTTATGGTCGGCTTCATGTAGGTATAGAAATTTTCCAGCATTAATCTCAAAATCTGTGTTCTTTTTCTGCATTATTCCAAATTACAAAATTTTATATATCCCATACTAATTCCACACCAAATTATTTTATTTATAAAAAAAATGTGTTCTGTTTTCAAATGCGCTGCACCAACTGTTAAAAATAAATATATTTAAAAAAAAAAAATTGGCTATTTTTTTTTTTCAATATTCATTGTAATCTGTAGTTTTTAAGATATTTTGGTCAATAAAGAGTATTTCTATACCTACTTTTCATGACGGAATATTAGTTTAAGATCCTTGAGGAGTTTTATAAAAATCATATCATAACTCAGGGATACAAGCATTGTGAAGTGCTAATCATGGTACAGACAGACTGACAGAGGCAATAATATCCTTACGACTACAATCATTACTCTAAGACCGTGTGTCCATAGTTACTGTTACTGAAATACACCTGGGTAGCAGCGCGGTTGCAAATGTATACAAATCTACTCAATCACATTTTCTCTTTTTATTTTTGCGCGTGTGGAGGGTCCGCATGATGCCTGGCGTTCATCCGTGCGTACCAGGAGGCCGAGAATTATTACCTTTATTCCTGCAATCTTTGAGACAGTCAGCTGGATTTTAAGTGATCATTCTGGTCGCGTTTGGAGCAAGATACAGGCGATATGCCAATTATATTCAATCTATATTGCTAGTAGATCTTGTGGTGCACGTTCGGTATAGTTTCTTGATGACGCGTGAGTAAGCGTTAAAGTAGTAAACGTTAAAGGTGTAGTAGGTAAGTAGTAATGTAAAGCAATAACAGCATATTTAGCGCAGGTTTTATAATTGGGAAGGTTCTTTTCTTGACCTTAATAATATTAAATAATCATTTATTTGCACAAAACATGATATAACGTGGTCTATACAAAATATCAATACAAAAGCTCATGTTTCACTATTAAGGTAGGATGCAAATTATTTCAAAGTCCAATGTGTTCTAAATTCAGAATTAGTCTTTGAAAATTTACAATAATAATATCACATTCCATATAAACCTACTATCATTACGAATGTCAATAAACTCAATCATTGTCAATAATCTCAATGTCTATCTGTCAAAAAATTTCTTAACACTATAAAAATTATATTCATTCAGCCATTTAACGTTTACTTTTTTAAATAATTAACAATTCACCTCCTTTATTTCCTTGGGAATCTTATTATATATTTTAACACACATTGCAAGACATCTTTTACTATATGTAGATGTTTTAGCTAAATTACTAATGACAAGTTTATGTCTGTCTCTTTGCACTCTGGAGCAATAAAGCTCAGGTGCTTTTTGAAATAGAGCTTTATGTTTATGTACAAAATTGCATACCTCGTAAGCGATGGAATAGGAAGCAAACCTAGATTTTAAAATATTGGTCTTCAAGATTTATTGGGTAGAATTCCACTTTTATTTCATAATTCCTAAATAATTTATTAATTCAGGCGTTACTTTGCGGAAATCCATTGTAATCTCTTGTTCCTAATTCCTATTTACCTGTCTGTCTTCTTACTTGAATGACAATATAGAGAGATTCACAACCAAAACCGCAATGGTTATAATTACTTTTTAAAAGCTGTGTTCAATTACATAATATATGTAATATTATTAGAATTATTATTGCATTCAATCAGCGCATACCTACTAAACTGAGAAATTCAGTACCTATGTAAAGTTTGGTTTAGGTATTTTAATTATTGTTTTTATTTAAATAGCAATATACAACATGCTTAGTCTTTGAATTAACTTGATAACAAAAGTTATTTATGGTATACTTCTTTCTTTTAGTCAATAGCCAACCTGAATGAATATAGAAGTAGTAAATTTTCTTTATTCACGCAGTTTTACAGGCACATTTTATGTCATGGTACAACAATATTCTAGGCGCGTTTATATCAAACTATTTATAAAATAAAATACTTTTGAAATTGACATCAGCAATTTTAGCACACCATATACCGTTAGATTTAAACGGTGTGGTATTAAATAATGTGGATCCAAAATGTTATCTCACTCATTACGCGAACTTCTGAGGAAGTATATCAGTCACGAAACTGTCTCTACATGAGATTAAAAATCACTTAAGTCAGTTATCAACGCTTAATTTTAGTGTAAAGTCACTCAGTATGTGAAATTAAGTTAATATTGTACAATAAAAAACATCAGTTTTTTTTGTTTTTAAGTGTATGTTTATAGTATGAAAACACGAGCTTTTCGTTAAAGAAAACACAGTTTTTTTTCTCTTACTGTTGTAGCTAATCTCCGAAAGTACTGGACCGACTATTACGGGATTTTCACAAATAGATAGATAGATAAATAGATTTTTGAATTCAACAAGTAAGATCATGCGGACGTAAGACCATAAAATTGCGGGAAGTTTTAGTTTCGTGTTTTTTAAATTTACTATTAACTCTTAACTAAAGATTATATTTATGCTTTTGATTACAAATGCACGACTAAGCTTTACTAAACATACCCCCCAATACTTAACATTTTAAGAGGCATATAATAGTAGACGTAAGTTTTCTAATAAATGCTCGAAGATAAATTTGAAGACTGTTTTCGATGGTTGCATGTAAAGGTTTTTACTTAACTTACCCTACCCCTTACTACTTCACTGTGGCTTTACATCCTTGGCAATTTTTAACAACAGAGATTATCGTATATAGGACAAACCGTTATTTTCGGTTGTTTTCGAAGCATTGCAGTCAGTCAATAAAACGATATGCAAATTCTAAAATTGGTCGTGTGTATAAATTGAAAATGACAATTCCATATTAATTGCGTGCAATTACTCACTTACCTGGTTCGTATCTGAAATGACGATCTTAAACAGTTTAAGGGCCTTATATTGGGATGGGTTTTTTATTGTTTTATTCCACATTCTTATATTGTAAAATAATAACACTAATCTTTTATAATCTTAATTATTTATCTGTAAATAAGTAAATATGCCATATAGCCCAACACCGAACATGCTTTTAGTAACTCATTTTTGATTCAGAAATTGTTGGTTAAATTTCAACATCGGGCATGTAATTACTTCATGCGTCATGCCATTTAATTTTTTTAAGCCGCCCAATTGTAGTAATTACCGATATCAACATCTTTAAGTGCCTTTGAAAGCTTGGAAGCGCTAGATAATAAATGCCATACAAATAGTTTTACGGCTACCCGTCTAGAAACCGACCTCTGAATCTGCTTAGGACCGCTCTTAATTAATTAGTGTTACATGCTTACCTATCTCATCTTTTATCTAAGACTACCAAACCTTTGGCCTTATGAAGGTCCCCCAACGCGAAGTTTTAAAAAAAATATTAATACATACTTATACATATAGGTACTTTAGGATTAATTTTCTTTTATTATTTTTTACATTTTAAAGGTAGCTTATGTTTCTTGTGTCTTAATAATCCTAATCTTGTTTTTAAAAAATTTATTTTTTGATTACATGTCCTCGTAGATTGTTATTTGAGAACCAGCAGATTTTTTTGCTGAAGACTGCTAAAAGGCTTCCATTGTAATTCAGAAACAGAACTAAAAGGCCAATTGCAAGTTTAATATATTTTGATTGACTAAAACTATAAATCCTAGTAGGATATGTGAAGCCCAAGCCAACCTCACCTGCAATTGGGGCACCTGCTAAACAACGAACGAGGCTCTGAGGAAATAAGGTTCTGGTAAGCGGCAATATGCTCGCCACCTATTACGTGGGACTAACAATATAATTGGCGAAATGTAGGCGTATAATGCCTCCGCGTGATATTGTGTATGTATGTAGGGTAAACTCATCTAATTTCGTGACAAAGGATTTGAAGTAATAATACACCAATAAATAATTTATTAATATTATTCATATCTTGCATGAGCTTTAATCAGTCTTTTATGAGAATTATAGTAACATTCGATTAATCTTTTTCTTAAATACGTAAAAGATATAACACATTTACTAGAGCCCGTCCACATGCCTAATTCCGTGGTGACCTCTTTAAGTCCGTGATAGGCACTACTTTAATTTTGATGTAACGGAATTAGGTAAGTTAACGTGATTTCAATTGTACCAAATTTATATTATAAAATTAACACAAACAAAAAACATTTAACATTGCAGTCACTTCTTGCATTAATCATCGGCGTAACACATATCACACTTAAAAATCGACGTATTATCCTCAAGTGTTTGACTTTGGCAATGTACGTGGTACGTTTTCAAGCAGTAGGAACAAGAAATCCAGTCTGCTCCATATTTCGAAGCTGTATCTTCTGAGTACCATACATATTTCACATAGCCAATTGTCATCAATAGTTCTAATATTCTTTTTAAATTGCTGTTTTGCAGGTGCAGCTTTATTTTTCTTTTCTCTATTACCTCGTTTCACTCTTATTTCAGATTTTTTTTGTTAGGGTCATTAATGATATCTGAAAGCAAACAAGCAAATAAAAATAATAAAATTACTCACTTAATTACGTGACAATTCCTAAAAAGTGTCACTTAAATCCGTGATAGCAAAATATTTAATAATATAGCTATATAGGCTTAAAGACGTCATTCGAAATATGGAAAGATAAACCCACTGAAATAACATTAACCTTGTCTTTTAAACACAAAATATGTCCATATTTTTAGTTAAAACTTCAATAACTACTATAATTCCGTGATAGCACAGAAACCCCTCAACCACTAAAACACTTATATTTATGAAGCACAAAATAAGCTCTTATATTTAAACTTCACAGAATAATGACGATTTTTTTACAGCCGCAAATAGTAAATATTATATAGATTTCACTTTAATAGAAAGAAGCTAAGAAATTGGTTAAATACTTACTTAAATACAGCAAAAATCGAGCCCTACTTACAAACACTGCCGAAACGGGCGCGATTTGCGCGCGATCTGACAAAACCGTTGATTGTTGTCATCTCGCTCAATCCAGTGAACCTAAACTTTACACACAAATTGGGACTGTATTATCGGAGCATATGATTGTATTTTTATTTCTTGGTTTCACTCGCACAGCTCTCTGTTAGCCCTCAAACCAAATATCACCGAATTAGGTAAGTCACAGAATTAGATGAGTTTACCCTACTAAACTAATTAAATAAGTAGGTAAGACTAAACGCAAGTTTACATCGTAACTGTTCAATTATCATTATAATATATAGCAGAATTGAGTCGCTTAACTTCAAACTCGGATAAATCCAATTTCGGACTTTTTAATGATTTTGGCGCCAAAAGAAAGGGTAAAAAGAAAGCCTCTATTCAAACTAATCAGGAGTGTATAAATCCCCATATTTAACGTGAAAAAGACCGTTAAAATAGTGACATTATATCGAACTCGGATAGATCCAGATAAAAGTTTTTTTCAAATGTAGTCAAATCCATTCGAGCCAATCAGCGAATGGCATTTGGTCAAGATAGCTGCCAGTTGACATAAACTCTGCGTTGATAGCACTGTTTTGCTCTCGCTTTTTATTGTTTTATATTTTAATTACAAGTGATTTAAAATGGATAATTCTATGAAAATAATGTCACCCAACAAGGCCCGCAAGCGCCCTAATATAATAGTCAGCCGTTTGAAAGACGAAATAGCGAAAATTCGGTAAGTTTCAATTACATTTTATGCACCGTGCTAGAAATATTGAGTTGATAATAGTGTTGTGCTCACCATTAACGGTGTGTCGAATATCGAGTATTTTATTGTTGTTTTACTGTTACAGAATATATGGATATAATGAGCTTAATGTAAGTTTAACGTAGGTAATTACATGTCTCATGAACGGTCACATCAGGTGAGTGTAGGTATACAGGAACAAAATTGTAAGTTTTTATATCTTTATAAAAACCAGCATTATTATGCTGGTAAAGATATATTAAATGTAATGAAAAGTCGTTTTATATTAAAGAAGCATAAATATGTATTAGTTTGAAGACAGAAATTATCTTATTTGACAGAAGCTTCTCTGCAAATTCTGCAATACGTTACCATTCTTTCTTTCTTTATTTTAAATAATGGCTTCGTGCGTCTAGCACATTTAGCCAATGTCAAGTAAGTGATATATTAATAATATATAATTCATAGTAAATGAGAATGAGTGGTGATAAAGATGATAAATGGTAAATGAGATACCCTCCCCTAAGCCCCTTGAGTCCTCAGTAAAGATGTGGGACTATACTGAGATCTCACATGGACTCCTTGAGAGAAATTTTGAAAAGTGATGTTGCACTGTTTTGTTTGATTTACCAACACTCATGTATGTTCACAAACACTTAACGGTTAATAATCCACCGTTATTACACATTAATGTTAGAAATATCACAAATTTTAGAAAATAAAACAAAACTGCAGACATGACTCTTCACTTTCCCGCCAAGAATTCACGTTACCATTCGCTAATGAACATGGACATAAAAGAGTTTCGCACTAACTATGGTTAAGTAACTAGTCGAGTAACTGGGCGAGTAACTGGTCGAGTAATTGGTCGAGTAACTGGTCGAGTAACTAATCAAGTAACTGGTCGAGTATCTAGTCACGTAAATAGTCGAGTAACTGGTCGAGTAACTAGTCGAGTAACTGGTCAAATAGCTAGTCACGTAAATAGTCGAGTAACTAGGCGAGTGACGAGTCGAGTAGCTAGTCACGTAAATAGTCGAGTAACTAGGTGAGTGCCGAGTCGAGTAGCTAGTCACGTAAATAGTCAAGTAACTGGTCGAGTATCTGGTCGAGTAGCTAGTCACGTAAATAGTCGAGTAACTAGTCGAGTAACTGGTCGAGTAACTGGTCGAGTCTCTGGTCGAGTAACTGGTCGAGTAACTGGTCGAGTAACTGGTCGAGTAAACGAATAAAAATAGTCAGCGGAAGATGACTTGTGGCAAGGATTTGAAAAATGAGTTTGGTTCCGGATGGATACAGTTTGCAAGAGTTCGGTTTGTTTAGCGCGATTCGTTCCTCTCAGGGACTAGGAGATAGTTATACTGTACATAATATAGTACGAATTACTTAGTAATTGGTCGATAATGTAACAAGCAGTATGTGGTTGGGTATGCCATACCATTTTACAAAATTGGCTGTAAAGCTTGATTCGTAAGACAAAGCATTATATAAAGTATTTTTTACGATAATATGACTACATTATAACAATTTGGAAATAAAACATTTGCGCTATGGTAACAATTTTTATATTTTACTTAACTGCAAACAAGTCACTGTGAATTTTCAATGAAAATTTTCAGTCTCTAAAAAACACTAGAAAGGCTCTAAAAAAATGTTTTAGGTAAAAAATCTCTAAGATATTAAAAAACATAATATAAGTAACTCTATAAACTAAAAATACATACAAAGAATCATATGAATAATAATCCATAGTGCAAGCCTACCAAATGTCGTAATCTTTCCCTTTGTGTGTATGCACATGTGTGCGTATAGTTTATTTTCTGTGAGTGATAATATTTTCGTGTGCGTGCGCAACGACGGAATTGAAATGTAAATAATATTAGTGTGCGTTCCTTGCCCGCCGCGCAGAAAGTGGCAGACTTTTTCAAATAGGTAGTAGTGCCCATGACGTCTCCAGTTGGTTCAATGCTATAAGCTCGCATACTATATTTACTAATTATCATGTAGCATAGCTTTATTTAAGTTTAACGTTACTTATTCAATAACGTTATTTTCTTGCGCTCAATGTACTAGTTGATTTCAGAACGCACAATAATCAAAGACTACAGCCACAAGGAAAAAAGAAGAAGAAGTATCAAAGACTAGTTAATGATACTACGTTTTACAAAAACATTAAATCCGTATCCGGTGATACGTCAACGCCAAATTCACCAAATTTATCCGAGAAATATTCCTCAAAAATATTTTTGACATTATCATCAGCTTTTCTACGAATAAAGACTTATTTGGTCAAACATTAATTCATTTTAAGTCTTCATTTTTTATATCTGATCATCATGCCGCGCGGTAAGTTTGTTCCTTGTTAGTGCGTGTTTTTTCTCAATGTCGTCCAATGTTAACAAAAAGTGAATTTTCAAATTTGTTAATGTGCTGTGTAATGGAAAATTACTACTAATCAACAATTAAATGTCTTACGAAGCGATTTTTTATTGGAACTAAGCCATTAACGCTTATTTTTTTATGCTAACCTTTCTTCAATACGTTCTTAAAAGAAATGGTTTAATTCATGTTTTCAGGCAAGTACACTAACCACAAAGGTCGCAATCGTAAGTTTACGAGCCCTGAAGAATTAGAGGAACAACGTAAACAAGAAGAACTAAAACAAAAGTAAGAATTGTAAATTATCATAATTACTGTTTTATAATTTATATTTTTTGGTGTGATACATTCTGTTTTTATATATTTTTTAACATTATGAAACCCTGAATGAAATCACTATAATATTATAAGACATTCTGCTTTGACATTCCAATCAGAGATTGAATAGCAAGCAAGTTGTTGTGCCAGGATTGAGTAAGTGGAGGGATGACATATCTGCCTACCCCTACTAAATTAAGGCATTAAAATATGTATGTGTGTAAGAGAAAAAAAAAGGTGAAAGATTTAAAAGAAATTGTATTGTTAATTTATTTGAAATGTTTCTAATAAGGTGAAACATGGAGCATTTACAATTAGTTTGGTATTAGGGTTTAGGTTGGGAAAAACCTATTATTGTGTTATTTTAGATAGCCATTATTTACATATAAATAAAAACAATCCTATTAGCTCATTTGATGTCTTTTTAAACTGTTTTCATACTGAGATAGTAAATTTGCAGCATACATACATACATAATGTCACGCCTCTTTCCCATAGGGGTAGGCAGAGATCACATCCTTCCACTTGCTACGATCTTGGCACACACTTTTAGCTTCATTCACACTCATTAACCTCCTCATACACGCCTGTCAGTTTAGGGTACTTTTGACCTGCCTGCTAGCATGTTTGCTATGAAAATGATTATGAACCTAGCAGCTGCCTGAGAATATATAAATTATGATTGCTGCCTCTTGATATAGTGTTTTGTACACTTGCTCCACAAGTGTGTTGTTCTTATAATGGTTTAAAGGTTGTCTCATATTCATGAACAGAAAAAAAAATTGCTTAGTTCAATCTGAGCTCTGATCATATAGATATAGATGTACATATGAGTACAAACTAAAATCTAAATTTAAGAGACAATAATAAACGAACGAATGGTAATAAATATTGTGGTTACAGGTAGCTTAACTTGGCATAAAGTTTAATGGAAGTATTTTTATAATTTTAGGTGGAGAAAGGAGCATGGTGAAAGTGCTAGTGAAGAGGAATCGGCGGACAACAAGTCAGGCTCTGGCAGCGACAGTGATGACAGTGACTCTGATGAAGATGTAAATATCACAATTTTGAAATAATACTGAATTAGTGCTGTGGTCATTTACATATAAAGCAATGCCTTTTCTCCTGTAAAATGAACTTTTATTGAGTTTAGCATGAAGTTTTAGATGTTGCAAAGATGTTGTTGTATTAAGTGTTGCAAACATTCTTACTTAAACTATTTCAGGAATCAATAAGCTTCATCTGTTTTAGTAAAAAAATGTGCATAAATTAGATTAATGTGTTAAATCAGAAACAAAATGTGCAATTGAAACTGCTTGAACAATTGTAACCTATTTCTGTTTGTGATGATGTGGATATTAAATTATATGAATGGCTTACCTTTTGACTTTTTCCAATGTTTCAGCATCCAACAAAGGCGAAGGGTGTATCTGGTTTAATTGAAGTAGAAAATCCCAACCGAGTAGTAAAGAAGAATAAAAAATTATCAAATTTGAATACATCTTTAGGGGAAGGAGAAAAGCCACAGTTATCTAGGTTTGCATCACTTTATTTTGTTAATTGTTTATATTTATCAATAAATGTGTTGCTAATGTTTGGCTAGCAAAAATCACACCAACACCTTGGTAAATCCAATTTCTAGAAAATGGATATTATCCAATTATATCCAGTTGAATAGTCATTAACCAAAACTTGTGATTGAATATAAAGATTATTGACCCTTATTGTGTTAATAACCTTTTGCTTGTTTTGTTAATGTATCGCCAGGCCATATTTCATACCAACACTTGTTACGAAAAATTATACTCAAGTTTACTTGATTTTAGCACAACTCAAATTAACTTGTTGATGAGTTGTTGTCATATTTCTAGTGTTACCTTATTTATTGTTATTTGTAGCACAACAAAATGCCCAAATCGTACACAACTTGCATATTATGTACTGGTGCATATTCTTTGAAACCCACATTTGTAAATATGGTTTTTTATTATAAAGTATGTGACATTGTTGGGACAAAAATTTGCCTAACTATTAACTACTCATTTTTAATATTTTTAGACGGGAACGTGAAGAAATCGAAAGGCAGCGAGCAGCAGCGGCGTATCAGAAAGCTCATGCTGAAGGCAAGACCGATCAGGCCCGGGCGGATCTAGCAAGACTGGCCATCATCCGCCAACAGAGGGAAGAGGCCGCTAAACGCAGAGAGGCTGAGAAGAAAGCTAAGGATGAGACACCTTCGAAAAAGTTTGTATATATTTTATTGATCTTTTATACAATATATAAAAATTTGCTATTTTGTATTTTTCTTACAAAATATTGATAGACTAAAGTATAGGCAGTTAATCTAAAGCTCAATTCAACCTCCTTAGAAGTTATCCTGTGATCGCTAAGCGGCCTGGCCAGCATGGCAATTATGGGCTAAACTTTGAAGAAGAGGCCTATGTTTAGTAGTGGAAAAATGTAGGCTGATAATGATACATACATACATTCACGCCTGTTTCCTCGAAGGGGTAGGCAGAGGCATGCCTACACTTCGCCAATTATATAGTTGGTCCCACGTAATAGGTGGCGAGCCTTATGCCGCTTACTGGGCATGATAATGATGACGAATTATAAAGTAGTAGAAGTCCGCCAGGGGTGTTAAATCTGAACGCTGGGTTCTTGCCTGGTTAAACATCCTTTCATCTTAAGTTTATTATGCAAGATATTTAATAGCACCCGCATTTTTCAGCACTGTGCTAGTTTGAAAGTTTTTTTTAGTGTCACGTCTAATCCCCTGCCATGCCTATTGGCAAGCCGTCAGTCAAAATAAAATTGATATATATATATTACTAGAAATATAAGAAGAACATAATCTCTCCTTGACCAGCATAGTTATGGCTATATTGAACTGTGACAAATCTTGTCATGTCTTGACATAACATGAGCTGCTGTGTTGGGAGTCTTCTTTTTTAAACAATTAGAATCTGAAAAATAGGGCGATCAGTCCTGCACAAGAAAGTCTAAACCTGCCGCATAACTGCTCGCTGATAGTGGGTGTCATAAGTTAAGGTTCATATTTAAATTATATTATTATTTTGCCGAAGCAGAGCAGAGGCGTAAAAGTGGGCTTACATAACTCACCTATAATGTCACATTTTAATGTACATACATTTCTAATTGAATTATCTGTCTTGACATAATAATAGAAGATAATTATCTTTCATTGCAGATAGACAATAAGTCTTCATACTCAGTAAGGAGGATGTATAACCAGTTGCTGTTTTGATGCCCAAAATCTCAGCTAGGTTGGGCTTTCAAAATCCAACATGTACCAGAATAATAAGAGGAATATAAATTTCTTCATCTATTTCCACACAGAATTTGTCAGTTTACTAATAAATATGCATAATATTATTTTTGCTACAATTTATATTTAATCATTACAATTTTTGGGTTTTAAAAGCTTTCCTAGTTTGTCGAGTTAGTGTGTAAAATAATTGTGTTATTTGTGACTATGTTTCAATGTTGGTTTGTAATTTTTATATTATTTCAGCTATTTAATCGTATGATCTGAATAGTAAATGGAATGTTAGTAAAATGAAGGAACTATTTGTAACTAAATACTTATGTCCCAATAAAAGAAAGACTATTTTATTTCAATTGAATGACAAGATTTTTATGGTACTTCTTTTACACTGCAATATCGTATGAATGAGTCTAATACATCTTGTACACCAGCTGTTTTAAATTTATTAGTATATATTAGTAGATAATTTAAATATGCGATGCTGTCGGTGACGTCGATTATAGTTGCCGTTATATAATTATGATAAAATTTTATATTTCAAAACTAGTTTAATTAATATAAAGATGTCGTCAGTTTCTGTTTGTCGGAGGTATTTTTTTCCTATTGTGAATATAAATCTTTATAAAACAATAAGTAAGAATTAAACCATCTTATTACATTCATCTTTATATTGCAACATTTTTATATTTATTAAACTGGTAACCCACTGATGTTATTGCCATTATGAAAAATGTTTGTTTTATCTATATATTTCACAGCATGTTTTAAACGTTTTTTGTAAATTTTACCTTAATTAATTATACATACCTATAGAATTCATAATTATATATGGCTTGCAATGAAATATATTTACTTCTTTAATTTTGTGTTAAATACTTAAATGTATAAAAAGAAATGTTATTCTTGAATAATTAGTTAATTTTCATCAGCAACTACGCAACCAGTGTTGAGTATACTTCAATAAACGAATTTATTATATGTAATTCTTTAATTATTGCTATAAAATTCCAATATAAAGTATTTCTGGTTATCATATTTTTTTCAAAATTTCTATTCACTTAGCTGAAACTTAGATAGGTTACTAAGTCAGTTTTATATGTAATTGTTTACTCTATAAAATGAATAAAAAGTTAAAAAATCTTTCAGGCAATTACTTATTTCTTTTTACGAAACTGGTTGAGACCTAAAAGTAGTAGGGTACTTAGGCGTGAAACTAAAATGTATTTGTTGTTACTGACCTCATTGTGACATATGACGTTTTTTAGACCAGTGTCTGAAATAAAAGAATATTCTTTCACAAGCACACCTATTATTTAGTTTCAAAGATAAGTATCATTAAGAACTTGTTGTTATAGATACTAAATAACGGATAAACATACCTAAATATATTTTTTTGCTAAATACATACCTACTTAATATACATAAGAAATATCAAGGTTAGAACAAATATTTATGTTCATGCTCTCAAAGATTTGTTCGTGTGGTAATCGAACCCGGGCGGTGGCTTTGCGCATTGGAATTAACCGTTCGACAGACAAATTTCCTCCGTTCAACTACAAATGGAAATATAGGCAGGCAGAGCAACTTGTCTGGAGAGATATAGACCTCGCACCAAAACTTTAGGTCAGTCACCAGTCGCATAATCATCATCTCAGCCCATTAACGTCCCACTACTGAGCACGAGCCTCCTCTCACATACCAAGGTGCGAGGGTGTTAGGTCATACTCCACCACGCTGACCCAGTGCGGATTAGCGGAGGCAGGTGTATGGGGCATTCTGCTGTTAGAATTTTTCAAGCCGCTCAATCAGGCCTCTAACATGGCTTAACGACTACCATATTTAGTGATAACCGGGACGAACGGCTCACCCATCCAAGGACTGACCTCTGTAAACTCTGCTTTACTTCGGTGTTCGTTTCAGACCACCGAGCATCGCGGAGCTCCGAGCGCTTCACAAGGTTAAAGAGTAATTGTTGATCGCCTACCTATTAAGTACTAGCAATTACGACGGTGTATATAAAAGAATATTAACATTACAGTCGTTTCCAGTAGAACAATGCAAATGACTCGCTCGCAATGATAACGGTATGGAGCGCTTTAATATTTTTTGGACTGCTTAGCATTATCCAGAATGTCATTATGACGTCTCACATAAAAATTAACCAGACCAGTGCAATTCAATAGTATTGTCATAGCTGTTTATTCATATTCTGTAATAAACCCTAATTCTATAATATACCTGGCTGCCTAATCATATTCTACAGGCTTCATACTTTCGATTGGTGTGAAATTTTTATTTTAACCCAACCAGAGAAATTTACTAAAAATAATAAAATAATTGCTTTGTTCTTACTGTGGCATTTTTGTTCCTATTATTTTCATTTATTTACATGATTACACATAGGTAGGTACTAAATAAATTCGCGGCTTATTAACTACACAGATATTTTTATGTACACAACGTTTCGAATTCGGTGATAGTTTTGGGGATGGTCCCCCGGCCTTTCATTATTTATACACTTTTCTGTATATACTTCTTATATCAATCAGTTATTTACAGGATATGTTAATTTATTATCAGCCCAGCTTATAGTAATGCTTTTAACTAACTCCACTATTGAATAATGAATGCCACTCACAAAACAATAATTGTTAAGTTTTTCTTAAGCCTCATAAGACATACTTAGGGATCATAGTTTTAAGCATTATTATTTGTGCCATCCTATCTCAAAAAGCCAGTAAATAATTGTTTAAAAAATTATAATGGCAATGGTCAGGTATCTACTTATTCGACGAAAAAAGTCGAGTCTTTTAAATGAAACTGAGCCTTTTATTTATTTATTTATTGGAACAAGATACACCATCAACATATCAACAATGGAAAGATAAAAGATATGCCTCTGCAAGTATGTACAACATTGTATAATTTTAACAATAAGGGTAAAAAATACATTTGCTTAACGAAACCCAACATTTTCCAAGATTGTGTCACTACGTGGAAGTAAGTTTAATTTATGGTTTATTAAAGCACCGACGTCGCGAACTTAAGATGATTCTTTTAAAAACTGCCCTCATATAGAATAACAAGATGCAACAATTATTTCGTTCTTTTGAATTCTAGGTGACTACACTTTTGAGCGTTTAGATTCATCTTATTAGTTAGAGAGTCTTCTGTATCGCTAATGCCCTTGAATATTTTTAATTTGTCGGCAAATATAGAAAAGTGACTTAACATGATACAATTAGAAACATCGTTTGTAAATACCAAAATGAGGATGGGGCCAAGATGCTATCCTTGACGCACCCCGGATAGAGCATTAATAAAATAAAGCCATGTGATTTACAGCTATGAACTATTATGGGTACTTTGGAATCGATCCTTAAGATATGAGCGCAACCATCGTAGAAGGTCACTTTGAATACCAGAAGCTGTAAGTTATGATAGCAAAATTTCATAAATGCGCCAGAGAAATCAGCGTAAATGGAGTCGACCTGAAGCTGATCATCAACTGATTTAAACATATCAGTCACATAGTGCATCAAATTGCTAACTGTAGATTTATTCTTGCAAAACCCATGCTTAGCATCCGATAGAATATTTAGGAAAAAACTAGTTATAACTGAACTAGAAATACATTCAAATATTTTAGCAAACAAGCTATTCTGGGGATTTTAGCAGTCGTCTACTATGACTCGCGTTTTATTTATATACTGCGTCAAAAAACTCTTACATTTTCAAAACGACTCGACTCGTGGTGGTCGTGAGTCGTAAGGCGCGCTAGTGAAATAATAGAATGAATGTGGGTATAATTGCTTTTATATAGTGGGTACGCCATCAATAATTAAAATATGAAACAGGGACATTAAATATCTAGTTTATTAGATAAAAGGTTAACATGATAAATTAAATTTGTAATCATTAAGGAAAGAAACCTCTTAAAAACAAAACTGTAAGCTTATATGTCCTACCTACCGTATCCATCTACGTAGGTACCTGAGCACAGGAAAGCTACAGTTTTGTTAATGATTACTACAAAAAATCGATTTAATCAACAACTTTGGACTATCTTGAATCACAAGTGCGAAAATCGAGTCTAGTTCTAATTTAAAGGACTTTAAAGACCTTATACCTCTTCTATATGTAGATACACATGAAAATTCGAAATTACACAAGTTTCGGAAAATAAAATACTGCCGCGTCTTTTTTCGCGTTGGCGCCAAAACTCCTTATAAGAGTTAATATAAATAGGATAGTAGGCAAGTATAGGTATGAACTTAAATGTAATTTACTTTTAAGGGGTAAAGTTAATAGACACGAAAGAAAACGGTAGCGTTACTCGTAGATACCTTCATACGTACATCATTCATAGGCTATTCATTGCCATTGAACGTGCCTGAAACTCTAAATGCGCCATAAAGGTTGTAACTTTTCATTACTGACCGCGTTGCAAGTGAGGTCAAAACTATGCAAATTTTACTCTGCGCCTCTCTTACACCTCGTTATGGTCGACCAAAAACGCTTTTCACATAGGTATTGCAAAAGTTTTAACATTGCACATATTTTAAATATTCTTTTGTAATTTAGGTGTCTAAATCATTTATTTACAATTTTTTTTGATAAATTTTTGCGCAAAAGAATAAGATAAATAATTGATTGTAAAAACGAACAAGATTTCAGTTTTGGTTTCAGTTCTTCTCCCTAAAATAATATTTAGACTATTTTAGATTTCAAAGACACGAGAAAGAAGAACAGTTAGCAGTCAGTTTACTAATAGTACTTTAGATAAGTTTAAGTTAATTATTTCAGCCCGTAAATGTAGTGAAACACTGGGATTTGGTCTACTCTCACGAACGCTTCAGATGGTTTCAGTTAGTGCCGTTGTTGTGACTCCTAACCCGATCATAGCCAAAAGTATAAGGCGGTAGTTCCTGGGCTCATAGCAATATTGAAAAAACAAATTTTTACTAAAGAAAAAATTCCGTTACTTCTTGGGTCAGATCATTGCCAGTTCCACCCCAAATTTTTTACTCTCAGTTCTGCGAGCGTTCGTCACTAGTCACATGACAGCCGCAAGTTTATGAATTAGTGTTTTGAAAGGCACGTGTCGGCTACATGTTCTAACCACAGTCTGAACGCCGCTAATGATCAGTTTTTGTTAACAAAACTAAACTGAATAAATGGGTTATTAAAATTAAATGTTAAATCAATACAATTCCTTTGACAAAACACATATAAAACAACTTTGTACCTGCAAAAGCTTTAAAAGACTTAACTAATCTCCAACATTTCCTTCAACAATTTTCTTAGCAAAGTTACTTCTCTGAAACTTGTCTTGGCTAAGCCGATCTAATTGAATAGCTAATAAGTGTAAGTGTGCAAGTTGGCACGGTACAATAAATAATGGATAAATTAAACGGCAGAGACTCTAGGCCAAACAGAATTAAAACTTTCCGGAGGGTTCGCGTAAATCAAAGTTGTCTATCTACCTACTTATGTAAGATTGTCGAAATTGATTACTTACTGATTTAAGACTGAAATGATATGAATAATATATACGTTTATTTGAGTGTATTATTAAAATATTTAATATTTTAATAAATAATATATCACTTAAATTAAAGTATATCATTAAGAGTTGTTTGCTTGACATCGCGTTAAGCTGTGGACTGGTAGTTACAGATCTACTAGACAGACAGTTCTACAGAAGCATTCGAGTGGTGAGGTCCAGCTAATAACTCAAGAGTGTTATGAGCTTGTGAGTTAATAAATCGTGGGAAGTATTTGGTGTTTTACTCACGTATACTCTATTACATATCTGATTTATATTTCACACGCGCAGCCACAGATAACGGCTATTGATATTTATATACTATTGATAATTTTAATTCCTTTATATGGTAGCGCCAACATAGGGTTCAAACTTAGTCTAAACTCTTGTTGTTGGATGGCCGAGTTCTGTGTCCTATTGGAAAACGACAAGACTCATGCTTCTATTCTATCGCCCTAAAGGTTTGCATAGTTCCGTCAGTAAAAGTATGAAAATCAACATACTTTATTTTGAGATGAAGTAAGCGAGCGAGGCAAGCGAGTTAACGAGCCTAAACGAGGAGAAGGATAATTTTACTTTATTTATAAATATTTTGCAATGACATTCGATAGAAAACCATGATAAGATCGCTTAAAAGGCTGGTGTGGTTCAAATCATGCAATGAATAGCCTCTGAATTGAAAGGTTTGGTGCACCTTTGGTGGAAGATCTCATGATTTAATGGAACTATGGTGTTTTATTCTGTCACTTCTCAAGTATGCTTACGTAAGCTTAATATGTTGCGTTGTAAGTGGAGGCCTGCGCTCAGCTACCCAGAAGTGGGATGTTTAGACTGAGACATAGAAGTAATAACTTATGGGTAAATAATGTTTGGGATAAAGTTATTGGATTGTAAGTAAACTAGGTACCTACCTGAATCCTCCGTCAATATATTTGAGTGGATGAAGCAATTTTGTGATAATCTAAAAGTATCTGGAAGGTTAAGTTACTGATGGAAATGGGATAACTGTAGCAGTTTTATGTAACAGTGCGTATAGAACTTACGTAGATATCTAATAGGCTTCATGAGATATTTAATATCCATGGGTAAATATTTAGCCAGAAAGCTAAATCTACTTTTATTATCTTTTCTAGGTCTCGTTTTGCTGTACATACAATTTTATCAGAATCGACTCAGGTGATTTAGCGTTAAAGTGTAACAGACAAAAATACTTTTATAGATACCTACACTTAGATCAAAAAATTACAAACTAACTTCAATGTAGACACAAATAACATAATACCTACTATACTAGTTACTAGTAGTTACTTACATTGAAGTATTTATTTAGTAAGGCGTAGATAGTATTAAACATTTATTTTATACAGTTATGAAATGTCTGGTAATTAAAAATGCATAACAAAAAATTCAGTACGTTACATAATATTCAAATTGTTTTTTTATAAATATATTTAAAAGTTTATTTTTTATTATATTCAAAATATATTTGGTTTTGAAATGTCTTCTGATAAATATTTAAAATGTGTTTGAAATACCTAGTATTCAAAATGATTTTGACTTCTTGGCGGGACAGTGAAGCGTCATGTATGCAGTTAAGTTTTATTTTCTAAAATTTGTGACATTACGAACATTAATGTGTAATAATAATGGATTATCAATCGTTAAGTGTTTATGAACGTACATTGTACGTAATGGTAAATGAAACAAAACAGTGCAACATCACTTTTCAAATTCTCTCAAAAAGTCCATGTGAGATCTCAGTAATATCTGGGCTAATAAGGAGTTATTTACTGAGGACTCTAGGGGTGACTCTGAGATCCCTCCCATCTCATTTAACATTTATCATCTTTATCACCACTAATTATCTTATTTAGTATGAATTATATATTATTACTATATAATTTAGGTACTTGACACTGGCTAATTGAGCTATCCGCACAAAGCCAATATAAAAAAAAAACTAAATGATTTTTTATTTCTGTCTAATGGTTCTGGCTACAGATAAAATAATTATTATAATAGTATACTATGAGTATTGACATTTAGGTCGGTACTTAAAGACAGAATTAACAAAAAAACAAACATGGCCGTTTGTTTAAGCACCATTAGCGCCGCCGAGTCGCGGAGACTATAAATCATCCCTCAGCATCTCTGCTTCCGACGATTCCATGGCGATTTACATGTCATTTACACAATCCGACTGCAGTATTTAGGTCTTTGAACTCCAAATGATCGACAAATAATAGATTATCGATTGATTTTTTTAACTAGACAAGAGTCAAGATCTCTTGTCATTTTATATTAATAGCACAATTTAAATAAAAGCTAACCATTTGTAATTGTCCTGCCACGAGGTTCTGAATTATCTAATCTAATTATCAATTTCTAATTTCTAAATATCAATTAACAATTATCTAATTGACTTCTGAGCACACTGGAAGCCGCAGGTACCTATTACCGAAAGTAAGTAAACTGTAGGTACAAGAGGAAGCACGAGCTCTTTAAAAAGTAATTCCAATAAGAAATTTTGTAGTAACAAACTACAACCTAATATTACTAGTGGACTATGAAAAGGTAGATATGTAACACAAGTTTTTCTCATATAAAATTTCCTGTGAATAAGATATCCTGGAAAGTGAATAAGCTTTTCCGTAATAATTGATATGGCTTTTTTAGTTGTCAGTAGGTAGTCCTGCTTGAATAATCACTAGAAGAATATTTAAACTAGCCGCATTGTTTGAAGTTGATTACTACAACTAGTACTAGTAAAAACTACAACCACTTTTAAACACGTGACAATCTCGCACAGAATGTCTAATTTCATTCTTATTAATATTTTTTTCTCTTTGATATGGACTCACTCGTTTAGAGTGGCAAATATTCCTAATAACTTGATTTATTTAATTACTTGATACTAAGTAATGAAATAAATCAAGTTTTTTACAATAATGCAGCGTTTTCGTGTTCGTAATTTAGTCTAAGTCAAGTAAAGTCCGTCATAGTAGAGTCAAGTCTAAGTGGCAGAGACTTTTCTAAGGGTTCCATGGAGTTTTGGGAATAACACGGAATATCACAATTCACTGCAATATGCCACTTTCCTACTCTGTATATGAATTTTCAGAATTCTTTTTTTCTGTTACAAAGCAGAAATTTACACGTAAAAACTCGAATTTACACGGAAAATAAAATATTATGTGTACGCGATGTGTCTTCTTACGCGCTGGCGCCAAAACTCTTTATTATTTTTTATGCCTCAAGTTGCTATCAAGCATACAAGCCTATTCTCAGCCTACTTAATAAAAAGTGGTCACCGCTGACTATAGACGATTGCAATATCATGAGGCAACACGTATTTTAAAAGAAGGAAGGTAAAATTATAAAAAATAAAAGTCTTCAGTGATTTCACTAATTTTCTTTATTATCTTATCATACAAATAACGTTATGTACATTAATATTAACAGTAACAATACTATGTTACAAAAGATCTACACGGTACAAGAGTGGTCACTGGCGTAATGATTCTTAAATATTTTTACATTTTGTTACATAACACATATCTCACAATATTATAAGCTAAATAAAATAGCATATATGAAAAGAAATAAATAGCACATCTTAGAAAGTTATCAGAGAAAGGGCTACGAAATTAAAAACTAAATTTTTGTTATATGTGACATGACACGTAAACTTTAGATGGTATTTGTTTCATATTATTTTAAGGTGTATTTCGATTATGAGAATGATTACAAATAATAATAAAAGTAGATCGAATCCGCATTCATAAAAGAGAACATTAAATTTACTTTAAAAACTCCTTTCTAAACTTGTTTTGGCAAATCATTGAGCATATTCAATAAGTGTAAATAAGACTTCTTGGCGGGAAAGAGAAGCATCATGTCTGCAGTTTTGTTATATTTTCTAAAATTTGTGATATTTCGAACATTAATGTGTAATAACGGTGGATTATTAACCGTTAAGTGTTTGCGAACGACCATAAGTGTTTGGTAAATCAAACAGAAAAGTGCAACATTATTCTTTCAAGAAGTCCATGTCAGATCTCAGTATAGTCTTACATCTTTACTGAGGACTCAAGGGGTTTAGGGGGAGGGCATCTCATTTACCATTTATCATCTTTCTCACCACTCATTCTCGTTAACTATAATTTATATGTTATTAATATATCTCTTACTTGACACTGGCTAAATGTGTTAAACGCATGAAGCCATTAATTAAAAGAAAAAAATAGTGTAATTAACTGCCAAAAATTAAGGTACCTTTACACTATTTCCTTGTGGACTGTACTTGATGTACATTGTTTTTGTACTTATTACTATGTATTTGTTGAGAACTTTCTAATTTTATATGGCTTTTACATAAAAAATATTAAATTTATGAAAATAAAATGTACGCCAAGTGAGAATTGTGCCCCATATTTATTTATAAGATTTTCAAGTTAATGAACAAAGAAACCATTAAAAAAAATCGGTTAATGCGTTGTCTTTTTGGATTTATATACCGAAAAGATGTATTCCGAATATTAAAGTTGCTACTGCTAGAAAATAAATAAAGCAAAGAGTTAAACATAAAAAGGCGAGGTGGTGTTTTAATTATTGTTAAATAGAAAAATATATTTCACTTAATAAGTAGCACTGTTGTAGGGAACAGAGGTGTTTGCAATATGTATCATACCTACGAAACTAGATTTGAGTTATTACAAGGAGCGACTGCCGTCTGACCTCCGCAACCCAGAGGGAAACAACGTATGAAGACAATGAAGTTTATATATTTATGCATGCAACTGCGTCTAAAAGAGGAAAACTCTGAATCGCGCTTTCGAGATTATACAATCCTGTCAATGTAAAATCTGTACCCAACCAGAATTCGCCCTGCGGGATATCTTCCATTTCATTAGAAGGGTTTTGTTCCGTATGGTGCAATAGTGATTACAAAAAACGATAAGCTATATTTTTAGTTATATAAACGTTTTTAGTTGAGGCAATTTTTTTGTCAAAACCATTTATACACGTTTATACTACTAATTGCAAATTTGTTTTTTTAATCTTTATCACACCTAAAGTGAATATAAGGATAGCACCCTCTGCTCTCTAATGTGCCACTATTATGTGCCTAATATATTTTATCTCAACACCACTATCTATTTATTTATACAGAAAATAGTAATTATTTAAACAACCATTGGCACTATATTATACAAGTTCGTACGTTGTACATTTCGGTGAAAATTTGGCTTGAAATAAATCAATCTTAAATGTATAATAATTAAAACTAATATTTTGTATTTATCGTATATACACGGCACATAGTTTGTTAGCATTGAACAAACAAAAAATACTTCAGTGCTTTATAAATATTTACATATACTTAATATTAATAAAATAAGGTACTTGAAACGATTACAAACGTGAGAAAGGGTGTTTAAGCCACTACAACAATCCTTACGATTGTTTATTGTTAATTAACAGAGATGGACTTCTTTATATAGCTTTTCTATAAATGTTCCCCATTTCTAATTAAGTTTGTCATAGCATAGTACTTTCGTACTACAAAATCACTGTTCCTTAAACCTTATAATAATCGGTGTACTTACACGCTCACAAGCCTTCTTATTCTATGCTAGAAGACCAATTTCGTTATAAGTGCGCTAAGATATCGATTTCTGTGGATGTTTGAAGCGCCATATTAGTTTCGTTGAGCGCGGTGGACCCTGAAACGGTCACGATGACAGGTTGAGCGTCGGTGTGGACTATGGTGACGAGATGGTCGTCGGGATCCTTTTCTGGTTCGTTTGGTTTGGGGAGGGGTTGTATTGTGTCGTCGGCGTATTTGAGGTCGAGCGGCGCGAGCGTTGGGAGCGACGCTGGGACCGTCGCGGGGGGATCGCTTCTGGGAGCGCGATACGACGGAGGACCGCTATACTCCGAGCCGCACCACGCTGCGCCAGTCGACCCTCTGTACAAAAATAAGTTACTTTATCAATCTAATAACACTAATAGTCTACCTAACCTAAGGCACATAAGATACAATTGAAGTTCTATTGTTTTTTGTCTTACGGCTCATTTACCAACCCACATTTACCTTATACGTACTCTGAGACTACAATAGTCTTGCAGTATTAATAGGCTTAATATACTAAGACATTCTAACTTTGTGTAGCCTTAAAGTGAAATGCCAGTTAGGCCTTACATATTCGTAACATAAGCGACTAAGGCTTAACGCGAGGAGTTGGCGGTACGAGCTTTTTATGTTAACCAAGTTGGCAGACGTGGCACCTTC
Organism: Musotima nitidalis; assembly: GCA_949126915.1. Classification (NCBI taxonomy): domain Eukaryota; kingdom Metazoa; phylum Arthropoda; class Insecta; order Lepidoptera; family Crambidae; genus Musotima; species Musotima nitidalis. The sequence continues at coordinate 9,824,919 of OX421422.1, forward strand.
ATGGTAAGCACTTAAGCAATAACTACGGTCTATTTAGGTAATTGTAATTATAAACTCCCTCACACCTTAATATGTGAGAGGAGGCTCGTGCTCAGTAGTGGGACGTTAATGGGCTGAGATGATGATGATGAATTATAAGCTACGCTGTACTCATACAATTAGATATCAAATGTTGCCACTACAAAATAAAGAATAATGCATTTCATACTTTCTATTGCCGGTTTATAGCAAGTCATAACGATGGCAGATATAACGATGATCCATAGAAGTGTAATCCCTAGGTAGTCGGACACAGAAAATTCCTACGGAAGACGTAGTTTGACCCCGCAATTGCCACGAAAAGCGTCACGGTAAAACTACACTTAGAGCAAGCGCTCGAACCACTTTCCACTCATCATTTCCTAGCATTATCCCAGTTGCCCTAGACTTGGCAGTGTATCAGTTTTTACATGGAGCTACTGCCGTCTGACCTCCGCAACCCAGTAGAAAACTTTATACATACATACAATCACGCCAGTTTACCCAAAGGGGTAGGCAGAGGCATATTATACGCCCACATTTGGCCGATTTTACTGTTGGTCCCTACGTGGCAAGCCTATTGCCGCTTATTGGGATCTTTTATGTTTGCCAGAGCCTCGTCCGTTAATCGGCATGTGCACCACTTGCAGGTGAGGTTGGCTCCTTGAATGATGGTAGGATCGCTATAAACCCTATATATATGGAAAACTTCATTCTATGGTTAAATAACGACTGCCATAGATGTTCATGGAAGCCGAGACCAACGGCTTTACTTGCATTCCGGGTCACGGAGCAAGCTATAATTAACCACTAAGAATCAGTAATTATCAGCAAAAAAAACAAAATGCCATGAAAAAATTGACTGCATATAAGAATTATGCAACACAAAAATTAAGAATATTAATTACCTGACTAGACTAGCTGAATTTGACCTGTAGGTAGGCGGCGGGGACACCGCGGGCGCACTTCTGTCGAGGAGAAGTAACCTGAAATTAAAGTAGAGTTTTTTTGTTACAAAAAGCACGAACCAAGTTCAACTTTCCTCCTACAGTAAGTTTGAATCAAAATTAACTATTGAGGGTGGAGTGGCCGCTCGAGACCGGCTACCCACTGCTAAATGGCTAGGAAAGCGATTTAATTAATTACAAAAATAGTCTCATAAATTACTAAAGTATGTTTTATGGTATCTTGAAATACCTAGACGAAATGATTGTGTACACGATAATTGTGAAGACAAATTTAAATAAATGTTTTGGACATCTCATTACTGCCACAGAAATAGATCTATTTGTGTGCTTAGAAACGCTTCTACTCCGAACTAAGCAGAAGTTGTCCCATGGGCACTAGACAACTGATACATACTTACATACTGTTTTTTGTAAATACATACTACATAATTATACAAATGATATAAATATTTTTTATTTCCTCAAATCATACCAGTTTAGTGCCACATACACGGAGAAACTTATTTAAACACTTATTTATCAAACATATCAAACAGCTATACTAATTCAAAATATTTATGTTTAATTTATCTATAAGTATAGGCTAAAATAACGCTAACTCCATATTATAATATTTTACGTAAATTATATTAAGTAATAATAAGTTTGTTTAATGGGCTATCAAATCAAATCAATAAACAACAGTTCGCCCAATAGAATTTCCCAAAATATATTAAGTAAAACGTCAATTATCACCATTACTGCCAAAGTTTAGTAATTACATTTCCCAGGGGTTCACTAAAAGGAAAATCAAAATAGAATTTGTGTTATGAAAAAGGGCGTTTGTGATTGAAAAACAAGGATTATTAATCCGTAAGTAACGCGCTAGCCAGATAGTAATCGGATCAACAAATTTAGTAATTTTTTTTAAAATTACACTTATATGATACCAAATCAAGTAATTTTTCTATTTACTATACACGAAGAAAAAATCATGTATGCCATCCTCTGTCATCTTCTTAGATTTTAATCTTAAAATATATCAGACTTCTTGATTCTTATTACTCATATAGTTGTAATTGTATCGCCAGGTATAAGAAGCTTCGCCTTATGTTATTTTAAAAAACTGTAAAAAAACCTATACCTGAGTCTATATTCCTGCATGGACGCTTGGTATGTCGGCGGTGGCGGCCTATAGTGAAACTCAGGGTAAAGCATGGCCGCGTAGGGGTGGTGTGGTCTTGCGTAGCTTGGAGGCAGCCTCGGGACCAGCCTTCGGCAGGACGCTCGACGCAGGCCTAGCAGCGCACAGGGGGCGTCTCGCGCTCCCAGGCGCCATGCTAGACCTGCCGCTGTCACTAAAACCACGCCTATTCCTAAAAAAAAAATAAGTTTCATTGGTTGATAGCATAGTGAAAATGTTGTGTAACAATAATAGTACATAAATCTTTGCTATTTTACAACTATTTACTATATTCGGTTTTTTAGCATGGAAATATAAATAGAAAATAATTACAAAATAAAAAGACATAAAAGTTTACATACAAGTACTTAAAGCTAAGATTAACATCAGTTTTTAGGTAATAATTTAATGCATATAAGAAGTGAAAAAATATGTTCACGGTCAAATTTTTGGTAAAATTGAAAATTTTTAAATAAAACATATTTTTTTACGTTTTAAGTGTTTTTAAATATTTTTTATTGGCTGTGGAACGAATTTTATTATATGCTTCTATCCATTGGTAGATAATGCTAAATAGCAATTCTAATAGATATTTCACCTGAACTCAGAAACCAAAAAAAAGTAATAAGTGCGATTTTTGAATAGTATGAATAATTTTTTTTATTACGGTGGATTTGTCGATAAAATTTATTATGTTACTGCACCCTTAATCGCAACAAAATTTTATGATGTCAAATGACATGAAATTTCAATGTTTTAAAATGTATTACTGGGAAAGTAAAAAATACTAAAGTATATTAAATATTTTTCAATTACAAAACGGTGGCTCACCATTAATATTATTTAGGGGTATTTCTCTTTAAACAAACATTATTCTTCAGATATCAAAATCTATTTAAAGCTACTCGGCTACTAAGCTACAGTTAGCCAGCTGCTCTATAAGTTCTAAAATTTAATTATCTCAGTGAATAACCATAATAATAGAACTCATTAATAAACAGGCAACAAATTCGCTGCGCTGAGTCATAACCACTATGCTTTAGCAACTGTTGTTAATTGTTTTCGTGCTCGTGATCACGGACAATATGTTACAGCACGGGCCTCGACCCTCGCTAAATACCCTCTTTATAATATGAAGCAAAATATTCCGCGGATACAACAAACAGTGTCGATTCGATGCGTGCTGTTCGCGCCAAGCCACCAGCTGATTGACGGGTACAAATTACCTCTCGGCACAACAATAGATCGCTGTCTGTAACAACAACATCATTTGTCCCTAACGCTAATGAAAATCCAATTAATTCTGCTCCGAAACTCATTGGAAGTTTAATTGAAAACTTGGGAGGCGGACGCGACTTTGTGAATGATGTAATGAAAATTTGGACAAAGTTGTTATTGTCATATGCATAGAGAATAGCCAATGAGCTCCCAAGATTGTTACGCGGTTAATTACTGGCATATGTTGCGGGCCCGCGTGCCGTTTCGGGTCGATTTATGAATATTACAATGACGCTGTTAAATTTTATGCAAAGCCATAGCGATGGAGTGTCGTCTAGTTTTATCTTGTCGAACTGTTCAACAGACCGGATAACTTTAATCAACTATGAAATAAAAACACGGCTGAGCATGAAATGAGTTTCAAACTGCCGTGATCAAAGACTTTGTCTCCAAGGGTCTTTATTCAAATGAGCAGTTTTTCACTTCATCAACTGATTGCGTTTATGGTTTCTTATTTTTTAATATAATATATCTATGTCCTATAACTCTTTTTCAAGAGTATTTTCTTTGGAATTATAAAGTTGTAACAATTCTGTCGATTTAATTTGACTTGAAATTAAATTAATTATTACTGGCTTTAAGCGAAAAGACCGCCTAGATTGGCTATTTTTACATATGTCAGTGTTCATTATAATCTATAGTTTTTAAGTTGTTTTGTTCTTTAGTCAATAAAGAGTATATATGTATATCTAAAACCAAACATAACTTAGCTTAGTTATTTTAGACTTAGGTAAACTTTGCATTGCTAACAATTATGGGTTAAGATCAAAATGAATTCAATTGGAAATAAATATGTATAGCAAATTTATAAAACGCAATGCAAATGATAAAGTTAAAAAACATTGATTATGCTAATTACCCAAACCGCCGGGTCACAAATTAAGCAAATATTACTGCTTTCCAGTACAAAAAGCAATTCGTGCCGTTACATCCACAGTAAAATTGAGAAAATAGTTTATATCCTTTATTGTTTGTATTACCCAGTCATAACTGCTTTAAGTATGGACTTTAATCACATTACTATAACCATAAGAAATTTTACGCTTGGCTTCCACAAAAATTGTTAATTTAATCAGAAATGCTTGCATAAGCATTATCATATAAGATTTTCCGATTATCATTATCATGAACGTCATATAACTGAGCTATTGTCCATATTACCCTGCCAAAAGGTTAAATAATAAATGCTTTAAGTACGTACATTAATCACATTACTACAACCCCAAAAAATTGGAAGCATAGCCGTAGTGAAAAGTGACTACCACTCATTCTTATCAACATCATCATAATATAAGACCATTAATGTCCCACTACCGAGCACGGACCGATTTGATTATACACTTTAAGAGTTCTTTATGAAAATCTCCTTACCTATCATGAGTAGGAGCAACGTGAGTGGTGCTCTCGGATGAGGCCTTAGGGCTCCAAGCACTGCCCCCGCGGCCACGAGACAGGCGCCTATCACTCCGAGAAACAGGACGCATAGCCTGAGAGGGGGTCTTCCGCAACACGATTTTGGCGCATTGCCTTCTCCTTCCGAACATGCATATGCTGCACCTCTTCCCGATCTGTAACAAATTATAAATCTATTTAGTGTCGTTCTTACTATCATTAGCTTGACAAATTACAATGATATACCTACAAGGATATGAAGTATAATAGTAACTTTCAAAGATATACCTTTTTCATCTTAAAATATTTTTATTTCGCACCAAGAAAATATAATACGTTGTCAGATATTTTTTTAAGCAAGTGATGGATTAAAAATATCTTTGTAACGATTCCCGCGCTACTATAATTTCCCGAAAAATCGAGAAACTATTCAACACTATTGTGTTGAAAAGATATTTTCAATCCATCACTTGCTTACAATGGATTTCCGAAAAGTAACGCCTGAATCAATAAATTAGATATTTTTTTATAACTTTCTAAAGTTTCTAGTTTTGTTTCCTTATGTACAATAGTGAAGTATAGTTTCACATTAAACATAACTATGAAAACACAAAAATTTATAAATGATGCTTCATACCATCGACCATCGAAAGAACATTAGGAACCCAATAACCCAAATAATATGTATAAAGACGAGGGTTCCATTCGGTTTTAACTAATTCTCTGACTGATCGCTTAACCTATGTATACTACAATCAATGTAGAATATAGCATAACAAAACGTTTAACAAGTTCTATCTTCAATTTCCTCCACAAAAAAGGTATCCAACGAAATAACTACCTAAGCACATTTGTTTAGCACTGGTTTACATAAGCAATGCCATAACTCAAAGTCGATTTGAAAGCGTTGCCATTTCAAATTCTTTTTAACGACAATATTTAGCTTCAGTGAGTCAGTAAAAAAATTGATGTTAATATAAATATGTAATGTTATTATAGTCATAAAAAGCGTGCTTCAACCTAAATACAAATCGTCTATTCCAAACGATGAAGACATAAAAGTCATGCCTATGTTCATAGTGTTTGTATATGTACTTCATACTATAAAAGTATGTCTATCTGCTTTGTAGAGGAATGTTACATATTTTGAACATGTATTATTATTTGTAAGAATATTATGGTTTTGTTTGTAAAATGTATTTGCTTGGTCATAAATAAGAAATGAATAATAACAAATGAAAATGAAACAAATTATCCTCTTGAATAATTACATAAATATATTATTATTTAAGAGGATCATCAAAATTGGACAAATAGCGCTTTGGCTTTCGCATTAATATTCAGCATCATTAAGTATAAGAGCGGCGATAGCCCAGTGGCGAGACCCCTTGTCTTTAAATTCAGAGGGTTTCGGGTTCAAACCCTGGTTGCACCTATGACTTTTCGAAGTTTTGTGCGTAATTATCGCTTGCTCCGTGCCTCGGAAAGCACGTTAAGCCATTGGTCCCGGCTGTCATGAACATCATTATTAGGAAGTCAGTGCCTACTAACAGATTGACAGCTGGTTTAACCATAAAATGATGTTTCCCTCTGGATTGCGGAGGTCAGACGGCAGTCGTTTCACGTAATAACAGAAATTCAGTCCAATCTGGTTGAACCAGTGAGCAGACCCTGGGCCCTAAGCTTAAGTCTAGTGCAACCGGGATAATGCTAGGATATGATGATGATCATTAATTATACATCACTTATCAATTACCCCATAAATATAATACATATATAAATCTATCTATTACGTCAATGCGATAAAAGAATTATAGAAGTTGCTGTCTCCAAATATCTATAAATTGGTTTTAAAATCCTTTGCATACGACCGATCAGAGTTATGCTGACCTCTTTGTGCTCCGCAGACTGACTGTTCCTATATTTTTGTATTGATGGTATAGATATAACAGCGACATCTATCTATATAACTGAAACAATCATAATTATCAACTTTTTTGGATTTTGGGGAAAATACCATTTTTTATTTATAATTATTGTTTCACAGATAGTCATACTAACTAAATGTATAAACATTTGACGTCGACGTTATATAATATTTCCAATTCTAAGGTATATAATATTTTATTCTATCCCTTTCCCTTTGCGTAATATCGATCGGGGATATTTTGCAGAGGAGCTCTTTGTGGTCCGTCTTTGTTTTGAGTTGATGGTATAAATATAACAGCATTTTTGAACAAACTTAATTAATTTCATCTTAGGATGTGTAAATACATTATTATAATCAAACTCCTTAAGAAATAGAATTTCATAAAAAAATTATCCGTCACAAAATCTCAATTTCTTTTATACGGCACGGTGAAGGTAAGTACTGCACGCGTACACGAAGCCGATCAAACGATTTTACGAGTCGCTTTCTTCGGCGAGAAGTTCGAAAATAAACCAGTCTTTGATGGCCAATAATGGTCTACTTATGCACCGACTGACATACCCCAAGGCACCCGTTAGACGCTGCATTGGGCTATAAAAAGCACTTTTACTGTAACTACATCTGTTTACTGTAGTTTTAAAGAGATTGACACTTAATTACGTCATTATGCGCGGTACAGTCAGCAACTGAAAGAAATATCTATTATTTAATAATTTCATCATCATTTAATTTGCTGCATTAATAATTTTTTTTCTTATCTTATTTAAGTATGTATTTACATAAAAAAATAAAGTTTAGGGCTAGAAATAAGGTTGCCTGGAAGAAATCGCTGTAAGCGATAAGGCCGCCAATTGTATAACTTTTCTTATGCATTTGTTTTCTTGTTTTATTTTAATTTGGTGTACAATAAAGAATTTTCTATCTATCCTCTATCTACTGTCAAATATGATTAGTAATAATTTTCCAAATATAGTACGATTTCACGGCTAATATTTTAATTAAACATTCATCATATAGAATTTCAAGTAAAAGTTTGTTAATAAAATCCAATATAACCTAAAAACTGTTTTTTTGACAATGTGTCGCTATAAGAATGAAACTATACTCTTCCTCCAGACTCGTGGTAAAACATTCCTACAGATTTTTGACTTTGTTACTATGGTATGGTAATAGTTTAGTTCCAGAAAATCAACATGCAGTCGTAAGACCACATTAATTTGAGTTTGCATTGCATTCATAGTCGTAGGGAGATACTGAGCATAAGAGAAGTCATAATGTATGCACCTAACGGGCCTTGTGGCTGCGCTAGATATGAGGCTTAAATATCTAATTCCAATTTAACTGACACTGAATGTGTACGTACAAATTATAAATTATTTACTTCAATGTGGTGTTTTGTTTCTACCAACACTCATGCATTTCGACACATGCATTAACTCAGTATCTGCAAATGTGCATCGATATTAAATGAATACGGCTTTAAATTTATTTTTATACATACAAACTTTTTGGACAGATTTATAGACAGCGTTTATCGTCCCAAACATATATAAAAAGCATTTATTTTTGTAAATGCCTACTTATAAATCTTTTAATACATAGATCATACTGAGATCAAGACAAATAATTACTTGTATTCACGCACACAAGACGTATATCTCGTAAATATGGATATAGTGTAAAATTTATTGTGAATTAATGTCATACCATAGATAACATATATCTGCGTTCATTACTAACGTTCATTTTGTGGTTGACAATGCGATCCCAGTTTAATTTTAATTATATTAGGTCGGGGAAAAAGTCTTTTCGCATAACGTAGGTATAAACTTATTATAAAACTTTTTTGACTGTACTATTTGTGTCTGGCTGGTTTTGGTAACATTAAAAAGGTTCCATTATAAAGAAAAGAAAAAAATAAAAAAAAGTTGTTTCCCGCTATTTTTCATTTGTTTTTCTCTCCGTAAAAATGAGTGACTCTAATGAAGAAATTCGATACATTTTAAAATTTTATTATAAAAAAGGCAAAAATGCAACTCAAGCAGTGAAAAAAATTTGTGATGTTTATGGACCTGATGCAGTGTCAGTAAGAGTAGCACAAATTTGGTTCAAACGTTTTCAGTCCGGAAATTTTGATGTTAAAGATGCACCTCGCTCTGGTCGCCCTGTTACGAATAAAATGGACGCCATTTTTGAAAGAGTGGAGCCAGATCGGCATATTAGTATTTACGATGTAGCTGAAGAACTGGGAATTGACCACAAAACAGTTTTGACCCATTTGAAGAAAGCTGGTTATACAAAAAAGCTCGATATTTGGGTGCCACACGAGCTCACTCAAAGAAACTTAATGAACCGTGTACTCATTTGCCATTCATTATTGAGACGTAATGAAACCGAGCCGTTTTTGAAGAGATTGATAACTGGCGATGAAAAGTGGATCACGTACGACAAGAACGTGCGAAAAAGGTCGTGGTCGAAAGTTGACCAGGCTTCACAGACTGTGGCCAAACTTGGCCTAACACGAAATAAGGTGATGCTGTGTGTATGGTGGGATTGGAAGGGCATTGTTTATTATGAGCTTTTACCGCCCGGCAAAACCATCGATTCTGATCTTTACTGCCAGCAACTGATGAGATTAAAGGAAGCAGTCGAGAGAAAACGGCCGGAATTGATCAACAGGAAGGGTGTGGTCTTTCATCACGATAACGCTAGACCACACACATCTTTAGCCACTCAGCAAAAATTAAGAGAGTTCGACTGGGAGGTCCTAGTGCATCCACCATATAGCCCTGACCTTGCGCCTTCAGATTTTCACCTGTTTCGGTCTCTGCAGAATTCTTTAGGTTCTGTAAGGTTGACCTCAAGAGAGGACTGCCAAAACTATTTGTCCCGTTTTTTTGATCAGAAGTCCCAAAGTTTCTACAGTAACGGGATAATGTCTCTGCCCACAAAATGGCAGAAAGTTATTCAACAAAACGGTACATATATATTGTAAATAAATGTAAATAAACTTTGAAAAAAATGTCTTGACTTTTCATACAAAAATACGAAAAGACTTTTTCCCCAACCTATTATGTAAGTCAATTTAATAATCTATGACCAGTAGTTGACAGCGAATATATTAATCAGCCGCTTGTTGTATTTATGTACCTATATGTGTACCTACTGTAGGTTAGGTACACACACGATATCATAAATTATATATAGGACATATTTATTGGAAATAATTAATAAATTGAATTCTGAAAAAAATGCAAAATACATAATTATTACGCCGATCTAACGCCGTCCTCTTCGAAACTAGAGATTCGTCGATTTTGTAAAGCATGCAATTGTTTTTCACCAAATTTAAACGCGGTTTATGTGATGTCTTAAGATAAAGTAAACATATTATTTAATAAAGAAAACAGCAGAAGATAATGAAACGTTTTTTTACGTCACCACTCTCACCAACCAACCTTTGAGCCGTCTTTTCTTGGACCCAAAATACTTCAATGAAATAAAATTTAAACACCACCACCACTTTAAAGACATTATGTCATCAGTATATCCAGTTGGTAGCTTTTTTATCTTAGCAACATTACTATCAGGTTGCTTTCCGTTGGGCGTTATTCTATAACTTTTTGCACCATCGCCAGCCGGATAAGAAACTTTTCCAAATTTATTGTAGTTTTACGACCATACCAAATATGTCCGGTAGTCTACATACACCTACCAGATAAAATATGCGGGCACGTTACGTGAATGGCCTGGCCTTTTGCACTAATGGCCTTTGTTGCCGTTGTGCCATTGGTCCCAGCTATCACTAAATATAGTCATTCAATCAGGTTAGAGGTCATAATAGTCAATTTTTAATTCTAACAGCAAGATGCCACTCACTTACCTTATATATAATACAAATATAGGAGAATAACCCAAAACAATCTGGTGTGTAAGAGGAAGCCTGAACCCAATAGAAGAAAGTTAACAGGCTAAAACGATACTGATTAAGTAACAATATTAAAAATACAAGACAAACCTATTTTTTTTACAAAAAAAAAAATATATCAAGGAATTAAATTACCCAAAATATTCCACTTCATTTTTCATTACTGTTATATATTATTATTTTAGAATTTTTATTTTGTAATACTTAGTGTATTAGTTTTTTTGACTTTAGTTTGAGTAGTATAATATTGTTTGTATGACTTTCGTTTGAGTAATATGTATCCATAAGGTAACATAAGACCGACAAGCGTATCCATCTTCCTGAGCCGGGTCTATGGCTGAATGCGCCCGAGTTTGTCGACCCCTATCATCTGACCCCAAAGGAAGAGAGCTCTTATGATGTTAATAGCTAATGGCCTTTATCGGTACACAGACAGTGGGACAAAACATGCTCGGCTTTATCTCTGTCACGCTTCATGCTTGACGAACTCATACTATTCATTGGTCACAATGTGATTTACTTTTATATTCTGCTGAATGTTCTTCAAACATTTGAGACTGACTGACGTTGATTCTTCAATAATCTCAATGATATATGCTCAATGTCGTCCCTGATCAATATTTAAATGGAGACGTAATCTGATCTGTACGTATGGCATGGACTTATTGTGGAATACGTAAAGATGTTTGTAAATTAATATACCTTGTAGTCAATCCATACTTTTTTAAGGTATTAAACACTGGTATTATACAATACATCATCATCAGCCTTTACTAGTCCACTGCTGGACATAGGCCTCCCCCAAATCGCGCCATTTTCCCCTGTCTTCGGCTTGCCGCATCCAGCATCTGCCAGCGACCGTTCGCAAATCGTCACCCCACCTGGCGAGTGGACGTCCTACACTACGTTTGCCAAGTCGCGGTCTCCACTCAAGAACTCGTTTACCCCATCGGTTGTCGGTCCTTCGACAGATATGGCCAGCCCTCTGCCACTTCAGCTTGCTAATCTTGTATGCTATGTCGGTGACTTTGGTCCTCTGTCGGATAACATCATTTCTGATTTTATCTCTCAGAGAGACTCCGAGCATAGCACGCTCCATAGCTCGCTGGGCGACCTTGAACTGGCGAATCAGTCTTACTGTGAGTGTCCACGTTTCGGCACCGTAGGTCATAACAGGTAGGACGCACTGATTGAAAACTTTCGTTTTCAAACATTGTGGTATAGGTGACGAGAAGACTCGACGGAGTTTCCCAAACGCTGCCCAGCCAAGTTGGATCCTCCTTTTGGCTTCCTTCTCAAAGTTGTTTTTGCCTAATTGCAGAATCTGCCCGAGGTAGGTGTATTCGGAAACAACTTCAAGTAGGTGGCCATTCACGACAATAGGTCTCGGAACAATGCGGGCATTGATCATGACTTTTGTTTTATCCAAATTCATGCCGAGACCTATCCGTCGCGAGGCTGATGCCAGGCTGTTCAGCATCTGTTGCAGCTCCTCCAACGTTTCCGCCATCAAGACTATATCGTCAGCGAATCGTAAGTGCGAGATGTATTCACCGTTTATGTTAATGCCCTTACCTTTTCAGTCCAGCGTCTTGAATAGGTCCTCCAGCGCGCTTGTGAACAGTTTCGGGGATATTACATCCCCCTGTCTCACCCCTCTGCGCAACTGGATAGACTTAGACTGCTGGTTCTGTACTTGGACATTCATAGTGGCGGATTCATAAAGACATCTCAGCACTTCGATATAGCGACAGTCTACTTGGCACCGCTGCAAGGATTCCAGAACCGACCAGATCTCAACAGAGTCAAAGGCCTTCTCATAGTCCACAAATGCCAGACACAGAGGCTGACTATACTCCTCGGTCTTCTGTATAATCTGCCTTACTGTGTGTATGTGGTCTATGGTGCCATATCCTCTGCGAAATCCGGCCTGTTCCGGTGGCTGAAACTCGTCGAGTCTTCTTGCTAGACGATTCGTTATAACTCTAGAGAACAGCTTATAGACATGGCTCAGGAGTGAGATGGGTCTATAATTCTTAAGAAGGGTTTCATCGCCCTTCTTAAAAAAGAGAGCCACGACACTTCCGCTCCACGCCTTTGGAGTTCTCCCACAGTGAAGGACAGAGCTGAAGAGGTTCTGCAGCTCCAGAAGTATCGAAGCTCCTCCAGCCTTCAGAAGCTCTGAAGTAATTCAATCCGCACCAGGGGCTTTTCCATTTTTTTGTTGTCTCAGAGCCAGTACGATCTCGTCTTGGTCAATGTCTGGCAGTTCGTCGGTGTAGTGGCGTATCAGGGTGGCTCGAGAATCTTGGTTTTCACGCTGAGGACAAAGAGCATGTGCGGCGTATATCCGGCCGTAGAAATCCTCAATCTCGGCAAAGACCTCCGACCTCGTCAAGGCGGAGCAACCCTCGTGCGTCGTCAGCTTCGTCAGATGGCTCCTTCCAAGCTGCTGAGTGAATACTTTGGACCCTCGGTTTCGCTCTATCGCCTCTTCAATGAGGCGAGTATTAAAGCTCCGAAGGTCTCGCCGTACCATCTTCGCAATGCGCTTGTTTAGGTCTGACCTTTCTGACGAAGTGAGCTGGGTAGTTTTTCGTCTTGCTGTCATCAGTCTTAGGGTCTCTTCCGAGAGTTTGGATTTCCTGCCGTTACACCGCTTTTGACAAAATTTGATGCCCTCGCCTCTCAGCGTTTCCACCAGATTGTGTAGGGTCTCGTCTACGTCCTCCGTGGGTTCCGATGCGGCAAATCTCTCTCCGAGTATCCTCTGGAACTCCTCGGAGCCTGCCATGATTTGAAGCGGATTGGGTCGGAGCGTAGACTTCATCAGACGGTTTCGTTCAAGCTTGAGGTTGATATTCAGAGAGCCTCGAACAAGTCTGTGATCAGATCCAGTATTAAACCTGTTGATAACTGAGACATCTCTGAATATGTGCTTCTTATCCGTCATGATGAAGTCGATCTCATTTTTTTTCACAGCGTCAGGGCTTTGCCACGTCCACTTCCTTTGGAGCTTTTTCTCGAAGAACGAGTTCATCAGGAAAAGCCCCTCATTCTCCAGGAAGTTGACGAGCATTTGTCCCCTGTGATTCAGGCTTCCATAACCATGTGGTCCTACTCGTGATTCACCGCAATTTTGGACTCCCACTTTAGCGTTAAAGTCCCCCATAACAACGTTGAAGTGGGCCTTGCGGGTGTTGTGCAAGGCTTTGGATATGTCCTCATACATCTCCTCCACTTCATCATCCGAGTGTGCCGAGGTCGGTGCGTAAACCTGAATGACCTTCAAACTATATCGTTCGGATAGTTGTAGTATCAGGTACGCTACCCTGGTCGACACACTGGAGATTTCAAGAACGTTGTTAATGAGAGACTTATTAACGAGAAACCCTACGCCACCCTGGGAAGTTTTATCGCCTTCGCGGTAATACATAAGGTGGCCCGAGTCTAGAGTTACAGTGTCCTCGCCCTCTCTACGGACTTCACACAACCCTAGGACAATATCACCTAGGTCAATATCTATACAATACGATGAATACAAATAAGTTTGTTAGTAGTATTGTAATGTAATGGAGAAGAGTCGGCTTTTCATCTCTTCAGAATATGTGATGAGAAAAGTTATGGATATAAATGTTAAAAGGTGGATGATTGAAAAAGAGATGGATTAAGCGTGTGCCGACTGATATGACAGAGAAGAGAGTGGAGACGTTGCAGACGGATAATAGAGGCAAATGGTAGGTCAATACATAATGCGCAGACCCTAGATAAACTGGCAACAGGGCAGGAGGACAATGTTGATGAATTATCTTCCAAAAACAATTGTTCTCATTAGTTGATTTTTAGATTTAGTTATTATATACAACCAAGCCTGTTTATCGAAAGAGATGGTCAGGCATTATACGCCCACAGAGTGCCAATTATATTGTTGGTCCCACGTAATAGGTGACGAGCCTATTGTCGGTTCATTTATGTTTGCCAGAACCTCGAGCCGGAGAGATCGGCAGGTGCCCGACTTGCAAGTGAGGTTGGCTTGGGCTTCTAAGATGTTGATAGGATCCCTATATACATCGTGTTCGTAGGATCCGTATTCGTGTATTTTTACTAATTAATTGTTATAAATTAGTTTGTTCTTTATACAAATACCTTATAGCTATTTCTGTTAAACAAAAACTGTGTTATTATTAACATTACACATTGGTATGATATAAATGCCCATTTAAATCTTAGCCGTGTGTCTATTTCATCAGATCTGTTAAGAAAAAAAAACCAGCGGTATTTCGTTTGCGGCGGCCGTCACTTGTCTAAGTTGGACGTTTGATAAATTATACCTTTAGTGGCTACGTACAATAACATAATTCAAATCGACTCTTCTGTTTTTAATTCGACGAGTCACCGCCCTTCGTTGGAGTTGGAAGAAAAACACGTTTTTCCTTTCTACTTGACTAAAGAGACTTTTCATAGCGTTTCGACCTGAATAACGGTATAATAATTAGTTTATCGCAATTTCTTCTTTTAAATTTCGATATTTTATTCATCTTTGCAATGACAAGTTAAGTTTTGAGCAGAAACCAATCTATGTGCAAAGCGATATGATTCATTTATCCGTTAACATTTACACATAGCTTCTAAAAAGCTCAGGTATTTATTTTAATAACAAAGAGATCTTATAAACGTTAAAAACATTGTTCTAATACACGTTGTCATTACAACAGTTAACCTTTTTATCTGTAATTTGTTAATAAGTTTCCCAGAAACAATAATAAAAAGAGTTTTAATTAACCCTACACACGTTTAACACGGAAAAAGTGCATTAAAGGTATTGAAGTGCAATTGTGTATAAAACTTTGGGTTAAAAATCTACGGTATTTATTACAATACTCGTAACATATTTACTAATAACGAAGAGATTTTAACTTAAACTTATGTTACTCTGACCTACTTAAAATTTCATTTCAACCAACGACTTGAAAATCTTTTCATCCATAATTTGTCTCTCAGTTTCCCAGAAACAGCAATAAAAAGTATTTTAATTATCCCTACACATTAAACACGGACAAAGGCGTGTCAAAAAGTGCATCAAAGGTATTAAAGTGCAGTTGGACAAAAGAATTGAGCTATTCCCTTATCATGCCATTACCGCCTGACTCATCCCACTCTCCGCTTATCGGCACGATCGCCGGCGCATGACGCAATTCTGTGCACTATCGGGAATTGAAACATTTTATTGCTTTCACACATGGTTGTCTCTTATAATTAATGGTATAGTTTACGACTTTTTCATTAGTTTTTTTAAAGTACACAGCAATATGTCATCTGTAAAGCTAGGAAAATAAGTTAAGTAAGCTTAATAAAGCACGAACCGAACAAAAAGAAACAGATAAATCTTTTCCCTGTTCAGTTGCCGGAGCTTCCCAAAAAATAGTCAAAAGACACTTGTGTAGGGAACGCCTTGCTCTTCCTACGTAAACATAAACAGTTTTGATTTACTTAAACTATGATGAATAAATCTAGATTCTTAACTTTTCTTTGCTATATAAATTATTGCTCAACAGGTAAAACTACTAGATTTGTCTTCCACAAGGCGCAAACTAGGCAAATCGTATAATTAAAGGTTACCTTTACTTTTGCAAATACTCACGTCTCGTCACCTTATGTAAATTGGTCGACCTATTGACAAGAAACCCTGTTTAATAAACTTTAGGTAGCTCATCTAGTAAGTAAAGCACAATAACTGAATTTAGCCAGAGGTACTGGTTGGCACGAGCGAGTAATATTATGTGCATATAAAGCCCACATAATATGCGTCTAACCGTGAAATTTATGACATTAATAAGGGCCGGGGGGGTTAATTACTTGATTTATGCTGGTCATATAGCGGCACTCACGCGCACTGCGTGGTGATCCTCATTGACAATTTAATAGACCCTCAAAACGGGAGACAGCTAAACATTTTATGTACGGGTAGTAGTAATATAAAGTTATCTTTCGCTGCCTGCAATTTTCCAGTTCGTAAAACTTCGAGGTTTATATGTTATACGAGTACACTAGCGATTTGCTTAAAAGGAAAAACGGATTAGTGACAGTGCCTTCATTTATTCGATTTTATTGTGTCACGGATACCCGTGGTTTAAAAAGTTCAATAAAAACATATTACATACTAATTATTCGTATTTTTTTACTCTAGCTCCTGCACTGGGTAAATAGGCGCGTTAGTTTATTGAGCGAAACTTGAATTAATTTACTATTTTAGTCGGTAATTATTTATCGGAAACCAAAAATTTGCGATTCGGCCCGGATATTCTTTGCAATGCTAATCAATCATAAACTCATAAACTTTCTGCGGCTTCTGTAAATAAATGCAAAGCTTTTGTAATAGTTTTAAAGAAGTAACCTTGAACACTGGACAGAGCCATTGCCCGCCTGCCTGATCTTCACAGTAAGTAATCTCCGTTTTTTGTCTCAAATGCTTGAACCGTAGCACTATATAGTCTTTTTTGTTACTAGTTATATAAATAATTTATATATTAAAAGAACGTCGTTAATCTCAAACGAGACGTTATAAAAAAAGTTCTATTATTAATCCAAGTATGTAATATATTTTTAAAGGCCTTTTCATAAAAAAAGTAAGTCAAAATGCTGCCAGTACTTAAAGTCCGAAGCACGTACGTATAATAAGGTTACAATTTAAATAAAAAAGATCCATACTCCGTGACCCTGTTCAACTATCAAGTTATTATACTGATTTGTTTGCGGATGAATGGACTAGCACAATGTCGATATGCTTCAACTAATACCTGAAGGATTACTCTGTAATGGCGTCTGCTATGAGACGTAATTGTTGAGTTTTAATGTTATTTTATAACGACATTTTATATCTAGCACTTCCTTGATTTGGAAGGAACGTTATGTCGTTGGTTCTGATTAACACTATATGTGGTAATCATAAATTTAGAAAAACTGTAGTGTTATTAAAATAGAACAGCAGGAAACATGTCTCGAACAATCCGCACTGGTACTGCGTGGAGTATGACCTGAAACCATGTCATCCTGATTGAGCAAAAACCCGTGTCTAATACTGGGACGCTGAAATACTGATTGACACTTCACTGCGATTTTTCAAGACGTAGGTAGGACGTAGGCCTTAACTAGGAAACCTCTAATAAGTGGCCTTCTTGTAAGACTTTTAAGTGTTTTTTTGTAGATAATGGTAGGCGCATAATTTGCGCCTTCCATATAAAGTAGATTATATCTAGTCATATAGTCTACAAACAAAAGAACATGGACCAAGAACAATCGATTCAATCCCGAAGTTACCAGTAGTCGTCCAGTATGAGAACAAGTTGTGAGTCTATCGCGATAAATGTCGCCGCGTCGTCGTCGTCGCTTGCCTGCATCCGTTTGTGCACTCACTGCGCTCGGCCCCGGGGAAATTACATTTCACTAAGCTTTCACAATGTTACCTTCCTAAATCTGACTAAAATGATTCAATTGAAATTATTTTAAAAGTATATATACTATATGATGTGGGTTTTTGATTTTGTGTTGAGTTTCTGCCTAAAATAGTTGTGAACAAAAAATAGAACTAAAATTAAGTTTTTATTGACCAGAATACAACGAAAATAAGAAAATATTATGAATAAAGACATCACATCACAGTCTCAGCTTAATGCTGAAGGTACCAAATGATAAAAAACTATGCTTGAAGAAATAGGTACTCACTAAGACAGATTAAAATCATATTTTAAAATCACAAAAGAGATCACAGTTGGTATAAGAAAAATTGTATGAAGTATTTGGCAATTTTTTTTTAAAATTACGATAAGATAGTTATGATAGTTTTTATTTGACTTTAAAGTAACTAGAACCATCTGCTTCAAACGTCTTCGAATACGTCTTTATACTCAATATATTGATTGATTCGTATTACAATTTCAGTGATAGCTACGTAACGGGGAATGAGCCCTTTGCAAAGAGCAAAGCTGACGCATTCCCTTTGAAGCACAAATGGGGCTATTCAGATCGAGGAAGCGTATCTGATAAATGTGGAAGGGGCCGTTTGATCTCTGGTAACTGAACTGCACTTAAAATTAATAGACGTCAACGTAAACCAACACTTATCACTTAGTTAACACGTTTTAGTGGTAAAGATTTTGCTATGAATTTTATTAGAATTAGAATTAGAATTATTTATTTGTGAAACATAGGTGAAGAACATATATACATTAATCATACATGTCAAGGTCTTAAATAGATAAGTGTTGCACTATGCTTTGTCATTGTTGACATACAAATATTAAAGTCAGGTTCATCAAAGTTCTATCAATTTTATACATTAAAATAATCAATTTAATAATGTCCACTACAAGAAAGAAAAACAAAAACACACACAAGAGGATCATAGCAAAAGAACATGCTAGAATAATATGAATTAATAAAATTACAGAATTTAATCAAATAGTCATTCAAAATTAAAATAGTCATACAAGTCAACATTAATAATATAAATTTATAAAATTACAGAATTTAATCAAATAGTATTATCATTAAAATAGTCATCCAAGGTATAATAACATTTCTCAACTAATAACTTGTGAAGACACTTTTTGAATTTCTTTAATGGCATACATTTTATAGCATCAGGTATTTTATTAAAAATTTTTGGTGCAACACCAAAGAAGCTCTTTTTCATTAACGCAGTATTACATTTCAACGTGCATAGTTGATTTTCATATTGACTCCGAATGTATATTTATATTAATAGTAAGTATATTTATATTTATTTATGTTATTGTTTTATAAACTGTAGTGTATTTTAGCTTTAGAAAATTGCTTATATGGCTTAGGCCAGCGCCGCGGTTCCATATGCTGTGTATTAGCTGTAGGCCTTTTCGGTGCCACATGTGTAATTTTTTTATTATACCTTTGTTAACCATTGTATCACGTGTCACAGAACAAATTCTTGCCTTCTTTCTTTATATTTGCACAAAATGTAGGTAAAAAAACATGCATATGAATTATTATAAAACTGGGAACTATAACAGGTTCACAAAAGTGCCAAAACAGACAGAAATATTGATATTGTGTCAGCTATTTGGACAAGGAGCTAAGTAAATAAAATCCTCATATCGATATTAAATAAGAACAGATATGAGCGGCTTATGAGATATTACTAATATAACAGACGCTATTTTCTGATATCTATAATATTAATCTTTGCTGAACAATACTTGTAAATAACAAAAATTCAACAGAGGCTTTCCTATTTTCAAAAATTATTATTTAAAACAAAATAGTCTATGAGTTAAAAATTTTTTTTATGCTGATGTTATGTTTAAATGAATGTCCTATAAATCAATACAACTATATATTAGGATTGGATAAAATAATTTTGGCATTGATAAGCACAGATTCGATGTAGCAACTAATCTTGATGTCAGGATTATGCTCACACCAAATCGTAGCTGGAAAGAAAGGCTAACATTACAGGTGCTTCTATAGATTACTATGGTGCCTTGATGCACATTAGACTTAGGAACAGGAAACAGTGAAGGATCACGACTTGCAGATCATTGATCTCGTCCGCACGCGTGCTCAATGCATTAGCCACGAATGGAGAGTCATTGTAACATCCACTTCACCCGCTGTCATCAAACTTGATAGATTGATTGGTGGACTTGAGAAATGGTATTACTTGCATGATTTACGTAATGTTATTGTGTTACTGTTATTGTCATTAAGTGAAGCATTTGCATGGATTAGGAAGTTATGTAACGTAATCAGCGGCAAACTAGTTTGTGATGCGTGTACTTTGTTTCATGCTCTTCGTTATTTATCTCCTTAACGTTGAATTGCGTGCCATTTGATTAACTAGTGCTTTGGTATCATTCTCACTATGTGTTGAGAAACTCATATGAGTCAGTTGCTTTAAGTTAGTGTTAGCACCATTAGCAAACACTGTAAAGTAAATTAAAAATTTTACAATGCTATGTATAGTTATAATCCGATTAGGTATATCCACATACTAAATTCTCACTCCTGTTAGGGTTGGCTGGAAGAGATCTCTCTTAGAGAGAAGCCCACCTTTGTACTTGTTAGATTTGTATATGTGTTTCTTTGTTTTATTGAATGTGCAATAATGGATATTATTATTATTATTAGGTTACTGCGGGCTAGCTGATGTTTTTATAGTAAAAAAAATCGTCTTATAACTGTAAAGTAAAATCAGAGAAGAGTAAAAGCTGGCTTAAACTGCCGAAAATCGAGGATTTAAGCTAACTGGCGCACACATTAGAGAAATTAGGTATAACTAGGAGAGTTTATGCATATACATACGCCTACTAACCATTATTTGTTTGTGCTTTTATCAACACAACAACATTAATAAGTTTATCGTAAATAATTGATGTTTAATAAAATATTGATTTAGTAATATCATTGAACCAGCATGGAATATTCTAACACAGTACATGTTCCAAAAATAAGGAAGTTACTTTATTGCGCAATGTCGATTTCAAATTCACGTTTATATTTTCTTGTAGAAATTCAGTAGCCTATTTCACGTAATTTAATAAGGCTATCCATAGATTTGTAAATATATATATAGCGCAATATATGAACCTTCTGTGGGTTTGTAAATAAAACATGAAACAGGATACTATTACTGAAACGTGATATTTTCAGTGAACGAGGGATAGAGTTGTTTTTGCGTTTTTTATTTGTAACTCCTGGTTTTAGTGCTTTTTTATGTTTACGTACATTAATATACATTTTATGGAATATAATAACGGAATATAAGAAGTGTAATGACTGAGATATAATCATAAATATAATTAGTGATGTCAACTTCTTTTAAATAATCAAATCTTTTGTATCAGTCAATGCAAGTATAATAGTAGGCCTCCCCAATTAATTTTTACTTAAAGCTACTTATTCGAGCTGCCGACTAACCGTCGTCTAGATCAGAAGGCCTACTCTTATTCAATAAACCCATCCTTTCTACTCGATAATGACATATCTAGAGAGTGAAAGAGATAGGTATAACGAAGTTTCATTTTCGTTGAATTAGAGCAGGCCCTCAAATCATCGGTCCATTGAGTGGGAAGCCGTCTTCTACTATAAAAAACGAATACTTCTTTATTTGTGGATGATAATAAAATATTTGCTTAGTTCGTGACAAATGTTATTTTTTGTGAATAAACATCGCAGTCGTATTGGTAGCACAAGCTGACGCTTCCGTGGATTTTTTGTTGCTACAATTTATTGATATTTAATTAAGCTAGGTAGACTGGTACATAAAATAATACAAAAACTTAGGGGCTTATTACAAAACATCTAAAGTTAGAACAGGTTAGAAACTAGTGCTGTCACTTTCATATGATACGATGAAGACAATGAAAGCGCTATGTTTAAACCTTGTCTAACTTTAGATCTCTTATAATAAGCCCTTTATAGTCGAAAAATTACAACGAAGATATAGCCTTTGCTTCGTAATATTAAGCACCATAGCTATTTGTTGTTACATAAATGTTCACAATTTGCAGGACCCTAATGCGATATGTCACCTCAATGTCACATGGGTATTCCAGGGAAATAAATTGGAACCTACGATAAGCGCCCCTTTGACGAGGCTGTCTTCGGATTAGGCTGTGAAAAATGATAGCCTCCATTTTGTCCTGGAGGGACAGACGTTTTGTGACGCGGTTTACACGGTCTTTAAGATTGTGGCACACTAAATGTCGATTTATAGCATCCATAGTACCTCTTCAAGTAATTTTAGACACCGCGATAAAAAACGACAAGTTCACGGAACAATATGTTTAGTAAGAATTATTCTTAACATTAAAATGATGATGTGAAGATTATCAAAAAATCTAGCGATCTAGTGTAATGTATTTTATGATTACAATTGTATGCTGATTATATTTTCAATTTATAATTGATATGTTAGCTTAATAGCAGACAGTATAACTCTTCTTTTCAAGAGTTTTAGGTTTTAATATATTTAGGGACGAGGTACCCTCCTACCTCGCTACCCTTATATTCAGTTTTACTTCAATTCAGCTGTTTACCTATCATAAGTTGTCATTGTTACTAGACTTATTAATATAAAATTATAACTGCTCGTGTGAACATGGCAGATAATTTTTTGTCATAATGAACTTCAATTATAATTATGTTCGACGAATCTTTGCAAATCATAGTAAATAATGGGTAATTTCTAACTGAAGGCAAGCGCTCCTGAAGGTATCCTGAATTCCATAATATATTTTTAAAACCTTACTAACTGTTAACAGCACATGTCAAGAATATATCAATTTATTTATATTTCCAAGACTTCCAACTGTATTCTTCTTTGTCAGTTTTCGGGTTTCTAACTAACGTTGAAAAACTTTGGTGAAAAAAAATGGTTTTAACATCTGTTGAGATATATCAATTGTATGGGACTTTTTTAAGTCAAAGTTATAAGTATTTTCCAACCAGCAGTCAAATATATTAAACTATACGTAGCTTTTAGTGCGCCATAGCCCTTAACTAGCCTGTCTTGGTACGTATCCCTGCGTATCTGTTTCCCTTTGACAAATAAGGGTTTGCGTAACACGTTAAAGCACGATTTGGACATAAAGATTACGTTTACTCTGTTATTTTTAAGCCATTGATAGCTGGGAATGTGTTAGAATGGCGATTACAAATAAAACGTTGTGTTTTATTGCTTATCACCTTAACTTATGTGATATTTGAAGCTCTCTCAGAATAAGTTTTTTTGACTTAGTGACGTTTTCATCTAGGGGTGCGATATAATGCTTTTGAAATAGATTAACTATCATGTTCATAATTGAAAAAAGTGATACAATAATTTGGATTTCTATTGTTTTAGGTACAATCATTAAGACTGAACTTTAATAATGATAAACAATACTTCGTAGTTGTAAAAATTTCTTTACATTTTGATTCTGCTTTATTTTTACGCACAGATAATAAATGTCAAAGAAAGAAATAATACTATAATAAATTTATGTGGTTCAATTTATGTAGTTTATATTGTGAGTAGAACACGTTCTGCTTTAGGGTAATATGGTATTCTGTTTTTGCCACCTTAAAGTAAAAAATAACAATATAATACAACATAAAGCATATAAAAAAATCTATGAATTAAAAAGGTTAAAAGTAAAGTAAAGTAAAAAGTTCTTTATTTCATAGACTATTACATAGCACTTGAAAACGTCAAAACAAAATATAAATTTAAAAAAAAAACTAAATATTATGTACAACACTAAAATCACGAAGCTTAGATTCACTTACATGCAAATAAATAAAAAATAGGTGTAAGTGAATCTAAGTGCCAGTTCTGAGCGTGTTGCAGTTGTGAGAAGAACTGACAAGAAACTCATGCTTTTTTAAATTATCAATCAAATACAACAATACGGAACACACACATTGAATATTTGAAGATATTGAAATAAATAATTTCTATATTCTACTTCGATTTTCCTGTTATGTTCTGTATTTAAAAATGAGTTTAACATAGTTTAACAAAAAGAGTGATAACGGCCAATATCCATTGATTCACTTCGAAAACCTTTTTTTTAGTTTAAAAATAATATACAATTCTTATGAGCATATAAAGCTTTATCAAAGCCCAGGCCAAACGTGCAAAGCCAATGGAAGGATTAGCGTGAGCTGACACATGTCAAAATATACAATTTGCTGGGCTTACGTAGGATTTAAATATTTAGTTGGGCTTACTTAAATTTATATTGGTTATTTTGTTTTATATAGAAAGGATAGATACACAATTGTATGTGGGAGTAGTTGAGTCATGGTAGAGGCCTACTTGGGTGGCTTGAAAATATATAAGAGCAGGACGCACCAGATCCCACCAATCAGCGCTGGGTTCACGTGGTGGAATATGACCCAAATATGATATTACTGAGTATAAGAGACTTATGACGACCGAGATGGCGTGCAGGTCAGTAAACCTGTACTCCGCTCCTGAGGTCGTGGGTTCGATTTCCACACAGGACATATATTTGTGTGCATGAACATTAGTATTTTCTTTGGTCTGGGTGTTTCCTATGTATAGTAGGTATGTAATAACATTTTAAAAAAATGTAAGTATGTTTATCCGTTTCATAGTATTTATTCCACAAGTTATCTTATCTTATCTTAGAACTAAATAATTGGTGTAATTGTTAGAAAATATTTATTATGAACTGATTTCTCAGGTTGTTGAGCGCACCGGGAGGAGCTCGTAGTTTTACCAGACAGGTGATCATAAACGATCACTGAATTTAAGATGAGTTCACAGAGGCCAGTTCTTGGATGGGTGGCCATTTGAATATTTGTGTGGTTTTTGATATTGTGTGCTTCATTAAGCGAAGTTATAATCTATATTTACATTGAAAGGCTTGCACATGCTAATAACAGTACATAATCCATCCGCCCGCCCCCTAGCGCTAGAGACGTTGGAAGTCTGAGATGATGATAAGCGTATCGTGGTTAGTATTCTTTTCCTTTGGATTTCATGACGTGCAATATAGGGAAAATTTCGAAGTGAGTATATAATGGTTCATCATATCAGCCAAATAGAGTCCACTGCTGAACATTGGCCTCCCCAATAGATTATATTGGGGGTATTTGCTCATAATCACCACGCTGGGCAGACGGGTTGGTGATCGCAGTTTAAGCCAGTACGCAGGATGACGCTGCTGCCCATCATCCGGACGTAATGGTTGAACGTGAATAACAGTGAAATGCAAAAAAAAATCATCACTTTTACAATTACAAATAGTACGAATGTACTATGTATCATTGTTAAATTTGAATTATTTCTGGAGTTCCAATATTAATGTACAACTGCACGCTCTTGATTTGTTTAACATGTGGGTTTAATCACAACATTGCAATAGCTATAAATAATTACATGTTAGTTGTTTCTATTTGGTGCATTCCAAATAATCTTAATGAAATCATTAACATGAATCAAATATAATTAGGCGTAATTCTTCTCCCTGAAACTTTTAACAGCACAACTATAAATTCTGGCAAATTAGTTTTAAATTGTAAGCAATAGATAAGCGTGGCATCTGTTTTCTCTCACGTATGAATGTGGATAACAAGCTTTGTTAACGTTGGCGTTAAAATGGATTTTATAACCTTGAGCAAAAAGGTTCATTTTCAAGTTTAGTTGCCTGGAGTATAGTCACCCACAGTATAGTGTAATTTACTTTGACATTAGCACGAACTTTAACATCTACAAGCAAGAATCAGTTTTGTACCAATGTGTTATACCTGCCGTAAATACGACTGTACCTTTGTATTAGTAACCTCTAACATTTTCTGCAGCGTGTGAGGGTTCAAAGCAATTAGTCACAGGATGTTTATGTGTGTGTTGTTTATGTTTTATCTTTCAGTTAACATCAACAATTTGCTACTGATGAATTTTTTCAAACTACATAAGTTATAATGTGTAGACAAAATTAGTACTGAATTCTTGTAAATGAGTATTATATAGTAATAATCTTTGGACATTTCACAAAGAACTATATTAGCCCAAAACAAGACAGAGCTAGAGAACGCATATATATGAAAATCATAGGTTTATGTCTCGATAAAATTAGTACTGAAAACTTGAAAACATTAAATATCTTTGAACATATCATAAAGAACCATATATTTTGCCCAAAACTGAACAAAAATAGAAAACGCATACATATAACATAACGTAACGAACATTTTCAGGCGTTCTCTAGTCTAGTTTGTACATAGAAAACACTCAGCTCAAAACAAATATTTATATTTTCATGTGTAATGCACATAATGTTTATCCTGTGTGGAAATTGAACTTACGACATATGAAGCGTTGTGCAAATTGTTAGTCTAAAATATATAGTTGTAGAATAGTAAATGCAACAACATTATATAATAGGTTTTTGTACTAATCACTTACTTTCAAATTGAACTGTACCTAAAGCATAAGTACATTTGTTTATTTGTAAATAGATACCATATACAAGCCTAAAGTTGTACGAACACCAAAGGCTGATTTTTTATTCATTCACTGCGATTTCCATAGGAAACAGGGTGAAACACATTTGAATTTCTTTACGAGAAATATTCCCTATTGATACGAATATTTGTTTTCTGCTCAATTCGCCGTCCAAATCGCTTGGGATACATTTGCGAACAAGCTTTGGGTTGGTGCTTATAACGCACAAGCTTATTGCATACTTTGATTTGATATATTTATGAAATAATAAAAGTTAAACGACATTATTTACGATAAGATAGGACACGGACAAATACGAACGTTTTAAGAATTTAAGTATTTAATATAATATCCTCAGATATTTCATGCAGGCGCCATTTTGCCCCAATTTAAGCAGAAATTATATGGAAATTGTAAATAGGATACAAATATCCATGTTTATGCAATCAAATAATTGTCAGAAATGACTTCTAAAATTTCAACATTGCATATAACAATAGGTTTTTGAACTAATCATTATTTTCAAATTGTACTGTACCTGCAATACAAGTTTCTTGAACTCTTATTAGACAACGAATTATAAAGATTTATCATACACATTATCCATTATAAATAATTGAAACCCTACATTTTTAAAAATAAATAGAGCATGGAGACAAATAACTATAACAAACAATAGCTACAAAATATTTAGAAGGTAATATACCTAAAAAGGACTCCACTAACAATTTTGTGATTTATTAGGCAGCATCTGTATCTAATTACAACAGCTGTGGAGACAAATGCACAAAGAACCTTTGCATCCAAAGCTGTAGTCATTGTATCCTTTTAAAATGCGTTTCTATTAAACATGACACAAGGGAGCGACGGGGATCTTTACCTGAACCGTTGCAAATATAGTCTTAGTATAGGAAACATTACACAATGAATGATTAGGGGACGGCATCGCGTGTGTGCAGATAAATATCACAGTCAACATTTTGAAGAGATATCATCTGTAGTCTGATCTAAGAAGAACTATGGTTTATATCTTTGAGGATACCCCCTAATGATGTATACAGTTTTACCTGAGATGCGTATAATTCTTACATCTAGAATATAGTAAGCTTACAGACTACTACATAAAAAATATTTTATGGTCAACAAGACTCGATTCCGAATAAGCCCATGGTTTTAGAGAATACGTTTGTATGAAACGCTAGACCAGCGAGCTAAAAAAACATATATCAATTTTAACATGATGATCAACAATTTTTATCTGATGGGTAGACCTGGCCATGTAAAACAATGTTATAAATAGAAGTTACATGTACCATCAAGGCTACCTACACTAATAAACAAAAACCAAGGGTTTTCGAATTGACCGTTTGTACATTTAACGTTTATATTTATGTCGTTTAAATACGAAAATTGGTGATTAAGCTCCAAGAATGAAAAAAACCCACCAACATTTCAATCTTGGTTACAAAAAATAAGGGAAAAAAGGTTTCTATCCCCAGCGAAGTTAATGCTAGTAAATAAGGTATCGGGCGCACTCAGTGGGTGTAAACGTTGGCAAATTGAGTGCAAACCTCGTCTAGACAACATGAAAACAGCATGCTCAATGTGCATTATCAGTTAGTTGTCCTCAGGAGCTTGCACTGAGATTTCAGTTAAGTTATAAAATGTTGGTAGGTATGTGAGGTATAAAAAGTAAGAAATTTCTAAAATTATGATCAATCTACAATTGGCATGGAAATTTTATTTAGAAAGGCTGGTTATGCAGTCTTTTTGCATATATGGTGCGCCCACTACTAGTTGTCTTATTCACATACCTGTATAGGTATACGATATTCACACATATATTACACATTATAAAAAAAATCTCAAAAATAATATACTTCACAGACGTTACGGACATTAGTCATATATCGAAAGACAGCGAACACTTGTGTTATTGTTAACATACTTTTCTCTGAGGCAACTTTAATTTACAACAAAAAACAGCTGCTTTCATATTTAATTTACAATCAAACAAACGGAGAATGGTATTGCTGATTGCTATATACTGTGTCATGGATGAGAAGACGATTCCTAGTGATTGAAGACCCACTATTTATATATTGACGACTTTTGGTATGGTAAAGGGGAAACGTAGAACAATTTTACTGTTTGCCTTAAGATTTATAAAAAATTGAGTGAGACATAAACTGGATTACGTTTCCATTGAGCTATATTTTCGAGTTTTAAATAACAATTTCTTACAGCCTTGGCTATGACTTCTTCTCTATATACATACATTCACGCCTGTTTCCCCGAAGGGGTAGGCAGAGGCATATTAAATGCCCACACTTCGCCAATTCGATAGCTGATCCCACGTAATAGGTGGCGAGCCTTTTGCCGCTTACCTGGCACTGTTTTGTTCGCCAGAGCCTCGTCCGTTGATCGGCAGGTGCATCACTTGCAGATGAGGTTTGCTTGGGCTCCTCTGGCCTTGATAGGATCCCTATACACACTTTTTCTCTCTGGGTATGAATATCATTATCAAAAATCTAGGTTGCTTTTATAAAGCTATTAATTTGTATTAAGCTTAATTCTACAATTTATATTGAAAGTAAAATATTTCTTTTTGAAAAAATAACCAAAAATAATATAGAACTTTACATATGAATTTTCACTAGTGAAGAGACAGACCGAAACGTGGCTAATATGTTGTAATACTACATGAAGATATAATATAATGTATGATATAATACAGAAACATTGAATAAACCCGCAGGCAATCAAACGTAGTCGACATAGCTTGGAAGATTGCAAAGCTGAAGTGCCAGTAGGCGGGGCACATATTGAGAAGACACACAAAGGTACTGGATCAGTTTATGTGGTATAAAATAAAAGGAGACTTGTGTCCAGCCGTAGACATAATCAACAGTGATGAAGATGATGATATCAAAGATTGCCAATGTAACGTCAAAAATCATTTCAGTAGTTACAAAAATAAATAAATGAAAGTTGTATTCAGAAGACTCGAAGATGGATCACAGAGTAAATACCCTCGCAAAATGTCATTTGGAGAGACACGGCTGTGGGCAGTGTCCCCTCCGACTCACGGCTTTCAACTCAATTTGCCGTGTCGCTTCGGGGCGATCAAAAATTTCCCTTCCAAAATTAATAATTTCACCGTCACGCGCTTCGTCTATTTAATTAACTGAATTTCCAACTTTATTGAGTTTTGTTAATTCGTTTTCGCTAAAATAAATACTAATGGAGGCATGAGAAAGAAGAATGAAAGCTGGTAGTACGGATTAGAGTTGCCTAGTAGAAAAATAGAGGGGATATACTAGCCAGCTTTTGCAGCTTACTTCGTCTAACAAGGTTGCGTTTCTAATCTGAGAAGCGAAAAAGGCACACAGGAGTTTCAGTTGGAAGCTTAGCAGGTAATGCATTAGATTTGCTGGGACTATAATAATATGCCATACGTTTTGGTTTGGAAGTAATTCCTTACAACATCCTTTAGTTTATTAATATTTTTTTGCCTTCCCTGACAATCACACCAATTATTTAGTTCCTAGATAAGTATCATTAAGAACTTGTGTTAGGGACACTAAAGAACGGATAAACATACTTAAATACCCTAATTTTATTTATAAATACATACTTAATATACAAATATTCAACAGAACAAATATTCATGTTCATGCGCACAAAGATTTGACTTGTGTGGGAATCGAACCCACGAACTTTGGAGTGAAGTGCAGGTATCCTGACCCCCACGCCATATCGGTCGTCAAATATTTTTACTTGAAAAAATCAACTCGTCTGCGGAGATAAATCGAATCTCTGACCTTTGGATTACGATTTTTTTAGGTTTAATACCTTTTTAGGACTAAAATATTTTAAAATGTACGAGTAATTTTCCACCACCTCACGCTATAATGAAATCTCAATGTCGATTATTGGTGCATATTTGAGGAATAGATTTTTTTTATTTCGCTAACTATTAGGAGATAATGAAATAAAAATAAGGTAATCCGAATAAAACAGTCCACTTATGTTATTATTAATCCGTTATTTTAAATTTGTTGCTGATTTTGTTATGCATTTATTTACCTTACTTTTATAGGCATTTACTATAATAGACACATATGATTAACTCCTGAACCGTTGCGCAACATTTTTATATAGGCACAGAATGAAACCTTATGATAGAAGGACAGAAGGACTTATGATACTTTTTTCTATCCTGCACTTCATGGATTACCACACAAAAATTGGAGGCAGCTGCTGGCAACTTTGAAGTAGCATGATTAAGGATACCGAGAGTAAACAGTTCTAGAAGAAGTCCAATTAAGCTTTGAAATCGTTTTTAATATTCACCGAATTTAAATTTTCCCAACAAGTTTCAATTATCTCTCCAGTAAAAGATTGCTCGCTGTCGGAAAAACTTGTTAAAAATAGTATCCACCTTGAAATTCTCTCGCCAAATAAAAATATAAACGGCTCACGACGGCCTAAGGGATTTTATGCTATTAATCATCTCGCCAGTATCGACGTCCCATTATACCGTATAATCCCGGATCATACCTGCCACCGTAATTATTTCACCGACCTAGGAAACTTCGAGAATAGTGGGGAAATTCCCGGCCACCTTTTGATGCGGGAAATTTTCACATAATAAGTGTTCGTTAACTGTAATGGGCCCGTGGGCTCTACCGGAGTCGAGAAATTATTTTCATTTGCGAAGCGATAAATCGTGAAAAAGAAAATGAAGATAATGCAGCTACGTAATGAATAACAGTCCTTTATACATATCTGCATGAACTTTGTTCGCTTTAATAAGATGGTCTTTTAAAGCGAAAGATCATATTTTAGTTAATTGGAGTGGTTTCAATAGAGCACACTAAGTGGGTATTCCGCTGTTGTGTTTTGTTATAAATTATTAGATCCATAATTGAAATGCAAATGTGTGTTTCGTTATTATATTCGGTTCGGTTAGTCGCTCTAAGAGCAATGTCGTAGAAGCTTCTCTCTCAAGCAAGGAGGTGAAATATCTTATCGAAAGCCTATACTTACTATAGTCAATAAGCCTGCGAAGTAAGTGCTTTATATATTCTCAATTATGAGAATCGCAGAAGGAATTTCAACATTATCGCCAATGTCTTACAAAAAAACTCCATGAAAATTGCAAACATTCAGCAGTCGAAGTAAGCTATAGTAAGGGTTCTGTAACATTTGTAGTACTTCCAGAACTGTGTCAGTATGTTTAAATATGTCTGTTACGGCAACGAGTCAGGTTTCTCTTCAGGGCTCTTTGGTCCAACTTTGCAGCGATGTTCGTTTGAGAAGTGTTGGAGCACGTTTTTTATAGACACGTTATATCATTTTCCAACCTTGTTAGTATAATTGAAACGATATTCTGAGGTCTAGTATATTTGTGGTCTAAGTAAATGTAGATTTGATAGAATTTTGATTGTTTAACATATTGTTTGATAGGTGTATTCTTTGCCATGTTGCAGCGTGTCGTTGGAAACAAAAAAGTGCTCGGTCGAGTGTTTGATGAACCTGCTGATCTCAATATGGTGTTGGTATATGGTGCGAGAACCAACCTCCACCAACCAGCCCTTTGTCCTCGTGGTAAAGTATGTGCGAACTGCCTTTTATACTATTTAGTGAAAGGAGGCCGGTGTTCGATGAGACGTTGATGAGCTGAGATGATAATATTTCAATAAAGTGACTTAAAAAAAATCCTCTTTTCTATTTTCACTGGTTATGGTTATCCAAAGAGTTTCATACGTTTTTTCCTCTACAGTAGCTACTCTGATTTTAAACCTATAATTATCTCTTTATAAAAATAAACAACCATTCTGAAGGTCACACCATCCGAACATCTGTGTATAAATTTAATATTTGAATCATAGCGCGTGTGTCAGCTTGGCACGCTTCAGTTGTTGTTGTAAAAAAAAAACAGCACACGCCACAGGCTAATTAGCAATGTACATAAACAGCTGGTTATTATACCACATTACCGTAGTTACGTGTAACAAAACTCGTAAAAACTGAACAGCCATTAGGCAACTGTAGTAAATCTATTGTGGTCCATTAAAGAAATGTCGTCGCACTTACACAGACTCAAATTTTAATGACGTTTCCCTAATGTGAGTATCTTCCTCGGTATCTTTACACTTTGTAAGTGAAATTGTGGTGTAATGTAATGCCTGTTTTATTTACATCATTTCGTCTTACACAGAATTATTACACTGTGTAATGTTCATATTCTCTATTTGTGTCGGAAATAAAATTTAACTATTGTGTTCTCTTTTTTCATCGTCAATTGAACAAAGAAATAAAATATGTATAAAAGCCTAAGAGGATAGAGTTGACAGCTAATGTCAATTCCATACAGTTTTTGAATGCAGTTTGGCTGATAATTAAGTGAAACACCAGGCACTACATTCTAAAAAGTATTTCATTGTCCTCGTCGTATTTACTATAAAGGGAAATAATCCTCGAGTACTAGGTATTTTAATGGTCATCTATAATTTCAGCTTAGTGAATCAGCTTGTTATTGTTACATTATCTAAATAACTGCGGCTTACTCAACATAGTAATACAGTTATATTGTCCTTATATTGAGTATTTACTAATGTAAACATACATGTGCATGATGATACCTACATCTATGACAAACACAGGATAAAGTATGTTGACTAAACGTAGATAATATTGTAAAAGGCCTAAGTAGGACTACAAACATACTCTTGTTAATGATATCTATCGACACAAATACAATCCAATTCTGTCACAATACGTAAAGTAGGGTTAGCAAATAAAACTAACGAAGATAGCAGTTCAAAAAGAATGTTATCAATTTGACACAAGGTTTTAGTTTCACAATGATGTGTGTTTCCCGTGGATGAGGTTAAAAGATAAATGTGTTTGTATATACACTATTATCTAGCTGTCTTCAACGAATAATCAGTGAATTAGCTTTAGAAATTTCTAGTAAAGGATCTTCCATTTGTGTAAAAGTTATTTAGTTACGCCCATCAATCATTAAAATACTTACATAGCAATTCAATAAGTATAGCATAATACTAAATAGCAAGGGTGACGAGGCCCTCAAAATCAAATGAATCCTGGCACTATCCCCATTGCCCTAGACTTAAGCATAGCGCTCAAGGTCTGCTTACTGGTCTAACCATATATGGCTGAACTTTAGCTATCACATGGAGCGACTGCCGTTGAACGAAGCTCCATAATATATCTGATCTTAATTATAAGCATTAGGCGTGTGCTATAGGACAACTATTTGGCTGGCTGAATATGTAACTACGTCACCTAGACAGAAAACAAAAAAAAATAGTTTTGAAAAAAAGAATACTTATAAGAAAATTTTGCATTGATTACACTAAAAAGCTATAAAATTACACTGTTTGTAGCAAATTGTCATCTACCTCTTTCCAAAGAAGATTGCGTTTCTAATTACAACACTCTTTTGTTACGGAAATGAACCTATCGTTAAATTGTGTAAGTATACTTTTCTAATACAACTCAAAATGTCAAAACAGCAACATAGCTTTTAAAGCTAGCACTGTAATATTTTCTTAAACAGATTTATTATCGAGCATCACTAAAAGTTATAATTTTTTGACTATGTAGTAAGTACATACACAGTTAAAATTTCATCCTCTAAAAGGGTAAAGTAGCGCATTTTACCCTCGCACACAAAATGGCGGGAACCAGCTACCATCATAATATATTCACACAATTTAAAAGCTTGGATAACTTTTCTGTTATATACATCCTTTGGGTCAAATCTACTACGTAAATAATTTTTCAGCAAATATAACACCTAAGCCCGTTCTCTTTTGCGGGATTGTTGGAAAGAGTTAGCGCGGCCACGGGACATTAAGGGTTCCAGAAGGTACATGGGTGGTTTTTAGTTAGTAAAAGTCTGTGACACCGATCTGCTCCACCCATAGAGGAAGACTGTCATTTGGTGATTTTCCATATATAAAACAAAGCCCCAATCGCCTATCGATAGCAGATCCCAGCTTTATTCTGGTTGTTCCCCAGACTTAGGTCTAACCAGATTTGGCTGAATTTCATTACACGTTGCGACAATTGATAGTCGTCTGACCTCCGCAACTCAGAGAGAAACATCATTCTATGGTTAAGTCAGATATCAGGACGTTAGAAGGCACTGTGTACGGATTACGTACAATAATTTTAATGCTGACCACGCGACCTTGTTCGGCGCGCGGCAGTAGTGACTTTTATTTCATTCATTATATTTTAGTTCCTAACATACCTCCAACCTGTAAACAACTTATAATAAACTTAACTATACTGTGACAGTGGTTTCAACTATACTAACATCCCGGTCCAGTCAACTATAACATATCAAAGACTCAAACATCTTTAGTGGTCCTTCGAGAAGAAAGAACAGGTATTTCGTGTGTGATAAACTTTATACGGTAGCGAATCGGTTTGGCTGGCCTCCCAGAAGCGGGTCTCACCAGGCAAATTGAGAAGGCGCACATATCGTGTAAAGTGTAAGCTTTACGTATACCTTTTATTGACCTCTACCATCGCGTGGGAAGTCAGTAAAGACCAACGCCTAACGGAAATACTTATCCATCAATAACTTTCCATTAACTAACTATGTCGACTGATGTTCAACAACTTATCAACCGTCAAAAAGACAGCTTCGTCAAGATCAAGCAACTTTGCACAAACTTTAAAAAAGACAGTGCTTCAAGAAAGTCTTTGGAATACTTAGAAAAAAGACTCAATGCATTGAAATCTCAGTGGCAGGAGTTTGAAATAAATCATCAAATATTACTTAAAGTGGAAGATAAAAATTTTGAATATTTTATTGATAGCGTGTATGAGCGAACGAAAAAAATGTGTGACGAAACTGAACAGGAAATTTTGCAACTACAGCAGGAACTCATCGTAGCGGCATCCACATCTAAAAAGCCATCAACCTCATCATCGGGGGATGAACAATTATCAACTAAGAGTAAGGAATTATTACGTCATCAAGAGTGTAACTTTAAGGTGTTTAACCGTATTTTGAACAAGTATGAAAATATAACTCTGTCGGAAAAGTGGGAGCTTGAAGACGCCCTAGCGAATCTAAAGGTAAAATGGGATGCTGTAGAGAAAACGCATTTTGAATTAGATTATTATGCAACAGAAACGGATTATTTTTACGAAACGGAGTATATTAATTTAGAGAATAAATATGACAATTTGAAAAGGAAACTTAATCAAAAAATTTGGAATAATATTCATTTTGAAAAATCAACGCCGAGAATTGAAATTCCTGACTTTTATGGGGATTATACTCTTTGGACTTCGTTTAAAGATCTTTTTACCGAAAGTATTCATTCAAACCCATTATTAGCAAAAACACAAAAAATGCAGCATTTAAAATCAAAATTAAAGGGTGAAGCCGAAAAGTTAATTCAACACTTGACGATTAGTGCGGAGAACTATGACACTTGCTGGGACATCCTGACCCAGCGCTATGACAATAGACGCCTGCTTTTCACATCTTACATGAACACATTCCTAAATCAGCAATCTGCACAGCATAGCAACGGCTCCAGCATTAAGAAGTTACATGACACCACTGTGGAGTGTATTAATGGCCTTACTAACTTAGAATTAGATATAACCGCTTCGCATTCAATTTTGGCACATTTAATAATGAAGAAACTTGACTGTGAAATTTATGCTGAATACATAAAAGGATTGGCCGCCCCAAGAGAGCTACCAAACTTAGAAGAACTTTTGGCTTTTCTCGAATCGAAATTCATGGCCCTCGAAACACTACAATCTGGTCACATCATTCGACCTTTACCTTCACCGCAGCAAAAGCCGCAATTTCTGAAACAAAATTATTACAAGAAACCGACATTTTTCAATAAACACGAGAAAAGTCACAGAACATTTCATACTTTCGCACTTAAGAATTGTCCCATGTGTAAACAAAATGGTCACGTTTTAATGCAATGTGACAAATTCTTGAACATGACACAACCGGAGCGGAATATTGCAGTTTCGAAATTGCATTTATGCAGAAATTGTTTATTTAGTCACAAGTTAAGGCCATGTACATCGGAGAAACGCTGCAAAATATGTAATGAAGCCCATCACACGTTACTTCATCAGGAAGTAAAAGCTGAAAACTTATTTGCTCAACATAAGCCGCATACAGTCAACAACATCACCGATGACAACACAGAAATCTTACTTACTACTGTACAAATAAAAGTAAAAAATGTTGATGGAAATTACGTAACTTTAAGAGCGCTCTTAGACCAGGGGTCTCAAGTCAGCCTCATAACTGAAGACTCTGCTCAACTACTCCGCCTTCCCCGCCGGAACCTCAGTGCGATCATATCGGGAGTCGGCAGCATTAGCGGAAACTGCAAAGGCTTGCTCCGGTTGGAATGCAAGTCAATACATTCAAACTTTACATTCGAAACGGATACTTTAATTATGAACAAACTGATAAAAAAGCTGCCTGCTTCATCTTTTTCTATTGAGAAATGGAACTACTTGAATAACATAGAACTGGCGGATCCCGAGTTCAATATTTCTGGACCGATTGATATGTTGCTAGGCGCAGATGTTTACTCAGAACTTATTATGGAGGGTGTAATGAAGTGTGAAAGAAATCTACCTATTGCACAGCAAACAAAACTCGGATGGATCCTGTGTGGAAATGTCAGAAAGTTTAACTGCTTCATCACATTGAATGAACTTGAAAATATAGCTGCATTTTGGGAAACCGAGGATATACAAATGAATAACGAGAAATGTGAACTAACACAACAGGAATATTGCGAGAAATACTATGCTGACACAACTAAACGGGGAAGTGACGGCAAATACGTCGTTAAAATGCCCATGAAATTAGATTTTGAGAAGAACTTAGGCGATTCTAAACGCCCTGCATTATCTCAATTTTATCAGCTTGAAAGAAAAATGCAAAAACAACAACATTTCGCATCTCAATACAAACTTTTTATGAATGAATACCTGGAATTGGGACATATGAAGCCTAATACTACAACTGAAACTAA
Organism: Musotima nitidalis; assembly: GCA_949126915.1. Classification (NCBI taxonomy): domain Eukaryota; kingdom Metazoa; phylum Arthropoda; class Insecta; order Lepidoptera; family Crambidae; genus Musotima; species Musotima nitidalis. The sequence goes on from OX421422.1 coordinate 9,862,661, forward strand.
AATTCAAGCTTACTTACCTCATCACGGGGTCATAAGGGAAGGACCCCAGTGGCTGAAAACATATAAAGAAGAAAATGCGATTTATTCCCTAAACACATTTTATACAGATACTGGAATTATTAAAAATGGTTGCCTGTAAAGTCGTTTTTACGGGCGAAGATTTTACGTGACAACGTCTTTTTCTCGGTAGAATATTTATTGATATGAATATAATTAAATTGCACAATAGGAACAAGGAATTGAATGAAAATAAGAATTGCACAAATTTTAACTATAGAAATATAATGCGCCTAATTCTCTAGTGCTGCGCGCGCGGCAGACCGATCATAGTTGAGTGGGAGAGAGACGCAAGGCATTCGCCGGGCCTCTCTCTCGTTCGGTGACTCATCGTAACGTTACCGAGCGTTACACTTTTTCATAAGTGACTCCCAGCCGCAACCTAATTTAAGACGTTGTCACGTCAAAAATGTTTCACAACATCAAATGAATGCAATAATAAATTATTGAGTGCATTGCTCAATAAGTACAGTACTTGGAACCGTGTAACACGAGTGGTCGGCTGGATTCGCCGATTTGTAGCACTTTGTCGTAAACAAATATCAAATTGCAATAATTATTTATCGAATGAGGAAATTTCCGCTGCTACAGAAGTTATAATTCGATACGAGCAACAACAACACTTTGTACAAGAAATACGACAGCTGAAGACATCTAACACTGTTTCATCTAGAAGCAATTTGTTAAAATTGAACCCATTTATCGATGAGAAAAACCTACTAAGAGTAGGAGGCCGACTACAAAACTCTACTGTTCCCTATGAAGCTAAACATCCCGTGATACTGCCACCCGGAAAACTTACTGAACTAATTACAGAAGATTATCACAGACAAATGTTGCATGGAGGAGCGCGACTAACATTAGCGCAAATTCGTGAAAAATATTGGATTTTGGGTGGAAACAGAACAGTGAAAAAACAACTAAGAAACTGCGTGACTTGTCATAGATTTAAGCCTCATAAACAACATCAGATCATGGGAAATCTACCAAAGGCGAGGGTGGTACCTTCCCGGCCATTTAGCAACGTCGGCGTGGACTATACTGGAAGTTTGGAACTAAAAATAAATAAAGGAAGAGGTGTTCGAACCTGTAAAGGTTACATAGCCATATTTATCTGCATGGTGACCAAAGCCGTGCACCTGGAGCTAGTGTCGGATCTCAGCACGGAGACATTTCTAGCTGCTCTGAAACGAATGTATTCTAGACGAGGTCGACCCAAAAATATCTATTCGGATAATGGCACCAACTTTGTGGGAGCTGCTAAAGCTCTACAACAAGATTTTCAAAATTATAAAACATTTTCATCATCAGAGTTCCATGAAGAACTGAATCAACTGAAGATTGACTGGCACTTCAACGCACCTCTATGGCCAACAGCTGGGGGCTTATGGGAAGCCGCTGTGAAGTCGATGAAATACCACCTACGTAGAGTGGTCGGAGAACAAAAATTAACCTACGAACGATAAAAAAGCTGCCTGCTTCATCTTTTTCTATTGAGAAATGGAACTACTTGAATAACATAGAACTGGCGGATCCCGAGTTCAATATTTCTGGACCGATTGATATGTTGCTAGGCGCAGATGTTTACTCAGAACTTATTATGGAGGGTGTAATGAAGTGTGAAAGAAATCTACCTATTGCACAGCAAACAAAACTCGGATGGATCCTGTGTGGAAATGTCAGAAAGTTTAACTGCTTCATCACATTGAATGAACTTGAAAATATAGCTGCATTTTGGGAAACCGAGGATATACAAATGAATAACGAGAAATGTGAACTAACACAACAGGAATATTGCGAGAAATACTATGCTGACACAACTAAACGGGGAAGTGACGGCAAATACGTCGTTAAAATGCCCATGAAATTAGATTTTGAGAAGAACTTAGGCGATTCTAAACGCCCTGCATTATCTCAATTTTATCAGCTTGAAAGAAAAATGCAAAAACAACAACATTTCGCATCTCAATACAAACTTTTTATGAATGAATACCTGGAATTGGGACATATGAAGCCTAATACTACAACTGAAACTAAAATTCAAGCTTACTTACCTCATCACGGGGTCATAAGGGAAGGACCCCAGTGGCTGAAAACATATAAAGAAGAAAATGCGATTTATTCCCTAAACACATTTTATACAGATACTGGAATTATTAAAAAATGTTTCACAACATCAAATGAATGCAATAATAAATTATTGAGTGCATTGCTCAATAAGTACAGTACTTGGAACCGTGTAACACGAGTGGTCGGCTGGATTCGCCGATTTGTAGCACTTTGTCGTAAACAAATATCAAATTGCAATAATTATTTATCGAATGAGGAAATTTCCGCTGCTACAGAAGTTATAATTCGATACGAGCAACAACAACACTTTGTACAAGAAATACGACAGCTGAAGACATCTAACACTGTTTCATCTAGAAGCAATTTGTTAAAATTGAACCCATTTATCGATGAGAAAAACCTACTAAGAGTAGGAGGCCGACTACAAAACTCTACTGTTCCCTATGAAGCTAAACATCCCGTGATACTGCCACCCGGAAAACTTACTGAACTAATTACAGAAGATTATCACAGACAAATGTTGCATGGAGGAGCGCGACTAACATTAGCGCAAATTCGTGAAAAATATTGGATTTTGGGTGGAAACAGAACAGTGAAAAAACAACTAAGAAACTGCGTGACTTGTCATAGATTTAAGCCTCATAAACAACATCAGATCATGGGAAATCTACCAAAGGCGAGGGTGGTACCTTCCCGGCCATTTAGCAACGTCGGCGTGGACTATACTGGAAGTTTGGAACTAAAAATAAATAAAGGAAGAGGTGTTCGAACCTGTAAAGGTTACATAGCCATATTTATCTGCATGGTGACCAAAGCCGTGCACCTGGAGCTAGTGTCGGATCTCAGCACGGAGACATTTCTAGCTGCTCTGAAACGAATGTATTCTAGACGAGGTCGACCCAAAAATATCTATTCGGATAATGGCACCAACTTTGTGGGAGCTGCTAAAGCTCTACAACAAGATTTTCAAAATTATAAAACATTTTCATCATCAGAGTTCCATGAAGAACTGAATCAACTGAAGATTGACTGGCACTTCAACGCACCTCTATGGCCAACAGCTGGGGGCTTATGGGAAGCCGCTGTGAAGTCGATGAAATACCACCTACGTAGAGTGGTCGGAGAACAAAAATTAACCTACGAACAGTTTGTTACTTTACTTACCCAAGTCGAAGCCTGCATGAACTCCAGGCCCTTATGTGCTTTATCTGACGATCCTGAAAATCTTGAATACCTAACACCAGGTCATTTTTTGATTGGCGAACCTATAATGTCTCTCCCGACTAAACAAGAAGATGACGTCATAAGTCTTCGAAACCGTTGGAAACTGGTCGAGCAAATGAAGTTACATATTTGGAAGCGCTGGTCACAAGAATATCTTCATGAAATGCAAGTACGAAGCAAATGGCTGAAACCAACAAAAAATCTTGAAACTGGAGACGTGGTGCTACTGAAAGAAACAAACTTACCTCCGGGAAAGTGGGCACTTGGCAAGGTCACCGAGCTGCATCCCGGCGCTGATGGATTCGTTCGAGTCGCCACTGTAAAAACTAAGAATGGAACATTGAGACGACCTATAACAAAATTATCTGCATTGCCGGAACGAGAAACGCCTGTTCTAACGAACCCCACGGAACCTCTGAAACATCTAAAAACCCAAAAAAACATGTAAGACTATAAAGCAAAATTGCTTAGCGATTCTGATGACATTACTTGTCTTTACAACGGTGCCGGCTGCTACTAAAAATATTAACACATCGTTGCCCTATAAAATTCTTCCCATTGAGAAACAACCTATATATTTTGACGAAATTGGGAAAATTCAATTGGTACATGACGATTGGACTTTACTAATATATTATAATCTAACTACATACTGGACAGCGATGACTCATATAAGTCTATGTGTTCAAAATATACGTCATATCTGCAGCGAACTGAAATATGAACCCTGTGGCGCCGTCGCAAATCAGCTGAACCACGAACTATAATATTTATTAGAACGCAACAACTTACTGCGGGCCCTACCTATCAAAAACATGCAACAGGATATGGCAGAGTTATTTAGACTCCTTTATGTAAAAGCAAGATTAACTGAAAACTATTTCTTATTTGAGCTGCATATCCCTCTAATAAGCAACGAAGAATACATTAACTACAGAGTGATACCGATCCCATTCAAAGAGCAAAATCTATGGCACATTTTAGAAACTTCTACAACCTTTATCGCTATTAACTTCGAAAAGAATTCGTATATAAATATTCAAGAAAACGAGATGCAAAAATGTACGCCCTATGGGAAAGATAAATATTTATGTAACTTGCTACAACCTGTCTACAAATTACATAATCAGAATGCACCATGTGAGCTAAAAATGTTCAATCAGCAAAAAGCATTATCTTGTGTTATGAATGAGATAGCGTGCAGAGATATATGGGTCAAACTACACAAGGCCAACGTTTGGTTATTCACTTGTTGCGACAAACACCTGTTACGAATAATATGTGGAGATCAGGTTACGTCTGCCGCGATAACAGGCACTGGACTTATCGTACTACGGGAGGAATGCATCATACAGAAAGAAGACGCTACTATTTACGCGTACAATCACTTTGGGAGCGAGTATAATCTTACGGCTGATATTGAAGTCCCTACCATCGATTCCTCTATCAACAAGATGGTAAACGTCACATGGCATAACGCACAACTAAACATCAACATCAAAAAACTTAATAATAGTGAAGATTATTTAAAAATAAGCCAGAGCTTAGAAAGCCAGAAACTACGTGAAGTTCCTTATAGACAAGACTTATCTCCTCATGACGTGTACCACTACATAGTTTCTTTTATTGTCTGGGGAGGAGCTGCCGCTGGTGTCTTCTACTGTATCATTCGACGATGGAGATCATCGAGAGTCACCAACCCTTCCGCCCAACAAGGAGTCGCAAACCACCACGCGGACATCGAGCTGCAGGAGATGAGCGTCGCCCCCCCGCAGGCTCAACCGGACGCGGACACACCATTTCGATTCGATTAATAATTTTACTTTCTATTTTAGACTAGTTTATTTTTTATATTTAGCTTTAATGATATTTAAATACTTAATGTAACCAACAGTTTATATTATATTATTATGATTTTGTGACTTTTAGTAACTATATTTCCCTAGGGAGCATGTACGGATTACGTACAATAATTTTAATGCTGACCACGCGACCTTGTTCGGCGCGCGGCAGTAGTGACTTTTATTTCATTCATTATATTTTAGTTCCTAACATACCTCCAACCTGTAAACAACTTATAATAAACTTAACTATACTGTGACAGTGGTTTCAACTATACTAACATCCCGGTCCAGTCAACTATAACATATCAAAGACTCAAACACACTGAATTCCTAATAACGACTGCCATAGATGTTTATGTTGGTCGGCGGGCTAACGTGCGAGGCAAGGAACAGGCGATCATTGGTGGACCAGGGTATGCACCCAAGACTCCTTGAATTGCTATAGATCTCGGCACTTGGATATCGATGCTATTGCCAGTCTCTTAAATCTGGGTATATGGAAGCTATCACTCATAATAATCAACCATCAAAGCAAGGGAAATATATGGCAGTAATTTGTCATAGTAACGATCGATGTGTCGACTAATTCTGCTCTTCACATCGGCCGGTCGGTCGGTCACGGAGGTCGGCCACGAGACATCCTGCCAGTCTCCACATTGGGGCCGCCACTTCCCGTACGTACCGCGTAAATCCCTTAACCTCCATGTCACTTTCATACAGAAGAAGCAAACTAAATGGATTTTAATATGCACAAAGTTTTTTTACGTGGTACGACGACCTACGTCATGTTTTTTTTTGTTTGGTACTTTGTAAATAATATAAAATTTAAAGACTATCTAACTATAGATTGAGTTTTATCATTTATTTCAACACAAGCCACGATATGTGTCAGATATATCAAACTAATTGCCCTTACACATAACATACATACATTCACGCCTGTTTTCCCGAAGGGGTAGGCAGACGCATTGCCCACACTTCGCCAATTATATAGTTGGTCCCACGAAATAGGTGGCGATCCTATTGCCCATAAACACGATATAAAGTCTTGTAATGGAATTTAACGACAAGATTTATACAATTTAGCATGTGTTTTTAAGAACACTAAAGTGACAAACCTTAGGGCTCTTAAATTACTACGTATTACTATTAGGGGTTTAACACAGGATAAGGTATAATGCCCCTGCGACATTATAGCCCTTACACAGAGTCCAGTCTCTCATACTTTTTATTAACGGAACTCACCAGTTATGAGTATAACGGCAACAATCTTAGTCGTCAGCCATTTGGCACAGATAAGATCCTAACTCCAACAAATCCGAGGCAAGTTATAAATACGCATCCACCATATTTTAAGATAAAACCCTCTAAGAACTATTCGAAAAATAAAATTTATTTAAAGGCATTCAACCAAATTACATTCTATTCTTATGTGATATGGTAATTTATGTGATGTATAGAAAATCAACAAAGCATATTGTCTGGATGTTACTCTCGACGTTCCGGGATTTTAGAAGCCATTTGTATCCGACAGTGATGTGGGATATACACAGACTTCTATACAATATATTTTTAAATTTGAACTCTGAACAAGTACAAGTAGGTCACGGAACGATTCCTGTCCGGACCCAAACTGCCTCAAGCCTCAGCTACGAATTTAACAAACGAAACGGAACGTTTTCCCGACTACATACCTATTGAAATAAAATCTATATTTACTACATAACTTTGTAAGTAATGACGACTTAGGAAGTTGTGCAACTTGTACTCGACAATTTGTTATAGTCTGGGTGTTTTCTGTATTTCACATTTATAATATTTCTAGATATTTTTGGAGGAGTGCAAGATTTCTACTTCCTACAATAAGGTATTTTTTCAGCAAAATTTTACAAAAAATTGTTTCTTATTTTATCCATTCGCCTTATGCTAAGTTATGATAGGAAGAATATTTAAATATATATAGTTTCTCCATAGGTGTATAGGGATTCTACCAAGACTTAAGGAGCCCAAGCCAACCTCACTTGCAAGTGGTGCACCTGCCGATTAACGGACGAGGCTCTGGCGAACATAATGGTGCCCGGTAATCGGCAATAGGCTCGCCACTAAGGGGACCAAGCCAAACGTGTGACCAAGTATATAATTGGCGCAGTGTGGGCGTATAATATGCCTCTGCCTACCCCTTTGTGAAAACAGGCGTGAATGTATGTATGTATCTCCATAGTAAAATTTTAGCCTTTAAAATCACTGGAGACGCAATGTAATGACTGAAAATTGTCACTGATAGTCGATAAAACTTTACATACCATATCTGATATTTAAGATTCCATTCTACATGGGTTTGCTTATAAAAAAGCGTCTTTCAAACTTAGAGGTCATAATATTATTATTTGTTTGGCGACGGTACTAAAAAAAATATCGTACTTTGCATAACGATCTCTTTTTTTGTTATAATATAAGTAGGTGGACAAATATAATCATATGATAAATTTATTAGTTAGTAGCAACTGCGACTTAATCCTTTTAAGGTACTTTGTAATTAAGGATACTTTGTGCACGATGTAGTGTGTGCTCGGAAACGTCCTATAGGCAATACAAACATCATACACATAACTTTATAAAGCGCATCAGTAGATTAAGGCACATTTAAACAAAGGACATAATACAGACAAAGCCCAATATAGAGTATTTGAGTGCAAACTGCAGATACCTTTGTCCGGCATCGGTCCGTATTCGATGCATTACAAACATCATTTAAAGAGTTTCATTCATTTAGTTTTATTAAGGGCATATTAAAGAAATCCTTGGCAGTTAAAATAACAGTTTTATATGGACAATTTGTCATGTAAACGCTAATAGTTACTTGAACTTGAAGAACATTTTGAAACTGATCCTTACTCATTTACTAGACCCAAATAGTATATTCGTTATCAAGTAAGTATTTGCTTGCGATGCCTATGAAACCTCTTTCTATTCTCAAAATTACCACAAGATAAATAGATGTAAATAGAGCTGTATTGTAGCCTGTCCTTAGTTATACGCCAGCCATAACCTATGCTATCGGTCCTTGAATGTTGACAATGCCATTTACCTGTCGTACTAATGATCTTGACACCGATACGCCATTGTCCTGGGGGTAACATTGTTCAATATCAAGTATTTGTGAGACAGCGGCAAGCGAAGATGTAGAATGAATGGTCTGTCCCCTTTCAGCTGCCGAATAAAGCGTGTCTTACACGCTAATTTAGACCCATGATGTATCTATGGTAGTACCTAGTATAGACGAGAAACTTACTGAGCATTGGGAAATAGTTTATACTTGAATTGAATACTATTTAGATAATTGGAAAGTAGTTTATACTTAAATTAAATACTTTTCAGATTGTTTGAAAAAAAAACAAAGCGTGATTTTTTAGAAAAATCATACTTATAATTTAACTTTTTCTCATGCTAACAAGTAGTAAATCTTGAACAATTATCAGTGCAGTAGGAAAGGTACTACTAGATACTTAGTATAAGTTATATAGGAAACTATAAATACTATTTGAGCCACATCCACATATTGTTTACGTATAGTATTAGCTAATGAGATTGATATATTCGGAAGTATCATTAAATTTAAACTAGAATATAAGTTCATAACGACCCACTTGTTTTTTGAGGTTAATTGCTTGCTGGTATATATTGTGAAGTACCTTTTAATATCATAAATATCTCTAGCTATATTCTTAAGTATTAATCAATTAGGTAAATGATAGGTACTTAAATTAGTAAATAATTAATACTCCATCAAACGGTCTCGATAGTAATTATACGTATAACTAACCTAAGCCAAACAGAACTGGCTATTTATTTATGTATACTGCTTACCACTGTTTCAAAACATTGACCCGGCTTCCATCAGAATAGACCTCTTTATCCCACAATTAATGACCAAGAAGTACGCTTATATCTCAGTTTTCACATTTGACAAATTGACCGTCATTTGTTATGAGAATTTTGGGAAAGTCTCACGGAATGCAGAACTGCCATTTCTTTTGTTATGTAAATATAGTCAAATTACATTAGTGAAGCAAATGTTTGCAATATAACATTCTAGATTGAAATAAAATTTGATATTAGAACTTCAATTCAATGTATCAAGTAGCATTCTAAGGGTTTTTAGCGAAATAGCACAAAGCATTGCAAAAATCGAAGAGTATTACCTATTTTGATTGCTGAAAACTTGAATAAATAATATATTTCTTATAAACCAGAGCGAACAGTTGTCGTATTGTATTGTATTTAACAAGAAATATAAGTGATTAACTATAGGGCTAGGTTACATTTAAATATTGGATACAATAATTGATTAAAGTGAAAAATTTTAATGTACTTAAAGTTAGTTTCGATCAACAATGTTGATGCGTCATTATTTATAGGAAAATTATTAATTTAATCATTTTAACAACAATTTCAAAACATTTACAACTATGAATCATCTTTTTGTAGTCGTCTTCATTTGTCACATAGGCCAACGTTTTGTTAGGCCACAAAAAATGTCACATGGCATGGGTAGATTGGTTTTATCTAGGTAGGCGGTCGTGGTTTGTGCACCACGTCAATGCCCCGATAGGCAAACAAAAGGATGTAGCATTGTGATAATTCTGGTGTTGGCATGCGTGCAAGCAATATGTATATAATCGGCAGGTGCGTCGTACGTTTCTGTTACCAATAATAACGCGTGTCGCTTATCAAATGACTTTTGTTCTTATATTATTCTATATCACTAAAGAATGAAAACGTGTACATTGAGTAGAAGGGTCGTATCTAGGAGGCGGTCTGGTTTGTATACCGCGTCAATGCCCCGATATGCAAACAAAAGGATGCAGTGTATCAGCTCTGTGGAGTCGGCAGGCGTGAGTGATAATCCTAGTGTTGCATATCGCAGCCTGTAATCGGCAGGTGCGTCGTACGTTTCAGTTACCAATAACAACGCTAGTCGCTTTTCAAATAAATTTTGTTCTAAAACTATTTCGTATTACTTTTGAATAATTGATATAAAAAAGTATTCTTTGTCTTTGCCTATTATAGCGCGTAATAATAACCTATGGAATAAAATTTGTAATATATTTTTTGATTTCTAATAAGTATATTTTGTGTAACTTTACATGAAATAAAGTCCCATCAAAAACCATTTCCTATAAAAAAGTTATCAGAATAATAACTAAATTGATGTTTCGCTGTAAGTTTGTTTTATTTTCATTGAGATTTAAACAATAGCTTCATCAATATCTATACAATTATCCTGTTCATGATAGATTTCTACTGTCTCGGGGTTTTAGCTATGTCAATGGCGCGGCATTCTCTTGCGTCAAATTTTTTGCACGGCTATTTTATCAAATCCCTGGTTGAGTGACATAAGTCCACAAATTGTTGTAATGTTTACCGCACCAAAAAATATTACCGACAACATTGAAGACTCTAGAGTTACAAAAACGGCAGTAGTTTTGTTTTTTTCACTGGCGGTCTATCATAAAAACGCTATAACTTTTTTCAGGTGCATTGTCTAATTTAATAATAATATAATAATAATAATAATAATAATTTTTATTTCAGGCAGAGCCCATAGTATTAGTAACAATTATTCTTATTTGCTAATGTTAGTATTACAATAGGTAGGTCATTAAAATATATATAACTACAATCTGCTAGGCTTTACAGCAGAATGCAGGCTTAGCCACAGCTCTAGCAGTGGCGAGTCCCATCTGTCAGTCAACACTTTCAGGATGGTGTTCGCACTGGCACGCCAGCGGCCCAGCAGCGAAGCACTGCGCTTGCGAATAATGCTGTAGAAACAGTCTACGTGGGCTTCGGCAAACATTGCGGACGCACTGCAGTGCCGCGGCAGCGCGAACAATATCCTGAAAGTGTCATTATACTGGACACGCAATGCCCCATATGCACGCCGCGTGTACTTAGCCCAAAGGGCGCAGGTGTAGAAGGACTGACAGTGTGCTCTAAACAGCGTTAATTTAACTTGAGGGCTACACCGAGCGAACCTTCGAGCCAGCATATTGCCGCGCACACATAAAGCTCTACGCTCTCTTTCAATGTCTAAATCATCAGACAAGTTAGCAGTGACCCAGTGACCCAGGTAATGCCTTCGACTTGATATTGTAATGGCCGGAAAATGAATGGATTACGTACGGCTATAAAACTATATCATAACATGAGTATTACATTTATATCTTTCTTATCTTATCTTTTTTCCAAATAAAGGGACGGTAATTAATTCGGGGATATTATCTCAATCTAATCATGGAGATAATAGTGGACGACTTTTAAAAAAAACTTATTAAGTTCGATTTTTGTTTGTTTGTATGGTCGAGACTGCTTATTGCCTTGTACTGTACGCATGGTAAAGGAAAGAATGGACTTTAAAAAATAAAACAAAGATAATCGTATTTATGTTTACCATTATGCTTTTTGATAATTTTATTAAAGAGTTTGGTTGGTGTTTACAACACATTGTAAAACACTTTTGCTCTAAATATAATTTAGACGCATAGAAATAATAGTTACCTACATACCCACTTATTACTTGTAGCATAATTGGATGAACACTTATGTCGTTAATGTTCAGCCTCCGGCAAACAAATACATTTTATTATTAGCATTATATGTAGCAGAAAATCTAAAATCCCTACCCACAGCTAATAAATTAGAGCAGCAATTTTCTTAGCACGCTACGTGAGTCAGCTAGTGATTTTTCCCATGCAGTATGGCCGGTAGTTAAGACTTGTTTTAAGCTCAGGTCATGAGAACGTAGCGACCTTGCTTCATGATTAGCGTGGACGACTTTTTTACGTGTTGTTATTTAACTTTTTTTTTCCTGTATTGTTATTATAATATGTAAGCTTGAGTTACTTTTGGCTAGGAACGCTTCGTGCTTTAGCAGATATGGTTGAGATAATAATATGCTTTTTTTAAAGTTTATCGATCGACATGAAAAAATGCGGCGACCTCTACTTTGCAGTGTTGTTCCTGTAGTAAGGATGATGAAAAGCCTATTTTGTATGATGCTTGTACTAAGCAATTAACATTGATTTTAAATTACGAAAGAGTTATATTAGGAAAAAAAAACTGTACTGCTAAATTTAGGTCTCGTCAATTGTTTTCCACGTCGCGTCTAGGTCGGTCTTCATTCGCCTGCATCCACCGGGGTTTCCCGTAGCCTTGACCAGTTATTGGTAGATCGGGCGGTCCTGTACTACGTATGCTACCGCCATTAAAGAACATTAAGGCCTTTTTGGTCTTTATTTTTCGAGCCTAGGTAACCACTCATATGATGCCACTTTAGCTTGCAAATCCGTCGGAACAAAGAAGTTCTTAATCAATTTTAATATTTCCTAATAGTCTGCTTTTTGTCACTAGTTACATTAAGAGTTTTAAAAGACCAATTATTATGCCCTTGAATCCCACATGGGCATATGTTATAGTTGCCAAGTATTTGATTAATAACATACAGGTATGTATCTCATATTGTTCTCGTGTACGCTAAATAGAACATCAATCACACAAGGTAATCACAATACGTGAGCGCTCATAAGTTATACGCAAGATACAACGTAGTACATATGTTTTGACCCAGACTTAGTACCGAATTCTTGCACGCAACCTTAAAAAAACCTTGCCGGTAAAATAATTACCACCACGAATATCATGCTGTTAATTTGTTAAGCTTTGTTTGTTTATTGTTATCGCATCCTTGAACTACGATTGGATGTGAAAAATCCTTTATCACTTAGCCACTTTCGCAATGGTGAAGAAAATGTTCTTTTTGCACTAACTATACCGAGGTTATCTCTTGTAACTTTTATTTAGAGTAAATACACATTTATGTATGTCAAGTATACGTCCTACAAATCATCTACGTAGGTATATGAAAATTTGCTTAATTAAATACTTATGGAAATGCTTTAGGAATAACTAACACAAGCACATGTTAAGAATCATTGCTAACTAAGTTAATAAAATTACATTGAGGAACTGTCCTATTCAATAGACTATGTTTTGTTAGTTTTAGATGGATAAATAATTTAAAAATTTATTTATTTTTACTTTCTAAAAACAATGGCGACAAAAATGTTATATACCTAACGACGTCATCGTACAAAATAAAACAAAGTAAATTGAGTGATATATTTTTTATGTGTGTTTAATAAAATCACGCTGGACATATTATCGCATCGAAGTAACGAAACTTTTTTTTGTTGGAAAATTAAGTATAAATTTCTTTCACTAATAAGTACGAGTAAGTAAACTCACAAACTCATATTATAAGTATGTCATATCAAATGTAATATTTGATGAGATGGCGGTAAGTTGATGCCGTGAAAAGTTATCTAGTTAAAACTTAACCGCTCAGTAGTTTATCAAAGTAAGAAAAGTGGTAACGTGTTTTATCATAGGATTTACCGACTTAACAACATATGAAAAACGCCGACAACAATATTAAATATAAAAAATATAGTATTCAGTTATTTTCTACATCTCACACAGCGCTTCTAATCCCAAACTAATCAGAGCTTGTACTATGGGTACTAGACAATACTCGTATATACATACTTAAAAGTAAGGTAGTATCTAGGACACAAGATCATAGTGATACTTGTCTTGAAACTAAATAATTGGTGTGATTGTAAGAGAATATTTATTATATTTATTTATTATTATTATCTAGGTGTGTTTAACCAAAACCTCTTCCTAGACTTATTAATACAACACTATAATAGCGCAAAAGCGAAGAATTTACATTTTAATTTTGCCCCAAATTGTTACTAACAATACTTAATCCTAAAAAGTACAGTAAGCAGCCCGCTACAAATTTTGAGTTTTATTTCGAAATCTTTGAAAGGTCAGTCTGGCACGCCATAAACTTTATGTTCGCACATAAATCCTTAAATGCACCCCATACGTAAGTCAGAAATAAACTGAGCTCATAAAAATCGATTGAAAAGGCAATTTCTTTCACACATGGCCGTAAATATGTGGCGTAACGTTACAGTATCCGATTGGACTTTGCCAAAGTAAGGCGATAGTGGCCTATTCGTTAATCGTTCAGACAAAAAAATTGTTGGCTCTGAGTTCAACCTTTCAGATATACAACTTATGTAATTACTAAGGACTAACGGGAAAAAATGATGTGTGTGGTTAATAGTATATACTAAAAAAGGTTACTTTTATTTAATGATTGATTTATTACCACTTTCACGACCGATATGGCGTGAAGGTCAGTATATCTGCACTTCACTCCAGAGGTCGTGGGTTCGATTCCCACACAGGCCAAATCTTTGTGTGCATGAATATGAATATTTGTTCTGGTCTGGGTGTTTCCTATGTATATTAAGTATATATTTAAGTATGTTTATCCGTTCTTTTGTATCCATAACACAAGTTCTTAATGATACTTATCTTGGAACTAAATAATTGGTGTGATTGTAAGACAATATTTATTTATTTACAATATTTACTTGTATTTTTACCCCAAAATGGATGATTTGCGAGATAAAACTATCCATTGTCTTTTCCAGAGTCTCAACTTATCCCCTAAAATCCATCTCAATCGTTTTTGCGTTACAAATGTGTGCAGAGGTTTAAAACACATTGAAGCTTGTTAGTATCGATAATATAAATGATATATTTTAACTTTCTATATTGTGTCATTTATAAAATAATTTAACAAAAAAATATGCTATTCTAAAATCAAAATGCTTGTTGAAGTCTAGACCTAGAGGCCCTGAGTGCCAAATCTGCTAATGAAGAAAACGTTACTTTTTTATTTATTTATTTCTGTAAACTTTATACACATTTACTAATTTGTTTACCCACTACATCAAAATGCACTCTGTAATCATGAAGTCGAAAAAAGACATTTAGAAATCAATTTTATAATTACATAATAATCATGTGTATGTTTATGTATTTACAAAAAGAGTACATAACATTATTGCTGTTATGCTTATTCTGGTAAAATATAGGTTTGTGATATGTGAAAATGTCTTGAAAATTAATTACAAATATATCAACAAAATGTTCTATATAAAATACACTACTGGTTTTTCTATTTAAGCGATAATACAGTCATACTAAACAATAAGATGGCTTAGGTATGGTAATAGAAATAGTCCTTGGGGCTTTTGCTTGGCTTAGTTTGGGGTTAAATGACTCTGTGTAAAATGTCTAAGGAATTATCTTCATTTTTAATTTAAATACAATTTTATATGTAGAATTGGTCCCTACAGCTCTTGCAATAGTCAATGCCTCGTAGTGAGGCGTTGCGACACGGTCGTGACTTGAAACGTGCCGCGCCTCTTGCCACAGCGATGCCGAACTAAGCTCTCCATGCCTGTACTAATAGACTAGTGGTTTCTTCATTCAACGCAATTATCACCAAAAGGGGTTGCACGAAGTAAAAGAACAGCTAAGGAAATTATTAATTTTATGATTACTTCTATATTTTATGTTACAATGTGTTGTATGTTGGATCATTTAATCTTCTAAGAGGCGATCAAGGCTATAATACATTATCAATCTCGTTAACAACGCGCCGCACCTCTTGCCACAGCGATGCTGAACTAAGCTCGCTTTGCCTGTAATAATAGACTTAGTAGTTTCTTTATTCAACGCAATAATCACCAAAAGGGGTTCCACACAGTCAAAAGAATACTAGAGGAAATCATGATTACTTACTTCTATCTTTTATGCCACAATATGTAGCATTTCGTGTCATTTAATCTTCAAAGGGATGATCAAGGCTATGAAATAACTTCAATCTCTCTTGCCAGAGCGATTGCCTGTACTAATAGACCTAATGGTTTCTTCATTCAATGCAATTATCAACAAAAGGGGTTGCACGAAGTAAAAAGAACAGTCGAGGGAAATATGAGTACTTTCATCTTTTGGGCCAGAACGTCAGCAGTGAGGTATGAAACAATATTGATAAGTAAATTTTATTTTATTGTACAAAACAGATTTATAGCAAAACCATTACAGTGCTTACATGATTATTAATTATGTATATGGGATGTAACTTTAACGATTAAATGAGAACAAGTCGGAAATCTAAATACATACATACATAGATACATATAATCAAGCCTGTTTCCCCGAAGGGGTAGGCAGAGGACTATTTGCCCGCATTTCGTTAATTATATTTCTGATCCGATGAAACAGGTGACGAGCTTATTGCCACCTACATTAAGTTAGAATAAACTAACAATTATGTCTTTTTTATAAAGATATAATTTTGTAACAGTATTTTACTTACGATATAAAACAACAACTTGATAAAAGCTCAGGTCTAGATTCTATTGTTTACGAACAACGATGATGAGATAGGTTTGTGAAGAAGATTAGTTTGTAAAGACATGTTTTTAGCTATTAGTGAATGTTAATGAAAAAGGCAAGAGTCTTAACATCACGCTCAACTAACTTAATAAATGAATTCCCAACATGCACCTTTCGGAACATGCATAAGGAAATCGCAATGTTACATTATCTACCATCAGTTACAACCTGTTCCGACTTTCTATTGCACACAAGAGGTAAGATAATAACTACTTGCCCACCAATTCTAATTGTGTGACTTGTACATATTATTCTGTAAAAGGCTTTGTCGAAAAATAATATACAAGAGAAGAATAGGAAAACTCGGACGTAAAATTTGTATCACGTGCAATGAATTGGCTATAAGGTAATACATAATACGTATGTCATAACAACTAATTTACAAAAGCAATAAAAAAGTTAGTTCAAGTCGACCCGTTTTGTATAAAGCATAGCTTAAGACCTACTTCTCTCTTTCCCTTTTTAAAGAGGTGAACGATTCGAGGTAAAACAGGGATCAAGGATTTATTTAAAAAAATATATTTTTGGAATATTTAGTTGTCAATGGACTAAATTGAAATTTTGTAATATACCATGTCAGTAAGTATTTTCTTATTAATACCGAATGCCAGAGTTGGTCTTCTCTTTGTCATTTTATCACAAATATACTGCAAGTTGGCAAGAGAGAGGTGCTACATACCACGAGTATAAAAGCTGACGCTAAATCGGGCCGGGTTAATGGTAGACAATTTCGGATTGACACGGAGCCGCACATTAGGTCCACATCACTTCTCTGATTACTTGATTAGAAGCTTAATGGAACCGTATTCTATGAGTGCCTTTAAGTGCTTCTATCCTTACTAAAATTATAAATACTAAAGCGTGTTTGCGTACGTTTTTACGCATTAACAACTTGACTCATAATATCAGACTTATATAGTCCACTGCTAAACTTTATCAATCCTAATAGATTATGTTCTATTGGAGGTATCTGCCGATCGATATCGATTGGTGATCGCAAATCCAGCCAGTACGCAGGATGACTCTGCTGCCCATCACCTGGTATGATTATCTTCGTCGACTCTTACGATGAGAGGGGTGGCACTGTTCTAGGCCGGTACCACACGGCACAACTGGGCTGGTTCAATGTAATTTGATAATAAGACCAATAATGGAACCATCCTGCAAAATAGAGTACTTCAGTTTCGCAAATCCAGTGAAGACTGGAGCCAAACAAACTCATTATTTAATTTATCATAATTACTAAGGAAGCATACGGATAGTTCGGATACATCTGATTGACAAGAGCTCAAAAAATAGTTTAAGATCTTAATGATTTTTCTTTCAGAACTGTATCTACGATTCGAGGAGATATTAAAAGCCAAAGTTACATTATATGTTTCAAATGTTTCACGTAATTAAAACGGACATTAGGCAGATACTCAATCAAAGGTACTACGAAATCATTTTGTCATAATATAACAATGGAATTATAAACAATAGTAACCTTCACCCATTAAGCAGCCCTAGTCCCTATTGTATTGTATAACCTGAGCACATCGGCCTTTGGTTTCCTTATTTGATGATCAAGACGGTATCGGAATGACAAATTAGCGATTGCAATCTTTGGATACGGGACAGGGTTAATCTGTTTAATCTAAAGAGATTACTTTTAGTTATCCTTTTGATAATATAAATATATTTTTTATATGAACATATGAAAGAAATTAGCACCCATTAATTGCAAATAATATGGAACACGACGAAATACACTATAATCACAAATCTGATTTTCACACCATAAAATGCCAGTATATGGGCAAAGAAACGCCTGGGTTTTTATAACGTTCTTATAACATTAATTACTATAAAACTCAAAGACAATAATTAAAATGCCAGAAATATTATAAAACTTACCAAGACCTTTTATCAAAAGTCAAAAACCAAACTTTCAAAGCAACAGCCAACCAACTAAACCATTTATCTTTTTCGCGCTTATTACCTGAAACAAAAAAATAGTTATTACTTTAAAATGAAAACACATCCACGTGAGTAAGAACCTTGCTGAACCTTTTTGCTAAGGACAACTAACAAATGAATAGTAAAAATATTCTTTTGCCAAAGTAAATGTTACTAATAAATTATAGTGGATACTCAAGTTAACAAAAATGTATAAATAAATAAAAGTATTAAAGACTCCTAGTAAGGGACAAATTTACTTAAAAGCTATCAGATAATACAATTCAAATTATAAAATTTAAATATACATAAAATTAAAACATTAATTATTTTTATTATTTTAATAAACTAGAGAATTCTAATTTTAGGTGTAAGAAGTAATAACTAGAAATTTGCCAGAATTATTCTTTGTTTTTCTATCTTAATTTAATTGCATGTGGTTAGTATGTTGTTTGTAAAAAATCATATTTGTAATCTATCTATATATTGATCAGTCTTATACAATGGGTTAAAGAAGTTTCTTTCTTAAAAATATTAAAATAACAAAATTTTGAAATTCTTACAATGTACCGCTGTGAAAATAAGTCTTGAGTGCTTGAGTGAAAATGAAGAAAACTTATGAAAAGAGAAGTCATTTTGTCCTATTATTACGAAGTAGCGAAATAAGCAGCGTGGAACGAACTAACTTTCATAAAAAGTTCCACGGACCGAATAACAATGTAAATCAGGGAGAGATTCACCTATATTGTAGGATTAATTTGCCTTATAAAGCTCAAAGCATTTGAGTTTAATAAACTATCGTAAAGAGTTATTTGTTTTGAGAAATGTGATAGTGACAGAGCTTTTTAAGTGAGATGAGAAATTTATTCTGAAAAGCAGAATCTTCATCAAAACCACTTTTAAATTTTTATTATGGGGACTGGTTTAAGCTTCAACGTATCCTATTAGCGTATAACGTTAGGCTCAGCTCAGGCCTCTTATAAGTAAATGTGAAAAGGTTTAAGTACATACTCCTGATTGTGGTTGGTAGTGATTGTGGGCGTTTTACTGGTTGGTAGAAGCCAGTTCATGTTCTGCTGTTGGTTTTTTCTGGCTGCCTAAAAGGCAAACTTAGCTTACCGACTACCACAAAATTATATATGATGATCATAGGAACAATATGATTGCAAATAATTTTCATGGTAGGTTTTTACTAATGCGACCATAAACCATGACGATACATACATACATTCATGCCTGTTTCCCCGAAGGGGTAGGCAGAGGCATATTATGCGCCCACACTTCGCCAATTATATAGTTGGTCCAAATAGGTGGTGAGATTGATATAATATTTAATGATCTAAATAATTTTATAATCTATATATCAACCTCGGCTACTGATCTCCGGACCTCAACCAGAAAAGGCCCGCCTCGTCTTGTTAACCAAGGTGAGAGACACTATACTTCATCACAAGGACACACAGCGATCGACCAACCTTGTATTAGAATACTCAATACTCAATGTCTTTATTGCACTCCATATGTTACAAAAAATTTATTTATAATATCACAGATACAATATGGACCCTGTAAGGTATGGCAACTTAGAAAAGAGGAGGATGCTAGCTTTGAATATTTAGATTAGTTTAGATTTAGATAATTGTATTCGGCTTATTACTTCTAAGGCCATCAAATTTGGCCTCAACTTTTTTAACGACTGCCACACACAAAGTAATCTATACCCACAATAACCAATGAACATTCATAATACGATACTTACGAAGTATGACAGTTTTTTATACGTATATTGTATTTGTTTAGCTGTCATTTGCTTGCAACGCACGCCTGCGGTCGCAGTAACACAACGCGACCATTTCAATTATTGTTTTAATTGATACCGATTACAGACGAGGATAATCGTCAGTTTCATATACATTGATAACACTGTAGTGGTTTATTTAAATATTATGATCCTTGAATTTTATTTACGTCTCAATTTCAGTAGTTCAAAAGTAATCTATTTATATTGGTCGCCTCTCCTATGAGTAAATAATTGGCTACTTGGTCCTCAGTACTATACTTTATTATTTTTGGGGTTTAAAGGTATTCTATGTTACTCTTTATAAAATCATACCAAGCCGATGTTGACCTACAGATGTGAAGTTACTCGTAACACAAATGCATTAGGCTTACCATGAAATATTAACGGGACTATTAACAATGAATTTCTAACATATAATCTTGATGACAAAGTTATTGATTGCCCAATATAATGACGGAGCCTACTTCACAGCCTGCCGATGCGTTGAGGCATCCTAATCCGTTCTGCTCTTCAAGTCGTCGTTGGGATTCTCGTTTCTGCCGACGAGCAGACGGAAAATGTCGAGAGAATAATCTAGGTCGCATTGAGGAATTAAAGTTCTACTATTATTATATCCATATTTCCATATATACGCATCATTTTTACTTCATAATTTCTAGTTGAACTGACTGAAGTTGTTCTATTGTTTGAAAAAGTAATCATACCTAGTCTAACGAAGTGGTCACCAGAAGTTTTTCCGTGCATATAAAAAAAAATCTAAGTCTAATTCTGTAGCTGAGAGGTAATAAATAATAAGTCCACTTCTTTTTTAATTTGTTACTGTTAACCGCGTACTAGAGTACACTTTCAGATATCCAAAACGATGAAAATAACAATTTAAAAAAAAATTGAATTATGTAAAATATATATAAATATTTTCTGACAATTACACCAATTATTTAGTTCCAAGATAAGTATCATTAAAAACTTGTGTTATGGATACTAAACAACGGAATACTTTTTTTGTATTAAATACTTAATATACATAGGAAAACACCCAGATCAGAACAAATATTCATGTACATGCACACAAAGATTTGTACTGTGTGGGAATCGAACCCACGACCTCTGGAGTGAAGTGTAGGTATTCTGACCTCCACGCCATATCGGCCGTCGGTACCTCTTAGCTACAGAATTATACTTTATTTCCAAATATGAACTGGATGGATTTACTCATATGATGTGCTTGATGTAGTAGTAGGTATACGCTAATGTGGTTGTCCTATGACAAAAACTATCATTGAGTATAATTTTAAAAACATAGATGGCGTTAGTGTTAACAAAAGAGAATCGTTATAAAAAAATTCAAAATTCGGTCAAAAATAATAACACGATAGGTATTCATTATGTAAGAAACAGGCACGGTAAGGTACGGAAAACAATACCGCGCTTAATTCGAGCATCTGGGCCAAGTGTGGCCCCGATCAACGGTACATAGTAATTACGTAAACAAGTTTTCAAACTACACTAGGCAAGTACTATCGCCGTGACCGTGTATAACCTTTCGTACTGCAACTTGAGGCAATTCGACACCGTGACTGGCACGTTTATACAGATTACTTGTTTTTTTATGGACTCTCTTTTGCTACCAAGTCATGATCTTTCTTAAAATTCTAAGTAACTAGGCAATTTGTGGGATGTGTAAAGTGTCACATCAAATAAGTTATTTGTCATTACAATTTCATCAAATTGAAAAGTTGAAATTTAATAGTTAATAATAACAGTAAAAAGCAATAAATGAAGAAAATAATATGAATAACATCGAAATCAAATCAAACACTCTTTAATAAACAGTAAATAATAAAACAATGTCACAGAATTTTTTTATCAAATATTCTTGAATTGAATAGTAAAAGTTGAATTGAAGCGCTCGTAGCTCTGCGGTGTTCGGTGGTTGGAAACGATCACCAAAGTACAGCAGCGTTTACAGAGGTCAGTCCTTGGATGGGTGACCGTTTGTGTGGCATTTGATATCGAGCGCTTCCGTGCTTCGGAAGGCACGTTAAGCCGTTGGTCCCGGTTATCACTAAATGTGGTAGTCGTTAAGCCATGTTAGAGGCCTCATGGGCGGCTTGAAAAATTCTAACAGCAGGACGCCATACACCTGCCTCCGCCAATCCGCACTGGGTCAGCGTGGTGGAGTATGACCCAATACCCTCACACCTTGATTTGTGTGAGGAGGCTCGTGCTCAGTAGTGGGACGTTAATGGGCTGTGATGATGATGATGATGATGAATAGTAACACTTTTCGCTTAATAGTCCAGATAGCTTTCGCTTATACTTATAAATATTTGATTGTCATTGGCAACTTATCATAAATTCTCGGAGCCATATTGGATACATTTAAAGAAAAAGTAAAGTTTTACAAATCACTTTTTCTCATAAAAATTTCTTGTCGTTTTACCTACTCTTGCTACCTCTCTGCGGACATGAAAACGTAATACTATATGTACCTACTACTTGCATTATTGATTCTCATTTGCTGCTAAGCCAAGATTTTTTGAATTCTAAGAAAATAGGTTATTTGTTGAAGTCTAAATAAGAGTTTTGTATATTCTTACTTAAACTGTTTCCTTTCCCGGTGGTTATTTCCCTGATGTTAACCAGACCACGTAAAAGAACTTCTTACATTGTTTTGCATTCTAATTACTACTAGTCAAGATCATCATCATAAACTAGCACAATCCCGGTTGCCCCAGACTCAAGCCCAGGGCCCAGGGTCTGCTCACTGGTTTAAGCAGGTATGGCTGAATTTCATTTATTACATGTGGTGACTGCCTTCTGAACTCCGCAAACCAGAGGAAAATATAAGTATATGGTTATACCAGCTGTCAGGATATTAGAAGGCACTGACTTCCTAATAACGACTGCCATAGATGTTCATGACAGCGGATTACGGCTTAACGTGCTATCCGAGGCACGGAGCAAGCGATAACTATGCACATTACTTCGAAAAGTTATAAGTACCTTACCAGGGTTTGAACCCGAGACCCTCTGAATATGAAGGCTATGGGTCTCGCCACTGGGCTATCGCTGCTAGTTTCATAATATCAAGCTATATATATATATATTACTTTATCCTATTTAAGAACACTTAAAGTATGAATTACAGGTGCAAAGCATTGCTTTTAAACCCAGCACGCGTTGATCGCTGGAAATGGTCCCGCATTGTCTTCTCGGAGGCCGCCGTCCTTCCGCTTATATTACTTACGGTTTGCTGGCTTTTTGCACCAGTTTCAGATTTTAATGGAATAATATAAAAGTAAATCACGTAGGCTCCTGTATTAAACTCAATGACTTATAAAATATATATGAGAGCACACTTGAAAGTGTTACATACTTTAATGTGAATGTTGTTTGTTGTATGGGTGGTTCTTATAACGCATTTTTAACTTTATGCGACAGGTTTTAAAACAAAGCAAATTTTGAAACAAAGTGACAGAGATTTAATATTTACAAATAATTTGATTTAAATATGTAATTAATTTATATGTAATTTTCTATTCATAACAAATAGCTACCAGTTACTTTACTTGTGTAAATTAATTCGTGGCTTTGTATGTGTATACACTTACAGGCATTTGACATCGAGCGTTTCCGAGCTTCGGAAGATAGAGATTTATTTTCCAGTGAAATAGTACTTTATTTATAAATTCAAGTCCATTTTCATCTCATCATATGTACTTACTTACTAGCATTGCAATACTATGCCACAGGATCTTTTATTTATATCTCAGTCCATATACGCCCCACTTCTAGGCTCAGACTTATCTAACCAACCTAGGTGATACAAACACAGGTTACACTCCATATTATGCATTTGGTTACAATAAGCTTTTATATGTACAAAGAGTATTTATTAAGACCACAAGCAAAATATTCAAAGTAAATAAACGATAAATTATCTATAGATAAAGCCATACAGGAAAGACCAGATAATATTGTCAGTAAGACAAACATAGGAAAAGAGGCCATTATCGGTTTTAAGCCGCATTGGGCGATGTTTACTTAGGACTTTCTAAACTTGATGGGTCAGGGTGCGTCAGCAGACTTTGCAATTATACAGGAAACATTACGGCAAATTCATTAAGCTACGTAGTAGTCTGGGTAGATCGGGATTGTAAAAACACTGCTCATAGGTTTAGTGCTACTTTTGGGTTCAAATTTAGACTCAAAATATGCATACGGGAGTTTGACCTTCCTCAATGTGTCTCACTAAAGCTAAAAGTATGTGTCAGGATTGTATCAAGTGGGAGTATGTGATCTTTGCCTACCCTTACTAGAATAAGGTGCAATTATATAATAATTATATTAGATAGATATATAGATACTCTTTATTGATAAAAACACTTTAAAACTACAGACTACAATAAATATTATTTAAAATTAAAATGTCAATCTAGGCGGTCTTATCGCTAAAAGCGATCTCTATATTACATAATTATTATGTTACTGTCAATCCTACAATGCTGCTCTCCTTTTTAATAACACATATTCATAATGGTTTATACTCATCGTTAAAGTACAGGTTAAAGTACACTAATCTTAAGAACTTAAATGCCAGCTGAACATTTCACATCCTACATTTTATGTCTCAAACTTTGTACTGATCAATCTTAAATTCAACAATAGCTTTAGTATGACTTTAATTGCCATATAGCTGATTGAAATGTTGTCTTTGTAATAATATTTTCGACTGTTGCTAATGAATAATTCAAATATAGACCCTTTGTATGTGAAATTTGATAATCAACCTTACCTAAAGTATGACTAAAATACGACTTATACGATAATTTTTGGTATATATTCATATTACATCAAAACTATTGCATATTTTGAAATACATACATGAGAATTTAGGAAGTATGATTTCTAACCTATAATAAAGCATGATTGGATCTACTACATTCAATGAGAAACATTTCCTTTGTCCGCTGGTATGGCGCGTACGAAGTTGTATAATCTTGACTTTCAAACGGTACAAAACGTACAAACAAATCGTTTGGGAACGCACGTCTAACCTGTAATTTTATAAAAAGAAAACCTCGTGCGAGCTTCGGCCGGCCATTATTAGGAACAATTGAGTGCTTTTGTAGCTTCGTGTTAACTAGCATTGGAAATCCAATAGGAAAACGGATTGAAATGCTTGTTGATGTCGCTTTTTACCAGGAAGACAAGATAACAATGAAATTGTACTTCGAGAACAAAGGTCTGAAGGAATTTTTTCTCCAAGAACAAAAGTCCACAAAGCATAGAGTACCTAACGTTCACATGGCTTGAATTTTCGGATTCGGATACTTAAAATTATGTAATGTCCGGATTGTCCGGTACCTCAATAACCGTAATTACTGTCCGATGGAATTTTCCTATAGTAATTTTTGTGGGCTGTTAAGTATTCTGATGGTTATTACGTGATATTCTCACATCAATCACTAATGCCAAAACTAAATATTCTGCTGCTCATAACTGATATTATAAATTTTGGAGAGTTCATATAGAATATCTTTTTTAACTCTACAGAAAATCAAATAAAAATTATCTGTATTCTTCATAAATGACATATTTACATGACATGAGATATTCATATTATCCCTGCTAATATTATAAATGCGAAAGTAACGTCGATCAGTCAGTCTCCCTGTCTCGCTTTCATGCCAAAACTACTGAACTAATTTAAATTGAACTTGGTACATAGGTAGTCCTGAGCCTGAGAAAGGACATAAGATTTTTAATGCTAATAAAAAGTTGTAGGTGATAGGACATACGGAATCAAAAGTATAAAGTCTTCATTTTTTGAGGTATAAGCTTGAAACTATTTCGTTTGGTTTATTATTAGCTATAATAAATAATCATACTCAAAGTTACTTAAACAAGATGCACTATATAATCAAATTTCACGCGTACCAAGTCGCGGATGTACCACTAGTTTTATCATAAAGTACGCGCAATCGTTATCTTAAAAAAAAAAAAGACTGACCTGTGCCACTGACTTGCAAACTTATTCCAACTTACAAAAGTGACTTAACTATGAAATTAGTACATTTTTACCGTTGCATATTTTAAATATACCTACTAAAAGTATTTCACCATAGTAGTCTAAGCTTGATACAGTACAAAGAGACAACAAACCTTATTGTTACAAAAATGTAACCCTAACACACAACTCCACAGGTTTAATATCTTCGTATTGTTTTTATTAGCCTGTGCTCGTGTTCTATTGAAAATGTTTGCATTGAATAGAAGCGTGTTTGCTCGCATTTGTTAAACAATAGTTGTGTTGTTGTTGCGGTAGTTAGTATAGTTTGTGTACCTTTCGTCTGTTGTTTAGTCTTTGAACAATTAATATCTTTGAAAATGGAATATCAATGTGACGTAAATATCTAGACAACGAGAATAGTTATAGTCGTAGGACCTAACTATTGGCGTTAAATCTATGGCGAATTGAAAACTTGGTTTAGCGGAAATGCATAATAAAGGTACTTATGGTATCTGTACCTAGAAAGGTTCATAGGAAAAGTTATAGTCAAATGGTTTCTATATGTGTACGAAACATTGTATAAATAATTGTTGCCTAAAACTTTTTATACATATTGCATGCTTTTAGTGTTTGTGTGGTTTGTTAGGTGTTTGATTAATAAAACAAAAACGTCAGGTTTATACATCATATAAACTTTTTGTCTGTCGCCTGACCTTCATTCTTTATTCGAACCCAATTCTTTATTTGCTGTTTCATACAACAATTATAACTAAATAAATTGAAATAAAATTCATAAATACCAAATTAATGATATAAAAATGCTGTTTTCGCTAGTAAGTATAAACTAGTAATAGTTTTCTTATGCCTAGTCTAATCTTATAATGTTTATTCCACAATTGGTATAAATCCTCTTTCAAACATTTTAAGTATAATAATATAATATAATATCTCACAGCCACATAATGCTAAGATAATGTAATAATTTTCGAGATCGAGATGGTCCGGAAACTTTTCCATAAAATCAATGACATCTACAATGACATTTTACTATAGTCATATTGTATGCAGGTGCAGTTGGCTTGGCCTGGATTTCCTAGTACGGCCGTCTAGAACTTTATTAAGGTAGACAGCTGTCTGCCTGTGTTTGTAACTCATTGTCTTATTGGCTTAGCTGACTCGACTCAGACTTGCCGCTTTACTTGGCTTTTCTTCTTAGAAAACTCTCTGTTATAGATGCATCACTTTTTCGCTTTTCGCCGTTAAAAATGTATGATATTTTATGAGCTTACTTAACTTATCTTTGGAGAAAATTATGCATCGATGGCTTACTTTATAGGAAAAGTTGGGGTAACATTTTCTAATGTGTTCTTGGATATTCATATATCTATTAGAGAATATCCATTATGCAGTTTATAAAAGTAACTTAACTTGAAAAGAATAATGTAACACATTTCAAATTAACTAATTACCAATGAAATGGTTGCAGTTGAGATTTCGGTGCTCATTAAATGTATAAAAAATATCATCCAATCCACTGGACCGATGATCTGGTCATGAGTGAGAGAAGCTGGTGAATGCAGACGTCTCAATAACGACGTGGAAAGCTTTTGGAAAGACCTATGTCAACCAATTGACTTTTAATGAATAACATGATAATAAGCACGATTAGTTTTCCACATTTCAATCACATTGAAGAATAATTGATCTTTGAAATAACCACTAAAGGAGATCTAGATATTTCTTTATAAATTCTGACCCTTAGCAACGAGGCCAATAAGCTAATTACTCGGTGAAACATCGTTATAAGCCCATTCCACAACTTCAGCGTAAGCCTTGCTAAGAACACAACTTGTCTATTTATAGTAATATTTGCGTGTAGTAGTTTACTTACGAAATCAACATGAAACTTGTATGTTCTGTATAGTTATTAGCATGGGTGTTACGGAAATGTCGAATAGATTTTAATAATCGAGAGTTAGAACCTTCTTTTGGGGAATGTTAGAGTGAATGCTTGAAAACTTAAATAACCTTAAATCTCTCTCCCCTTGCTCTGTGCGAGGAGGCCCGTGCTCTAAAGTGGACGTAAAACAGTTCTGAGATGATGATGGTGATATCTGTGCACAAATATTTTGATGAAAAGTTATAAATTAAAAAAATAAAAGTATATTGAGACACATTTTTCATAGTCCCTTTAGCCGCTGTTCAGTTTAAAGAGACAGTGCTTTGATGAGTTTCACATTGTACCAAGGCAAGTCCTGACCTTTAAATGAATCCATATCTATTGTTCTATATACCACCTTCAAGCAGCTGGTCAACAATGTAAATAATTACGTAAACATGCAAAATCATTTGAATTGTTATGCAAATATTGCAAAAGTCACACGTAAATATAGATAAAATGACAGAATAAACATTAAATATTGCATTTGTTATAAGAATAATTCAATCGGTAACATCGTACAACCTCGATAGATTGCCATGACACATATTCCTCATCGGGCAAACTAGTCGGACAAATCACGATCGACATACTAAAGTACTTACTAATAATATGCTGTACTATAATATATACAGCGCCTAACCATTAAGAGAACTGAAGTCGTACGTTCATTTGTCTTATTTGGTACGATCACCAACATACGGAGTCGTTTGTCCATTTACATCTACGAAATAATGTGAAGTGGTACATGGACTAAAAGAATTACTATTAGATTAGCTTTAATTAGTTCTAGTAGTATAAAGTAGTATATTATATATAATTGTATACAATCAGAAATTTTTAACTTACAATTCTCAACGATCTGGTCACAATTCGCAATATATAAACGGTAGCTGATTATTATTTGCTTCGTATATTATCCGTGTTCGTTTATTTTTACGACAGAGATGTCTACTGAGGAACCAGACAAACATTTTGCTGCCAATATTAGTATAGAAATTACTGATCTTTCTGGGCAACAAGCGGAGTACAAAAAATATTTTCAGAGAATTACACCAATGATTTAGTTCCAAGATAAGTATCGTTAAGAACTTGAGTAGTGGATACTAAATAACGGATAAACATATATAAATATATATTTATTTTTGTAGATACATAGTTAATATAACATAAACAATGTCAATTAGTACTTTTTAACAAGAACGAAGAAATTTCTAATTCATAGAAACTGCTTCAAAATGTTTTATTGTACGTTAATTACCTACTGAAGCCGTTTAATTACGACTTAATAATTATATACACACAAAATACTCAGCCATTCTTTTTCTGAAAAGTTAAGCCACTCGTATATCTAATGTTTTATTCGCGTACGGCACCCAAGAGTAAAACTAGTTTTATTCTAAATTAAAAGTAACACATAAAACTAAATAATAACTCTTTAGTTAATCAGCAGAGAAGCAAGCGCCTCAGGAGTTAGCACTTCGTTAACCGAGTAATTAACTGCGGTTTCATTTTTCTTATTCAGTACAAATTTTCTATGAAATGTTTCTCTGAAGAAGGGTCAGGAGTTTATTACTTACAATATAGCACTTCTCAAAGTAATTAAGGTACGTGAGAAAGGCGCGTTTAATCTGTGTTTTCTGAGAATATTATGCAATGATCGTTTACTTGATAAAATCTTATTAAGTTGGATTAAAATATATATACTTTTTAATAATAGGTCCGTTAAATAGGTAAGTATAATAAGGTTTTATCCACTATAGGTAATATAGTACAGGTTAAGTTGCATAAAAACGTTTTAGTAAAATTAATTTAAATCAATAGTGTTCAAATTTTTAATTTGTTTTAGGCTGTAAGGAAGTTGAACCCGCTATCTCTAGAACTAAGAGCAGCTGTGGATTACATTCTATCACTATTTTCACGAGAATTTGTTTTAAAAACTTGTATTACATCATAATTCATAACTTGTTTTTAACACAAATTATTATTTGAATCATAATTTAAACTATTCGTTGTTCTATCAAGTGATTTGTTACAAATGTTACATTCAAAGCACTCAGTCGTCGCTTAGTATACGTTTTTACAACCCTAAGCTAGCAGCTAAAATAGGCTTTTCTATTTTTGTTGCTAGCTTAGGGTTGTCACATAAAAAAAATATTAATAAACGAATAAAGAGACAACAATATCGAATAGAATTCATTTGATATAGGTTTAGTATATTTATATTATTTAAATGTAAAATAAAATAAGCTAGCAGGACTTAAACTAACTCCTCTAAATTTAATGTACAAAGTATGACCGAGACGGAAACATGAGTAGGGTTGTCACTCCGCTGTACAATTAGAAGTTTGAAAGTTGAAAATTTTGCTATTGTTCGAAATTTGCAATTTCGCATTCGCGCTCCAAAGTTTGCCTTATGGGAATGAAAAAAAACTATGTAAATTGTCGCTTTGGAACTGAGTTTCTTTATTTTATGCGAGTAATTATGCTACATCTTCTATTATAATTATTTATGGAAACTATTTTTAGATATTTCTCCCATATCATTATTGTAGACCTTTAAAGTTCCGCTAATAAACACGGGTCCCTCTGACGATCCAATTTCTCTACACATTATTACGTATATGTATTTTGAATGTAATTGTATATGTTCTGCTGAAAGTGGTTATGTCAGTCACCAGACAAAATAGCTACGAATTTCGGGCCCTATGGCCAAATAGGGTCAAGATTGTTTTTATTCCAAATTTTGCCACAGTCATATCTGCATGCTCTCAAAAAATATAATGTGTAGGTAAACCATTGCTTTTATATATATCTCGTATCGATTTTAAATATATCTCGTAAACTGAATAGTATTAAAATACCTTCATAACATTATTAAAAAGATTTACATTTCATCTTTACCATTATAACTGCAAAGAAAAAATATCGAACGCTCGAGTAATTAAATCCTAGAGCAGTTAAAGTAAAATAAAATCAATGTTTTATTATGAAAGGATGCCGCATTAAAAAGTACAACATATTTTTAGAATTTACTGCCGAACAAATGAAAAGACTAATCTAAGAGAGAATAAAAGGAACAACATAATTTAGTGCGTGGATAAAGGAGAGCACCCATAAATTAGGCGCGGACATGTTTTCGTCTAGGGCTGTCATAATGTTTTCTATTAGTTTTCAAAAATTTGTAGTCCGGATAATATAGCTTATTGAGTTTTAAAGATAGTTTTAAGTTGCTATTAGACACATGTGAAGGTTATTAGAATTTAGCGACGATAGCCCAGTGGCGAGACCCATAGTTTTCTAATTCAGAGGGTCTAGGGTTCAAACCCTGGTGGCGCACCAATGACTTTTTTAAGTTATGTGCGTAATAATCGCTTGCTCAGTGCCTTGGAAAGCACGTTAAGCCGTTGGTCCCGGATGTTATGAACATCTATGGCAATTGTTATTAGGAAGTCAGTGCCTTCTAATATTCAACTGGTTTACCCTTAGAATGTGGATGTCACATAACAGTCGCTCCATGTAATAACTGAAGTTCAGCCAAATCTGGTTAGACCAGTGAGCAGACCCTGGACCCAGGGCTTAAGTCTGGAGCAACCGGGATAATGCTTGGATATGATGATGAAGGTAATTAAAATCAATAGTAGCACTTGTTTTCTATCATATTCATACGAGTTTTCTGAGCTTTTGCCAGTAAAGCTAAAGTAGCTACGTTAAACTTGTATTGTGAAAATACTTTAAAAAAATTATTTGACAACGATTAGACTACCATAGACTCTTTATCAATAAATTCCTGAGCGAACTACTATGTAGTGAAACCGAGTGGTCTTATTACCTGTTATAACCAGACAAGTCAAGAGTAAAGAGCACCTAGCTTGATAAATCATACGTTTCTCTAAAAATATATTAAAAAAACCATCCCGCGTCATCATAATAGTGAGTTATGATAATTGCTGCACTTCTGTAGGCAGACCAGTCGTGCGACAACCCTAAGAAAGTATTTTAGTGGCGCCCCCTAATGGCGTCAACTAAAAATATCCGACTGTTCCTGAATTAAAATTAGTAAGCATTTATATCGTAAAGTTACCGGTTTACTTAAGAGTAACCACTTCCTTGCCACGCTCGCTGTGAGCGTGAAATATAGCACCATGTATTAAGTTCCATATTTTCTCTTTGTGGTAAGTATTATAATTTATTCATCTTGTGGCATAACAGTATTAAAACATGCTGCGACTAGTAATTAATTTTATCTAAGTCTGTTATTTACAACAGTTGCTTCCGCAAAAGGCTTTTTCGACGACATCAACCTATTTTTCAACTTTATAAATTCCTTCTGTCATTAATTAAGTTTCACTCTTACACCGTTTTCGTTGACGACAGTCGCGAAATGTTTAAAATTGGATTGCACAATTTTGTATTCTAACAGTTCGGGAAAAGGAACATATTAGTTTGAGCTCGGCTTGGATTTCGTAAAAAGGCAATTTATGTCAATTTGTCTGTTAGTCAAAGTCTAAATAGTTTATTCAAATTTGGCTTTATAAAGCAAGAGCTTACAGAAAAATAATCTTGTTATGGTATTAACTTGCGCTTAACAGATACCTCGAATTCATTACTTATAGCATAAATATATTAATGTTTTCAAAATGCGTAAGTAAAATATAAAATAACTAATATGTAATGCATTGCCCGAATGTTTTAGTTATCGTTGTCATTTATTTTTCAGACGAGTTTATTAATTCATGAAATCCAATTGATCTCTAAATAAATATTGACACACACACGCATATACACACACATCCAAATTTGGATATTGTTGTTTGTGAAATTAAGAAAAGTAAAATTTGTTATGATTATTATTTGTAATTATATTTTGTAGTTTATTTTTGTTCACTGTTTTGTTTTTAACTATTGTTAATTTTCTTTTTAACTTTTGTAATTTCTGTTCTTTTTTTTTACGTGGTCGCTACTATGTTGCGAACCCAATCAAACGGGTTGGCTGAAAACCAACGCTGCGCAGAGTAGCCCTACTCTAAACAGCATAAGCTGAGCTCTCTCCAGTTGCTCTTATTAAGATTATCACTATTTTTAAATTTTGTATTTTTTTATGTTTATATATCCCTTAAAAGCTATAAAATATTTGTACTACCAAGGTTACTATTGTCTTCAAAACACTTGTATGATCATGATAAGGTCATGATCCTGGCACTACTTAACTATTTGTGATAGAAGACGCATAGGTACGTACCAACCAAAAGCACTGAAGAAAGTACTCTTCTAACATCAGTTCAGTTTAATCATAAAAATATTTAACTAGTTAAATATTGCAAAAACTTCTAGCGTTATCAGAAATTTGTAAGTAACCTGGCAACGTGTATCTACCGCTACAATACAATGAGAATTTCAACGAACAATTTAAAGTTGCGCATTAAAATACTACAAGTTCTCTGATATTATGTTAAATGGTAGGGTTTTGCTTATACCAGATATTCTGTCGCAATAATGTAGCTTTACACAATACTGTTCTCCGATTTGAAGGTTGATGTAGTTAGCGGGAAACTGCTGATGTTTTGGGGTGAGAGACAAAGAAGGTACCTTGCTTATAAGGATTTTTCATAAGTGACGTCTAGTTCGTTTTGTCTTTTGGTGAAAAAACATAACAGGATAAAAGCCATCGATGCGATATTTCTTAAAAAGACATGACTTCTCTTCTGTAAGCAGTTAAAGGCTTAAAAAAACTTTATGACAATTCTCGCACAACTAACATCTCCCGAAAAACGATAGAAGATTCAAAACGACATCGTTTCAGGTTCGTCTATTTAAACACATCGACCAACAAACGTCGAAACGAGCTAGCTCCTCTGTACCTATGTCGTAACATTCAATAAGTACTTAGTCGAACGCAATCAACAAAATTATCAAATCCGCCGTAACTGAAGACAATGAGGCACGTTTGAATAGCTGCCTCGGCCTGTCATTACCTACCTATTATGGACGTTTAACGTTGCTATGAAGGCAATGAAGCGTTGACTGAGATAAGCATTACAGCAATGGCTACAAAGATGCTCGTCCAATGATTGCGCTTAAATTATTATTATGTCCGTGTAAAACAAGTGAATGGAGTAATAAAGTAAGCTGTTTTTTATGGAGTCTGTATGATTGCCTCCAGGCGAAGTGGTTTAAGAGTTTGCTCTTACAAGGAAGACTCTTACTAGAGATCATAATGAGCTGTCAATTATCACTGCCAACTTGAATACGATTATAAAAAAACACCTTCTTTACTTCGATGCCTGTTACAAGATACCAAAATTCAATCTAATTATGCGTCAAATTCCTCGTCACCTTTTTTATTGGCATTCTTAGAAGAAATATTCTAGCTCAAGTTCAAGAGAATGCAAGTACATAATATAAAAAAGTTACAGAATGTCTGATCAAAACATAAACCGACACAACACGAAGAGTGGTCGTGGGACTAGATTAGTTTCGGGTACTCTTTATTTTTCCGCTTTATTTTCAAGCACTAATCGAATTCGGTGTTCGGTTCTCGAATCAAGTGGATGAAGGCTGGCTGGATGACTGACGCGACGTTACGTAACTTTTTTTTCATTAACTTC
This sequence comes from Musotima nitidalis, assembly GCA_949126915.1. NCBI lineage: Eukaryota > Metazoa > Arthropoda > Insecta > Lepidoptera > Crambidae > Musotima > Musotima nitidalis. The sequence continues at coordinate 9,897,546 of OX421422.1, forward strand.
CTACGCACCTGACGAGTTCATGTCCAGCATTATTTTCACCTTTTACATGAGAACTTTTTTAACGAATAACAAAACAAAATCAGAATTTAGGCAGTGCTTTGTTTTTTGAATTGCCGACACGCTTGTAAGCAAACACAATAAATAGTTCAATTGCTGAAATTTTATTCATAAACATACAATTCACGCCTGTGTCCCTAAATGGGTAGGCAGAGGCATATTATACGCTCACACTTCGCCAATTATATAATCCTTGGTCTCATGTAATAGGTGGCGAGCCTATTGCCGCTTGCCAAGCACTGTTATATTCGCCAGAGTCTCGTCTGTTGATCGGCAGGTGCACCACTTGCAGGTGAGGTTGGCGTGGGCTTCTTAGGTCTTGGTAGGATCCGTATTCACCTTTTCTCTAAACTGATTATTTTGTTTAAATTTTGGTCTATACATAGGTATTCTACATTTGAAAGTGTGAATAATTGCACATTATTACTGATATACTTACTGTACAGTATGCTCGCTTTGATACAATAAGAATAATATCACTACGAATACGTGTAAAGCGATAGCTCTTTCATATTTGTTTCAAAATAATGACACAACGCAATCCAATGTAAAGCAAAGGCAAAAAGGTTTACCTATGTTTTTTCGATTTACTATTAGTACGAATACTTACCTATACAGGTACAAAAATAGCAAAACATAACGCGTACCTGTGGAAAACAGAGAGTAATAGAACATACTCAGGCATTTGGGTCCCTTTGTATTTTCAAGATACTAAATTGAACCAAGCAGGAGCGTCCCTAAATTTGAGTGCAGCCCATTAAAACCACATGTGCAGCCGTCACCTCTCATCTTTAGGGCAAAGGTTCTCAACATAACAATTAAAAGCGGCTGTTATTTCACAGGTGTGATTTATAATAACTTGATAACAGAAAACATTAACAGAAAATAAAATTGTATTTATAAAAAAGAAAAGTTTTATTAAATAATTTAGGCACCTATATCGAACCACGTAACTGTTCGAAAGATAGTGGGTTCGATTCCTGCTCAGAAAGATCGTTTTATGCATGAACATACCTACATATATCAAGACAATTTATCTGTATTCTATATGTATCGTAGGTAAGCTTATCAGTTACACTATACCCATAATACAAGCTATAATTGTTGAGGCTAGGTGGCGCTGCGTAAAATGTCCAACAATATTATATTGCTTATTAATGAAAATAAAAACATGCCACTTACGATGATTTAACGGGGATATTAATATGGCAATGACAAATAAAGAAAATGAAAAGAATTAAAGATGATACGTAAAAAATAAAAGAGTTATCTCACTTCAAAGGAACTTAATATAAACCTCAATCAACCATTGTTAAAAAATCTTGTCGTCAGTTATTTCATTAGACGGAATAGTGTCATATTTCACTCCTTCGTAATGAACTCCGCTACTGACCCAATTATGTGGAAATAATAAATTGACATGCATAAATTATAATATGTATCATAATTAATAAATATAACTAAAAGATCTCAAAATATTAGTGTATAAAATATTTACAAACTTAGAATTCATAAAAAATACTGGAAAAGTGGTTACTTTTTACTACATTTAAATTTTCATAAACTATATCATTAGGAGTAGGTAGGTATTGTAAAAAACTTTGCATGGTTAAAATGCAAATTTATTGTATAATTATACTCAATTATAAAAAAATGTCTGGAAACTGAAATACACATCAGAGACCAAACTTCGACTATATTTTAAATAAGCAAGTCTTATTTTTGTCTAGAGTTTATGTTTTAGTATGTTTTTGCTTATTATTGAACGTTTGTAAAGAAAATAGTTATGACAAACTTGACAAATGTCTTGCGTTCTTTGTTTTCAAAAAAAAGTGAATGGTTGCTTTATTAATTAGTTATCTTGACATAAGTGCGTCATTGGAACCCAAACGAAATTACAAATTTTTCATTTTCATTTAAGGTAAGCTCCTTGTTGGTGTTTGTCGACCAATATGACGTGGAGGTCTTGGAGTATACATGTACTCCGCTTCTGAGATCGTGGGTTTAATTTCCACATGGGACAAATCTTTCTGTGCATGAACATGAATATTTGTTGTATGTAATAAGTATCTATAAACAAAACAAAAAAGTGTTATATATGTTTATATGTTATTTAGTATACATAACACAAGTTCGATACTATCTTGGAACTAAATAACAAGTGTGATTATGAGATAATAATAATAATTCTTAAGTAAAAACATCTGAGTTTGAGGGTCGGTGGTTGTGGTAATTTGTATGGCTCCTCCGCCCTCCGTGTTTCTACGACATTCCATAATATTTACGGAGTAGGTTCAACCCGTTGATTTACTCAACAGCTTAATGTGTCGTCAAAATAAATGCTATTTGCTTCCTTTTAACATAAGTGCAATAGTTTTGGTAAACATTGACAAGAAAAAAGAAGTTATTAATTAATTATGTCTCATAGTGTTAAATATATCAAAATTTAACAAGTGGTTGTTTAAAGAGGTTGTCTAGGTACAATTCACCTAGTACTTGCACCACGTTACTCAGGTATTGTATTCAATTCCACAAAGCATTTATATTTGTGTGTAAATGAGCTCAAATATTCGGGTAGCAATTGCCGAACGTTCTACGTTAAATGTAATAGAGAAATGGCAAGATTTTTTAATTTTTGTTTTAATGTTTATTGTTTTACTTTATTCAGACATTCAATCGTGAAGAATTACCTAAACTTTTTTTCCCTGGTTTGTGAAAAGAGGCTTGTGTACAGTTTTATCTGCTATAATATCGGACTCAGTAGTACCCACTTCATTTCACAAACAGTATAAGAATACACTTGTATTCAGTGGATCGATGACAACTCATAGCACACGCTGATGCAGTAAACTAAAGACGTAAGGAGTTCTTAATAAAGAGCTGAACTTTGGCATCAGTGTTTGAAGATGGCTGCCAAAAAATAAATGTTGCGACGTAAACGAAGCTTCCGCCAGACACGACTAATTAAGTTTTCATGTTAATTTCAACTATTGTGATGTCCAGAGCAAACAAACGAAAGGCCAATCTTTATGCTCATATATTTAAAGGTGGCACTTAAGCTCAAGCATACAAGCATCTATGGAAATAAGTGTTCGCAGACCATTATTTATTAATAAGGTGTATGCATAACAATTAATAAAAATTGTCTTGCAAAACCTATAAATGTTTAACATTCGTATAGTTTTTAAGATATTTACAAAATAACAAAAAATAAAAGTGCTGTTAGAAATCACAAAAAAAAATTAAAGTTACTATAGCTGTTATAAAGATCCTAAAATTATTAACAGCTGCGACATTAAATAAAATTTTAGTCTGCATGAGATCAGAACCTTACATCACGAAGCCATTATTTAAAAGAAAAAACACTTATTATTTATTATTAGCAGATTTCAGAAGGTCAGTAGATAAAGTGTTTAGCACATATGGTAACCATTTTGACAAGGTTCTGTTCCCATACACGTTACATATTGACACCTTTATTGCCACACTTGGGGAAAAACAAGCGTGTTAATGACATTTAAAAGCCGTGCAGGATTTGGATGTCACCAATATAAAATAAATTCTTTGTAAACAACAAAATTGTGTTCCAATTTAATTTCAGCGAGGCTCTTTCTAAATTGAAATGGCTCATGGTCTATTATAGGACAATATATTAATGATAGCAGAATTCCCGCTTACGAATTGTCATACAAAAATTGTATATAAATAACATTCAAAAAATCTGCAACTTAATTTCTTTGCGGCCTGGATTGCATTAAGCCTATGGTATATTTTGAGACAACATATTGAATGAAATTAAAAAATTCTTGCGTATAAACTGTCATTTTAAATGAGGCTTAAAATATATCTATAAGAAATTTGAAAAGCCCTCATTCGTCGCCTATTACCCCCCATATATGGGACATAAACTCGGGAAAATTGCTTTTAGAAGACATCAAAGGAACTCAATAAAACTCACTTATTTGAACAGTTGCTAGGGCGAGGCACATCTGCTCCTCATAAAACACACTGAAATAAACGTGATTTCTCGTCATTTATCATTTCGCGTATAGAACATTTTCTCATAACTTGAACTATTTACGTATAAGACTCTGAATAAGAAATACGAATTAACAGCTTTGTAGGTATGCGTCTGCGTGCATTTTTGTGTCATGTCACATTAGCTTTTAATACTATTTTTATGTCACTACATATAATATGAGTGTAATACTCGTATTACATTACATACATACAGTATTCGTTTCTCATTATCACCACAACGCATTAACGTACCACTACCGAGCTTAGAGCGCTTGTGTTATGAACTTACTTATGTGTTCAGTTAGTAGAAGGTAATTCAAACCTCGAGTATAGTTTTATATACTCGAGGTTTGAACTCAGTTATGACCGCTGTAATAAATATAAATTTAAACAAATCGTTAAAGTACGGCGGCAAAAGTTCTACCAGATGTGATTTATTGCGTTCACCTTTACACACTTCGGTGCGCTAATGTGATTTCAGTCATTTCGGAGACGCTCCCGAGAACCCCACCAGGGACTTGAGAACAGATAACGCCACTTCAACAAATACTGGGGTGGGCAATCCATATCAATAAATATTGTACAGGTAGAACTACGTAAGGTAATTGACTGGTTTTTATGGTTTTTACTGGTCTAATAGAAAATGGAATTCCAATATTTTGTTACTTCTACTCTATCATGAACTAGTGGACTCTTTTTTCGGATGGAAAATCAATAATAACAACAATCACTTAATTCAGACTAAGTAAGGTAGATAAACAATTTCATTACAAAAACAATACAAAGCAACAATAACAATAAAAAAAAATAGTTAATCAAAAAAAAAATGTTAATGTCAATTGGTTAATTATTTTGTTACAATATTTCATTAACTCATTTAAATTGAAAACATATAATTATAATTTTAATTTATTTTACAAAATTGGGGCACTGATGCATGCAATGCCCGCCAGTGACTCAAAAAAATATATTTATCATAAAATCACCTTTTACAACTTGGGTATAATTATTGAGGTTATTATAGCGGTCCTTTCATTTCAGTAATAAATATGGGTACCATACGTTACTCAGGGAGAATATAGCGTTCCTATGATAACATTAAATTGAAATTGGTTTTCTAATAGAACTGATCTATATACTTCGCATTGTCATTGTTGATTGTTTCTTAGTCATGTTTTTTTGTTTCATGAATAATTTTAGTTTTTTTTATATATTTCCAACATTCATCAATTTAATTACAGTATCTCATTAACCCGTGTAACTCAATGTATTAACATAGGTTCATACATCGCAGCGACCAAAGCCACCTTGGTTTATAACCACCATTAAGTGGTTACAAAATTCTCCTGTGATATTCTGAAGTATTAATTATCCAATAAATGTTTTGTGAACTTAACAGACCAACTGTGTATACGATGACATAGATAATTTATTCCAGGCTGTTTTAGTACTAGCCAAAACTTTCATTTTTTTCAAGTTGCACAATAAATAACAAAACATTCTGCCTACACTTTGTTCTCCTACGTCTGCTTAACAATCACCCGGAAACCGATCTGGCTGCACCCTGTGTAAGTAATTATTATTGTGAAATTAGAAACTTTTTGATGAATGTCAGGATTTGATTGAGCTTAGAGGTTTGTTGCTCTGTTGTTTCGGGTGAGGGTGTTTGGCTTATTCGAAGTGGAGATGGTTCTTTTACAGTGACGACCCATATGGCAACTTGCAGTCAGATCCTGAGGTCGTGGTTTTGATTCCCACTCATGATAAACAACTGGGTGCATGACTACATGAATAATTCTCTTAGTTAAGGTGTTGTCTTTATATGTATTGGAAAAAATAAACAAATATTGAAGTGTGTTTATCCTTTAGCTATTACACACACAGTTGCTAGCTTTTCTTATTTTGGAGTCAGATGTCGCTAAGTTTCTAAGGATATTTATTTCATTATTTGCGCAAAGGCCTAAAATAATAATAGCACATTTTTAAATAACCCTTTAGTTTAAACATTTAATTTGTATTGTACACACGAAGATTTGAGTATAAGTAGCGACTATCAGCAGTATAACCCGGTTCTTCAAATGCACTAGCTATTATTGCCTTTGTCCGATCGACGTACTACTTGTATTACGGTTTGTTTATTAAAACTTTGGGTATTATTTTCAAAACTATTTGTATCAATAGAACGTACTTGAAAGGGTCAATAATATTGTAAATTTTACTAAAAAAGTTAACTGCAAAAGAAAACATCGAAAAATCAATGTTATTTGGAAATAGAAACTATAAATACTGCTACACCCAACGTACTATAACATAAATATTTGAAAAATTATAAAGGGGTGATGACATCAAATGCATTTTGTTTTTTTATCTTAGTATGTAAATTTTCACGCCTAAGCAATTTTATCGATATAGATGACAACACAACACTTAAAAGATGATTACTTATAGATATGGGACCTGTCAGACGGTAATACGCTTCTTTTTATCTAGTCTTAAACTGTTCCTGTAGGCCTCAGGCCGCGCGGAATTTTTTTCGGGTCAGCCGCAAGTACATTTTAAATCATCACATTTCCAGTTAAAACTCTAACACCTCACAGGCAACATAACTCAAGATATTACGTGTCAGTGTTATTAATGTGCTTGTTTCAACAAAACTTTGAAAACAATTTATATTTAAGTTTTATTATGATCTATGATAGTTTCAAAACTTTTCCTCGAACCTAAAGAAATTTAAGTTTAAGCAGAAATACAATGAAACTTAAATGCTCGGGACAATTTATTGAATCAGTACTCTGTTATGTAAGACAATTCTGTGTAAGATGGTCTCAACAATACGATAAAGAAAATTATATGTGTAAAATAGATAGCTTGTCTTTTAGTATACAATACGGCTAATAAACAGAGGAAATATATGTTACTCACACGAGTGTCAAATGAAAAGGAACAAAAAAAACATTAGCCAATTCGTAATTCAAACCAGATGGAAAGCAAAAATACCTGTGAAAATATTCAAGACGTCCGTCCCCTGAGCTGTAACAAACGAATAAAAGAAACCAATTTCGTCCCGTAGACTTTTCTTTGGAACTACTGTCGTTCCACAGCCACAGAGAAATTTTATCTGGAACAAACGGCTACAGAGCCAGCGTAAAACGTCTAATAAACAAAAAGAATCGAGTCATAAAGAGCGAAATTCCAAAAAAGTGCGCAGAAAAAAACAAGTTCGAACGCCGCTCCTGCACCATAAATCTAAATGCTGTCTCTAATTGAATATTCTCTTTGCGTAAGCCCGTCTCATTTCACCCTTTAAAATAAAATAAAGCCTGAAAGCGAAACATGTAAATTTTATCGGGTCCGGGCGTAGGCCGCCCGTCGGGACGCTGAGATTTTTCGCCACTCAAGGTAGAGGAAACTTGGCTCGTATTTTGAAGTAAAAGTTCGCCTATTGCAACTCTCGTAGAGAAAATACTTTCAAGAGTTACGGAGCCGTTCACAAAAGAATGGTGTAGTGTGGACCGAGAACCAACAAATCATTACGATCCTGCAAAGAATTGGAGCCACTGTAATACAAGTTACTGGACCATAGTTGAATGTCTTTTCGGGGATTAAAGTTGTGGTAATATATTTCTGAGCAAAATCTTAGTTTTCGATAAGTTTTCCACAAATAATGTTATTCGAAGTAAACTTGTATTAACTTTTTGCTTATTAATAAATTCTTGAGGATTCATTATAATGAAAATGAAACGAGAACTTATTCATAGTACATCCATAAAGTGAGAATGCTTTTTGATTTGAAACTAACACATGAGTAATATATTGATTGATGATCAATCAATTATATTATCTTCGCAATAAAAATGTACTGCATTTTTCCGTTTCTTCAGTATAAAATAATAGGAAACCCCTTCAACCTGGGCGGATTTTCAGCTTTGTGTTGTCAAACAAATACCGTTGTCCCAGACAGTTATTCAAAAAGGCCGGGTATTCTTTCTTTTCCAATGGCATTTCGCTCGGAAATTCTAAAAATTACAATTTCACGGGTTTTGCTTACCAATTGTTTCGCATGATTGCCCTGTAATTGTGACCATCCGCTTTCCGATTCGATTCAAAACAATTATGGTTTCGATACCGTAACGTATACCCGTCGATTTGATTTACTATTATAAATGTAACGTAATAATTATCCAATAAACAATCAGTAATGGAAATAATTTACATTACAGGTTTGGACGAAGGAAATGATTAAATAAGTATAAATGTTATCACTGAGACTTATCCGTGCATTGGAAAGCATTTTACACCAAGATTTTATTTATTTACCTTTAGCGATTGGTCAAAATTACTATAATTTCAAGCTTTATTTTAAGAGGCCCTATAAAATAAAAATCGCGGAAAACGCATCACACTCATCTCTGGCATTTCACTCTGTTCTGGTGGATTCAAAATTGAAACCCTGCTTGATCGGTTTATTACCAAACTACCTTAATTCCTTAGTAGACCAACAAAATAAAGAAAAGTAGACCAAATGTCAAAAGTTACATACTCTTGACTCTTACGTCCTTTTATACTAGCTGCCATAATTTAGACTGCCGGGACATAGCAAACTATATGAGCGACAGATTTTAATAAGAAATTCATCGCCAGTCGAAAAAATGATTTTGGTGTAGGCTCACGGATTCTGGTTAAAGAGCAAGCACTCAAAACACAAGGAAATTAATAATCCATATGAAATTATAACTAATCCTAGAGTTTCAACTAGAGTACCCAATAACGGTCACATAATTATTATATTCTAGAAATATCACTAGACTTTCGCTCCATCTAACACCAGAAGTCGATCAAATTATTTGCCATTACATCAAAACTGAAAAGCAGTGAGATAATCATCTAATTGAGATTATTTGCCTCTGTTACCGTATTCAATGCTGCCCTAAGATTAGACACAACCGGACGGAGCAACACAGTATAGCATCCGCAATCATTTTACTGCCAGTCATTTTTATAATGGACTTTAAAATTTGCACGGTAAAGTTGAAATTGTTGGTGAATGATGAACTCCATCACTGTGGGCTGCTAGATGCCTTTCACTTGCAAGCTCGTGCTATACGTATATACAGTCTATAGCAGGTAAGTAGTTATTGATCGAGTATTTGTTGGTTGCTATGAGCCGCTTAAGACATTCTAAAGTCTTGAAGTTTGAAGCGCTTTACTGATCAGAGAGTAATCGAAAAAAAGTTAAAGCTTTTATTCATACTCTCGACACGCTTCTCTTCTATATATTCTTTTAAATATAATTCAAAATCTCTAGCTACAGGTTAGTGGTTGCTAAGATTTCCTTTTTTCGTCAAATATAATTTACTTTGCATCTTTCGAGCTACGGGACTTCAGATGCCATTGAAATTCTTATGTTTTCAGTTTTCCGGTAGGCATCTGCTACCTTATAAATTATTAAATTTTCCTTTCATAAATACTAGTAAAAAGGGACAAATGATAATACTATCATACGACTTGCTTTGATTGTCGCAAGTAAATATATGGGCATGACTATAACTTATTACTTCCTTTGTTAATATCACGGAGAAATATTCGCATGCAAAATGTTCCAACCGTACCAAAAGCAAACAAGCCAACATTTCACTGAAATAGTAGAGCTTTGTATTAAACCCTACTATTAATTAAATCTGTGTTGAGACCGATATTGAATATGACCTAGTGCGGGCTGCCAACAATGAACGCATGGCTTCCGCCGATAAACAGCTGCCTGAAACACTATACAAAACACACGGCATTAAAATCTATCGTCGAGGAAACCGATACCTTAATAAATGAAATGATTCTACTACTGTTTGCTTCTGTAATGGAATAGCACCCAGGAAATGTCGTAGCAGATGATTAAATAGATTCCAGCGTAAATATTGTGTCAGGAAGAATAACATCAAACAAAAAGCAACCAGTTGCTATTTAGATCAAGGTGATCGATAATAATATTGTGGTAGAGGCACAAAAAGCCTCAATCTTTACTGCCAATCGCTAAGTTAAGACAATAATACTTTTAACATATCGTAGCAAAGATCAAAAAGTTAAATAGGCGAGTGCTTTAGTAAAGCACATCGGTTACATCAATCAGACCGCGAGATATGATAATTTTATGTGTACTAACAACATGTTTATTCAGCTCACGGTATGGTAAAATGTTATCATTAAAACAAAAGAGGTAAATACTGATCTTAACTAATAATTTAAAATCGACAATGACCCATCCAAACCATTTAAATCAAAATTAAAATAGATGGGTGTTTGGAGAGTGATGTAGGAAACATTAAACCAAAAACTTACACGGCTAATACAAGACGCGATATATCACCCGGACATAGCTAGTTTTATTACTTTAAAGCCTAGTATGGATTTTAAAAGCGATTTCTCTCATTTTGCCAACTTTTCAGTGTTATGAACTTAACAATACCAATTAAAACAATACATATACTGCATAATTAACATAACAGGTCTTGTTTGCAGTTACGCCGCTCTTTTATATTATTTTGTTTCAATATTAACATTATACGAATTAGTTTAGATGTGTCAAAAAACATAGAAGACATCTCGGTTTTTTAAGTGTTGGAACACAAAGCTAACGGATAAATATAAAATAAATTTTCTTATAATCATAAGATCTTAAGCATCCTTGAAATTGTGATATATTCAAATCATATCAAATTGAGCAATACAATATCAAATAAGTCATTGAAATGACATCAAATTCAGAGAGATTGTCTGAATCCAAATGAAACTTTCTCGCGTCTATTGTAAGACGAATATAACCGCAGCTGTTTGATAAATAGCTTATGGTTTCGTGCAGTGCTTTTCGCCGCGTTCCCTTTTGAAGATACGAAGAAAATCTTCTGTGAGTGTGAAGCTTGTAAACTACGTTTACAACTCGATAGGATCAAATTGATCCGAGGGGATTCGCGTCTCGAAAGCTGATCATGATGCCACGCAACAAGGTTTCAACAAAATGTATTTGAGTTATGAGACTTGTAAGCATTTTTCCGGACAAAGAATGTCAGCCGAGAGCAAAGACGACGACATAATTTCATAAAGAATTTCGTGTTCAAGATTCTCTTTTAGATGAGGCATGCATTTTGGAGGATATAAAATGTAACTCTGTCCAGATATGTATATTTCAAACATACCTCATCAAAGTGAAAACGTGCTTGACTTGCTGACTGATCTCATAACGCATAGACTAAAACGGTGTTTTTGTTTAGTTTATGTTTTTTCATATAGTATAACGAAATAAACGTATTATCTATCTATCTATAGTTTAGATAGATAGATAAAACGCTTATTTCCTTTAAATAATACAAGTTATATAAAAACATATCCCACAAAACCGTTTGACTGGTTTGTCTGTGGGTCACAGTCTCTTTTATACACAATGTTTTTATTAGTTGATTTTGATAGCTTATTACTAATAGATTGTCCAAATACTTTATACCGAACATAGTAGTTCACAAACAATACCATCACGGTATTCATAAAAAAACACCGAACATAGTTTAGATAGATAGATAGATTAAACGTTTATTTCCTTTAAATAATACAAGTTATATAAAACATATCCCACAAAACCGTTTACCAACAATATTTGCCGTATCATAAATTGCTGCATTGCATTAAGAGATGAGCTGCTGTGGGCGTTATGAGCTCTAGCCTACGTGAAAGATTTCTCAAGTCAATAGATATAAATTAACTCTTACACAAGAACAGGGCTTTATTCGGAAATGAAATCCGCTCTAATTGGATGTATCGATACTTTGTAAGAATACATTTATTGGAAGTGAAAGAAAAAATAATCATTTTAATAAGGCCCTTAAGGCTTTAGGCATGTGTACAGGATGTGAAAAGACCCTGATCAAAGCAGAAAGCTTCGTATTCTGCAAAGCATCAGAATCATCATGTTTTCTTTGAGACTAACCCTGGTAAATCCTTACAGTTATTGAAGCCCAAAGTCATAATTTTTTTTCATTATTATTGAATAAAACTAATTTTAAGCGTTTTTCCTTTTTGTCTGAAATAACGTCAGCACGCTTGGGACACATAGAAATGCGTTTTGTTGCGCGCATTCATTGTATGCTACTATTTGCAGTTTCTTTAACACCAAAAAATTTAATCATACCCCTACGTTAATGATCAGATGTATCTTGTTTTGATGTGTAGATGCGTAGCCTCTGGATTTGTTCTTGGTATTTTTCTTACACCCTATATACTCGTATTCTCTTACTTATAAAACAGTAATTGTTTTCGACACCGCCGAGAGAGAATTTCCAATTCCTAACCGGGATTCTTTAATGAGGCACATGTGGAAGGCTTTTTATATCACCCTCGGCTCCAAACTGATTAGGTGAAGCGAGGGAATAAAAATTCTTATACGTAGCACCAATCTCACTGAATCGAAACGTTTGAATACATTTACGAATTGCTTGAGCGGTTGGTGTGGGTTTGTTTATAATTCACTTTTAGAACTTTAACACTTTTTTCATGCAGACCATTGTTTGTTTTTTACCTGTTAAACCGCTTATATTTAGATATCATTAAAATTTAAAAGAAATCTGTCTTCGAGCAGTCGTCCGCGTCTTTTGTCACAATTTAGTATTATTTATGTCCGACATATTTAGCATAGAGGATTACCTATATTTAACATTTTTCTATTTTTCTCAACGTATTTGAGAAAAGTATGATTTATTTACAAAACCGCCTCGCATTTCCGAACGATTTCCCGCCGCCCAACGAACCAGGGAGCGTCAGCAAAACGGAACGCATTCGACAAAACTCACTTCGGCGAAGAAGCAAAATGTATTTTATTTATTATTCACTTGATGAAAACTGGAAAGCGGAATAAACCGTCAACCCGTACGTGACTTCTCGGGCTTGGGCTATCTTGGGAACTGCGCTTTCCTCTCAAGTTATAGTCACACTACGAACTTCAAATAATGGTGACGCAACGTGGCAGCAACTAGTTCGAAGCTTAACGTGATAGACAAAATCTCTTGCCTTATGCGCCAAACACTGTTTTCGATGTTTTTTCTTTAAACTCGACAAAATGACCCCATCCTTGCGTATGCTATGGATGCAGTAAAAATATTAAGAGCGCTCTATATCGTGGGACAAAAATGATCACAAGCGCACTGTTTGGAAATGTTTAATTTATACACACAATTCGCATTCTCATTCGTATGGTACAGTCGAATTGCGATAGATCGTGTGTGGCTGAGATCGCCATCGAGTTATGTACGGTACCTTTAAGCTAGCTTTTTAATGGTTAGCTTTGGCCGCTGCTGTTGCTTTGTTTCACCTTGAACTATGACTTAAACTATCTTTATTAAATAATCATTACGATCGTCAGTGTTCAGTCACAAAATCGTCCGCCCGCTGTGTGACCAAACCATTATCTTAAGTTGCTATGACCGGCGCGTTCCGATTTACGTAACTCATCGCGGTACGTGTATCATTTCTTCTTTGTTTATTTCGTTTCGTACAAATAAGATTTCCGATATTGTTATGCCTGTCGTCTTTTATAATACTAATAGAAATGTCGGCATTTAAGTGCTTGTTCATTGTTATAGATATCTTTAATATCATTTAAAATTGAAAGTGTGCAAGTCGCTCAATAAAGCCTCTAATTTGTCGACGACCACATACCAATATCAGCGTTCCAGTAGCAGCTACGCGCAGCTGCAACATTATGCTTAGAAGGGGCATATATTAGTTAGATTATAGTTACTGTCTTTCTTGCTTTCGTCACATATAGTGTAAGGCGACGGTCTATAGATTCCTCATAAAGAGTTAAAGCACGGAAGCAAGAACAGCCACCCATTCAAGTACCGACCTCGCAGAGCTACAAGCGCTTCAACAACAAACTTGGCATGTTTTAATTAAGTCATGTAACAACATTATTTAGATCTCAATTCATTTCTTGCCACCCGTAACATGAGAAATGTTATCACAACCATCAGTTAAAATTCTTGATACCAATTGTTAACTGATGCATTGATGGCATCGACGCGCTGGTAGAACAATGGGAACATTTGTGTTTTTTCCAACAAAACTACCGGAGTTCACTCACACTGGACTAACATCAAGGCTTTTATATCAGAGAATATTTAAAATTTGTTTCGGTGTCGGCTTTTTTCTAATAAAATACGTAATAAATCTATAATAATATCCTCACACATTTTACATAGCGCTATTTAGTCCTAAATTATGCAAAGCTTGTATTAGACAATGGATAAACACACTTTTATACCTTAAAATAATATACATACTTATATTAAATTAAGGACCTACGAACTAAAATTAATGGTAATATTCATAACCAATTGAAACACTTCTAATACAAGCTTTAGGACCTTTTACGTGTTTCATAATCTGTTTCAAATATTGTATACGAAGAGGCTGGCATAAGTTTTGTTTTTTTTTTTAAATCACGAAAAAAAAAGGATGATATTATTTTTATGATTTTGTCTTTTTGACCAGAAAGTTACCTGTATAGAAGGATAACTATGTGAAAAAAAATTGTTATTGTATAATTATATCAAGCGCGTGTGAAAACAGAAAATAATGTACCAGTGTTAAAGAATAGGTGACAATTTATATATCACCATCCATTATGAGTCTGCTTAGGTACTCGCTTTTTATAACGATTCTTATCTTTGCAGCTAAATGAGAAGTAATATTAATCAACTCATTAAGACTTTATTAAACTTCTTTAAACACACCTTTCTTTACAGTTCTATGAAAATGTGTCATATTCTAAATTCAGGTGGTAAAATAGGTCTGATTTAAGCCATGAGCTACGTATTAGATACGTATTTCTTGAGCTTTCGACTTCAGACAGTGCGCTTTGGCCACACAGAAACACGGTTTCGTGCTTTTCATTGTATGCTACTATTTGCAGTTTTAATCAAGGTCCTTTTACACTCTGTGTATTATACTACTACAGACACTATAGAAGTTCTAGTCAGTAATTGTACTCGTATTGCAAAATTGTATTTCTTTGAACGAATATAGATAGTGTGACATCAAAATCAAAGTCAGAATATTTTTTTTCAAGTTTGGCTCAATTAAGCTCTTATAAATATCAACTTATAACGTAGATGAAATAGGGAAGAATCTCGTCAAGGTGGATATTTCCTCCCGGCATATAAAAACGTAAATAATAAGTTTAAATGTAAAGTGTAAGTAATGTAACATGTAAATTGTAAATGGTATGCGTACTTCTTAGGTTCCTAAGAAGTTCCTAAGGTACTTCCGTTGTGTATATAAACGTCTCGATCGTCTTGCCACTGTTTTAAGAAAAAAAATAAGTTTTTAAAATATGAATGAAAATTATAAGCTTCGCTTCCAAGTACAGCGTTTTATGTATGAAGGCTTCGCTTTTAATTAGCGTCCGTTGGGCTTCTTTTTTGCTGAAATATTAATTAATAAAATTCGGTAGGTGGAATTCTTTAGAGAGAGGTTAAAAAGAAAAATGAAACTGATAATACTTGTAGTTCAATTAGATTCGCTATTAAGATAGATGCTCAAATCTGAATGTTAAAATATTTATCAATATTTTAAAATCTCAACATAGTGTAAAAGGAAAAATAATCTTGACCTAATGAATAGATGTTTTTTCCAAAAATACTTATAATATGCACATATAGAAATATATAAAGTTAGATGTTGAGATGAAGTATTTTTATATTGAGCACGGAATTATTATCACCAGTCATTCTGGATAAACAATAAGTATTTTTTATTATATCATATAGCCTCGTGAAAAAAAGATACATATAAAGAAAACCTAATTACACATCATCCATCTATAGAAGATGATGTGAAGAAATAATATCTTCTAATAAAACCTCTAACTTTTTAGTTGCATTTTTATTACTTTTGATTTGTCAAAAGCGGGGCATAATGAGTGTTGATTGACACATATATTCTGATTTTTTTAAACATTTGTATTTAACAGGTACTTACAGTATGATATTGCTTTTTTAAACTTACTCCTCAAAGCTAAATAAACGGCCAAACACTCGTTAACACAAACCTGAAACAAAAAAAAAAAGTTTTATTACATTTGTTGCTGGAAAATTGGGTGAGTCGATATGTCAGCCTGAAAATATTTTACCAATTTTAACTTCGTTATAAGAGCGTTCATAATTATAATAAAAGTAACTGGGTAAATAGTGTCAGATATTCTTCACTTTTTAATACAACAAGGTCAAACATATGGGTAATCCTAAGGCTACTAAAACACTAGAAAGTGATCACCTCAGCCCATGGACGTTTGCAATACAAGCGCGTAGCCGATTCTTTGAAAACTGTTTCACTTTTTTTTGTACTCATCCTGTAATATATGATTAGTACTTAATACTCTGATCCTTAGCGATTACTGAGCTTAAAGCCTTAACAATTACTGATGTTTCAGGGCAATTTTCATTCATAATCGCAGTAACAACGCTGAACAGAATCATCCTCAAATGGTATTTTGTGGATAATGTGAGGAGCAAATGTAACACGTGCTATAAGGTAAACGTCATGTTATTTTCAAATCACGTTGATTCTCTACTAATAGAACACTCAAATTTAGTTTCGATAACACACTAAAACGACACATCTGCAAAACTTGGTACCTGGTGTACATAAATTCATGACATAGATTATAAAAATGCATAGTATTTACCGTGGTAAATACGTAAATATCCCGTGGGATAGCACTTAATACTCAAAGAAAACGGCGACTGGTTTTTGGACGGGCTCTTCCCTTTCGCTAGTAAAATGTACTTAAATACGAAGTGAGTATTTATAAGTCAAATTTGTAATAAAACTAAATTGATTGGGAATAGTTTAATAATTTAGGTTATTTTATTTTTAATGCATAGAGATAATAATGTAAATTTAGTCGAAACGAAATACTTGAACCAGTTTAGCTTTTTCTGAACCAGCAACAAGAGCAATTTACATAAATTCGTATACTAAAAGCTGCACCGTAATTTGGTACTAAAGCAGCACTTTCAGATAGTTAACTTAAAAAGATTTTGCGAGTATTTGACGCAGGAGCAGATTTTGTATAAGGCTCTCGTTTGTTTTTACTGCGTTTTGAGTGCGTAAGAAAGAGACGCCACGTTGTCGATAAATTATTGAGTGCCGCTCCATTGAGTCACGATCGAGATCGCGTGCTCTCACTTTTTGGCTACCATTTGGAGTGCTTTCTCACGGTGACATCTTGTGGTTCTGCGACACAGTTTACTAAGTGCAGTTAAGTTATAGATACTGAAAGATATATTCAAGTTTAATAAAATACACAGGGAATTATCTATGCAACTTCTGTTAACCTTTAATTGTTACCTACTTGAGTTTAGACATTTGTTTTAATTTCGAATTTTTAGTAAGACTTTTTTCAAAATGTTAAATTTACTCCTTATTAATTAAATAGCAGAAACGACTGTTTTATTTTTTTCTTAATAAATAAAAATATGTTTTAAGCCCTTTATATTTTAGTAACAATTATAATAAAACTAGAAGTGGTTTTGCGTTCCCGTGGGATTATCAGGATAAAAAGTATTGCATGTGTTATTCCAGGAATGCAGCTATACAAATAAATACCAAGTTTCATCACAATCTGTCCTGTAGTTTTTGCGTAAAGAAGTAACAAACATACACACTCACAAAGTTTCGCATTTATAATAATAATAATAATAATAATTTATTGGGTTCAATAAAACTTATACATAATGAGCTTACTGTTACAATAAAAGTTAATTGCTTATAATATGATAACCGTAGTACGGCACATACAACAACAGTAAGATTCGCTGAACTCCACACTAGGATTCCCTGTGTCGTGGAGATCAATATCTTTCCATTTATGTGATAAATATCTTAGTGCATTTTTAAGTAAGTAAAGATAATATATATATATGTGTGTGTGTGCGATTATGTATGTGTGTGCGATTATGTGTGTGTGTGCGATTATATGTGTGTGTGTGCGTGCATTTATAATATCAGAAGGATATACCGCATCAAGTTTCAGATGTATTTGTACCAGTTGGCATATGAACTGGATTATGTAAATGGTGACGCAATCTAAATCACAGGCTGGTTTCGGAAACCATAAATATGCTATGTGCTAGCGAGACTTATCGAATAATTACCTGTGTTGCATCACACGTTAGTTCCTAGCTCTGGGGTTTAAGATAGTGTTGCTAAGTCATTACTTCTTATGTAACATTTTTGACCAGCTTCTATACGAGAAGCAGGAAATAAAAGTAAGGAAGGAAAATATTGCGCTATGAGCTATGTGTAATTGTTAAAAAACATATTTAATATATTTTTACTTTTCATTGGTGTTATATAAAACAACACACATTTTTATCAAACCACCTAGGAAAAAAATATCTAGAACCAACTGTTAGGTTTACTTGTATAAGATCTAATTAAGGCAATGGCAAGGTAAGGCCCGTAGCTAAAACTGCAAATCTCATATAATCTATCAAAATATTTCGTCATTGCTCCTTGGTTCTTTTATTAAGCATACATTTCAGTTAAAAGGTTTTCAATGAAAACAAGTATATACATCAAAATACCAGTCGGTTGATCAACAATCTATAAGATGTTAGTAGATCAACGATTAATAAAATTTACAGGCAACCTTTATTACTACCTAATTAGCTTGATAGTATGTCCTAATTCCCTTCCTACTTGTCGGGGACCGATGCAGCAAGTGCGACATCTGGTGGGCGTGCATCGACCTCGGCACCAGGTACCGGTTTGCCTGACTCGCTGCAGTCTGCGCTTGCGCACCTTCTCACGTCTTCCATTGCCATAGTGAACAGATATACTATACAATCTATTTTAAATCTGTCACTCATTTTTGTATACTACTTTTACGACTGACATAAGTGGTAGGGGTCGTAGCACGGTAATTCCACAGAAATGTCCTACGACGAACCAGACTTGGAAAACAATGACCATACAGTCTTGACCGTCCTTGAACAGGAGGCCAGAATGATATTCGCGTTAGGCATTAGGGTCGACACCTATTACGTGGTATCAACAATACAATGGTGAAATGTAGCCGTATAAAATGGCCTACCCCTTCGGGGAAACAGGCGTCGTTGTATGCATGTTTGTATATTTGCGTTAACCCTTTTGTGCTCTGCTTAGAGCACTTGTGTAATAAGTAGTTTCTGTACTCGGGGTTTGAATTTGGGTGCCAAATGGTTTTTTAAACGATACAGCAACCCATAAACTATGGCCGCCTTTAAGATAAACTATTTGAAATTGTGTGTCTGTACTGCATTAGAGCATGCAAATACCAAATTCAAATATCTTTATATTCTAAGGACAGAACTATTTTTTAGATATAAAAAAATTACAACTGGTAAGCTTCCTCGCGCCGAAACACTCCAAGCATGTTTAAGATTAGCTATTATAATTCAAATGCAATATAACTGATTTAATACAGAATAACTAACTTAAATTTATAAAGTTGTATTCAGTCTGGTCACTATATACTTGCAAATTTAGACAATTGACAAGTTCTGTTAATCCAAATTACTTTTACGCATAAGTATTAATATTGAGGTTAATATTGTGATAGTGGTAGAGAATAAGCTTACAATAGAGACACCGTTTCAAAATAACCATATTCGTCACCGTCTGTCTGAACGTAATAAATCCAAAATCGATTTACGTACGCCGAAAAATCACACTTGTCTCAGAATTTGCAAGAAATACCAATACCGTTAATCTCAAGTGCTATGTAAGCATAAGCCTGTGCCACGAGTGCGGTCGTGTTCCAAATAGAATGTCGGCTTAGTTTGAATTCAGTGCCATTTGATTATAACTTATTGGTATTTTCTGTTCTACGTCAATACTATTAGGTATGAAACATGACTCCCTGATAATATTAAATGTCTATTCAAATTTGACCTAATTTTTGTTGCATATTTAAGTTACATTATCAAAAAAAACCTCCAATACCATGAATAGATAGAAATATACGTAGTTTGAAGTGATATATACCAAAAAGTTGCACAAAAAGGGATCAAGTTCAGTATAAGTCTATGTTTTAAGTTGGCTGGTGGTTTACGCTGGTTAAAAACTTGTTATTCGGTTTTTGATTCATAGCTTACTGTCATCATTTGACTATACTAGTTAGTCCCAGTATCAAAGCTATGCACGGTCTGATTCCATTGTTTACATGCGTCAACCAGCGCGGGCGCAGCCTCTGTTAGCGGTAAATGAAAGTTCTTACACGCACGTTCGTTTTTAGGCTCCACATTTTCATAGAGATCTTCAATAAACTAAGTATTCAAAGAATGTTTATAGAAGTACTTCGTTGCCTAAAAAAATGGTAAATTGTACAGTTTTAATTATTTTTCCGACCTAAACCCGCTACTTAATTTGAAATTTGGCAAGAATGTTAGTGTGCACGGACATAATTCTAGGTGTTTTTTGCGTAACACTAGTATAATTATATTTTTTACAAAAAATGGTATTGTATAGTAGTATATATAACGTATAGCACAAGCGCCGCGCAATTTGAGGAAAGAAATCGCTTGATAATAATATATTTAATATGTAAACTTGCCAAAAAAATAAGTTTTACTAGTCTATTATGTACATTACGAGTCTGAACACACTTCCAGACACCTTCCTACTAAACTTACATAATTTATATTATGTCTGAAGTAATTTTGAGATATTAAATGATAATAATAGTGTTGTGCGCGGTACATGCGTGGACTAGCCACGCGTGGTCGTTCCACAATGTGCCTTCATCCATTATTCTATGTTACGAAATCGGCTGAGAAAGAACTATTTACATAATGTTACAATATAGATTCGTTTCACGTTATGTCACACCGTTTTTTTTTGCTATTAGGCTATATTAAATACTCGTTATAAATCGATTACCATAAACAGTGGTCTTGTATTTTTATATGATAATATAAAAATGCACTGAAGAGTGCTTATGGTTTGTAATAAACATGGTTAAATGCACATAATTATTTTAGGTTTTTAATAAAAAATTTGATACATAACCTAATTGATCTTCAACGTCCAAGATTGTTCTCTTTATGCTAAGTAAATTCTTCACTTAGTCTTAAAACTATTTATCACAGCGGTCTTTTAAGCTCATAAAGCGTCGCCCGTAATATTTTCCACTTATTAGTCGAGACAAGCGAGACAAAAAACTGTGTAGGTACTACAGACAGTCTTAAGCCTATAGTATTATATTATCTATGCTTAAGCTAATCAAGCGTCTAATTACGTCAAAACAATGCACTGCGACTTCGTTATTCTTTCTATATATAAGTGTAAATCCATGATTTGAAAAATCTAACTGGAAATTAGAGGCATAAGGGAATATAAATATACAATACATGTTCAGGAACGAGAACAAAAACGCACCGTTTAAAACAAAGGCTACGAACGAAAGGTACTGCAGAAGCCCCGTTTCCCACGCGTAGTGTGGTCCGTGGGCTCACTATACTTCCATCCCTTTCTAATCTGATTTTATTATGTGTTTGGAAGAGATGGATGATATGAAAGTATAGGGAATTTAATGACAATAAAATCCTCTCTTATAAAACGTCGTAAATAGTATACGATGAACTAAAGCAATACAATTTAAAGGTTGAGTATTGAATCTGGTATATAGGCAAAGTTTCCTGAGGGTCAACTTATTACAACTGTGGATTGATATGATTGTTAATCGCTATGTGTAAATACAATGTTCATAATTGTAACACATTCATCATATCAGCCTTATAAAGTCCACTGCTGAACTATAGCATCCCCCAATAGATTAAATTATATTGGGGGTAATTGCCTATAATCACCACGCCTGGGCTAGTGATCGTAGTTTAAGCCATTATTCAGGATGACGCTGCTGCCCATCATCCGGTAAGATTTTTCTGACTCCCCGTGAGATGACACTATTGTTGGGTATCTCCTCTAGTCATTAGTATTGGGGGTGGCACTATTCTACGCCTATACCACATGGAGCAGCATTATTAAGCATCAAAAAACTGTACTTTTTAAAGGTTTAACCTAAAAAATATAAATGACACTTTCGAATTCTACTCAGACTCAGTAGTTAGGGTTAATGGTTACTAATTATAGGTTACATACAATAGCAAACACAATTTTATGCTATTAATTAGACAATTGAGCGAGTAACCTCTTACCTCACAAACCAAGGTAAAAAAAAATCATTACAACATGACAAAACAGATTAAAATGACACTGTGACAAGCAACTAATAAATACTTTCAAAAACCGTCATAAAATATAATTGCGGCTTAAAATAGCAAGTCATTGTTAGCCTGTTATCTAACAACTTTAGAACAATGAATCTCTGCACTTAAGAATACAATACCTCAAAGGTATTACCTTAAAGTACTTGAAATTCAAAGATCATTTGCCTTGTCCTCGAGGCATGAGGCAACCTTGACTGAAGTAAACTCCCATAAATGAGTACACGGGTAGCATAGTAAAAAGAAATAAGTACGATATATCACGGGTTGAATGTGAGCGCGTCCAAACGTATTCATCGTTGCACGCAAACACTGACAAAATGTATCGTTGCTGAAGGTGCGCCAGACGTGGTTACAATGCACTACGTCCACGTGGGCTTTGGCTTCATGTTGCCGCTTGATTATGCATTTTTAACGATTGACAAAACTATAAGCGCAGCGTGTTTAGAGTATTATCACTCGCTTGGGGCCCGAGTTACCCTACTCGTTTGATTTTACTATGCGGGTAGGCAGTTACTGCGATATTGAATCTCTTGAACATTGTTTATGATGGCCCCTTAAGCAGGTAGGGCTCTATTGTATTTTGTTTGCAATCTTTATGTTGTCTATGAATACGTACGGCGGGCGGTCGATAGCAAATCTAACTGTATGTATGTGTATTTCTGTTTGAAAATCCGGAAAGATGTTGTCTATGTATTGATTTAGGCTTAACACGCATATTTTTTACAAAAGATGAACTTACTGCGGATAAACATCCTCTTATCATATCCTAGCATTATCCCGGTTGCCCTAGACTTAAGCTTAGGGACCAGGGCCAGCTCACTGGTTTAACCAGTTTGACTGAATTTCGGTTATTACGTGGAGCGACTGCCGTCTGACCTCCGCAACCCAAAGGGAAACATCATTCTTTGGTTGAACCAGCTTTCAGTCTGTTAGAAGGCACTGACTTCCTACTAACCAACGGCTTAACGTGCTTTCCGAGGCAGGGAGCAAGCGATAATTACGCACATAACTTATAAAAGTCATAGGTGCCACCAGGGTTTGAACCCGAGACCCTCTGAATTTAAAGGCAAGGGGTCTCGCCACTGGGCTATCGCCGCTATCGCAGCTAGTTTCATAATATCAATCTATAAATATTACTTTATCCTATTTAAGAACATTTTATATGAATTACAGGTGCAAAGCATTGCTTTTAAGCCCAGCACGCGTTGATGCAAGCTATTAGATTAGATAAGGTTAAACATCCTCTAATGGTAACTAATAGTTTAACGTATTTATATATCCATGAAATAATATATGTGTGCAATTATTTAAAATAGAAAATAAATGATTGTGAAAAGCAACACAAGAACAGGATAGCTATGAATATGAAAAGAAGAGAACTATGAAGTTATTTTGATAAAGAGCTCAAGCTTCAATAATACCAACAAAGTTCAATATTTATCTCAACTTCTAGGAATTGCCAACATACACTAAGACTACATACTTTCTATCATTGAGTGGGGGATTCCCACCAACTAAATATTATGCTGATGTTGTTATTAATAAATAATTACATGTGTTTTTCGGAAGCCTGGTACAAGCTATACTTAGTTGGCACTGATAGCCGAATTACTCTAGTAAATATTATTGTCTCTACATTCTAATGTTACTTAAGTAAATTTGTTTAAATAAGAAACGTGTTTTCTTTTTCATATTCGTAGATTACTTTAACTATTGTATGTTATAAGTGTCAACACACATTGCCAACAAAGTGCTTCTGCAGTATAGCAAAACACAAGTACATATGTACAACTATTCATTCACCTAAGTGCGAATAAGTAAAATTAACTCATTTTATTTAATCTTGAACCTAAAACTTATTGAACTTCTCCATAAAACCATAAATAAACATTTATTTATAGATAGCAGAAGTACGACACAAACTTTTGCATAAAACCAGATTGTCGCTCCGGCAGAAAAAGGACGACTACGAACGAATGGCCAATTTCAATATAAATTTTTTGTATTGAACGAAGTTATTGTTGTCTTTACTTAGCTGCGGGGTAGGGCGCGTCGGCTCCCAAGAGCAGGTAACCGTCCCTCGTCAAACGTACATTCTATAACCGCACACGTGTTCAAAGAGGCGATAAATCAAAGCAACAGAGACGACACAGGCAAATCTTAGAATGCGTCGTTTCACAAAACAACCAAGAAAATTGTAAAAATATAGCAAAAAAAAAAGTATGCCACTGAAAGTCAATTTTCTGATTCGCATAGCAATGCATGGGTTTGTTAGGTTACCTTGTGCTATTATTCCACAGTTCCCTTATTTAGATATCATAATAAGTTGCTACATAAACAAAATGTTTCCCATACATTCACAACTTATCCTGTAGTTTTGTAAAATGCCACATTTCTTCAATCTGCCTGCGACAGACACACTACGTACCTAACCAGCTTTACATTTGTATTTTAAATAGTATAGATGTGTGCGCATACATTGCTTGCAATATACAATAGTTTTAGAAAGTTTATCAACAATAGAGGATCGTGTACGAGCGCAAGTACCTACAAGCCTAATTTGTGGGTGCATGACTAATTTGACATACCGACTTAGGGTATGTGCAACTGATTTGGGTTTAGCCATAGACTAAAAAAATAACAAGTAATTTATACAGGTCATGTTACAGTTTCACCTTGTCTGTCTACTTAGTGATACTAAGCTGTTATGACATAATTCTAATGACCAAATCGTAATCGACCAATTTTTTACAACACAAAACAAGATGCAATAACAATTTATTTGATACAACAATGTAAGTGATATAAAGTATCACGTTATTAGTTTTTCAATAAAACTGAATTAAATAGATTTCATAACTAAAATCATGGCTTCCAAGTAATTTCTTTGTTTTATAAATAGAATTTTTATTAATTTACATTCTTAATTCTATCATTTCTTTCGTGTTTGTTACGGTAAAGTTTTCTGAGCTAAAGTTCTAGCTTTCTTTTCTTTACAACGTACCCAAAAACTATAATAGACAAATAAAATAATCTTTAATCCCAAAGTTGCGGTTATAAGTCAAATATCAATAATATTTACCAAGCACCCTAGTCTGAGTCATTCATACCCTT
Source organism: Musotima nitidalis (assembly GCA_949126915.1). Classification (NCBI taxonomy): domain Eukaryota; kingdom Metazoa; phylum Arthropoda; class Insecta; order Lepidoptera; family Crambidae; genus Musotima; species Musotima nitidalis. The sequence goes on from OX421422.1 coordinate 9,923,048, forward strand.
TGTTATAGTTAAGAAAACCAGTTCGAAACTTACATTACAAAAAAAAGATGCGTCGAGTTGACCTGCGATCGCGCAAGCTCAACTTCAAAGCTCTCTTTGTATGTTGTGTATCGTTTACGCTGATTTTGTTTTCTTGTACGGTTGTGTGAGTAAGGCGAGTCGTAACCTGTTCGATGTGGTTGAATGAAGAGTGGCTCAAGAGGTAGGCTACTTTCTACCGGTCGGTTCGGTACACAACACAACTCTGTAGCTCCACGTGATATTTACTATGTTTACGGAACGATACCAGGACGCTTATATTATAAATATACCTACTACAAATATACTCGTAATGCTAGCAAGATAAGGAACTATATGTACTTTTATGTTTAACATTGTGTGTTTTTGATTAAATAAATGTTAATAAAAATAAACAAACAATTATTGTTTGTTCTTTTTATGACAATAACAGTACCTAAATGGGTATGTAAATTATGATTGTATAATACATAATTCATAAATCCATTCCAGTATTTATTGTTATTCCACAATATTAAAACTTATGACATTAAAATAACAATAATATGCCCGTTTTAGAGCATGATAATAATTTTTATAAGATTTTATTCCATACATTTTTGAAATAAACAAATTAGATATATTTTTTGCAACTTTTAGTACAAATAAACTAATACTCTATTTCTTTACGTGTTTTGAAATCATCCTGAATATACAATATTTAATATAAGGGTTTGAGTTTCGTAGATCGAATATAAAACGTGGCCGTAGTTCCTGTGCCGGAAATTTGTAACCCCCTTTCTTAACATGATTTGATCGAATCCAACCGGGAAACACCCACGAACTATACTTTTTTGGTCCTTTTGTAACTTCCCTTGTTTGTTTATATTTTCGCTTTTGAAAAATATAACCGTTTTACGCAATAAGTACCGTGTTTATGTTTAGAGGTAGCAAAATCGCAGAGCTAGAATATTTTAAACAGGACTTTTATATTGTATTGGCGGCTGCCTGCGATTTCGCCCGCGTGTCATACATGTTCTTCTTCTTTTTTCAATTAATGGCACTTTGTCATCCTACATGATCTTTGTTATGCGCCTTATGAAATCTGTCTGCCGGTGACAATGTCTTTTAAATCTGTCCGGATGTTACCCACAACAAAAAAAAACACACAGTAAACTTCAATTTAATAAAATTATTCTTTATTTTATGTACTTTCCTTATTACTTTCACAAGCTATTAACAAAAAGCGCTTACTTTGACATTAAAAAGAGACTGCAATTGTACGTATAATATAGAAGTAACGGAGTGTAGAACACGACAGGATTTTTCTCAAATTACCCTGGGGAAAGGTGGGCTAGCTGGAATGAGGTAATGGCCACCATGGTTCACATACAATGGTCCACTTCAAGAACTCATTGCGGAAACCATAATATACAACATATGCGGAACTAATTGTGGACAGGAGTTACATTTAAACATATCGTGTAATAAAAAAGAGATATATGTAGCATAATGCCAAGAATTAGCCCTTACGACTATACAATTCGGTATAAAGTTTATTTATGCAAAATTGTGTAAATAAAGCGAAAGCATTACTTCAGTAATATAAAAGTCATCAAGTAAGTAGTTCGATATTAATTGCTACTTTAGTTTTTATTTTAAACCAGCACCAGTAGGTTCATACAAGTTGCTATTACGCGCGTTTCATTGCATGCGTTGTTGCAGATTTTTTAACACCAATAATAAAATCGTTTCCCAATCATATTTTCAGATTATGTCTCTTGTTGTAATGTGTAGAATGCCTTTGGCTATGATGGAATTTTTATACCCTGTACTATTGTATGTAGAAGCAAAAACTAATTCATTTCTGGCTTTTGACTGTAAGACCCATCAGTTACAAAGACATCTTTACTAGTCGGTTTGGGTATTTATTGATCAATTCTGGTATCTGTGCGCACATTTTCGGGTACGTAGGTACTCTTCGTAATAGAGGAAAGGGACATTTTTTTGCGGAGGTACCATTCTCAATATGCGTTGGTTAATTCGGACATTGACTCGCTCAAATTGAATGAGGGTGGAGAGGCACAAAGGATTCCGTCCACGCCATTAGGACCCATTGATACAGAATCCCAAGAGATGAAATATATCGAGGGTTACACGAACCCTGCCTGTATTCGATTATTTAGCGACCTAAGTCACCGCCGTAATAATGTTTGTAAATAGATCTATATTCCAGATAACAGACAACCATGAGGTTTAATATAAATGTATGAAGTATCTATATTAGTTAATATTTTTCAATACCAATTTCAGTTGTTGATATTTAACAATATTAGACCCTTTCGATTTCATTATAGAATACTATACCATTATAAAGATTTTAATACTATAAGCTGAACCAGATTTAATCGATTCAGGTGTTAGTTTTCAAAATCCATTGTTTGTAACAAAGGTGTACATAAATAATACGTACTATGCTTAGTATTTATTTTGCGACATTAACATACCTAACAACTCATTAAAAGTTTTGTCCAGTAAGTACGTCTGAAAGACGTAGGTGCACAAATATGTACAGAGCAAGATTATTTATTAAGAGAAAGAATGAAAGAAAAATAACTAGTTCCATGACAAACATACATACATATATAAATTCACGCCTGTTTTCCCGAAGGGGTAGGCATAAGCATATTTTACGCCCACACTTCGCCAATTATATAGTTGGTCCCACGTAATAGGTGGCGAGTCTATTGCCGCTTACCGGGCACTGTTATGTTCGCCACAGCCTCGTCCGTTGATCGGCAGGTGCACCACTTGCAGGTGAGGTTGGCTTGGGCTCCTTTGGTCCTGGTAGCAACCCGTTACATGACACAATAATAACAATAATATAAACACAAATTATCCTAATAAATTGCTTCATGTCATACTTAAAAATTTTTTGGGGTATCGTATAGACCGATAACCACTGTGGTAGACGTGATCTACAGTGGAGACCGCGTCTCGGTAAGCGTAGTGTACGACGCCTTCCAGCTAGGTGGAGCGACGGCATGCGTAAAAAGGCTGGCAGTGGTTGGAGACGAAAAGCTGAAAATCGAGTTCAGTTGCGTGTGAGTGGAGAGACATATGTCCAGCAGTGGACGAATTAAGGCTGACGATAATAAAGATGATGATCGTAAAGACTCTACGACTCTGGTCTTTCGTAAACAAGCATTTAACTAATAATAATTTAAATAAATAACTAAAACAAACTCATTCAAAAAAGTTACACAAACATTTTGCGGTCAAAAGGACCAGTTGGCACTGAGTTCAAATATACCACAGACTTAAAGTCAACATTAAACGTAAATTAGCACTTTAAGGAAACCACGAGGCGTCATTGGAACTATTCACAATGTGGTTCTGGTCACAATTCAATATTTTAAATTTAAAGAACAAGCTGCTGATTAGTTTGGAGCATCGATTTGTTTTTTTAGGGTGATTTCGCGCTTAAGTTACAAGATCAAGCTAGCTAGCGCTGTTTCTCAGATATCAAATACGACAGTTGATCAACAGCAGAAACAGGTCATTAATGTAGTGATCTAACAAAAATGTACTATAATTATTATCTACTACCATAAGTACTTAAGTTAGGTAAAGTTACTACAATAAGGATCACGTTTTAATCTTATAATCCTAATAAATATATAGAAATCCTTTCAGAAGATATCAAATTTGAAATTTTTCATTAATCTAAGTATTAACATTATGTATTACGTCTGAGGCTGGCCTTAACAGTATAGTTGTATGATCATGACCTATCATGAAATATTTGTACAGTCTCTTTTCGTTTTATTTTAACCTTTAAGTATCTACAATAAAAAATGAATGTAACTCTAAATAATTGTATTATTTAATCACGCATCAATATCAAGTCGTAAAACATTTTGAGCACTGCAATTAGTATCTATTTAAGTAAAAAGATTTATAATATGACAATTAAGGTCAGTCATTCATTTGTATATGAAAGATAAATTTGAGCCGAAGACGTATTAAACTTTTGTAACTTATGGATGCAAGAAAACGTTTAATAATGTTAATACGAGTAATAAATAAGCTTTTCTAAACTTGCTTTCAAATTCAGGATAAATTTAAAAGTTTACTATATAAGAACAGATTGGATATCGCAAATCATCTAATTATGGGATGGCAATCAAATAATTTACAACGAATCTAAATATAAAACATTTACAACGAAAACAGATACGAATTGATATATTGGAATTTTACCTTTGTAACAAAAGGATAATTAATTTCATTCAATAAGCATTAAGTACCCACGAATGAGCACATTAAATTCGTTCGCTGACAATATCCGATACAACATCGAATTAGTGATCGTTTAAAACAGACTGTTAATTGAATTCTAAACTCGAACGCCTCTCGGCCTCATTTGAGAGCCACAAAAGTTAATTAAGCCTGGCTCATGCGGTCGGCATTCACGAATGCGTACCAGTATACCTAGAAACCAGAAATACTAACATATGTTACTGATATTGGTTTTAGATTGAATACGAAATATAAACAACCATATATAGTCATTTAATTCAACGTTTTTTTATGTAATGATATATTGACGGCCTGGTAGTCGTTATACACAGTACAAATGTTTGTATTTTGAGAGCAAGGGCATAAACTTAAATATCAATAATAAGTGTAGATGTATGTTTATCCGTTGTCTAGAAACCATAGTATCTACAAGATCTGCTTAGTTTGGGAATAGATCATAATCTAGAAAGTTACTAAATGTATTCAAAAACCAATGTCTTTTAGAGTTTATAAAAAAAATATCATACTATGAAGCTTTAAAATCAACTCTTGTGAAATCCATTGTAAATTCGAATAGGTCAGTTATTGGAGTTGTAAAAAATACACTTTACTAGTGCTTTAAAAGTTGTAAAAACAAGATGAAATAAAAGTAATGTTTGTACTACGCGACAGCCAAAACGAACGTTAAAATTTAATGTTATACATATTAAACAATTTGACCCCGGCTTGTGAACTCACATTTCCCTTGTGAATAACTATCGAATATATTTCAATATGAAACAGGATCATTGGCCACCAAACGTATTTTAATGATTTGCATTTGGGTGCTTCGAATATAATGAAAAGTTCATAGTTCAATCAATCGTACGTACGGTCAACGTGTACCAACAGTTACATTAACTATAAATATATCTATTGTTATTACTAAAATTTGTTTCAAAACAATTAATGTACTAAATTATGTTGCTTTTTTCATAATTATTGTTTTAAGAAATAATACACGATTGACTTAAAAATATCTAATTGGCCTCAGTTTTCTTTTTTTGACAAATGAAAATGAAAATCTGTCAGACATAATGAAAATTACTTATCTGATAAGTTATTACTAAATATTTTATCCTAATTTATAAATATCTCACGTGCAATACGCAAGAGTATTGCTTAATGCTGTTGTAATAAAAATGTAACTAACGTATGGCTGATGTAAGAACAAAAACTCGTTCTCGCGGCCATATTTTATAGCTTTTCTAATTAATTTATAACAAAGTGCACTAAAATCGACACGCGCCGAATGCAGACTTGGTAAATACGTGCCTATTCTGAAACAACCGCTCATATCGCTTGAATAATGGCCTGGAGACAGTGGGAATTATGAGATCCCAAACCTCCCTTGCATATAAATTTTATGGCCCCAGTGATTAAACGAACCATAAATTTCTAACACGTTTTTATTACTCGTGCTCAAATTAATTTTCTATTGAGCATAGGGACGCATATCAGGAACTAAATCCTCGTTCATTGGAGGCATTAATTTTTAAACAAGATGAGTTTTGAAAGTCTTAAAAGTAGGTACTTTTAGAGCAAATTTTTCGTGCTATAAAAACCTTTGTGCCGTACGTAACTGAAGTGGGACAGTTAAGTGTCACCTTCCCGAGTCTGGCAGCCACAACAAGCAAAGACAAAGGCTTAAGAAAAATGAGATGCGGATTGGACCACATCAGTTTCACCCAACAAACAATATCTAAAGATGAAGCTAAAATCAGCGGCCGCCTGCGGCTTACTTCGCATGGCTAGAAGTTTATCGCGTTCCACACGAAACATGATGGTTTTTTAGAGTAAAAGAGTAGCCGATGTCCCTTTTCAAGGTAAATAATTTCCTTTAAAATCGACCTAGTGTTGCGTGAAAGCGTTAAACATTTTTTTTGCATTTACAATATTATGAATACTTAATAAAATCATAGCTTTTCAGGGAAATAATAAGCGACAGCAAATCTGGCAAAAATAAGAATAGGCCTTTTTTTATTAAACATTGCTCATTGTTAATATGCGGTAGACATTACGAATTATCCCGTTAACTTCTCGAAGGAAGGTTAAAGCGCTTTTATTACGAGTGGGACGGTTTAGTCCTACAAATCAGCTTAACTGCCTAATTCCACAATTGAAACACCAACTCCTTACGATTCCAATTAAAAATATAATAATTAGACAGATGACTAATGACTCTGAAGACCAGTGATAAATTTACCGTGGACATTATTTTCCAAAGGGTTACAATTAAAAACAATGAATTGCTCAGATGAGTGGACTTAGTGTGTCCGTTTCTGCTATCTATGGGTGAGTTCTGTTCTCACAGAATCTTAACCTGAGACCTACCCGCCTTTGCTTCAAAACACTGATAAATTGAATAGTAATCTGAATAAATATCTCATTAACAATCACAATACAAATTTAATTTGAGCTGTGATAACTGTCACTGGGAGGACCCCTCTTTATGTTTCCTGAAGGGTGAAATTCTATGCAAGCTACGCGAGCCATGACATTAAGTGATTACTCAAATCTAACCCTTATATTAAGGCTATTAAAAAGCTTTATCTGGTGTCAGTAAGGCATGTTTATGGTGGTCCCGTGTGGATGGGAATGGCCTCCGGTTCTATGATTATTATCGTCCACTGCCACCCCTGCTTAGCTGAGATAAGAGATTTTTTGGCGTACCATCCTTTTATGTGGCCATCAGTGAACTGGTATAATGCTTAACTGTAGATCAGTACTTGAATGTTTGGTAGAGAGTTCTTTGTTAAAATTTACTGCCCGCATCGTAGGTAGATTACATTTTGTATCACAAAATTTATTAATGTAAAGACTTTTTATTATTATTATAGTAGAAATTATATGTTTACTATGAAAATAAAACAAAGTGGTACTTATTTATTTACTGTCGACTTGTTAAAAGCTGTTTGAGGTATCGAATGGCAGTCTTTCAATATGAGTGTGTTATTATAAGTAAATCTATTTTGGTTCTTTTAACTATTTTGGCAAGATATAATATTCCTTTTAGAATTTAACATAGGTACTAGATTTATTTTGTATCACATCATACATGTATATAACACAAAAAAAAAAAAAATTGATACAAAAGGTATAAGATAAGGTATATATAGAAGAACCTTTGCGGGTAGTTTAAGATCAAGAGGTACAAGCAATGTTCTTTTTAAGTTTAACTCAAACGTGTTCTTTAACTGATAAAATCATAGCGCTAGATTTAACATTTGTTTCTCAGAATACAAATAGGTAGGTACTATTATTGTTTAATGAAAACTATACACGTATCACGACTTCATACAACTAATCGTTTAGTTTTCGCAACACCAAATGCCCACAACTCGAAGACCTAACATTTCGTCACAGAGACAAATCGCTCACGCCGAGAATGCATTAAGTACAGGTCAGTGGCAAGCCACTATAGCGCTTATTGTTTCAACATTAAGTGCTATAGACGATAGAGAACAATAAATATGAATGTAAAGTACTGTAGGGTCAGTAGTGGCGAGGCCGAATGTACGAAAATGTCAAGAAGCCGGATTCAAATGTGTTGTTACAATTTTATGATTTTTGAAGGTCTTTTTAACTGTTGGTAAGTATTGATAGTATTAACTACAGTAAAAGTAAAGGAAGCATTATGATAGATAAATAGAAAAAACATTATTACATACTTACACACATCCGCGCATGTTTCCCCGCAGTAGGCAGAGGCATATTATAAGCCCACACTTCGCCAATTATATAGTTGTTCCCACGTTATAGGTGGCGAGCCTATTGCCGCTTACCGAGAACTTTCATGATTGCCAGAGCCTCGTTCATAGATCGGCAGGTACATCACTAGCAGGAGTGGTTGGCTTGGGCTCCTTTGATCTTGATAGGATACATTATTGTACACCACAATAAAAAATATCACAAGAAAATAAATACCTGCACAAAAGAAAAGTGAAGCGGCCTACAGCGATTATTTCCTATTGCTATATTATCGATGACATTCGTTTTTATGTAGTTAATAAAAAGTTAATTTCACGTATAAAACAAAATAGCCAAAGACTATTTGCACCAAACAGACCTATGTATTTTTTCAATTCATTACATTTATCATTGTCATCACTGCTGCGGTTACTGATAAGTAAATATAATCATTTCAAAACTATATTTCACTCTAACGTTGTTAAATTTAATAAGGAAGCAAGTAGGCATTGAGGCTTCGATAAAGGTATAAAATGTATGGACATGACTTAAGTCGTTGTTACATGACGTTGTCTAAGTCCCATATACTTCCTATACGTAGGATGCCATACGTTAATCAAAGGAGCAGATACGCAGCACCTCACACTGGGCTGGAGCACGGTAAATGCACAGTGAGCCAGCGACTGGTAAATGGTACATGTCGAATCGAAATAGTACATGCCAAACCGAAATCACTGCCACCGGGCAGCACTGTGCTCTCTAATCTTCAGTGATCGGAATATGTAGAATTAATATACCTAAAGTTTGTTAGGTGATATTATATAAAGTGGTTTTATAATTATTTTGTTCAAGGTCTTTGGTTATCTATATTTCTTCCTATATTCTTCAATAAGTTTAATAATAGTAGGTACTTTCAAATTATACGGGAAGACTGTACAAACGTAAATTTATATTGTCGTTACTTTTACTAGTGGCAAGACTGACAAGTGTATAAAATTAAGATAGCTAAAAAATACCTATATTTAATTGACATAAAATCATAGAAATAATTTGTTTATAAAAATAAGCATTTCGATATGTTAGGTGATGTATTTATGTGTTTAGACAAATCGTATAATTTCAATTTATGAGGTTAAGAAGTCACTAATCTATTTACTACGCAATCAGTTAAATAACCTTTAGAATTAGACTATTTGGACATTTAATAATGATACATCCCCGATATTAAATTACATACATACATAAATACATACATTCACGCCTGTTTCCCCGAAGGGGTAGGCAGAGGCATACTGTACGCCTACATTTTGCCAGTTACCAATATTTCGCCAGATAATTATTAATTAAATTTACTTATTAAAAAATTTAACATTAAATTATGTTATATAACTTCTTGCAAACTAGTTGTACGTATTCCGATCATCGCTAATCACTTTACCTTCTCGGCTTTCCCTTGACTGCAGTTTCTACGTTATTACTGCGTCCCTCCTAATAAATCAATCGCCTCAACTCGTGAATCTAGGCTTTTCGAATGGCAGAAAGCGGTTGCCTTTATAAATCTATTTTTAATTAAAGCATTATCTGGAACTGTATGTTATTGAAGTTGTCGTTTATGTCAATTTTATTTCAAAATGTGAAAGTGATTATGACAAATTCTATGGTATAATTTATACTTGGGTTTTTTATTTTGTATGGCATTAAACCTATTACAATAAAAATGATTATTATACTAAAACACTAAACGACAACAAAGAAAAATTAAGTAAAGCATCTCACAATTGTTGGTATAAAATAAATATTAAGAATAAATTACACATACTTATCTCATTATAATTTGGATGCATATTCAATACCAATCAGATGTTTCTTAAGTCTAGAAAGTGGTGCCCGACAAAATCCTAATACAAATACAAATTTTAGTTATATACCTACTTAATTCAATTTAAGTCACATAAATAATTTCATAACAAAGTACATTATTTTGTTATTTTTATAATTTTTTTACTTTATCATCATACAAGCTTATAATGCAATGCCCTTGCAGGGTTCATGTTCATTAAAATTAAATATTTTCTAACAATTTGTATCGAAACCACATTTAACGTAATAAATGATATTATTTTTGAATTTACTTTCTTAGGTAAAAACTGAGTTAAATAATATCTTGCATACTTTTTAAAAAACACCTTAACCTTCCCCTTTCGTATCACAAACGCTTTTAGGGTACCAGCTGTAGGTATAATTAATGTAATATTAGAAAATAGTTACTTACGTTCTCTGTTTACAGGTGAAACATTCTACTTGAACAAAGTCTAGTAAACCGTGTATCAGATCTGTACGTCTCACAGTCATAATAGGAAATACTTTGAATAGAAAGTGATGACAGAGTTCAGAGACATTAAAGATACAATTTGGAGGCGCGTCTTGATCGCTGACCCATCGTGACGACAAACGAACGTTATTTACATAATGACCTTAGCAAATGGCGGAGAGAGATATCACGTACAAGAAATTTCGGGCCTATTACTCGTACTATGGGAGGTTGATGGCATTTCAAAACATTCAGTATTGTAATAGAGTACATCTTCGTGGACTTAATGAAAGCTTTTGGGGGAGTTGTGTAATTAGGTACCTACGTTTTTTCTACATAATTGACTTGTCAAGCAAAAGTTTTTCAGAAAAAGGGATCAAAATATAGAAAATAAAACATTTTAGAATAGATTTATGAGTGGAATGGATTATTTTCATATTGACATCAGCTGTCCAATAGTATACTTCGATGAAGTTAATTCCGGCACTGATAATATTATAATCGACCAAGATACAAGCTTCGAGAGAGAGACAAAGCAAAAATACAACCTTTGTTTAAAATATCATTATTATTAGTGGAATAAAAGGCACAAAACAAAGAACTTGGTATGAAATGAAAGTGACAAAGTTACGTTTCGTAACTCGGATGGGACCATTACCGTTGTCTCATTTTAAAATTCGTGTCGCTACCGCTTAATGTGTTGTTAACTTAGATAACTGAATGAAAGTGCCCATAGTTTATTATGTAACACCATGATATGGTAAAAAATTGTGACAAAACCTTTTTAGTAAACGATGTATAACATATCTTTTCATTAAGATTGTTTTTGAAATGATAAGGTTCGTCAGAGAACGACTGATATCCGCCTCTAAGGTCGTGGTTTCGATTCCCATACAAGACAAATATTTTTGTGCATAAACATAAGTGATGGTTAGTGTCCTATTAGGTGACTTCAAATCCTACAAAGGGCAAATATTTTTGTGCATGAAGGTGAGCGTTGATTTTTGTGTTCTTTAGTGACAAATCACTAAAGCGTCTCGACCGTTTTTTACTCTTACAACAACAAAATCTGTAACTTTCTTTAAAAGGTACATCGTAAAGAAGAGTTCCTCTGTTAAAGTATCTATATAATCATAACAGACAGTATTGTACAACAAGTTAAACCTTGAAAACCAGTGTTAAGTCCGACATTGAGTAATGTTTAGTAATGACGTTTAAATATTTTCCTAACGAAGTAATTTCAACAAGGAAAACCTTCGCTAAGTGTAGCTTACCTTACCTTAGTATTATGATGAAATTAGTTTAAAGGACACTCAGTTCATAATTGGTCATATTTGTGACTGAATGCAGTGTGGATAACTTTTATAAGAAACACATTTAATACTATACTACAAACAAAAAAAATATGATTAACGCAGCATGATAGAAATTAGAAACTCATTAATAATAATAAACAGCTATATACTTCTAAAATAACTACAAAAGACAGAAACAAAATTTATGCAATACAAATATTTTACTAAGAGAGTTATTGTCTTTAACATTATATAGTAGTGTGGTTCTGAAATTGGCTTTATGTTTACCATAGTTTATTGTATATTCATATATTTTATTAAGGTAAGGTATTAAGGTTTAAATTAACACGTTCTTGTAAATTCCTCTCGAAAGGTATCTGGGTAATTTAAATCAGGAATTAGCAATTTATCTGAAGTATAGAATATTTTTTATAACATTTCAGAAAATAATTACTATTTACACAAACAGTTATAACAATATGTTAATGTACTTTGTTGCACTGTAAAAGGATTTTTAATATTTTTTGAATATTCTTGAGGTCTTTAATTGAATACTACGAGTTCTAATACCACGCATTTCTTTTATAATAATGAATATGTGCATAAGACCCTATGTAGCAACCAAAAAAACGAACGTATGCAAAACTGAATACGTACTATGTTAGGCACGTTGAATAAGTCTAAATCAATAATTGCTTCGCTAATACGTGCACGGTTCATTATGCCGATTTTATACTCGCATGCAAATGATCGCATCGCGTGCGGCTTGCTTACGCTGAGATATAAAATATTACATGTGGCGTACCGTTTCGAATGTTTCACTCACTTTAGCAGGTAATGGCTGAACCGTTATAATAGCTATCTCGTTATGTTACCAACTGACATTGTCATTTACTGTTGAAACTATTCTAAACTGACATATTTTCAATCTCACTTTATAGAAATTCTAATAAATTAATGTATGGTATTATAGGTATGCAGTGTTATGAAGGCTCTCATTTTTCTCATTTATATCTAATAAGAATGAAAAGGCGCACTTAGAAAGCTTATGTTTTAATTGTTCACGATGTTTATTGAAGACATTTACAGAAAGCAACATCTAATTGTAGTTATATCTAATCTTTAATGTAATTTGGCTTAAAATAATTAAAACGATGAATGGAAAAAACGTAAAGGTGCCTTTACTTTTTAAATATAAAGTATTTCACGAAAACTAAACAAGCGTAAATAAGTTTAGCACTCCTTTTCCAGCTAACTCTGTTATTTGAAACATACGACAAATTAAATATGCCACATGCACAGTACATTTCTTACAGTAACTCGTGTGTTAAAAACATTTGTATGCATAATAATCGGTATTTGTTCTGGGCGCAGTATTTCCAATCAGTAAATTAAAACAATTATTTCTTTTTGAAATACTTGCAAAAATGTTTTCATAAAGACTTAATATATAGCAGAATATTTCACATACAGATTGCAGGAATATAGGATATGAAAAAACTAATTTGAAACATTTGACAGGGAAACAGACTTATGAAATAAAACACATACTTATTTTAAGAAATCTAAACTTAGTCAAATAAACTACATCCTTACTGAGCAAAGGCAATCTACTTAATTTAATGTTAAAAGGATGAATGAAAGTACATTATCGAAAGTGATTCATAATGGACGGGTGCATGGAAGTGTTTTGGGAGGAAAGACCATGTAAGACCTCCCATGACCAAATCCAAAAAGTTTTGGAGAAAAGGCAGATCAAAAGTAACCTAAACCGACGGGCATGTATGAGAAGGTTTATGAGTGTGAATTAAGCTAAGGGTGTGTACGAAGATCGTAGTCAGTGGAAGGATGTGATCTCTGCATACCCCTACGGGAAAGAGGCGTGACAATATGTATGTATGTAAAACTTACGTGTGGCTTGTTGCCAAGTTGTACTGAAAGGACCAATAAAGTCATATACTACCGCTAGATAAAAAACGCAACATTAATTTACGACTTAACAAGAGTAGACTAGAAAACCTTGTATCATAAACTACTTTTTGCTGCGTCTGACATTTCCAATTTAGTTAGTTCTTGTTAGCATCTAACTTTACTTGAGCACTCGATTAAAGCTTATTGAGTTTTTTATTAGTAAGTAATTTCTTTAAGTAGTTTGTTTAATACGTCATCATCATCGTCATCATGTCAGCCTTACGAAGTCCAATACTGAACATAAGCCGTCCCAATAGATTACTTTCCATTACGAGTATGTCCTAATCAGCATACTCTGGGCAGGCGGGTTGGTGATCGCAGTTCAAGCCAGGACGCAAAATGACGCTGCTGCCCATAATTCCGTAGAATTTCTCTTCTTCGACTCATATGACTCCCCATGAGATGAGAGGGGGTGGCACTAATCTAGGCCGGCACCACACAGAACTACTTATGTACAGACGGGTTATTCATAATATTACTTGCATTTCTAGTATCTAAATATATATGAAACCTTTTTCTGTTTTTAAAGTATACAATTCAGTACCTAAATACATATTGTTTTGTCTAGTATGGTGGTCAAATGTACAACACTATTAATAACCACAGTACAAAACAACTGAATTTAAATAAAAACAAATGAAGATTATTAATTGCTCACAAAATATTGGTTCATGCATATTCATATATCACTAAGTACTTTAGGAACACATTTTGAAACCTTAGATCTATGTCATATGAATAAAATAACAATGAACATTATATTTCGTTACTGTTTAGCTTCATATTCACGGTCGTCGACTAATACCTACATCGACTACTTGTAGATATAAAATGTAAAAGTTGAATTGTCTAATAACAATACTAAATGTGTGTCAGGATTTTGCAAGAAGCCACAACTGCGGTTGAGTACTGACTGGTTTACCATCTGATACGAAATATACTTAAGTAAAGAGGGCATTACTTACTAAAGTAAGTAAGGATTTACTGTAATTAATGTATTTATTTCTATGTCGATTTAATTGATAACCTTTTACCCAATATGGTAAAAGTAAAATATTGTTTAAGTCAACTTTAAGTAAATAAAACATTTCATCATTTGTAAGGCTAATTTTGAAAATAACATATAAAAATACTAACAGCCAGAGATATAATAGTGAATTGGATTCATGAAAACACTTAAGAGCACAACTTTATAGAATGAAGTGCTCCTGTTCGCATCCAGGTATTTTTTTTTACTATTATCATACTACCTTTTATCTTTTTCCTTTATGGTATGACAAATGTAGATATCAGAGAAGAAAGCACATATTTGAGATCTCTTTATTACTAGAGTCGTTTCAAAGCTAAAATAATTAGATTATGGAATCAAGGTTGAATAAGATCTCTGAAAGAGGCTGTTAAGCAACGTTCTGAAGGTTTCTTTATATAAAGTAGTCAAGTATTTCCATCTCCTGTACCAGGGCAGGATAAAGACTTGAAGTTGTGCCCGACAGTCGGACAATGCGGCCGCAAATTGGATTGCAAGCGGAGCAGGCAAAGCGGTCATAATTTGGGTAGGTACTGCGTGCAGGCAGACTTGGAAACCAAACTACCACCTAAGCTAACAAAGTATGCAAAACAGCTGTTGGTTATGCAAATACCAATATAGTGCTTACATTTTTAACATCTTACATTTTAACAATGTATTTAATATAAACGTTTTACTCGTTTTAAAGTTCTTAAATTAATAACATTCTATTATTCTACGTGAGAACATTTACGAGATAAAATTATACAAAATGTGTTACAAAATATCTGAAGCTCTGTCTAGCTTTTTAGTATAATGATAAACGTTTTAGTTATTAATAGATTCGTTAAAATTTCGTAAAGCAAAAAAGCAGTTCGTAAACTTTTGAATACGCTTTTAACATATATGAAATACAATAACACTTTGTTTAGTTTCTCTGAGAATAGCACTTTTGAAAACTAAACAATTCCTTACAATAGAATTGTGTACATGGAGGATAAACTAAGCTAAATGTTTGTACAAACAAAACTATTCTCTGCTCCATCAAATCATTGGCATTAGCTTATTGTCAAACACATTTGAAGTGAAGGCTAAGTCAATCCACTTTCAGTTACAAGTTCAGTTTCCAATATAGAAGATTTTCTGGCGGCTTTGGCGCTAGTCCCGGCCATTAGGATGTTGGCGAGGTGCCAAAACCCTCGAGGTGCCAGTATATTTGTAAGCAGCATTCAAGGAAGTGAGGAATCTTGGAATAGAATATCCATGGGGAACGGACGTGATCTTGGTGATTAATAATGTTGATCTTTTTGGAATTTATTATCACAATATTATCGACTTTGTTTTGTTTTTAGTTGCGACAAGATATTTATTATTCATTGTATGTATATATTTATATTATGGAATGTTATTGGTCAGTAAAAATACATACTTAAAATGCAAAGAAAATACCCAGTACATGGCAAATATAAAAGGTGGGAAAAATCCACAAACATTTGTCTTATATTAGGACCTTTGAGACGATGAACGGGAGTAATACTTCTAGTAGTTGTAGTACTACTATTATTTTATTTAGCCAGAAACATCATGTATAGGTACATTTCCTAGTACAATTCGCCAGTAGGTACCCATTATTTCTAGCATTTTCTATTAGCCTGTAAACGTTTAAATGGTTAAAAGGTAGTTCCAAGTGGTGCAATATGTTAAAATTTTCGCGGCGTATAACGTAAACACTGGTGTCCTCCAAACGTGGTTGGACGGTCAATATCGCGTACGTTTGCGAAACTTGCTTGCTCGCAGTCAATGAGCATTCATGTCGTTTGGCATCCATTTTAAATAGGTTTTTCATTTAGAAGTTATTGTGATTTCGACGACTGAGGGCCTACTCTAATTCAACGAAAACGAAACTTCGTTATACCCATCCCTTTCGCTCGATAATGACATATCTAGTGAGTGAAAAAGATAGGTATAACAAAATTTCGTTTTCGTTGAATTAGAGTAGGTAGACCTTCTGATATGGACAGTATATAAGAAGCCTCAAAATTATTTGTTGCAGATGTCGCCCGTTTATCCCGCATTACAGGCTACTTTACAGGATACTAATTTCAATTAAAATTGTTAATAAACGATTGTACTCATTATAAAATGACTTCGCTCACTCATTACATTATACACTTCTAACACTACTTTTCGGTAGCTGTTTATTAAATATTTTACACCTTGGGTTATATTTCAGAACTTTTTAAAGGGATCGTTATATTTTGTAATGTTATTTATAATATAGTGACTGGTTGTCATTTTACAAAACTTTAATTTAGCACTAACCTACATTCTCCAAATCGATGCCTAAGATACAAGTCATTTAATTTACTTAGTTCAGATATCACCTAGAATAATGTAGTTGCACTAGTAACCCAAAATTTTTATCAAGTTTTATGTATTTAGACTCAATTTTCATCAGAAATAAATTTTATTCTTATTTTTCTGGTAAAAAAATATAGCTATATATGGTACTCAGGAATAATGTAACATTCCAATGATGAATGAATTTTTGAAATCAGTCTAGTAGTTTGGTGTCTATTTTTTGCAAACTATCAAATTTTAAAATATTAGTAAAACAAGAAAAGTACAGCATGCGAAAGTACAACGAAATAAATTCAAAACTTGTTAATAAACAATTGTTCTCATTATAAGACCGCATAGCGACACTGTTTATAATCTTAAAATGAATATATAAATGTGTAACACAATTTCTACAACAACTTTAACTCTAATAAATAGATACATGCACCATATGAAGGTACAAAGAAGTAAATTCAAAACTTGTTAATAAACAATTGTACTCATTATAAGACCGCATAGCGACAGTGTTCATAATGTCAAAGTGACAATTTAAAAGCGTTTTACTGGAAAACAAGCCACGTTAGCGTGATCAACAAAGATGTGTATAGCGGCACCGGCACGTCGCGACCTACACGGATCTCGGTTCTCGACTCGTCCAATGTGGGACGCCGCTATAGAACATCTAAACTAACAGACGTGTTAACCCTAAAAACAATTTTTAGCCAAAAATTGAAAGAAAATCTCACCTTGGTTGGTATTAGAACATCTAAACTAAAAGACGTGTTAAGATAAGAAAAAAATCTCAGCAAAAAATGAAAAGTAAAAACTATCGTGGGTTGGTATGTTAAGGGTGCCTGGAAGTTGTCGCTTTTAGCGCCAAGTGTATCGCTCTTTTATGGCAATTGTTTTCTTGGGTTATTTTATTGTTCAATAAAGAATTGTCTATCTCTCTACCTTCGCTTTCGCCACAACAAGCTGTAAATAGCCGCGCGATCAAAAAATTTGCTGAAATTTATAATAATGAGAACTCAAAAAGCCTTCATAACTCTGTTATTTAAAAGTCCTTTTAACATTTAACATGTCTATTCGAGTATGTGGTCTATGGACGCGGCGAAACATAATAAGAATGAGACTATCACTGAGATACGATTCAGATGTCGATTTGAAACGCACTTTCGATGTAAGATGTTTTGATTGTTAATTTAATTATTCGCAGGCTTTATATTAAAAGAAAGTATGTTATTGGTTCATCATTACCATCATGTCATCCTTATAGCATCCCACTACTGAGCAATTCTCTCTAAATCCTAGGTAAGTGTCACCCCCTCTTATCTCAACGGAAGACGTAAGAGTCGACAAAGAGAAATCCTACCGGATGATGGGCAGCAGCGTTATCCTGCGTACTGGCTTGATCTACTGCGATCACCAACCCGCCTTCTCAGTGTAATGAATATTGGCAAATATTTATCAGTGGACATTATGAGGCTGATATATATTAAATCAATATATACATAACTATTTAATAAAGTTAATACACTAATTATAAAAACCACAGAAGCGGATAGTTGATTATAACTACATTTTTTTAATTACAATCTTAAAACGCAATGAGTTTAATACTCGTATCACTGATTGCTCTACAAACAAAAGGAAGCGTTAAAGGTTTTCGTAATCAGTACATCAATTTAAATATAAAACCAAGGTTACTCTGAATAACAGTAAGCATACCTCCTTTGTTAATTTGTTTTTATTTAGTTAATTATGCTAAGTCGTAGCTGCCTGTCAAATATAGCTATTCCTTCCCTCTTTTTCATATGACAGGTGTCATTCAGAAATCACTGACAACAATATAGACGGAGAAGGTTAGTTTATTCAAACATTCGCACTTGAAAATAATACCACATTAATATTTATACTTAAAAAATAAAATCAATAGAATATTATCTTTCTAGTCACTTTCCAAAATCAGTCTGCATTTAGAGAGCAAAATTGACGTTTCGGAATTTTTAATCGTAATAGTGAACCATATGCCAGATTCGACTAGATCTAAGGAGTCTAAAAATAGTTCTAATGACATTCGGGAAGGAAGGTAAGATGCAAGCCTAATAGTTGAGAGGAGAAACCAAGCTTGGACGGATATTAAAAATACCCGCTACTTTAACGTAAGAAAATACTTAGGTACTAAAACGTAAATAAAATCTATTACTTGCCTCTTTGGAGACATATTCATGATATTTAAAATATTATCCATAAAATTTATATTTTTCTTCAGAGTGTTTCCATTTTATTTCATTCATACATAAGATTATCGATTTTAACAATTTCATTGAAGAATCACCCCTACTAACATGTCCAGTAATTTCACCAGCAACAGCATCTTACTATCTACCTACGTGCATATTATACCAGTGTCACAAAGAGAACAATCGCCTAACAATTAAACTTACGGGTCTTGTAACAAATACCAGATAACTATCCTACGGCAATGTGCCATGAATTATTGTAAAAACACAAGTTGACCATTGGTCAGTTTTTACTAGCACACACTCGGTGCAGTGTCGACTCGCGATACCACTTTCCACCATGTGTACGAGATAAACCAGTTTAAACTCCATTAGTCTAGTAAGCGTGAGACCTGTTTAATTATGTGTACATCTGGTATTGCCAGTAAATTTGAATAGTCATGTTTAGAGATTAGTAAACGGTAAACAAACAATTGACTTAATTTTAATTAAGTGTTGTATATTGTATATGGTTAATCTATGAAAATGGCAATATGCATTATGATCCATTTTTTAAATCATTGTTTCTGTCAGTTATCTTCCATCCTGCCAGATTGTTAAATTTATATTAACAAGATTAAATCCTGTACAAGAAAATAACAAAATAATCTTGCTAAGTTATTCTCTTTTTGTCATGCTTGCTATAATTCTTCGCGTAACAAGCTTGGCTTATTAAAATGGTGCACTACATGATGTTTACGAAAATACTTAAGAGTGAACGAATATGAAATAAGTTAATCCCTCGTACATTTTGTATTTTATGCCAAAAAGGAAATAAGCGGTGAAAGTGTCTTAAGCGCTTTGTTAAGAGGTTATTCGAATTATGATTTTTATATTGGTAAACAAATAAGCTCTAAAACATAAATAGTTTTAACAGCAGGACAAAACACCAATCTGCACTGCATCAGCGAGGTGGAGTGTGGCTTTAAAACCCTTTCATCTTGGTTGGTCAGAGAAGGCCTCAGCACAATAGTAATAATAGTACATTGGCTATAATGATAATAAAGATTAATAAAAACCTTTTTTTTTAAATCTTATATTAAGTTCATTACGTAGATCGATATATTTTGTTCAAAATATATGCCGCAATTAATTAAAAAGACAATTTGTCAAATTCAATTCACATGTCGGAATTTTAAATACTTGTTCAGATTTAATACACAAAGGGTCGACCCTGTGGAGCCCGTCCCAATGATCCACACATTCCAGGCAGCCATTTTTTTTTCTTTCATTCCCATTATGACAACAGTAACAGTTGTTTGAATAGATGATGTTTTATAACCAACTCTCTAGGAAAACTTAAGGTTTGTACGTAAATAGCATTTCTACATGTAAGAATAATAATCACTTTGGGCACACTTACTTAAAATGAATAATGTTAGATTTATTTTATGTAATCTACTGTATTTCACCAGGGAAACAGCGGGTCATTCTCGACACAAGTATCTTTCGATTAATTACAGGGAAGTCTCAATAATATAATGTAAGTAATTAATACTGAAATAAACGAATTTTATTATTATTATTTGTCAGCCTGATTTTCAAACTACTTAATATTATGTCCTTTGGAGCCAACTTTATAGGATGAAGAAGAACTGTTTATTTTTAACAGTTAAGGCACTAATTGAATATAGGTGTTATTCCAATTCGGTTCATAACTAATTAAATATAAACTAATGGGACTTGAAAGATCTCGAAATTTTACACTAGATGGCATTATAGTCAAATATTGTAATTTTTGAAATTAAGCAGTTTGAAAATGAGACAATCGACATGTTATGGTTATAAATCGCAATTAATTATGTAATTTGGTCCCGAAATTCACGAACATTCTCAAGTTATGATTCGTATTGTTTTTCAAAGCGCAGGTAAGAATATAATGCGACAGTCATAAATCATAGGACAGTTTACACCTTTCAGTACCTACTTGAATTCTGTCACTCTGACAACACTCTTACAAGTTCATAAAAATGTTTCAGACGACAAAGTCGTGACCTTGCAAAATGAACTTGTGAGACTGAAACACAATAATAATTGTCTTATTAACACACGAGGTCAGTCATTAAATTCATCTGGCGTGATAGGAACGATAAATGATCAACTTTTTTCATAGTGCCGTGTGGCTGCGTTATATGAATAGGGCAGCCGCTTAGATCTGTAGGCAGAAATACTGTTTATGACATCAAGCCGTCATGTATATTTTGTCTAGCATAGTAATCGGACTACTGTATTCAATTATATAAAACTATAATGTACATGATTTAAGGTTGTTTTATGCATGTGTGAATTTAATCGGTTTTTTTCTGTGTAATTATTACTATGTTAAAAAATAGGCAGGTCAAAAGTACCTACCCTAAACCGATGGGCGTGTATAAGGAGGCTAATGAGTGTGAATGAAGCTATAAGTGTGTGCCAAGATCGTAGCAAGTGGAAGGATGTGATCTCTGCCTACCCTCTACGGGAAAGAGGCTTGTTTGACTATGTTTATTGTACTGAATAAATTTATTTTCTTTGTTTCTTTCTATAATTTCCACAGAAGGCAATTTTGATAGAATTACTAGATATTTGTGTTCTCGTTTGTGTCAATATGGGCGAAGAGCTAGCACCATTTGACACGTTTCAACAAGAGATCTCTGTGCCATAAGATAATTTTGCTATAACTATATAGATCCCTATGTAGCAAGTTTTCTCATATATCATGTTCACATCTCCGAAGTTAAATAGAAGTGTAAAATATAATTTTTTATAGTCAAAGAAAATAGCCTTAAAAAATTACAAATCTAATATTATTATTATTCTTTCGTCAGTTTAAAGCGAACTCAAAGCTTAAAAGATGTATTTTGTACCTGTTCACATGGTATTATGTAAAAAAAACATGTAAAAAGCAATAATCACGCCGTCATGTCTAGCTACGCAGGGCTACGCTTGAGGTGAATTTGATTGCGCAACGTCAATTCATTTCATTACATCCGACAACTAACACCGCGAACTACGTATCGTATGTAATGTAAATTATGATAGAGGCTTACAAAACGAAAATTACCTCACACACGTACATTAATTGTGTACGATGAATAATTACCAAAGACACACACAAAAGACTTCAACGAACGTCGCCACGGAGAAATCGCTCGGGAAAACGAACGATTGATATCTTTTGTCAAGGTTCGTAGTTATCTACAAAACTGTTTTTGCTCTATACAAATAAGTAATACTGTCTCACAAAAGAACAAGACACCTTTCTCCGAATCTTGACCTGGCGCGGCGCTTCGGCATCGTGACCGACTAACGTAGCAGACGTTTTCTATTTAATGTCAATCGGGGCAGATAATATTATGTTATATTGTTTACCTGAGTGGAATTGGCTGGAAGGGGTACCGAGGCGCAGCCGGGTGTGCCGCGATTATGGGGGCCGGAGAAGAGAGGACGGTGACGGGCACCGGGTGCGGCGGATGGCCCGGCAGCCCCGGCAGCGCTGCGTGCACCGCGTGCGCCGGGTGCGGCGGCGGCAGCGTGCTGTACGGCGGCGGCGGCACGCTCTCCAGCAGCTCAGGCACGCGCGGGGCCCGCGCTCGCCTCGCACGCCGCCGCCGCGCCGGCTCCTCGGTCTGGCACTCCGCGCTGACCACACTCCGCTCCCTCTCGGTCTGCACGGCACTGTTCACATTACAACTGGGCGGGGCATCCTGCACTTGCACTATGTTCACGTTCTGTCGGCTCGGCTCGCCCGAAACGCGCACCGAGACCGAGTCCGACTTGCGCAGCGGGGCGGGCGCCGGCACGGGCAGCCGCATCTCGTGGCGGGGAGTAATCGCGCAGGACGACGCGCGCGCATGACGACCGCCGTTTGGCGACTGAGGCGCGCACGCGGCGGAGGCGGCGTCGCCCCCCGGAGCCGCGCCCGCGCCGGGTCTCGCGCCCGCGCCGAGCGCCAGGCCCAGCACCAGCGCGCCATCGGTGCGGGAGCGCGCAAAGGGTGGCGACCGGCACTCGTACGGCTGCCACAGCAGCGCCGACAGCGCCTCTGCGGCGGACAGCGGCGGCGGCGGCGGTGCGAGTGCGAGCGCTGGAGCGGGAGCAGACGCTTGTGGCGCCTCGCTCATCTCGCGACCGCGCTCCGCTGCCGCGCCAGCGCCGTCACCCGCCACCCGCCATCACTTGCACCTAAAAACAAGAACATCATTTAATTTGAATTTTTAAAGAATCATGAATTACCCTAAAAATATCATAACGAAGCGCCTCGCCCCGTCCTTTTGCCATATATATCATAAAGTACTTTTATTATAAACACTAAACTAAAAATGTAGTTGACAAGGTTTCAAGTAGTATAAACCGCAGTATTAATTGGTTTTATATTTTGCACTAACATTAAAGTTACAATTAAAATAAAATTGTTTCTAAATGTACCTTACAAATATTATACTTACGAGTAAACTATAAAGTTTATTCTCAAGTCATAAAATTGTATAAGAAATTGATATAAACATATTGAGTTAGTAAATTCTAGACATTTTTAATGACTTTATACAAAGAATCGCATCAGTTGAGTTATACCATACAGTTAGAATAAATCTGAAAGCTGTTGCTAAGCCAAATAAATGAACATTACAATCACAATAATGACCAAATATTGCAATGTCTTTATTAAACATTTATTTCAAATAGCAAAAACACATTAAAAACCACAGCTATGTGGCGTAACGTCTGTCTAAGCGTCACTAAGCGATGGAAGGTTGTTGACATCACGTATTATTTCCAAACATATGCATGTGAAACCACAAAAACATTAAGGCATTTTATAGAACGGTAAGTTACTAACAATTTACCAACAAGTCTGCATGACTGATTATTACCCTAAAGTATACCGTTAAACTGGCCCTGTGGCGTCGGCCTAGAATAGCGTCACCCCCTCTCATCTCATGGCGAGTCGTAAGGTTCGACAACGAGCAAAAGGACCGGATGATGGAATTAAGTCTACGCTCCGACCCTCAGTTGCCCATATTCAAAACCCCCAAGTACTTCAGCTCGAGCTCGAAGCGGTAGCTCGAAGAACCGATGACCGATGGGGCGTTAAGGTTTTTCAATGGCGACCGCGAACCGGCAAACGTAGTAGAGGACGGCCTGCCACGAGTTGGACCGATGATCTGGTCAAAGCGGCGTGAAGCCGATGGATGAAGGCGACTCAGGATCGTTTAATGTGGAAATCTATTGGAGAGGCCTATGTTCAGCAGTGGATTTCATATGGCTGAGATGATGATGATACCGTTAAAGAAATATGATTTTAAATAAACAAAAATGAATCGCCATAAATGAACCAAATTATTTTGTTTTTTATATGATCAAGAAAAGGTATGAAAACAATAAAGTTGAAGAAATCGGCCGTTTTAAGTTCTAAATAAATCAAATAAATATATATAGGGAAATATATGATAATTTAAAAGAGCATAGCCTGTGAGTTCAGTTCTTCTCACAGAGTGGTGGCTTCAATCTGGCACTATCACGTATAGTTAATTTTTTTTGCCTGTAACTGAATCTAAGCTTCATGACTTCAGAGTAATAATATTTGACGACCGATATGGCGTGGAGGTCAGTATACATGCACTTCACTCGAGAGGTCGTGGGTTCGATTCCCACACAGGACAAATCTTTGTGTGCATGAACATGAATATTTGTTCTGGTCTGGGTGTTCTCCTATGTATCTTAAGTATGTATTTACAAAAAAAAAAAGTATTTATGTATGTTTATCCGTTATTTAGTATCCATAACACAAGTTCTTAATGTACTTATCTTGGAACTAAATAATTGGTGTGATTGTAAGAGAATATTTATTTATTTATTTAGTTTTTTTATATATTTCAATTTGACAGTTTCAAGTAATATATATTTTTTTTATAATGGCTTTGTGAACTTAGCACATGTTGCCATTGTCAAGTTTTAGATATATTACTGATATTTAATACAAAGTTAATAATAAGGATTGTTGATAAAGATAATAAATGAGATGCCCTCCCCTAAACCCCTTGAGTCCTCAGGAAAGATGTGGGGCAGTACTGAGATCTCATATGGACTTCTGGAGACATTTTAAAAAGTGATGTTACACTGCTTTGTTTCATTTACCAACACTTATGTACGTTCACAAACACTGAACGGTTAATAATCCACCGTTATTACACATTAATGTTAGAAATATCACAAATTTTAGAAAATAAAAAAAAACTGCAGACATGACGCTTCACTTTCCCGCCAAGAAGTCCTGGTTTCCATTTAACTATATAGCTGTTCTTAATCAAACAAAACAGTGCAACATCACGTTTTAAATTTTCTCTCAAGGAGTCCATGTGAGATCTCAGTATAGTCCCACATCTTTACTGAGGACTCAAGGGGTTTAGGGGAGGGTATTTCATCTTCGATTTATCATCTTGATCACCACTCATTCTCATTTGCTATAAATTATATATAATTAATATATCACTTACTTGACACTGGCTAAATGTGCTAGACGCACGAAGCCATTATTTGAATGGAAGAAGAACTATATAGCAATATTTTTTTTATAATGTCGGTAAGGGTGTGTTCCGCATTTTTGAAATGGTTAAATAAACAATAATGCGTTCATTGCATGTTTCACGCATTTTTGTGCTAGGAAAAAAGCAGTAATTATAAAATTTTGTCCCTCACTGCCACTTTTAATTATGTATTTATAAAATTCAATTGGAAATACTTGTGTAATGCCTACCAATTCAATTTCAACAATGAAAAATGGCCATGCCTAAAGTAATAAATAATAATATCACGTTTGAACAATATTACAATTCGTGGAAAGTGAAAACGACTGGCTTATTAAGATTAGCATACAAAAATGTACGAAACACAAAATTGATGAATTATATTCGAGAGCACGTTTTGTCCGTGCCCAACGTAACGGAGACGGAATAATAACAACACAATTATTTTTGTTTCAACATTTGGAAGTTATTAGATAATATTACCTTCCACAAATATTTTCGTATACTTATTCAAATCACATATATGATATACAAAACTGATCTAACTATATCTAACTGAAGTTCAGCCAAATCTGGTTAGACCACTAAGCAGACCCTGAGCTTGAAGTCTGTGGTAACCGGGATAAAGCTAGGATATGATGATGAAATGATATACAAAAGAAAATGAAAATTCAAATCAAATGTAAATTTTAGCATGGTTGTTTATTTGTATGATCATATATTGCAATGGGCACATACAATTCAAAAAGAATTAGGACTTAGCCTTTTTGAATTTTATAGATACCGTTGGATGGAATGTTAAATATTGTTTTAGATCAATGCATATTTTTACTACCTTCTGCTTAAAAACTGCAGCTTAACAAAACATATAGGGGCTTATTACAAAACAAGATCTAAGATAAACCAGGTTTAACTTTAGATATTGTTTTATTATAACCTCTGTTTAACATGTTCATTGGTCTGTCAGACCGACGGATTATATTTTTATAATTATTTTTTAAAGGAAAAACGGGAGCGTTTTGAACTCATCGCTAACTAAATGATTCGTGGCTAGCTTCAATTCAGTATTGTAATCAATAATTAATTCATAAATTTTGTAAATTTAAAAACCTACATTCAATCCCACCACCGTGCATATGTGTAATTCTATTTGACGCGTGTATAGGAAGGTGAAATAAAAATCCATCCATCAAGCAAATCTTCATTTAAAACTTCTATATCTTTAACAAACACTGTCTATTTCTCTTTTAAATAAACTCTTCTACAGGTAGAGTTTGCGTAATTTAGAAACGAGATTTATCTTTCTCCGCGAATGCTTCCTCCCTTATCTCCGGATTGAAAATTTGCATAAACACCCCCCTTCATTTCTTTAATCCTATAAAGCTAACTACTGGCCGGTCGTATTGAGCTTAATTATTTTATTCTTTAAGATAAAATGTAGGCTTCCTTTGCTTAATAAACTTCAAGCGTACTTTGTATGAAATTTCATCACAATCAGTCCAATAATGAACGTGAAAGATCGGCGACAGTCCAGTGGGTTGTTAAGGTCAGACGGCAGTCGCTCCATATAATAACTGAAATTCAGCCAAATCTGGTTAGAGTACAGTGAGCACCCTGGGCTTAAATCTGGGGCAACCGGGACAATGCTAAGATATAAGGTAGGTAGGTGAGCGGAGTGAACGTAAAAGAATAACAGAGGTACTTTCGTGTTTTTAATATTAATATGTAGATACAGAGATTTACTCCGAGCAAACTTAATAATATGCAGCCAAGCCTTATGTAAGAATAATCCTTAGAGAGCGAGGAAAAGTTGAGAAATTTTAATATCGATGCAGCTAAAGCCGAGGTTCACTGCTCGTTTATATTGTCTATAGTTGTGTTCATCATTGGGGTAACAGAGTTTTATATGCCCTTTAGATTTTTCATTAGATTTATATATTTAGAGCTCATAGCTCGTAGATTATATGCTCTATACATATTAAAATCCTATGATGTCTGGCATAAAATATTGTTTTTTATCTTTTTTGTATGCTACTTCTATTCATTTTTACAAACTATTCTTATAAAAACTTCTTCTTTAGATATAACGGGTGAGCTTTTGGTTATAATCTCGTAGATACGGAGTTCGAACTTTGTTTATAATGTTAAATGAAAATAAAAACATATTAGCTTTTTGCATGAAGTAACAACCATCCATACTCAAAAAGTTTGGCATTTATAATATTAGTAGGATTTGTAACCCAAAGCTCGAAAATATGAAACATCCCGCTTATGTCTCAATTTGAGTTTAACCCAGCATCCTGAATAATTTTAATAATTAATGAGAGAAACGATACTTCGACGTGGTCGTAAGTGTTTCATTGTAACACTTATGTGTACTATACTAATGCGCGTAGGTGTCATCAACTCTAAACAAAGCACTCTTGAATCCAGAACCCAATATTGCGTTAAACAATATATTTGGCAGAATATATTATCATAGGGCTTAGAAATTACCTTCTTTTCATGTGCTTATTTTCTTGATAAAGCGGATTTTGTAAACATCAAAAAGAATGTGATCTGATTTAAACACAAAAAGAGATGTTAAGCTATAGCCAGCTATATTTGTGTACTAGCTTTGCCTACTTTGGGGGCTATACGAGTTTGTAACAAACAAAAATTAATTCAATTAAATTAAATTTAATTCATTTTTTTCCGTAAACTATTAAATAGTACATAAAAACGTCAAAAATAAATATAAATATAATAATTAATTGACATAATATGATACTGCAGTAACGAAGCTTAGATTCACTTACATGCAACAAAACAATTGCAGCACAGGCTAAATAATAAAGCTCTTTTTAACTATCAATTGGTTTGTTGCAATCTTCATTTGTCTGTAAAGCTATAAATGTATTTTAATATAACATCAACAATATTCATGTTTTAAGTCAGTCATATTAGAATAGCCTTAGCTTATTAGATTAGCTTAATCCCAAGCATTTTTATCGTGCGTATAGTCTTTGATAGAATAGTATCCCTTTAAAGATAGCTTACGTTTAATTGTTAATTTAAATTTATTTAGGCTTAATTGCTGTATTAGGCGTGGGCGTATAACATGCCTCTGGCTACCCATTCGGGGAAAGAGGCGTGAATGTATGTTTCCCCTAGTGAATGTCTACATAGTAGATTATAAATAACTCGAATATCTCTTTTCTGCTGTACATAAATAGTTTGAATATCTGCGGCACAACCCCACAGAAGAATACCATACGACATAGCACTATGGAAATAGCTCTGATAAACAAGTCTAGATGTTTCAACGTCTGTTGATTGGCGAGTTTTCTTTACTGCGAATGCTACAGAGCTGAGTCTATTCGACAATTCACCAATATGTGGGCCCCACTGCAGCTTAGAATCTAAGGTAATACCCAAAAAATTGGTGGTATGCATAATTTTCTGCGTCTCATGGTGTCTTGCACAACGATTACTAATTATGTTTAATGCCAAATATATTTAAAACATCATTCTATCCCTCTCATCTTTAGGATATATATGTCAGGATCTCGTTCGCTTGTTAAAAAATAAGGAGTCTCTGAATCAAATCGCATCTAAAGTCTTCTTAGAAGTCTCTAAATGTCTAACTACCATTAAAATAAATATTTTCTGACAATTACTCCAATTATTTAGTTCCAAGAAAAATATCATTAAGAACTTGTGTTATGGATACTAAATAACGGATAACATACATAAATCCTTTTTTTTGTTTTGTTGGTAAATACATACTTAATATACATAGGAAAACACCCAGACCAGAACAAATTTTGATTTTCATGCACACAAAGATTTGCCCTGCGTGGGAATCGAATCCACAACCTTAGGAGCGGAGAGCGGGTATTCTCGCCACCACGCCATATCGGTCGTCAACCATTGTCATACTTGTAAGTCGCCTAAATAGCTTATTGTGTGTCGAATTGAACAAGCCTGTGTAATTTCAATTCAGGCCTTTATATTGAAACATTTTACAAAATTACTACTACTTTTACTACTATTCATCTCTAGTAAAAAAATTAAAACAATATTTAGTAAGTGTTTGTAAGTATTCATGTAAATACTTTGAATACGGTTAGACTTTCTACTTGCGTATACATAAACATAAAGTATGTCTAATAATATCATATTGTATTCAAAGTATGTTAACGTTAAAATTGCCATAATAACATAGTGATAATCGCCATACCATCACGAGATACATGCAATGCGAACTTTCACAAGCGCGTTAGGACAAGTCGGTGCCCTCATATGATATCGGCATAGTGACCGCCGCTTTTCAAAGCACAGGCTCGTAAAAGGAGATATCGCGATTACGTCAGTGTATCGCAGGGAGATCAGTCGCGTAAAACTGAGGTGAAACCCAACAATACTTTCTCCAAGGCCGCGCCGGCGCCACGACCCCACCATAACACATTATAATCGCATATAAACAAACACGGATATCATACGGTTATATCATGTTCGACAAACTCGACTCGTGACTTTCATCTGTGTCAATCTGAATACCGGTAGACTTTTTCGCGTTTTCGTTTTACTATACAAGTTTTTGTTGTTAAGACTTAGTTTGTCGTTAAGAAACCAGGTCAAAATCAGTCGCTATTGCAGCACTTTGCCGTTCTAACGTAATTAGTTCTGTTGAGAACTATTGAAGAAAGTTTAAAATCTAACTCGATTACTAGCAGATACGATCTTCAATGTTGCATTTCCTATGTAGCCACGCTGTACTGAATGTTCTATAATGAAATAATATGGACATTTTACGCTCTTGAAACTAAGAGGGTGGAAACGTCGCTGAAGTTAATCAGTCATCACAGATCCCTGAATGATTGACATCGAGCGATTACGTATTTCGGAAGGCATTATGGGACTTGTTTAGCCTTGTTGGAGGCCCTATTGGGGTGCTTAAATTTTTTACAGCAGGACGCTATTTGATTTGATTTGAGTTCATTTTCTTCACTGGCATAATATTCGAACAGAAACTGTAGCATTGCAGGAAATTGTTCCCGACGAGGAAGCGCTATAGAGATCTATTTATATTTACTTAATGAATTTTGTCTTCGGTTATAGTCCGGAAGGTTAACCCGGTTAACACCTTAGCAACATGAATAGCGTCTTTGTTTTATAATGGATCTGGGCATTAAATCATATTACTTTAAAACTAGACACGAAATATAGATATTTGTTTTTAATAATATTAGTAAGCTTATATAGTTGTGCTGTTAATTCATCATCTTAGTTACTAGTTCTCTGTAGAGTGGCCTATTTTAAAAATAGATTTCTTTCCCAATTGCTTTCAATGGCAATCCGCCGTATCCCGCATCAACCGGCTTCCCGATGACTAGATCACACATAACATATCAACTGCACTAGGTAGGTCACTCTTTACTATATTTTACTATACCTTCTTAGATTTTTCTCTACACCCTTATTTATTTGAAGCCATGAATTTATATACAACAATACGGCCAATGACTTTTTTAAATTCATATAAAAAGCAAAATGTTTTGTAAAAGTCTCTTTTACAAAACATTTTGTGAAAGCCAGGATCGCAATATGTCAAACACACGCAGCTTTCAAACCAAATAGGCAGTAAAATATTTCATTTAAAGTTATTGAAACGACAGTTTCATTCTAAAGGCAGAATGAATACATATTCAATTGCCTTTACAAAGTATTTAAAACACCTATAAAAACTTTTCGAAGACTTTCCGATAATCAATAAATCGCTTTGAGAATACTCAATCTCTCTTAACTGCAGAGTGAACGGTTTTCTATATAAAAAGTACTGTTGGAAAAGTTAAAATAAATTTTATTGGAACGATAATTCGGATTCGATAATCAATCGTCGTACGGCGCGACAGTGTTGACGCATTATCGCGTCATTTATCAGGAGGCTTCGACGCCGCTGTGATCCATCCTCATAAGCGGTGCGGGTCGCAGTTCGACGTTTTGATCCTCAGCAATTTTTCATTGAAAGCTTTTTAGCAATGCTTAAGAAAGAATGAACAATGAATGAAGTATGGAGATGATCCAGCTTACTGAAATTAAGGTACAACGCAAGCCTATTAAAAGTAAATGTTATGATACGTGAGGAAAGAAAAGCTTTCATTATTGTTAACATGATGAATATAAGATTACAACGCTTTCTCTTATAGTTCACTGAAATAAATTAAGCTAAAACCATATTTTGGCAGGGCATGTGACTTTTATGAAGGATATAGACTTTTTAACCCGAAAAATATCGTGCTCCTTGTGGGAAGTGATAAACAGCTAAAAAACCGTAGTGTCGCAATACTGCTAGATTGTTAAATTTTAGACCTAAAGTATTATCTTTTGCCGACAAAAATTAGTTTAAGATTTTATATGTCTATGGCTGACACATTCGGATTTGGTATCAGTGTAAATAAAATACTTTTTCATAGATAAAAGAATCTTGTGGGATAGTTAGTACTTACTATTATAATGTTAATATGATATTCACGCAAGTAAAGCTGCGGGCACAATATAAGTTATATATTCATAAAAACTAGGCACCCAACCATTGCAGCTATTATTATTTTCTGTCCGTTTCTCGCGTCAGATGAAATTTTAATTTACATAAAATAACAAGAGTCGAATCCGAACATTTGTACCAGAATGGCGGCTACGATTGTTATTGTTAAATTTTATTAAAATTGAGCTTATTCAAATAAAACTGTTTCATTATCGTTGTTAGTATTGGTGGGTATTTATCTGGCATTTCCTCTCAAAAGCTCCCAAGCTTGGAAAGGGGTCTCAAGTTTTGTAAATTTTACAGAAAAACGTTCTAAGAGTAAACGTAAGTAAACGTTATAGATTTAGAATGATTTTCTGGCACTTAGATTCGATTGCCGCTGTCTGGGAACTGTTATGATCGCCAGAGCCTCGTCCGTTGATCGGCAGGTGCACTACATGCAGGTACCGTATATTTGTCAGCGGGCTGTATCTAGTACATAAGCCGTATTATTTAGACACATTATATATTTCTATAAAAGGTGCATGTCTATTGCCGCGACAACAGTATATTAAGAAGAAAGAAAGCATAAGAAAATTTCTGCTTTATTTTTGTGGAATGAGCTCCCTGGCAAGGTTTTTCCTAAAGATTACAGCATGGGGATTTCGAAAAGGGCGTGAAACGGTTTTTGTCAATGCGCTAGTGATGCCTCCGGTGTTGCAAGCGTCCACTGCGGTGACCACTTTTCATCAGGTGCGCCGCATGTGATATAAAAAATATAGCACTTCCCCAGTACCACAAGAGAGAAAAGTAATAAACAGTCCTCTGTGCAGAGCATGCATGGGGAGATAGCCGCACACGTCTTGCTGGAATGCAGGGTGGCTGATTGCCGGGCGAGGTTCCTAAAGACACCAGGCAGCCTTCTGGGAGCTTTCAGCGACGTTAAGGCGCTGATAGGATTCCTGGAGGAACTGGGATGGCTGGAGTAATCTAGCTCTCACCCTCCTACGCAAAATGGACGCATGGGACGTCTAATTGACGTTAAATTAAAAAGTATTTTTTTTTTACTTCAAAGATTCAGATGAGTTGGTACACTAGTATCAAAATACGATTTTTGTACTGTGCGGTACTAACAAAGCTGGTAGCTCTATCCCTCTCGCATTTACTGAACTATACAAATAAAAGCGGCACATTTAAGTCAAGTTTCATAGATATTACCTTCATTTAGGAGCGATGAAGAAGTAAAATAAAGTTAGTGTACAGACATATACTGCGTGTATGAAGCAAAGCTTTTAGGTCAGTTTTTTTTAGTGTATAGTATTTTTTTTCTATTAATTCATCGTAACGTTTTCCGTAATGCAATCCCCACTCGCATCGAGCCCGTCTCGCTCCCTTTGTGGACAAACAACAATGGCCTCGCCGGAACTCTGAATAAAAATGAAAGTGGATTTGTCTGTTATTTTATAAACTCGACAATCTTGTTTTATTCTGTTTCGCACTCATTAGCATTCGGATACTCGTCGTTACAACGTTTAAAACGGTTTACGGGATTTTTGCTTATCTTTTTGTCTCATTTTAGAACTAGCGCGGATCTGTTCCGTTTTCAATAGTGATATGGACTTATTTTAAATAAATTACCGCCTAAAATAAAAAGAACGTTCAGTTCTGGAAAATTTACTTAAAACTGTCCTAAATGCATTCAATTATCAATAATCACATACCTTTTTAATAAATATAGAGAAGATTTTAAGCGATTCCATAGCAAACGCAATATTTAAATAATAAAAAAAAGGCTTAAAAAATTTTTGAGCGTGATTATTGGTCACGTGATTGTCAATCTGAGGAGCCCAAGCCAACCTCAACTGCAAGTGGTGGACCTGCCGATCAACGGACGAGGCTCTGGCGAACATAACAGTGCCCGCTAAGCGGCAATAGGCTCGCCACCTATTACGTGGGACCGACTATATAATTGGCGAAGTGTGGTCGCATAATATGCCTCTGCCTACCCCTTCGGCGCGAAAGTATGTATTATACGTACTAAAAAATATATAACAGATATATTGTCATATATTTCATGAAAAATGTATAAAGACTTCACTAAATACTCTCTAATAAACGAAGTCATATTTGGTTTTATGTAAGAATCTACCTCAAATGTAGAAAGAAATAATCAGAAAATCATAACTATCACCAGAAACCTTTGTGGATTTTTGTATTCGTTTATGTTGAGTGTTCAATCAGATAAGCAATCACTCACTATTTGTTTAGCATTCAATCGAATCCAAAATAACTAGACTGAATGTTTATTTAATTGCCAATGTTTGAAATATAGTGTATGGAACTAACGTGAAATACTCGCTCAAAATCTAATTATAAGTCAATAACCTCGTCCAGTTATGCTAACACCACCAACAACTAAAAAATTATAAATCATTTCTTTACCTATATATACCTAGAAGTTCTTACTTCTTTTTACAGTCTGACTACGGTTCTTATATATGAAAAAAAAAAGGCTTCATGTCTTATAAAGTAGTAGATATAATGTTTTTGTACTAAATCCTTAACGATAGGGATAAGTGAATGCATTCATTAATGGAAGGTAGTTTAAAAGGGTGAGATTAGCGTTGAGAGCGAAAAAAACGACATAAAACCTGAACTGTAATGTGGAGTGACAAGGAGAAGATTGTCCGGAGAGACACGCCCGACTTTTTCTGTCTGTTTGTCTTTCTCTAACTGCGGGTTAACTGTTTAAGCACTACGATGCTGAAATTTATTTTTTATAATAGCTACTGTATCACCTTCCCGGTGCCTAATAAACAAACTTTTCTGAATATGCCTCTGCCTACCCCTTCGGGGAAACAGGTGTGATGTTTGTATGTGTGTGTATGTATGTCCCTGAACAGTAACTAATGCTGTTAAAGCTATGCCATAATTTCGTATTAGCAGTATCAATTTCTTATTAATCTTTGACCCGCCTCCTATTTACTATTATTTATCAATGACCTGTTTCAGTGCTATTCCGCCTATACAAGGTCTTATGTGGACGGTGATGCGTGATTAGGGGCGAGCCTCTAGAAAGAACCCAGAACTGGGCTAAATCTGTAGTCAAAAACGATTGACCAAGCTAATCACCGTTCGTAGTAGTCAGTTCTTAGAAAGGGTTGTGAGTTGTTTGATAAATATCTTCCGTATGATTTACAGCTTCTTTATCTTGACTTGAGCAGAAAATAGAGTCTGTAATTGTATCGTTATTGAAATGTAAAAAACAAATAGTGTCGCATCTACACTTCCTAAGTTAACATTTTATATAACCTATAAGCTCAACTACCTCTATAAAGAAAGTCCTAAATAGAAATATCGCAACTTTAGTATTCATATCTGAAACTGTACACTTACGTAACATTAAAGCTACAACCTCATTTATTCCATTCTATCCCATTAGCATATGGCCCGGCATTTGCAGCTAGGACTTTTAACGCGATTTACGAGAGCAAGCCGCGAGACATCTTGCGGAGCTTATGACAAGCAAATTAAGTTACGCCTTACCACATTTTGCGAGCTTTGTATTTGTATCGCCGAGTTCTATTTGATTGCGGAAGTTTCATTTTTATTGTAGGTACTAATTTAAGTTCGAAATATGAAAAGTTTTATTAGATATTTAGTAGAAAGAAAAAAGTAACAAAAAGTTTTATTACTTTTCTTCTTCTTTTGTCAGTCTTTTATTTTATTTGTGGTTTTTTTTTAAATAATGGCTACGTGAAGTTAGTACATTTAGCCAGTGTCATGAAAAGGTCAATTAATAATATTAAATTTATAGTAAATGAGAATAGTGGTGATAAAGATGGTAAATGAGATGCCCTCCCCTAAAGCCCTTGAGTCCTCAGTAAAGGTGTGGGACTATACGGAGATCTCACATGGACCTCCTGAGAGAATTTGAAAAGGGATGATGCATTTTTTTTCCATTTGCCAACACTTATGTACGTTCACAAATACTTAAGGTGTCCGTTTTGTAACGTCAAAATAAAATCTTTTTATCTTATGCCTATTGAAATAGCATTGTCTCAAAAACTGTTTACTACTAATTGTGCTACTGCTACTAATTGTTTTTTACTTGCAGATAGCAGATGTCATAAGGAGAGACTTAGGCAAAGAATAACTAAGTAACTGTATATCTGTAGCTGTCGGACGGCCGCTAGTATGTTCATAATTGTTTTATATATAAAAACTATCGTAATTTTAGTAGTACTAATTTTGCCAAGGATATTTTTATGACGATAGTATACGTCTAGGTCCACTATCGCTTCAAAAAGTAATAAATAAACATAAAAACTATTCAATATCAGTAAGCCTGAAACAATGATGGCGTCTACTTTAATACCTGCAGCACCGTCAAAGTTGGCCTCATATTTTATTTACAAAGCTCTCTCACTGTAAAAAATTTATGATTTACACGGAATATTCATGAGGGTGAATATTTTTGCCCCGTTTTGCATTGAAACCGTACGACAAAGAAAACATACACGTGTAGGCTTCATCAAAAACAGATCGCTGAAATATCGGTTCTATATAAGTTACTATAATTATTTTAACGGGAACATAGTCTAGTCAGAATGTTTCGTCTAAGAATAGGCGTCGATAATTCGTGTGTGTGTGTGTATGTGTAATTGTTAAAGAATTGAAAATCTAATATTCACCTTAAAAGAGCATAACCTGTAAGTTTCTTACAGAGCGGAGGCTTGAAACTGGCACTTAGATTCACATACACTTAATTTTTTTTTATTGTTTGTAATTTCAGTGTCACAATATTTCGATTGTCTGTTATATTTATATTTAATTTTGACGTTTGCAAGTATTATGTAATAGTTTATGCACAAAAGTTCCGACCTAAGGGTCAAAGTGCGCCACGAACAATCTGTGGCCCCCGTGATAAGGTAAGATAAGATGTAATAGTTTATGATATAAATGTTTTTGAAGTTTGAAGTATAACTCAATACTGTAAAAATTCTCACCATCGAAGCCTTAACGCCCCGCTACTGGGAAATAGGTGACAGATGACAGAAGTATCATTAAGAACTTGTGTTATGAATACTATAAAACGCATAAACATACTTATATACGTTTTTTTTGTAAATACTTACTTCATATATTATTATGTAGAAAACAAACATACCTACGTGTTCAAGCACACAAAGATTTGTCCTGTGTGGAAATCGAACCCACGACCTCAGGAGTGGAGTGCAGGTATACTTCCCTCGACGCCATATCGATAATTTAGATGCATTTGTAAACCTATCTATATACTTCCATCTCAAATCTAGCGGCTTATAAAACAAAACAGCTTTCATCAGTTATTTTTGACATAAAGATACCTATTCCTTTGCTTCGACATTTTTACGCACCTAAACTTATGACAATCGTTAGAGGAAAATCCTGTAGTTTAGTCGTGAAAGCATAACAGATAGATATACAAGTTACTTTCTCATTTATTATAATAGTTTGGATTTTCAAGACACTAACAAGCCCCGAGAGAGATCAAGATCCAATAACTAACGCAAAGCCGAGCGACTAGTCGACTCGAAGTGAACCAAACTTACTTTAAAGTTTAACCTTCTGTGAAATGACTGTAATCGCAGACTTTGAAACTTAATAGACTTGATTTTTCAGGACAACCGATACGGGGTGCGCCTTTTAATTATTGTTTAATCTTTATTGGCCGGTGGATGCAAGCGATTCAAGTTTTATCAAGGTGGAAAACAATTGGGGAGGCCTATGTTCAGTACTGGAACTCAAATGGCTAAATATTACTCAATAATAATTTAATATTTTCTGACAATCGTTCCAATTATTTCATTTCAAGATGAGCATTGTTTGCAAGCTAAAGTGGTAGTGGGCGGAGCACATAGCTCGAAGAACCGACGACCGATGAGGCGTTAAGGTTCTTCAGTGGTGACCACGAATCAGCAAACGTAGCAGAGGGCGGCCTCCCACCCGATGAACCGATGACCTGGTCAATGCGGTGGGTTGCCGCTCATTGCAGGCGGCACAGGATTGATCAAGGTGGAAAGTCATTGCGGAGGCCTATGTTCAGCAGTGGACGTGAAAAGGCTGAAATGATGATACACTAACTATTTAGTTCCAACATGAGTATCATTAAGAACTTGTGTAATGGATACTAAATAACTTGTCTAGGTTCTGGTGTTTTAGTATTAATCGTTTTGACCGATATGGTATGTAAGCGAGTACACTCGCATTCCGCTCCTAAAGTACAAATCTTTGTGTGCATGAACATACATATTATTTCTGGTATGGGTGTTGTTCTATGTATATTAAGTAAGTATTTAGAAAAAAAAGTATTGAAGTATATTTATCCGTTATTTAGTATCCATAATATAACTTCGTAACTAAACTGATCTTAGAACTAAATAATTGGTGTGATTGTCTGAAAATATTTATTTATTTTATTTTATCGCCATCATCAGCTGAGATGCTTACACCGAACATAGGCCTCCCCCATAGACTTTCGATATGATGATGATGAAGATGATTGCAGGCGCTCTGCATCTAGCATGATTCAGCAGCTTATGTCAGGTTGTCCGACGATCTTGCAGACGTTTAAACATTTCATCCCACT
Source organism: Musotima nitidalis (assembly GCA_949126915.1). Classification (NCBI taxonomy): domain Eukaryota; kingdom Metazoa; phylum Arthropoda; class Insecta; order Lepidoptera; family Crambidae; genus Musotima; species Musotima nitidalis. The sequence goes on from OX421422.1 coordinate 9,961,926, forward strand.
ATGTATTTATAAAAATAAGTGTTTATGTAAATACTAGCTCATTACACAATTGTGTGCAATTATTTTTTTAAATTATGATGATTTTTTAGATTATTATCTTTATTCCGGCACCCTTATCGTCTAAGAATGATATTAAATGTCCAAGTAATCAAAATAATGTCATACGCCTAAATGGAACAATTTTCATTTTCCGTAAAAGAAACATTGTACCGTAAATTTCGTCTAAAAAAGCCATTAATCAATTTATCGTAGTAATGAAATGTTCGGTATGAAATATTTAAAGCAATTCTATGGCTATAATTCATTCCCTTATAACGTCATGAGAAATTTTTCCTCAACAAACCCTACCTAGAAATTGTTGTAGTAAAAGTGAAATACTTACATAAATATTATCACGCTTCATTCTCGTAGGTTTAGGGTACTTTTAATCTGCTCTTGCTTTCTTTGCCAATTTTATTGCGTGTCTTTTATATTGTTATAGTGTAATTTATGTCAACTGTGAACAATACTAAAGCCAATAAACGTTTCGTTTTTAGTCCCTATAAAATGTTAAAGGAGAATAGAAAGGAGACAGAAATATTTTATATTACGAGTATATTACAAGCTTAAATGTATTATACCAGATAGGTATATGAGAACTATACGCAGTAAGTAAAAACAAAAAGCAAAATTAAAACGAAATGAAAAATACCGTCGCAAAGTCACAAAGACACTACATAAGATTTCTGAAAGTTAAACAAACTCTTTGTCGAGAAACTTGTGCCGTGTTAACCGCGTTAAGCTCAGCGTTTTCTCCCTGGCAACTCCAACTCAGCAGGAATGTAGCGTACTAACGTAGCAGAATAAATTAATACAGAAGGTCAGAATATTTATTTATAGCTATACAATACATACATGCATACATAATATCACGCCTGTTTCCTCGAAGAGGTAGTCAGAGGCATATTACACGCCCACATTTCGCGAGTTATATTGTTGGTCCCACGTAATAGGTAGCTAGCCTATTGCCGCTTACCGGGTACATTTATGTTCGTCAGAGTCTTGCAGGTGGGGTTGGGCTTGGCTCCTTAGATCTTCGTGGGAACCCTATACACCCTTATACTGAAGTGTTCTACAATATGTACAAAATGTCACATCTAGCTTTGATGACATAAAGTACACTTACATAATGAGTACTAGGCAAGAGATGTATTCATGCAAAATAATATTTAATATTGTATTGCCGTGTGCAGCAGCGTCATCCTGCGTACTGCGGTCACCAACCCGCCTGCCCAGAGTGGTGACTATGTGCAAATACCCCAATATAATGTAATATATATTGGGGAGGCTAATGCTTAGCAGTGGACTTTATAAGGCTGATTTGATAACAAGAATATTTGTCCAGTGTGGTATAAATAAAATTAAAAACACAGTTTTAAATACAGTTTTAAATAGTATGCAACTTTTCCAATTTAATTAAAAAAGTTGAAAGTCCACATAACAACGACTGTGTATTCTTTCAATGTTACGCGTTATCTTCACCAACTATGTTTCGATTTCAATAAATGTACTTGAAGTTTATGAGTTGATTTTAATAATATATATTTTTTTTAAAATGGTTATACTTAAGATCAGACATAGCACTCCAAAAGTATTAACATTAAGAATCAAAATAATGGAAGGTTTCAATCAAATTAATCAATCAGCCAATTGCCGTCCGCTGCAGAACATAAGCCTTTATTCTTTTTTTTTACGTCGGTTACAAAATGCATTTACGCACTGCAATCCGGCCAAAAGGGGACCGAAAGAGGGTGTGCTACCATATGTACCAACGGCAGATGCGACCGACAGCAGAAACATAGAAAGAAACCACACATAAAAAGAAGCGGGGGGCCAGTACCTAGGTTGCAGCGTCTGACACCCCGCCTGCGGCCAACGGCTCCCGGGCCAAAACCAAGAGGATGTCATCAGAAAGGCGCAGTGAACGTGCCCCTTCTACCTCCTAGTGCGACCATAGCGTGTGTGGCCTCTCGGAGACTGCTGGTAGACAGCAGGGGCCTTTGCCGCTCCCCGCCTAATAACTGGCGCTGCTTGGAGGGCCCTCCTGAGCCGCCAACTGCACCCTCTATAGGTTTCTGTTAGTTTCCCTTCCGGTAGTACTAAGAGCATCCAGAGTCGCCGTTGTCTGGGTTCCCACCGTCTGGGTTTTCTGCAGATCGTATCCATCCATACCAACCACCTTTTTTTTTTTTTTTGTTTTACGTCGGTAACAAAATGCATTTACGCACTGCCTTCCGGCCAAAGGGGGACCGAAAGGGGGTGTGGGACTCACCACCGGCAGACACGACCGCCGGCAGCAATACCCACTAAAAATCTTCCGACGACGCCCGCCGCTTGTTGAGAAAGAGGCGGGAGCCAGTACCTGGGTTGCAGCTTCTCACACCCCGCCTGCGGCCAACGTCCCCCGGACCGAAACCGGGAGGACCTCCTCAGAGAGGCACAGTGGACGCGCCCCTCCTACCTCCCCCTGCGACCATAGCGTGTGTGGCCGACTTCCCGGAGGGTCCATGGTTAGACAGCAGGGGCCCCCTGCCCCCGCTGCCTAGACCCTCCTGGCGCTGCTGAGCGGGCCCTCCTGGCCTACCCGCAGCGCCCTCCATAGGTCCCTCTTAGTTTCCCCCCCGGTAGTCAGTACTAAGGGCACCCAGAGTCGTCGGTCTCTGGGTGTTACCTTTTCCCTAGCGCCTCCTGCGCCCTACCGGGAGGTACTCAGCCCCCCCACCACGACAAGGTGGAGACCAGTCGGGGGGGATCCATACCAACCACCTGTCTTAAGTCGTCGGTCCAACTGGCTATTGCATGACAATCCAAATATAAGACAGATAACTAACAGTAGTCGAGGACTTTCTGCACTTGACTTTAACTGTGAAAATTCACTCACAAAATTCAAGACACTTAGTTTTTTACTAACATTCATTTTAAAATTTCAAAATTTACTTGAAAAAATTAAAATCATCAGATGAGAGTCGAGATCAGGATCTTTGGATAACTGATAACTTGCATATATTTAGTTGTTTCATTTGAGATCGCTGTATGCACGAGTAGATACTGTCTAAATGCGTGTGTGCTCATTAACGACTTTTATATAAAGAAGAGTTTCTGTACTTTTCTTTGAAGACGCGCTACAATTGAGTTACGCCGAGCATTATTTAATTAGAGACGACCGCTGTCCTGAATCTCGAATGGTGCGCTACTGGGCTCAGCGGATAAGACCACGGATTACCCAAGAAATATAACAAATTAAACCGAAATTGATTTGCGAGTGATTTACTTGCGACTGATTGATTACGAAACAGCGAGCCTTCTGCCTTAAATGAAATTAGAAATGGAATCAGGTGTTTGTAAAAAATCTTAACAGTATAGTATATTTTATGTTACATAAATTAATTTTCAAATATCAAATCAAATATTCTTTATTTCTTTAAAAATTCTAACAAAAATGTATTTAACAAAGTCTCCTTTTAGGCTTATAATTGCCTGTGCCAGGAGACAACGCTCTGCATAACAAAATTACAAAAACAAAGCTTAAATAACTAGAACTAAAAATACTTAAGTCTTATTATAGGTATAATTATGTAGTGAGTTGTTGTTCATATTGTTATTTGTGATGGTTGAATGTGCAAGTGTGTGTGTGTGTGTGTGTGTGTGTGTGTGTGTGTGTGTGTGTGTGTGTGGATATGTGCTTTTGTTTTGTATTTAATGCGAATTGCTATCTCATAAATTGAAACAATGCTTCAGTTTCCGTGTAGTTTAATTTCATTAACCAATCCTTCACTGTAGATTTACACTCATAAATATGCTTTCTATAAATGTCCAGTTGTTTATTAATTTTACTATATAAGTTGGAGGATCGGGATTCAAATTGTGCTCTAGCAAATTCTGTTCTGACCCTGGGAGTGACTGCTATTTTTAACTTGCGGGCTCCTCTTTTATTTTTAACGCTAGGATCATATGTCAAAGTTTTGTGTTTCTTTAATATTAAACCCAAAATATAAAGTTTTCTCACTGATAACAGTTTACATATCTGGTAAAGACTCAGCGTTGAGAATGTTCTATTCTTGAAATACATAATTTTTATTAATGTTCTCTGAGCTCTTTCAACAGTCAGGAATCGTGTTTGAAGGGCGCCACCCCAGACTGGGATGCAGTAAGTTATTATAGACTGAACCAATGAAACGTATATTTCGTTTAACACGTTTCTCTCGGTACCAGTTACGTTTGTGGGAACAATGTGTCTCAAGGTGCGGAAGATCCAACCAAATTTGCGTATTCTTGACACAATCATTTCGATCTGAGGATACCATGACAGCCTCTGATCCACCATCACACCCAAATATTTCACTGATTCTGCTTTATTTATTACGGGACAGCTACAATTATGACTAGTAGACTTATCACACGAATGGATTTTTATATTAAATTCACTGTTGGGTTGAAAATTGCTATAAATACTATAACACACATAGTTAGTTTTAATAGTGTTTAAAGTGAGAAGGTTAGTTTTGAGCCATTTTGCTACCCTGGTCATGCCAATTTCAGTAACTATTTTTGTATTAACCCAGCTGGACCCAGTAAACACGATTGCGGTGTCATCGGCATAAGAAAATATTTTGGCATTGCTGAGGGTCAGGTTACAAAGATCATTTATATAAATGAGGAACAAGGTAGGGCCCAATACACTGCCTTGAGGAACACCGCATGATACGTTAGCGTCCGCGCTCGTTTCTTCACCGATTTTGACTTTCTGTGTTCTATTGGAAAGGTAATCCTCAAAAATCGAAAGTTGTATGTCCCTAATACCAATTTTTTCCAGTTTTTTTAGGAGTATACCAGGAGACACTGTGTCAAAAGCTTTCTGAAGGTCTATAAATACCGAGAGACATTTATCACCTTTATCAATATTTTGTGATATAAGCGTACTTAGAGACGTAACTGCATCTTCGGTTGATACTCCGCGCCTAAACCCAAATTGGTTTGGGGACAAAATTTTATTAACATCAAGATATTTCGATAACCTGTTATTCAATATATTTTCCAAAATTTTTGCCAGGACTGGGAGAACTGAAATGGGTCTGTAATTGCTGGCGTTATATTTGTCCCCCCCTTTGTAGATCGGTGTGATAATTGATTTTTTCAGTGAGTCAGGGAATACACCCATTCCAAAACAAAGATTAGTCAAGTGCGTTATAATAGGGATAATTTCGTTTTTTACATATTTAATGAATCTTGTAGAAATATGGTCCCACCCTGGGGCGCTTTCAGATTTTAGTTTCATTATAATACTGTTTATCTCTTTTTGGTCAGTTCTTAGTAAAACAAACGAATGTTGCTGACTGGGTAATGTATTAAGATAATTAGTTATATCGTTATTATTTACAGATTTCTTTATTTCATAAGCGAGCTGATTGCCGATATTTGCAAAGAAGTTGTTTATGTAGTTCGCGGACTCATAGGCTGACGACTTTATGCTGATAAGTTCAGAATTTATTTTATTTGATTTATTTGTGTACGTTAAGCTTTTAATGTTTTTCCATAATATTTTGTTATCATTTATAGAGTTTTCAATGAGTTGTCGTTCATATTTTCCTTTAAGTTTCTTTATTAGCTTGTTGCAATAATTTCTATATCGAGTAAATGTAATCTTTTTTATTTCGTTTAATGGGTCATTTCTATATTCTGTTTGTAGTTTATTTCGATTTCTAATACATTTCAGGATGCCGTTTGTGATCCAAGGTTTTATTATACGCTTACTTTTAGGTATTGTCATAGTTATAGTATTTTCCTTCAAGGACTCTGTTAGCCACTGAACAAGTTTGTCTACTAGAAGATTTGGGTTATTATACAAAAGCAATTGCGTCAAGTCTTTTTCTTGTAGATATTTGAGAGCACCTTCATAGTTGATTCTAGTACGAGTTTTTTGTAAAGGTGGGGCGTTTTTTAATTTGGCTATAGATAGAAAAGTAGTAAGGTGGTCAGTGATAGACGTTTTGAAAACAGCTACAAAAGCATCTTGTTTTTTTTTGTTTATTCTTAGCATAAAGTGATCTAGACATTTCTTATCACGAGTAATTAACAGGTGACCAGGGAGAACACCGTATGCAGATAACATGTCCAAGTATGAGATTCTGTTTCTTAATTCAAGCGATTGTTCGTTTTCAGTGGGTGCTATATTTATGTTAATATCTCCTGCAATTATAATATTTCTTTGTGAATTTAATGTAGCTAGATGTCTTGACAACGAGTTGGTGAAAGGTTCGGCGGAGGGGTTGGAAGGTGAGCGATAAATACCGACTATAGAATTATTAAGAATATCTATTTGCAAACCAGAAGCATGCGTAAGGTTAAGTTCCACAACATTGGATTTTAGTGTGTTCTTTATATATACTACTACTCCATCATTCTGGTTAAGTTGACGAGTTGTTTTAAAAGATTGATAGTTATCTAACTTAGGAATAGGTTTGTCAGGATGAAGTCTGCACTCAGTTAATATTATAATGTCAATACTTTAGAGGGAGTGTGTTGAGAGTGACTTTAGAATGAGAGAAGCCTTAAGAAGCTCGTTTATATAAATCGGAACGCATTGATTAATGTTTGTGATGGTACTTTTATTTCTTTAACTTTAGTTTTATCTATGGAGACATGTCATCTCAGCCCCGGATAACTACGAATTACATTAAGAAACTATTCGAAACTCCGTCGTCGAGATATACTCGTATAGTATGATTATGTACCGCGATAGAAATCCGTAAAATGCGTTTAATTTTGCAAGTATTATATTGACACCCCGTTGTTGTTGTGGTTGCCCCGTAAGCGGCATTAGGTTCGCCACCTATTACGTGGTACCAACGATAAAAATGGTGAAATATGAGTTCATAATATGCATCTGCCTATCTCTTTAGGGAAACAGGCGTACTGTATGTACGTATAATATTGTCGTAAACAATGAAACAAATCAAATCTAACGAATATGTTACCATTCAATTGTGATGATAGTTGTTAAAGAGATAGATGTGACTCTATAATATGTGTGGTAACTGCCTACCCCTTCGGAAAGACGGCGTCATAACATATATATATATATGTGTGTGTGTGTTTTTTCAAAAGAAATTAGTAATTCTTTATTCTCCTGTTAAGCACTGTTCCTATGGGACAAAGTCGCCGGTGGTCTGTATCGCGTATAAGGTATGATTAATTCGAAGACAACAGTCGACTATGGTTGGTGGTACGACTTGTTCTGTGTATTACTTGTAAGTGACCACTCATATATTTAAACTCGTCGCCAAAATTGCATCCAGCATTTAAAGTTTTACTCTGAGAGGACTCTAAAAGTAAAGAGTCTTTCATACTTTTTACTTCACACGGCGGATAATATAAATTATTTACCCTTACATTGTACACAGCGCCATGTAATAACAACAGTCAATACTCAGTTACCTTTTTTTTAAACACCATTTTTTTTTGGAATATAATTATGTTTTCATATGCAATATGTTTCCATAGGATTAAAAATAATATTCTTAAATGTTTACTTATTCTACATAGAAAAACACCGAGACCGATCAGGTACTTGTTATGTTTAGAAAATGAACATACGTCTTTTGAAGTTCTAACGGCTGTGCATTTTATACAATCAGCGCAATATCAAAATCACAAATCATTTATTGAGGTTAGACTCAATAGTGCTTTTAAGAATGTCATACTATAAAAATATCATTATAAACCAACGCGCAATATATATAACTACCTATATTCCTACTTAAATTGTGATACCCTTGCAGGGTTCATTTGAGGACAAAATATTATTTTTAAGACCTAAGTGTACACCAAATGAAACAATAAAGAATTATGATTATGATTACCCAAGACACAGTAATTAGTTCCATCACCATCAAGGATACTCCTACTACTTTCTTTTTCTAAGGATGGTCCTATGAACCTCAAGAATATGAATATCTCAGCTCATTAACGCCCCACTACTGGACGCCGGCCTTCTACGAACCAAGGTTTGAGTCTATCAGGTCATACTCCACTACGCTGACTGTGAATACTGTAAGTATTACTCTACTACATACAATTATAAAACGCATTCAATTCCAAATTCCAGTCAGTCTGAATGCTATTAAAGCCTAAGCCAAATTGTGTGTATGCTTGACCAGATCCAATTAAAAGCCAATTATTGAATATCGCTTCTGAGCAGCGGTTCCATTTAACACTAATAATGCCGATTCATGCCGCTTATTGTATTAACTAATATATCCATATTGCCCCCTCGCTAATTACCATAATATTAGGTGTACCAGAGTTGAATACACGAATACCCAGAACTGAAATTCACCTGAATCAGGTTACACCAGTAAGCAGACCCTGGGCACTAAGCTTAAGTTTACGGCAACCGGGATAATGCTATGTTATGATGATGAGTGTAGAATACAAACCTAATACAGGTTTACATATGTTTATTAATAAATAAACATAGTAGTGAATTCCTAAAATTAATTAAAGTACTATAATTTTACCTAATTAGAACTTAATCTGTGGGATGGCAGACTGCTGGGAGACAGATAGTAATTGAAATTAATTGTGTTTACATGCCTGTGGCTATTATGATAAATAATATGGTTTAATATAATATTTACGCTAATAAATAGGTAAGGGAACTTATTTCGTAATTTCATGTCAAAGTATAAGGTAATTGCATCTAATTAGGGCCGGGTTCTTGAAAAAATTTGTAAATCCATTTTGGGAAGTGATTTAATTTATAAGATCTTTTAATAAAATACTAAGTTTTATTTGCAGAAAAAAAATTGTACATAAATAAGGCATTAACGGCCAGTTATTTACTAAAAAAAAATTCTGAAAAAAGCCTATCTGTGGTCTTTATCGGGCACTGGGGGTCTTAATAAGGTCCATAACTAAATTGCAATATTTTAGGAGTTGTATACCAGATAAATTATATCTTTAGAAAGAAATAACAGTTAATTACTATTAAGTTCCTGACTAGATAGCTGAGATAGATATTCATTTTAATTTATGATTATATTAGTGTCGTGGCTCTTACAAAGTCTTAGAAAATGTATGTATGTTATAACTATAAAATTTTACAGTTAAGACTAAAACAAATTGTAACATTAAGCTAATCTTTATAAATTCTAATAAAAAATATCACAAAATCTTACTAATTTGTATTTTTTTCAGCCTTAGTCCTTCGACCTTATTATGTATTAATACCATTTCAATCTTAGTCTGGACTTTGTTAAGTATTTGAAAATAACAAACATGGTATGGCCACCACTGTGGTGAAAGATAAAGAGATAAATGTGAAGGCATATTCAATGCAAAATATGTTTTTATTGTCAAATGGGTGTTGCTTGATATAAAACTAGATTTAAGTAACTGATCATACTACTTTATAACTTTATATCCCTAACAAAGAAGACAAAAAGTGTACATTGATATGCCCGTATAGATGTTATGAGAAAACCAAGTAAATACAAGAGAAAAGGGCAATTTTAGTAACTTTCCCCGTCAATTCTTATTTCCGAGAGTTATCTCTCGTTTCAGCGTTGGTCGTGAAGTCATCGTTGTTCTGAGGCTCCTATCTTACCGAAAATGCCCTGTGTAAGGGTGAAACACGTGTCGTGTTAAATAGTTTCTCGGTTTTTCGGGAAATTAAAGTAGCGCGGGAATTGTTACAAAGATATTTTTAATCCATCACTTGCTTACAATGGATTTCCGCAAAGTAACGCCTGAATCAATAAATTACTGAGAATGGGCCGAGACAATTTACTTCTGTAGTAAGTTTTAAATGCGGAATGTTTAAAAGGATGGATCATATTTGGTATCGGACCTTTTTAGGCGCACATACCTTAAATTAATTTTATATCTCGTTTTTTATTACTTCAGGTTGAAATTCTAAAGACACACTCACACTTATGAAAGCTGTTCCCTTAGAATTTTAAATAACTCTAGTCATTATTACTAAATTGCTGCACTTCTAAACTATAGAACAGCGCAAATTTGTTAGTCAACTTTTGTACAGACAATATATTCAAAAATGAGAATAAAACTTTTATAAAACACAACTTTATTCGGATGCAACGAGAAAAGTTGCCCCTACATGATTTATATCCTGGCTTTGTGGAAAAACTTTGGTCACACGGAGTTCTGTCTCACCTGTCTAAATCTCTGGGGTTCAATAAAAGCCTGGCCGTCAACTGAGGCCACGGGCGCAGGTCGGGGGTGCATAAATAATTTAGCCGGCCAATCCGACGCTTGTTTGCATGTGGATTATCATATTAAAAGGATATCAGGACCGGCGAACGGCAGCCCGATACAAATGCAAACAATATAATGCAGCATTTATAAAGACAAACAGCGTTTGCGACTAAATTGGCCGGCGCGCCCGCCTAATTCGCCGCTCCCCTAGCTGTAAATATCGTTAGATTACGGTCTGCTTTAGATTTTGACTTATGTCCTGTTCTAAATTACAACTACTTGGCTGTGATGTTTTCGTATTTGAATTGACTTCATTGAAGGAACTTCGTAAGTCGGTTGTGTGTTTCTTTAAGATTGTTACCTTCCGTTATTTTTATATATGCAGAGGCTTAAGGCCTATACTAGGGGCAGCTTTTTTAAATAAATATAAGCAACGTAGGACTAGCAGATTAAATACATATTATCTGTTCCTTTATTAGACTATTTAAAGGGTTCACAATTCTGCAATAGAAATCAAAACTATTTTGATTTTTTCGTCTTCAGAACGTGATCGTTCGCTGGCATCTCCGCAAACGACAGTGAAGCACAACAACGCTATGCGGTGACAGATAAAGACTAGATTTCAGCAAACATATTACCAAAAGCGACTTTTCTCTCATGGCACTCACAACTTCTCAGTTTGTTCAAATATGCAAAGCATCGCAAAGCGTTCCGTCTTCACAAACGATATCAGAGCAATTCCTAACTGTTCGCGTACTTAGCGAGCTCACGACAATTATCCCAGTTATTTGTGTATGTATACGTACATAAGTAATTATCGTTATCCCTTTTCATCGGATATGAGAAATTATACAACTTGGTTTTGCGAAATAAACAAGGGGAGTAATTTGTGTCTACGATTCTTGGAATAAACATTTGTATTCACTAAGTACATACATAAAATGTTATGATTCTATTTTCTAAACAAATGATAGCAATTTATGTTATTTATTAGTCAGAATGAAATGGGGCCGGTATGTTTTTGTATCATACAAACATTATTGAACTTTTTGAACACATGTTTTTTGTTTTTTTTTTTTACTTATTTATCTCCACATAATAAACATACAAAAAATATTCGACATCTGCCGAACTGTGATACAGTTTGTCGGCAGCTTAAAATGAGACAAGTATATCATTTAATAAAGGTTTATCAAAAACTGTTCTTAAGTTCTTAAGTTCCAAGAACCGACACAACAGAAAATCCAAAGAAAATCATTATGTTTATTGGTGATTAAGTTTCAAAAGTATTTTTTTCTATAATGTTAAATATTATTCTACCGTTTATTAGTGGAATATATTTGATTTGTCAACATAAAACCTATTTTTGATTCGCCCTGAATTTACGCCTGATTTTTCTAAGACTAACGTTTAGAACATAAGCTTATTAAAAACTATAGGCATATCATTCATAGGTATTAAAATTGCTGATAAGACATTGTTCGTGGCCTGACAATCCCCTTTGAGATTCGAGATCGCAAGATCATTGATAACTCTCTCTCTCTTGATTTTATCTCTCTTTGCCGCATCACGAGTCTATTTTTTACTCGGTGACCTATTTTTTTCTAGCACAGATTTTATCTTTTTTATCCGTAAAACATTTTACTATCTATACATTTTCTTTTATATTTTCACAACTTTGTGAACTAATTGATAGGGTAATAACAAAAAAGTATTTAGTGTCGTCTATAATTCTTTACTTCAAAGGGTTCATACATTCGGGTTTTGAAATTACGTAAATTGCAAAAAATACGAGTTTAAAAGCGGTCTAACGTAACATTGCCAATAGTATCCCTTTCTGTGGTAAAAAAACAATAACAAACTAAAAATTGTAATATAAACCTGCAAATATTGGAACAGATTGAATAGATTTCATGTCATATGATAAAACCTAAAGAGACCTAATCTTCAATCACACGGCAATGTGTTATGGAGATAAATGTGTGTCATGTTTTAAATTTCAGTTCCGATCAGCCAATAAGGCAAACAACTAAACATGCAAAAATAAACTTTATTTTCTTAAATATTATATGGATATGTGAAATAGATTAGAATTGTGCAAAGCGTTTTTAATTTTTCTATTTTCTAATTATAAAATATTTTCGACGACCGATATGGCGAGGTGCCGAGTATACCCGCACTCCGCTCCTAAGGACGTGAGTTCGATTCCCAGACAAGACACATCTTTGAACATGAATATTTATTCTGGTCTGGAATATTTAATCATTTTTTTCATGAATATTAAATCCCTGTTAATATGAAGTATGTATTTACATAAAAATTAATATAAGTATGTATGTTTATCCTTTATTTGGTATTCATAACACAAGTTTTTAATGTTACTTATCATGGAACTAAATAATTGGTGTAATTGTCAAAACCCATTTATTTATTTATAAAGGATTGCAATTACACATACAATTTAAATATTTATAGGCACACATATTTTTATAAAGAATGTAAAACTTTGTGTAAATTATATAATTATATATATTACACTACCTCACGAACTCCTATTTATACTGGGATGTTTTTGTGCAGAAGAACAATATTGCCGTATACAGAGTGCAAGGCACAAATCATATTAGGTACCACTGTAAAGAAAATTATTACGAGGAAAATAATGATAATTTGATAAAGTAAAAATAATTTATAACTTTATACTTCATCTACCATACCTAAAATGTTATATGCTGACTAATCCCCAATTCGAATTGTCTGACTATTTAACATGCTTAGTTGTAGGTACTCAATATAAAAATTAAAGAAACATAATTCTTCTGTGATATTTTTATAAGAAATAAAAAAAATCGTTTAACAAAATGCGTTTTGTACAAAATACTTACCAAAAATATGCTCGAACTTTGAACACAGCGCCATTTATTCTTAAAGTAGGTATGTCAGAATACATTTAATTATTATTATTGTAACTATTACTGTGATTACTAGACAACAGATATTTATATTAGTAAATGTATGTAAGCAATTTTTTTAGCTTGTAGAAAATCCCTATTCCACAACAAATATCCATATGTATGGAATCAAGAAATTATTCAGAATGGGAATCGAACCCACTATTTTTTTAAAAAGAGCAGTTTTCAGAAAGTAATTAGTTTTTACTATAGCGCGTTAACGGTAAGTTATCTCCTGATCACAACAATCAGTCCCCCACATTTGGTTCTCCCAGGAGTGTGCTCGATTCCCGACTTTTAACGAGTTGTTGACTCCGAACTAGGTTCAGCTGAGCAGACGTGTGTCTGAGCGTATCGGCAACTTTGCCTGCTTCCATTCAAACTGTTACTCACCTAGGCAGGCAAGTTAAACGATTTTTTGTTTGCTTTTAGTATATAATCTCTCTATATATTTAGCCAAGTGTTAAAAGCTTTATGTATGTTACTCATGCTTAAATATTAAACTTTGTAAATATTTTCTCTCTATCTTATTATTTTACTTTCTTACAATTAAACAACCACTCTGGACTTTGTCTTTGTTTCAGATACAGTAGAAGATCATTATGAAGTAACCATGTCTATGTGCGTATGTAAAATCGAAATCAAAAAGTCATTAATTTAAGTTTGGCTCAATCGAGCTTTTATGAATGTCATACTTATAAACTCACGCAATGTGATAATGATGTTAGTTTACTTAATAAATTATAAAACCCAATATAATTGCATCGGTCAAGCTTTTGGTATAGAGCCAGTCGATGTAAAAAAGACGTTAAATGCACTCTTAGTACCAACACCCAAAGCTTATGAAGAATTCTCGCGTGCACTCTTTGGGTATAAACCCAAAAAAATACTATTTAGCTTTAACTATATCAATGCACTTCCAAGCGTTACTTGTATCAGTTTACAACGTTCAGGAACTTGAGTAGAGATCTATCTCTTTGCAAGTCATAACTCATACTCGAAGCAATGATAAATTTGTTATAAACGGTGTCTGTACTTAAGCAAATTTATACGCACACTTGGAGACGCAAAAAGTTTCCCTCGTTAAGCAGGGACAACTGTTGTAAATCACTGCGAGCCACTCGCCTATCCACACTGCGATTACTATCTCCAAATTACCGAGCGGGTTGGCTAACTCAAACAAAGCCATACGATTCAGGAACTTTTTACTAACAGAAACAAAAAAAGTAGTATGCAAGGCATAAATGAAGTATCTGCTCTAGGAAATGAAATTAATTTTCCCAAATTAATTTCGGAACGGTATGACTACGGGCCGATCTTTTGTTTGCTTTATTCTGCTACTGGCGAGAGTATTGATTAATTTATACAGACATATTTTCTCGCCTGTGTTCTCGAAGAGGTGGACAGAGGCATGATTTACGCCTACGTTTTGCCAATAATATTTTTGATCCCACGTAAATAGGTGATGAGCTTATTGCCGCTTACCGCCTTAATTTTTTATTTTATACTAGCAGCCGCCTGCATACTTTGTTATTTTCGAAGTTAAAATTTAGCTTTACGCTTTAAAAGTTTTACAAACGCTTGTAAATGTCGACAACGTGCGACTAAAACATGAGTTTTACTTTAAAATAATTTCTTGAAATTGTTAACGTGCTCTCTTTTCGCTTTCGTATTTGAATTTTGCACAAGTTGTTAGTTATTTCTTGTTTGTTGCAAATATTCTCCGTGCAAAGGTTTTAATTAAAGTAAATAATTACACAAACGCAGCGGTCTGACATATTTACTAACATAAACTAGTTTTAATTGACATAGAATTTTATTTATAATAGGTACATCAAATCATTTATTGCATGGCACATTACATGATATATAGATGGTAAAAATATTAGGTCTACATGTGACGCCCTGCAAGGGCATATCAACTAAGGAATGCTAACTAAGGGCATTCTTAACTTATTAATACATGGTATATCAAGAAGACTAAGGAGAGAAAAGTGGAATTATTAGAGACTGGCTTCCGCCTGCAGTTTTCCCTGCCTGACTGCTGCGATTGCTGCATCTTCAAAGTATTCTACCATCGAGAGGGTATCATAAAAAGCGGGTAACGGAATGTGTCTTAGCTAGGTTCGATATGGGCGAATGAACGTTGAGTCTCATGATGAGTCTCACCATTTGACACGAATTACTTAAAGATCTATTTGCTAAATTTTAGCTTTAATATAACTATTTCCATGCGTTTTAAATACTTGTAGCTAGGGGTTTCTGCTCGCTCCAAATGGGCTTCAGATGTACGTTTTATGTTAAGGAAGTCTCTTAGTAAAAACATATTCGTCGTTGAGTGGCAGGAGCGCATGCTATTAAGCCTCTTCAGAGCATCATAAGTCTTGGTTCTTCGGATCTAAGCTCCATTACATACGATACAGAAAACCTACAAAGCCTTACGACTGCTATTAAACGCCCTTTCAATTATTACTACTAACTCTTCTGAATAAATCGATATACAAATAATTAATGCGAGTACACGGTCGAACATTCTTATTTAAGCCGTTAGAGAGATTATTAATAAGAAGCTTGTAGGTCAAACAGATCATATGGTTTCTCAGTTTATTGCGTCCCCTAGAAGTCACGTATAAACACAAAAAAAACCCATCTTAATCTGAACTAATCCATAATAAGCAAAGTTTTGCGTTTATAATATTAGGTTCTTACATATTATGAATTTGTCGATCTAGCCACTTTGATCTCAAAAATTTGGCGTTTGGCTAGGAATTCCAAATTCAAATCTATTTCAATAAAAAGCTTTTCTATTCGTCTTCTAAATGAGATTATTCATTTGTTTTCGCGCCGTTCAATTTTGGTTTGACGTCATTATGTGCTTAATATGGAATTTTTTTAATATCGCATTATTTTTGAATACGAGTACAATCGTGGCACGAGGGCTGCAAAAACAGCTCGAAGGATTAATGATGTGTACTCAGAAGCCACTGTACAAGAAAACACGGCATATTTTTAATCCAACGCTGTGGTCCTGAAAATGTTGACCTTCAGAACAAGTCTGGTGACGACCAGAGACCCTAGTTGTTAATGAGAAATTGAAAGCGATCGTGGAAGCGGAACCATATCAAACCACGTCAGAATTGGCTGCAGGCTTCGGTGTGATTGATAAAACCATCTTGGATCATTTAAAACAAATTTGAAAAGTGAGAAAGCTTGAAAGATGGCTACCAGATAGCATATAGATAGATCCCAAAGATACCACCAAATATCAGTAAAGCAAAACAACACGCATCGACTTCAGCGTCACGTTATTAAACCATCACATTAACGAGATGATTTTAAATCGTATCATTTGTGATGAAAAATAGATCCTATACGATAATTGGAAACGCTCATCACATTGGTTGAACCCCAAATCCTTTTTTTTTTTTTTTTTTAATTATCGTCTGTAAAAAAAATGCTGCTTACGCACTGTCTCCCGGCCAAAAGGGGGAGACCGGGAGGGGGTGTGGGGCTCACTGCGGCCGACGCGACCACCGTAGTCCTACCCACTAAAAAACTTCAGACGACGCCCACCGCTGTTGAAAAGGGGCGAGGCACCAGTGCCCGGAGTTTGTAGCTTCTGGTACCCCGCCCGCGGCCAACGTCCCCCGGGTCAGAACCGGGGAGACCTCCTCAGGAAGGCGCAATTTGCAGCGCCCCCCCTACCTCTATGTGCGGCCATGGCGTAACTGGCCGACTTCGGGGGGGGTCTATGGCGAGACGGAAGGGGCCCCCTGCCCCCGCCGCCTAAGACCCCCCGGGCGCTGCCTGACGGGCCCTCCTGGCCCGCTCGCTGCGCCAACGGCGTAGCCGGAGAGAGAGCGGATCCCACTCCCTCTCCCGCTCCGCGGCCTCCTTCTGCGACATCACCACTTCGCAGAAGGAGGCCATCGACTCCCACGCCGTCTCGCTGTCGACCATCTTTTGCATGATGGTCGGCAGCGAGAGAGCCACTCCACCCAGGGCCGCGGCTAACGTCGACCGCGGCCCCGCCCACGCAGGGCACGCCACCAAGAACCGGCCAAATCCTGCCCCAAGCAAAAGTTGAGCTAAAAAAAGGCACTGGTTAGTGTATGGTGGACCAGCGTTGGTGTCATCCAGAACAGCTTCCTGAGATCTGGTGAGATGATACGGCAGTTCTGTTTTGTCAACCCCCCCGACTGGTCTCCGCCTTGTTGTGGTGGGGGGCTGAGTACCTCCCGGTATGGCGCAGAGGGCGCTAGGGAAAAGGTAACACCCAGAGATTGGCGACTCTGGGTGCTCTTAGTACTAACTACCGGGGGGGAAACTAAGAGGGACCTAAGAAGGGCGCAGCGGGCGGGCCAGGAGGGCCTGTTAATCAGCGCCAGGGGGGTCTTAAGCAGCGGGGGCAGGGGGCCCCTGCTGTCTAAACATAGACCCTCCGAGAAATCGGCTACACACGTTATGGTCGCACAAGGAGGTAGGAGGTGCGCGTTCACTGCGCCTCTATGAGGAGGTCCTCCCGGTTTTGGCCAGGGAACGTTGGCCCCAGACGGGGTCAGACGCTGCAACCCAGGTACTGGCCCCCGGCTTTTTCTCTTTAAGCGGCGGGCGTCGTCGGAACATTTTTTGTGAGTATTACTGCTGGCAGTCGCGTCTGCCGGTGGTGAGTCCCACACCCCCTTTCGGTCCCCCTTTGGCCGGAAGGCAGTGCGTAAATATATTTTGTTACCGACGTTAAACAAAAAAAAAAAGTTCTATATTGTCAACCCCCCGGACAGGTCTCCTTGGTGTGGTTGGGGGCTGAGTATCCCCCGCAGGCCGGGAAAAGGTAACACTCAGAGGTTGGCGTCTCTGGATGTCCTTAGTACTGACTACCGGGAGGGGAAATAAGAGGGACCTGTGGAGGGCGGAGCGGGCGGGCCAGGAGGGCCCGTCAAGCAGCGCCAGGAGGGTCTTAGGCAGCGGGGGCCGGGAGGCAGTGTGCGTAAATGCATTTTGTTACCGACGTAAAACAAAGAAAAAAAAAGGTCTGTATTGTCAACAACTGGAAACCATGATGGAAAAGCTGGCCGATAAACAACCGAGATTTTAGTCAACTGCTCTAGCCCATTGCTGCTTCAGGACAAGGCTAGTCCACACACTGCACAACAGACGGTGGCGAAACTAGAGGAGCTAAGATTGGAATGGCACCCACCATACTCCTCGCCCCTTGGTCCAAACAATTACCACTTTTTTCGGAATTTGGATAAGCAAATACCAGTTATTTAGCAAAGGAATCTCGCTAGTACTAGTACATAAGGTATGAATGCATAGAAAACACTTAGATCAAACGAAGTCAATGTATTTTTTTAATTTTATTATATATTAGGTCGGGGAAAAAGTCTTTTCGCATAACGTAGGTATAAACTTATTATAAATTTTTTTTGACTGTACTATTTGTGTCTGGCTGGTTTTGGTAACATTAAAAAGGTTCCATTATAAAGAAAAGAAAAAAATAAAAAAAAGTTGTTTCCCGCTATTTTTCATTTGTTTTTCTCTCCGTAAAAATGAGTGAATCTAATGAAGAAATTCGATACATTTTAAAATTTTACTATAAAAAAGGCAAAAATGCAACTCAAGCAGTGAAAAAAATTTGTGATGTTTATGGACCTGATGCAGTGTCAGTAAGAGTAGCACAAATTTGGTTCAAACGTTTTCAGTCCGGAAATTTTGATGTTAAAGATGCACCTCGCTCTGGTCGCCCTGTTACGAATAAAATGGACGCCATTTTTGAAAGAGTGGAGCAAGATCGGCATATTAGTAGTTACGATGTAGCTGAAGAACTGGGAATTGACCACAAAACAGTTTTGACCCATTTGAAGAAAGCTGGTTATACAAAAAAGCTCGATATTTGGGTGCCACACGAGCTCACTCAAAGAAACTTAATGAACCGTGTACTCATTTGCGATTCATTATTGAGACGTAATGAAACCGAGCCGTTTTTGAAGAGATTGATAACTGGCGATGAAAAGTGGATCACGTACGACAAGAACGTGCGAAAAAGGTCGTGGTCGAAAGTTGGCCAGGCTTCACAGACTGTGGCCAAACCTGGCCTAACACGAAATAAGGTGATGCTGTGTGTATGGTGGGATTGGAAGGGCATTGTTTATTATGAGCTTTTACCGCCCGGCAAAACCATCGATTCTGATCTTTACTGCCAGCAACTGATGAGATTAAAGGAAGCAGTCGAGAGAAAACGGCCGGAATTGATCAACAGGAAGGGTGTGGTCTTTCATCACGATAACGCTAGACCACACACATCTTTAGCCACTCAGCAAAAATTAAGAGAGTTCGACTGGGAGGTCCTAGTGCATCCACCATATAGCCCTGACCTTGCGCCTTCAGATTTTCACCTGTTTCGGTCTCTGCAGAATTTTTTAGGTTCTGTAAGGTTGACCTCAAGAGAGGACTGCCAAAACTATTTGTCCCGTTTTTTTGATCAGAAGTCCCAAAGTTTCTACAGTAACGGGATAATGTCTCTGCCCACAAAATGGCAGAAAGTTATTCAACAAAACGGTACATATATATTGTAAATAAATGTAAATAAACTTTGAAAAAAATGTCTTGACTTTTCATACAAAAATACGAAAAGACTTTTTCCCCAACCTATTATTACACAGTAAGGATGTAGGTTTTTAGAAGTCCGCGAATAGTTGTGTTCTGCAGTCACTAGAGAAGATTATTTATATTTATACATACAAAAATTGAGCCAACGATTTTACGGAGCAAAGAACACACTGGCCTCACAATCGATGACCGACGTGTTTCCCAGCTCATATAGCAAGGCATTTATGCAGGCCCTCAGGATTGACTCCGATAGTTACCCTGCTTATCGACTGCTTATCGACTGCTTGTCATTTATTTAATAAAAAAGCTTACAAGTTGATTAGAAATATCTTGCATACTTTCATTGGTTGAAGGGCAAAGGGTGGACAGACGGAGTGGTAGACCACGGTGAATGATTAATTCTGAAACATGATCCGACGTTTTTGTTTGTGTTTTATCTGATCCCACTCACTCACTCTTGTACAAATTGAAAAGAGAAGAATGATTAGAAAGGTTTATGGAAGATACTTACTTACAATAAATTATTGTTATTCTAATTACTGATATTGTTTTTTTTCCTCGCCGATATGAACTCACCGTGTAGAGTATTGCCAGTAGTATTTTAATTAATCAAGTTATCGCTAAATATTTATTGGCATTAATGCAGCCTTTTCATTATTCAGTCACAGTTAAATCAAAGTCATATCTTTAGGTACTAGAGGTTCTAGAGAGTTTTTAAATTAACACAGAAACATCACAAAAAGTATATAGGGACCCTACCAAGACCTAACACAATCACAGTCAACAATTATTTTTTGATAGGCTTTATAAAAATACTTATTTTTATAACTTTTATAAATTCGATTATAACTTGGTTAACTCCTTCACCCTTAAGCAGCTTAATCTACTTTGATGAACTTTAATACTGAGGTAGATGAAACAGGCTACTTTTAATTCAGTTTGTTTATGTCTAGAAGTTATATAAAAATGTGTATGTAGATTTCACTCAGCGCCTGTTAGGTCCCAAGCCAAAATTTGCTAATACTACGAGTATGACTTACACGGTTAACATAATCAAAACACTTAGACCAACGCGACAATCTATGAACATATACACTACAGTTCGTACTTTATGGGAATTGAATTCACAATTTTAGGTTAGGAGTACAAATCCGTATACCTACTGATATTTGCCCTATATTTTAATATATATTATATTGTAAATAAATGTAAATAAACTTTGAAAAAAATGTCTTGACTTTTCATACAAAAATACGAAAAGACTTTTTCCCCAACCTATTATATAGATGGAGTTACTGTTGTTGAATTGGCATTCTCGTGCTGGAAGATAGAGCGTTGATAGACCACCTACCAAATGGTCTGGTGATATCAGATACTGTGTGGCGCCCAGGACCAGGATAACTAGAAACAGGGTAGAGTGAAGACGTATTGGATAGATACAAATTCCTCTCCAATACGGTGGACAGAAACAAGCTGAAGAGGAAGAAAATTCACTATGCAAGTCACTATCATCTAAGTCATGAAATAATAAGGCATACCACTAAAATGCAATTCATTCATATAATTATAGGCTGTCCGTTAAAATTTGTTAAACTTTTTTCAGCAAGTCAGCTATCCAACCCTCTAGTCAAACCATACGTTTAAGGAAGCGCCAACTTTTTCTATTACATTAAGATGACGTAAAACGTAAGACCATAGACTGGAGAAGCTCAGTAGGTATCCGATAGATTTTCTCCATTCCCCAGTGACAGCATTGAGTGCCGACAGAGGCGGCGTGAAGGATATTTTTTTATTTCCCAGAGTGCTGGCTGAGGCACGTTTCAGTGGTTTTGGCGGGAGCGAAAAGTCGCATCTTTTATTCTGTTCAATAGCAGTGCATTGTGGAATTGTGCCTCCTTTGTTGTGGCTTGGAAATTCGGTGTTAGGTTTCACTCGAAAGCTGAAAGTATTCTACTTATGTATTAAATGATAAAGTGTTTAGTAGATGTTGTTAAGTAGATGTCCTGAAATTTTGACATGACTCCAACTGTTTTCGATGAGTTTAAATTATTTTTTCGTTTTTATTTCTTAAATAAGCGTAAAAAGAACGTATATGTTATTGGAGCACCAGCATTGGGATCATACAAAAAAAAATATAGCTCGAAGAATCGATTACCGATAGGGCGTTAAGGTTATCCAAAGGAAACTGTGTACCAGCGAACATAGTAGAGGACGGCCTCCCACCCGAAGTATCTGTGATCTTGTCAAGGCGACGGGTAGTCGATGGATGCAGGCGGCTTAAGATCGCTCGACGTGAAAAATAATAAGAGAGGCTTATGTTCAGCAGTGGACTGCTATTGGCTGAGATGATGATGATTATATTATTTTTTATTATCTTAACCATTGCCTGATTATGGACCTTATAAGAAAGCTCAAACTCGCTCAGCAAGCAATGGAGAGAGCTATGCTCGCAGTGTCCCTACGACCACGTAGTCTATCAAGACTCAGAAATGAGAAAATCCGTAGGAGAACTGGAGCCGGATTTTCAAGCTGAAGTGGCAGTGGGAGGGGCACATAGCTCAAAGAATCGACGACTGATGGGGCGTTAAGGTTCCTCAATGGCTTTTGTTTGTTTGTATTGCATACGTTTCGAAGCTACTTTACTGATTTGAAAAAATATTTTATTAACAGATATTCTTTTTGAGGAACATTATATAGCGATTTTAATAAGGGATCCCTACGAGAACTCCTAAAAATATAATTGGGTTATATCAAATTGTGAAATTGCTACTATAGCGATGCGAGGGTTTGCCACTAGTTTATTTACGAAAATTCTGTTAAAATTAATATGCTGAGTATTCTACAAATTATAATGTTTGCAAGAGTAAGTAAGTTATGAAAACAGAATCATTGTCAGAATGCAGCCTGCCCATACCTCATTACGCCCTTAAAAGGTACGTGCTCGGTGCCGGAATGTTAATGACAGAGTAGGTAAATTCGTAAATCAATACTTGATTCGGCAAACTGAATATGAAGCTGCTTTGTGAAAGTACGATAAAATGGCAAATGTATCCAATTCATTCGTTCTTTAAAATATTTATAGTACCCTACTATACATAACATACGTACCATACGTACATAATATCACGCCTGTTGCCCCCAAGGGGTAGGCAGAGACATGTTATACGCCCAAACTTCGCCAGTTATATTATTGGTCCCACGTACTTGCAGTTAAGGTTGGCTTGGGGTCCTCAGATCTTGGTAGGAGCCCTATACACCACACTACGCATACTTATTGATATGATTTTTATGTAAAAGCCTCTACCTTTTATTTGTTTATGTGTAAAGAGTTTGGTTTCTGCCATTGAAATAGATTTCCTCTATAGAGAGAGATACATAGATGCTAAAGAGTTTTCTGGCAAGAAAGTTCGGGTCTTGTGAGTATAGGTTTTAATGCCTCGCAGGGACCACGCATTAGTATGCAAGCTATGTTTGAGAAGACCCTAAGATCCTATTTTTTTTATAACAAATTCTATCAAAGGTAACACGAAGGTTTTGATGTAAATTCGTAGCAAGCAAACAGACCAATTTACGCTTTTATAATAATTGTTACTAGCTGCAGTCTGCGGCATCTCTTTTATATAAGTGAAATAAATAATTGATAATGGTAGTTAAATAAATAACTAATAAAATAATTTAATAAGTTTATTTATTGTCATCGCAGTTTTTAATATTTTCTTAAATATGCATGTACATACGTTGCATTATGTGTTTCGGATGTAGATTTATTTAGTTTGCACTTGTTATTGCTTTGCAATTAGCGTGACGGGGTTAAGTCTTCCATATAAGTTCACTTTGTTACAGAAATGATTATAAGTGAAAACTTGTAATTGGCCATGTTATAAAGGTTAATCTAAGATAACATTGTAATTAGCCGTAAGTTTTCCTAAAATTGTAAAATAAAATAAAAATAAATTTGATACATACAATAGCGTTGGAAACGACGACAGGCGGGGATCAAACATATTAAGGTTTAAATTGTGTAGGTACATATCGTGACCAGTTCGGTAAGTAATTGACAAATTCAGTTCATGTAAATTCGGAAAAGTAACAAATATTATTTCGGTAATATTTTATGGACTAAAAAAAACCTTAACCTCAAATACTTGTAGACTTCCTGCCACTCTATTAGACATAATATGATCATATCTCATATGATCTGACAATTTAACGATAGTCGCTATATAGTACTGTTAAGCCATTTAGTAAAAAAAGCAAAGTCCGTCTACAATTGACGAAAATATCGGTGACAATATAAGAAAATATATACCTGTACGCAGACGAACATAGAGCCTCCTTCTTTTGCAGACGCTTAAGAACTGTCGAGTCTATAGAAGAGGGTTAGTGCGACCGGAACTCATAACAGGAAATTTCATTAGACATGGCCGCGAAGCACTTACCTGGCCCATTAGTCCCCACGAGGGCAATCGGGAACAAAATACTTTCAACATAAGAGACATACCAATACTACACGCATGAATTTAACTTATTTTTTCGCATGAATATACTTTATTTTTTTAAATGTTTATGCTTTTACTTATGCTTGGCTCTGGGACGAAGGTACAAAGCTATGTCGGGCTCCCTGGCCACAATGGTAGTGGCCAAGGATACCTACTAAGCCCATTGTTCCCCACTCCGCGTGAATAAACCTAATCCAAATAAAATTACAAGTATATATTAAGTATTTTACAAGTATGATCCTCAATAACGTATAAAACTTTTTTAAGTCGTTGAACGCCAACGCTTTGCAGGTTATTACAAACAATAGTTTTTCTATTGTGTCTGGGGCCGACGGCGTTCAAAGCGTTAAGCTGATATTTGGAACATAGATAGTTTATTTACTATTCGTGGGGTAATCAGGAACAAAACATTTTTAACGTAAGAGATGTGTCTACATTACACGCGTGAATACTTATTCCTATATTAACTAATATTGTAAATGTTGAGGATTGTATGTTAAAAGTATGTTCCTTAATTACGCAAAAACGTATGTACAAATTTTTGGGTCATAGCTGATTTATATACCCTTAAACGTTTTCATCCCCGTTATCCTAGAGTGGCAAATAGGACATAGCCTAATTTTATGAGGAATAGCGGAACTTTGATTAGGTGAAATATTTTTAAAAATCTAATCTAGCCAGATGTAGCAGCCCTAACAGCGTCTCAAACTTGGCTTAACGACTATCACATTACACTGTAAGTGGATCCGATACCATTGTCAGTTATTTAGTTTAAGGGGGGCATGAAACGACATTTTTGCAGCCCTTCTTGAATGGGTGCGCGTGTTACCGTGCTTATTCCTTGGTATGGAGCGCTCTTACCTTTCAGGACTTCATAGACTGCTTACCATCAGGTAGGAATCGGTCAATACGACGAGTCACATAAATAAATTATTATAGTTTTTTTGTATGTCGTTACAGATGTATGTAATCAATTTATTAAAAATATACACTATAATAACAGCATTTAGGGGTTTCTAGAGAATATTATAGTTTCGTACAAGTATATTTAGATACCTACTACAATAAATTGCTCGAAACATTTACTAAACCATTTCAATTTGTAAAACAGATCCTTCTTAATTAAATTGAACCGTTTATACACATACTGGTTTTATAGGGAATTTAATTGAATTTATATTAAAACACTATGTAAACAAGAAGTCTCTAATCAAAACCATCACAAAGCTATTGTAAACACTATAATAGACACATTTAAAAATCAAACAGGAACGAAACGGGATCAAAGTGTGGAGAAGAAAAAACAGTCGGTAGGCCGCTCACAATCAGTCCAAATTAGAGACTCACAGAGAGTAAGGTGGGGGCCAAATCCCCTCTGAACGCAGCTTTATTCCGTCCCGTCGCACCAATCAGAGCAATTAAAGAACAATAAAAGAAAAAGCGTTTCCCACCCGCGCACGAGGAGGGAATCGGGGACGATGTAAATTGGTACCCTATAGATGCAGCTGATATGAAGAGCGGGTACTCTCTGCGCTTTTGAATACATATTTTATGTCGACTTTCTCAAAACTTTTGTATTGAGAAACATTGTTTGTAAAGAAAAGGGAAAAAGTTTGAAAATGTCGATGCAAGAATTTTATAAAATTCGAGACATACGTAAAAGACAGTACATATATAACAAATTGAGTTGATATGTTTTGTTGATAGCCTCAGTATGAAACAAGTGTAGAATATCTAAAATATCAAAAAAGAAACTTTTGTACTTAATAAATTTTACATTACACTCGTATTATTGTCTAAAAACTTATAGTTCAAAAGAACGTTTAGGTAAGTCAATAATTTAAAATATGTACTGAAGATTAATTATGCATATTATAGCTCTACACCTAATGCAATGCGTTAACCGCAATTATGGCTTAGATATCATCATCCTAGCATTATCCAAATAGTGCCCTAGACCTATGCTTAGGGCCCAGAATTACACGATGCGACTGCCATCTGACCTCCGCAACCCAGAGAGACTCATCATTCTACGGTAAAACTAGCCGTCAGAATGTTAGAAATCACTGACTTCCTAATAACGACCGCCATAGATGTTCATAACAGCCGGGACCAACGGCTTAACGTGCTTTCCGAGACTCGCACTAACTTGAAAAAGTTATAAGTGCACGACCAGTACATATTTTAACCCAGGACCTTAAATTTGAATTGAATTGCAATCTATTGGTTTGCTCTGGCCTGTCGCTGCTTTTTTGTAAAACTCTGTACAACTTACTTAATCTACGGGCAGAGGTGGACTGTCTGATGACAGGAAAGAAAATAATGTCAATCGTGTCCTAATACCCATAACTCGAGCTTATAGCGGAGGACCGCCCGGGGGCAATTTAAATCGTATCAGGACACCAATGATAATTTCAGAGTTTAACCTCATTAAATCATCGCAGACCAGCCCAGCAATGGGCTGTGGGCTATTGAACACAGGCTCCTTTCACTTACGAAGGTGAGAATTATTGTTTTTTTTTTACCACTTAGTGATTAATTCAACAATTTATGCACCTTATATTAACAGCAATGTGATGTGTCATCATACGTCAAACGCTGAAGTTTAACTTACATGGTCTCATGTTAGATGACTCGAGATATTTTCTTAGACAACTCTAGACGATGTCTTGAATCTTTTGAGTCACTTCATGTTACAAAGAAAAAAAAAAGGAAACATATTTAGGAAAGTTATTAGTTAGCCTCTAGTTGTATCTTTGAACACAAGTCTTGAACATTAAGGTTTAAGGGCCTCGAGTCCTTTTATTACTAGCTACAACTGAGACGCCTCGTCGTCCTGAGAACTATCAAAAAAATAAAAGAAAAACAAAGTAAAATACATTACAGAGCATCCATTCACATACAATGTGTGAAAGCTCCAATTCTTGTCAAAAGACGACGATAAAAAAATATTATGATGCCGCTGTCTTATTTCTTTATAGGAAATGAACGGAATTGTTTTCAGAATTTGACAAACGGTTCGTTTATCGAGAGGAGGCGCGATCAACTCGCCCGACATTTATTTTCGCCGAGGAACCTTCCAGAATATAAAACGCAGTCACTAATGGTGGTAACGATTATTGACAAATCGTTTAGCTATCATTTGAAGCGAACGCAAACAATTACATTTAAGTAGGTCCTCTAATGTTATTAATAATCTTAGTAAAATAAAAATTATGGAATAAGTTTAGGTTGGCAATTTATGAATTTCGATGACACCTAAAATACAAATAATTTGCAATTATATAATGCAAAGTTATCTAGTGAGCATGATGATAAGGTTATCTCCTAATTACGATAAATACTGTAATAGTTATAACACGAATTTTACTAGATCAACTTGATCGCGACAACTAATAAAAAAAATAGGAATCGAACCTCTGACCTTTGGATAACCGCTCTCACTGCTCTGAGCAGTGGAACGGTTATTAGAAAATTCTTCTTACAACTATATATAGCTTTGTAAACGCATATAAAAATATACTAAGACATTAAAACAAATGTGTTGAACTCTAGTTAAATCGAAAATAGTCAAGAGTAAGATCCTTCTCCGGCTTTTCGAATGCGCTGAATTTACAGAAAAGAATTATAGACCTGAGTAAGGAATTGGTACCGTAAAAACAAGCTTCCCTTAGTGCGCAGTGGGAAAGAAAATAAACTAGGTTCGAGACACTCCGGTCGGCAGGGCCAACCTCCCCTTCCAAATGAAGTGGGCCTACCAATTACACTGCGAATATCTGGGCGAGGATTAGATAGCAGGAAAATTGTTTGAAGGCTCAAACAGTCTTTTGTTCAGCAATAGGTACGATTGAAAATGGTTTGAGAGACAAAGAAACATGCTGCTATTTATACCGTCTTCTTTCATTGCGTAATCGTTAAATGCTAAAATGATAAGAGAAAAAATTCAACGTACGTTGAACGTTTTTATATATTATTGCTCCGTAGTAATAGGTAATTGGAATCGTATCACTAAAGTAAATCAGAGCCTTTGAATGGGAGGCCGTTTATTCTAACATTTGACATTGAGCGCTTCAGTGCTTCGAAAAGCACGTTAAGATGTTGTTTCAAGTTATAACTATAATATGTGGTTGTCGTTAAAAGCCATATTGAGCTGTTTGAACGGTTCGTAAGTGTGTTCGTGAGAGGGGAGATATTATGCTGCTATTATAATGATGATAAGATACTTATATGCAATGTACAATTTCCTTGGTTGGCAAAATATAATTGCTGATTTATATACTAGAAATAAAATTGTAATATGGGACTGCAATTGACAGTAAGCTTCTCGGTGTTCTGTCATGCCATTTGATGCAACATTTTGGTTTTATTTTAATCATCAATAAGTCTAATTGACATATTTCAAAGATTAAATTATGACTACGATACAACCATTCATGCAGAATTATAAAACTAATAATATAATCCATAAAATAATTCTTACATGAATATTGTATTCAAAAATCTAATTCATATTTTTAACCAAACTGTGAATTTATGTAGCTAATATTAGCAATAGAAATAATCAAGTAGTAGTATATAACTCGCATGTTGAAATGTTCGTAGCTTTGCGAGCAGAAAGTCACCTATCTCTGCCAATACTCGGTGAGTCCGCGCGGTATGACCTAAATCTCTCTTACCTTGTGTTTGTGCAGGTCTGAGCCTGTACCCCCTTCCCCCCCAGACAGGTCTTTGACCTTATCTTGTAGGGCGGGGAAGCTAGGGAAAAGGTAACACCCAGAGACCAGCGACTTTGGGTGCCCTTAGTACTGACTACCGGGGGGAAAACTAAAAGGGACCTGCGGAGGGCGAGCAGGCCAGGAGGGCCGGGCGGTAGGAGGGGCGCATCCACTGCGCGTCTTTGAGGAGGTCCTCACTCGTCCTTTTGTTACCGAAGTAAAACAAAAAAAAAAGGTCTGAGCCTGTAAGTGGGACGTTAATAAACTAAGATTAATTATAAATTAAGTATACACAGTTTGTATGTTGACATATGAAAAAAGACTTTGACTGCCATCGTGACTTGTATATCAGCCTCTTTTAATTTCAAATACCATCCACTTCATCTGTTGGTTGGTCTACCTTCTGTTTTTCACCTTAGATCTTTTAGGAACCTTCGTTATGTCGACTGATATGGCGTGGAGGCGAATATATCCGCACACCGCTCCTGAGGTCGTGGGTTTGATTCCCTTACAGGACAAATCTTTGTGTGCATAAACATGAATATTAATTCTAGCCCTCTAGATATATTAAGTATGTATTTACAAAAAAGTATTTATGTATATGATCATGGAACTAAATAATTGGTGTAATTGTCAGAAAATATTTATTCTATTATTTATTTATTCGTTCCTTTGTCTTTAAATCTTGACCCCTGTTAATTACTCCGCGCAAACACGTCATAGTGATGACACATAATGTCAAATGATATATGAAATAAATTAAATATCAGTAACGAACGAGTAAAGTCATTTTTAATCAAAAATGAATTTCGCAATCCATTTGGACAAATGACTGCGATATATGGAACTGCCAGAGCCACTAACGTATCATCATGATGGTATCGTGAACAGATGCCGCAATAAGATTTTCCCTTGACAAATGTAAACCAAACTCGAAGATTAGAGGACTCGAGGAGACGT
The DNA here is from genome assembly GCA_949126915.1 of Musotima nitidalis. Taxonomy (NCBI): domain Eukaryota; kingdom Metazoa; phylum Arthropoda; class Insecta; order Lepidoptera; family Crambidae; genus Musotima; species Musotima nitidalis. The sequence continues at coordinate 9,991,914 of OX421422.1, forward strand.
TCAGCCTTCTGACATCGCGTATTCGAGATCTTAATCGTTTCAACTTAAACACTCGACGAAGACAAATTTAATTAAACAAGCTTTTACACTCTATAACGCTCCATTATAAATTAGACCTGAGTGGAATAAGTGAAATGAACGTTCCTGTCATAATTTACAGGCTTAACAATGATCGACGCTTACATTCGCTGAGTCATAATTTAGATAACTACCGTTAAAGAATCTTAAAAGACAAAACGTCTTATTTAAGCTGATAAATTAAAAAAAAAATCATGCTTTTATTCAAATATATGCCAGTTCTCACTGCCTTACGATTATATGTATCTTTTTCTTATTTTAAACATGCATAATATACAGGGTGTATATGTCACCGTAAAATTGTAAATAACGTTAAATTATAATGGAATATAATAAACTGAACCTCTAAAAAATACTTTTTTGATCATCAAAATTACTGAGTGAGCATCTAATGAGGTGATTAGGTGCTCAATCAGTAATTTTGATGCACAAAAAGGTTAGGTTAGTTTGGCAATTTATTAATTTTGAAGACACGTTAAATAACACCCAATTATAATCTATCCCGCGATATTGTAATCTGTCGGAAAATTGTGATCAGTAACAAACTGCTTACAATTTAACGCATTATTTTCCTAAGCCCGTCGTCGCCATCTTCGGTTGCAATTAGCAATATTTTTTATGCGGGTGAACCTGTGTGAACTCATTTAATATTTTATTTGATAATATTTACAATGTCGGATATCGAGTCTGTCTGTCAACAAAACTCTGAAATACCAGTTATTGTTAACCAAAACGAAATCTGTTTTAAATCACCAAAACACTGTTTGTTTACATTTCACAACAAATGAATTTGACTAACAACAACCGAAGATGGCGACGACGGGCGGCTGAGCGGGGAACATGAAGTTCAATCAATCAGAGCGCGAGGTGCGTTCTGTCGCATGCCTTTTTACAATCTGACGGTTTGTCTTCGATAGATTATAATCTATCGAAAAATAATGCGTTAAATTGTAAGCAGTTTGTTACGGATCACAATTTTTCGACAGATTACAATATCGCGGGATAGATTATAATTTAACGTTATTTACAATTTTACGGTGACATATATAAAGGTATCCGACTAAGACCTTAGTATACCAAGCCAACCTCCCCTGCAAGTGTGCACCTGCCGATCAACCGAGGCTCTGGCGAACATATAAGTTCCCGGTAAGCGGCAATAGGCTCGCCACCTAATACGTGGGACCAAAATCATGATTGGCGAAATGTGGGCGTATAATATGCCTCTGCCTACCCCTTCGGGGAAACAAGCGTGATTGTATGTACGTATGCATAATATACAGGTGCATCTGGTTAAACTAGGTAGGTACGAAAAATTATACCCAGAGATAATTTCATAGGGAAGTTTGCAACCGCCACGAAAATAAAGTTTGTGAATTATGTTCAAACTACCGACACAACTAAACTACAGACTTGATTTTACAAAGCGCTCTTAAAATATATTTTTATGTTAATATTAAATAGAAAATAAATTTTAAATTTGATTTAATATGTAAGATTTTGTTACAAAATAATATTAACACTCGTTGTAATAAAGCAGAATTCAAAAAAGTTGGTAATTTCTCTTTATCAAGTAATTTGGGCCGTTTAAAAGGCGACCATAATTTATTTGTTATATTTTAATAAAAGGCTAGGTCAAACGCTAATGGTCAGGCTACCCATTATTCCGAAAAATGCGTGGACTCCATAAAATTTAGATCACACGACCGAAACCGCAAGCGAAAGCAAATAAATTATGTGTTGTAATATATAACATATAAATACTCTTGGACATAACACAGCGCTTCCAGCAACAAACTAAGCAAAGCTTGTAGGCAGGTATGGGTTGTAGATAACGGATAGAACAAATGTATAATGTATGGTCAATTCATTTATGATAACCTGGTTTATGTACATAAGAATACTGATCAATTTAGTAAGAAAAGCTGTATACATAACCTAAACACAAGGAATAAGCATAAATTAGTTGTACCTGCCACTAGGCTCCAAAAGATAAACAAATCTTTTAAAGGTCAATGTGTACGATTCTACAATAAAATCCCAGCAACATACAGCAATTGAGCCTAAATAAATTTAAATTAACAATAAAACACAAGCTGTCTTCAAAGGGATACTATTCTATTAAAGACTATACGGCAGATAAAAATGCTTGGGATTAAACTGCCGTTTCATACAGGCTATTCTAATATGAATGACTTGAAAACATAAATATTGTTAAGGTTATGTTATATTGCATTGTATAGCTTCACAGACAAATGAAGATTGTAATTCTAGTACCAAACTAATGGACATATTTAAAAGAGCATAGCCTGTGAGTTTCTTGCCAGTTCTTCTTACAGAGCGGTGGCTCGGAACTGGCACTTAGATTCACTTACACTTAATTATTTTTTGTTTTTAAATTGTTTTGTTGCATGTAAGTGAATCTAAGCTTCGTGATTTAGTGTAATATTATTTCGATTGTATTTTTTTTTCATTTGTAATCATGACGTTTTCAAGTACTATGTATAATAGTTTATGAAATAAATATTTTTTTTACTTTTTTTTTACCTTTTATGTATGTACTATGTATCACCCAAACCATTACAAATATTTGATATTCGTAACGTACATTAATAATCATAATTCGTATTGATTCATACAAATATTTTCCTTCGCGCCGTTTTGGTAGTCAAACAAGTGAATTAAAAACAATATGTTTTATTTCTAAATATGTATTGAACTCAGCTATAACAAACAAATTAATACAAACTGCTTAAGCAATCTAACTCTATAGAATAATCAATAATAGATTTAACATAAAAATAACATATAACAACTGCCAAGACAAAGCAAACGCCCACAATAGGACTTTATTAAAACAAAACTTGTTATAACTTCAAAGTCTTTTGAGGCGAGAAAATTTCAAGAGTTTGGTTTTGGTTATCATTACGGTCACTGAATACGGCAATTCAGTTTGTTCTGAATCAAGACGCTGACTGACAACTTTGACATGGGCATCGCTGTGGCCTGTGGGCCTTAATAAAACTCCAGGATTTCGTATTGAGCTACTATTTTTGATAATAGGCTTCCCTGTTTATTTTGATTCAAATTATATTCATATTACGGTAAAAGTGTTTTTTTTATGGATGGGTGTATAAGGATAGGTATAGACAGTAAAATTATATCAGTACAATAAAATTTTTAACGTATCTTATATTCCTAGCCATTTAAGTATACTTCTATTCTGAATCTCTGCTTCTGCATTCTCAAAGCCCAATAAGAAATCGAAAGATATTCAACAATGTACAGCAATCACCTAATTTAATTCTTTTTTTTAATACAAAATCAGATAAAGCAGAATTGAGTATTTATTACAAAATGATCTATTTCATGGTGCCGCGTGGTACCGGCCTAGAAAAGTGCAACCCCCTTTTATCTCACGGGAAGTCGCAAGCGTCTACGAAGAATTGGAACGCAATAAAGTATTGAGTATTGAAAAAAAAAAGATTAATTCTACCGAATGAAGGGCAGCAGCATCATCATGTGTACTGGCTTAAACTGCGAGCACCAACCCGCCTGCCCAGCGTGTTGATTATGTGCAAGTACCCCCAATATTATACTACTGTTTAGCAGTGGACTACAAAATGCTGATATGATGATCAATTTTAATATAATGTCAAGTTCGTAATTTCCTTTACAAATCGTTTTCTGTTTAATAGCTCTTTTTAAAAAAAAATACATCTACCCTCGTACAGTCTGCACAGAGAGTATGAATATAAGGAAAAAGAATATGTAAGACGACTTCTTTTTCCGGTGATTCGTTTGTCTTTGGAATTTCGGCCGACTACCCACAGGACCCTTGATCATTAAAGTACGCTTGTTAGCCGACGTTTTGCGCTAAGAACTTCTATATATCGTTACTGCTTCGTTAGTTAGAGCTACGGGTAAGAGGTACTTACAGTCAACGCAATGGGATGAAAAAGGAGATTTAACAATAGTATTAGGTTGGGGAAAAAGTCTTTTCGTATTTTTGTATGAAAAGTCAAGACATTTTTTTCAAAGTTTATTTACATTTATTTACAATATATATGTACCGTTTTGTTGAATAACTTTCTGCCATTTTGTGGGCAGAGACATTATCCCGTTACTGTAGAAACTTTGGGACTTCTGATCAAAAAAACGGGACAAATAGTTTTGGCAGTCCTCTCTTGAGGTCAACCTTACAGAACCTAAAGAATTCTGCAGAGACCGAAACAGGTGAAAATCTGAAGGCGCAAGGTCAGGGCTATCTGGTGGATGCACTAGGACCTCCCAGTCGAACTCTCTTAATTTTTGCTGAGTGGCTAAAGATGTGTGTGGTCTAGCGTTATCGTGATGAAAGACCACACCCTTCCTGTTGATTAATTCCGGCCGTTTTCTCTCGACTGCTTCCTTTAATCTCATCAGTTGCTGGCAGTAAAGATCAGAATCGATGGTTTTGCCGGGCGGTAAAAGCTCATAATAAACAATGCCCTTCCAATCCCACCATACACACAGCATCACCTTATTTCGTGTTAGGCCAGGTTTGGCCACAGTCTGTGAAGCCTGGCCAACTTTCGACCACGACCTTTTTCGCACGTTCTTGTCGTACGTGATCCACTTTTCATCGCCAGTTATCAATCTCTTCAAAAACGGCTCGGTTTCATTACGTCTCAATAATGAATCGCAAATAAGTACACGGTTCATTAAGTTTCTTTGAGTGAGCTCGTGTGGCACCCAAATATCGAGCTTTTTTGTATAACCAGCTTTCTTCAAATGGGTCAAAACTGTTTTGTGGTCAATTCCCAGTTCTTCAGCTACATCGTAACTACTAATATGCCGATCTTGCTCCACTCTTTCAAAAATGGCGTCCATTTTATTCGTAACAGGGCGACCAGAGCGAGGTGCATCTTTAACATCAAAATTTCCGGACTGAAAACGTTTGAACCAAATTTGTGCTACTCTTACTGACACTGCATCAGGTCCATAAACATCACAAATTTTTTTCACTGCTTGAGTTGCATTTTTGCCTTTTTTATAATAACATTTTAAAATGTATCGAATTTCTTCATTAGATTCACTCATTTTTACGGAGAGAAAAACAAATGAAAAATAGCGGGAAACAACTTTTTTTTATTTTTTTCTTTTCTTTATAATGGAACCTTTTTAATGTTGCCAAAACCAGCCAGACACAAATAGTACAGTCAAAAAAATTTTATAATAAGTTTATACCTACGTTATGCGAAAAGACTTTTTCCCCGACCTAATATAATTGCTTTTTGCCAACGATAAAGGGATTTTGTGGTAGTACCAGCGTAATTTTTAATTCTTCAATTCAATTCACAAAAGTCTAATAACAATCAATTGTCTTCTAAGATATTTTTTCTTTAGAATATCAAATCGAATTCCCTATGAATATAGAGCTCGAACGCAGTTTGTAAATCCTGCGTTCGAGCTCTACAGTACCTTTTAGTGCTGATTTAAAGACGATTAACAGAACGGTGTACAATGTGATTAAAGCAAGTTAAAAAAAAGAAGAAAAACATTTGATTTAAAGTCCATAGTTACACCATTGATATGCAAAGCTTAAACGAGAATTAAATTAACGGCTCTTATGATGCGATATACTTATAAGGGGAGGTCTATGTTCAGCAGTAGATGTCTTTGGGCTGATGATGATGATGGCATAATATAGGGCGGAGGTCGATATATCTACCTACACTCTGTTTCTAACGTCACGGGTTAGATTCTCACTAAGGACATTTTTTTAAATGTATAGAGATTAAAGATCAAAATTTTAATATATTTTTAGTTCCCTATATTTAATTGTCAATGATAGGTAAACTATTTTCTAAAAATAAGTCAAGGTATTTTTATAAATATATATTTATGGGTATGAAATTTAACAAAAACGACGGAGTTGTCTTTCTAATACCAAAGAATTACGAATAACTTTATACAGGGTCTGATAAAGCTGTCTAGACAGGGCAGTGAAGAGGGTTCGCGGGAAGATGTGACACTAGCTCCAGTATGGACCCTAAAGGAACAAGATTGTTATGTTAGGTGGTGATTACCTAAAAGTTGTAATAATAAAAGTTTCACCGTGTTCATAGAAATCATTCTATAGACTGGTGTACGGTTTAAAACTTTGCCTGTTTGTAATGAAATCCTACTAACACACGGAAAAAGTACTACCTAACTTAACTTGCGGGCTTTTGGTTTTCGTGAATGTGCTCAAGAACATTACAATTTCACTTAAATTTCAAAAATATTTTTTTAAATCTCTTTCTAATTTCAGAGATTCAGATTACAAAACCTTTTTTCTTAAATACTGTCAGAGGACTTTATAAGATGACTAAAAATTGGTTCATTATTATATTCCAAACTGTGGTTGGAAGTAATGCAATCGCGATCACCAAATATATCGCTTTAGAAACTTGTGCTTACCAATAGGGGTCGGAAGCGTTACAGCAGAGCGAATGAAGTACATAAGGAATTTCCAACTTCGATTTTGGTTCAGGTAGGAATTCCAGAGACGGCGAGCTTACGACTTTATTGCTTAAGATTTTAGAGCTAGCGGTTTATAAGAAATATGCGGTATCTAACAGTCTGGAACATGTTCTTGCCACAGATTAGGCCCTTCTTTGTAAAAAGAACCACCAGAGCCAATTAAAGTCCCGCTGCTGAGCTAAGCTTTCCTGTTACCTTTTACTGTGTATTTGAGAGAAAAGGGCTCACTTGGGCTGTTAATTGGCTAAAATGATGATATCTCTCAAGACATCAGTCTTGGATCATATCTTATCTTGGAACAAAATACTTGGTGTAATCTTTAGAAAATTGTTTATATGTATTTATTTATCAGTAAATGACTAAAGTGAAGTTTAAAAAAGGCATCACATACATTCTCACTGACTCGAAAAACTACACAAAATTTGTCGGTTTAAAGATTCTTCTTAATTATTTTAAAGATCTCTTTAAATAATTTTCGCCCAAAAAAATTACCTCTTCGAACAAAGTTATTTTCAAAGTGATAATATAAATAACAAATTCAGTGAAGCATACTCTAAACGCTCCCAATTTACTTAGTGTCTGCGTAATGGGTAAACTTTTTATTCTGGGGACCCTTTCAATATCTTCAAATATTCACTGTGTGAATTGTTGTATGGATTGATAATTTAAAAGAAAAACACAAGGAATAAGCATAAACTAGTTGTACCTGCCAGGAGGTTCCTAAAATTAACAAATCTTTTGAAGGTGTGAATGTGTACGATTTTACAATAAAATACCAAGCAATTAAGCCTAAATAAATTTAAATTAACAATGAAATGTAAGCTATCTTCAAATCCCTTTGATACTATTCTAACAAAAACTATATAGCAGATAAAATTGCTTGGGATTAAGCTGACATTTCATACAGGCTATTCTAATATGACTGACTTAAAACATGAAGAATGTTAATGTTATATTAAATTGCATTGTATAGCTTCACTGACAAATGAAGATTGCAACTAACCAAATGATAATTTAAAAGAGCATAGCCTTTAAGTTTCTTGTCAGTTCTTCTCACAGAGCGGTGGCTCGGAACTGGCACTTAGATTCATTTACATTTTTGTTTTTATTTTTTTGCATGTATGTGAATCTAAGCTGATGTGATTTCATTGTAGTAACACATAATTCTATTTTCATTTAAATTTTATTTTGACGTTTTCAAGTGCTATATAATAGTTTATGAAATAAAGACATTAACCTTTTTTTTTAGTAGAGAATAGCGTGCATTTAAATGCACACAAATATTGGACTCAATTCTTAAGGATGTATTGGTCGTCAAATTTATAATTACATTTGCATATGCTTTATATCATTCACTTTGAACCTACCTACGTAAATTATAAATAACGAAATAAATTGAGTACATTAAATTAACAGCTTGTTATTGCTAATATTCGAATGGTAGACTAAGCCGAGCCTGGGTCGATATTCCATCAATATCATCGGAAATGCAGATTGAACATTCAATTCGTTAGTCGGCGGGAAACAAAAAGAAAATAATGCAAAACAGTGCATTGGAAGAGAGAACGGCATCCACAGACGAACAACAAAAGGAACGAGTGGAATATCGTTTGATGGTCGTAGCCATAGCGCGCTACGTCGCATCGTAGCACTCATAGCGGTCGTAGTGATCGTAGCAGGTCGAACGGATCATACAGATCTATGCTATTGTGTTTTGATTGTTGCCGCGGGCATTCATTGATTAGGTCACCGAACTGCAATATTGTTGCCATAGATTTTGCAAAAGGCTTTTTCGTGTTTTCACCTTTTGTTTCTAAAACGATACTATCAGCAGAGCAGAGAATATTGGCAAACAAAATGCAGTGTAGAGAAAAAATATCATGACATTATTAAATATAGGAATTTCATACAATGTTTAAAAGAGAAGGAGAGAGAAAATTAAACTATGAAAATACGTTTCTCATCTGTAAACTTACTGGAATCCTACTAATATTATGTATATGTAAGTTTGTATGTTTCGCTTTCTACAACAAAAAAGCGTGGGCTCGTAAGAATATAGTACCCACAATTTTACATTCTACTGTTTCCTGTCTTCCTACAGCCGTCTTCTACCACACAGGTTAACGGACTTAGTACAAGTTTAGTACAAACATAGTTAACACGTTGCACGCCATCTGAGTCAGACACAATAGAAAACATATTGTTTGTCGGTAATTTAATGATTTACAATAAAGTGTAGCGCATGTCCTCTCACCCTTCTTCGTAAGACGTTCGACTAAAGATATAGCGTGGTGACGAGTATACCCGCACTCCGCTCCTAAGGACGTGGGTTTGATTCCCACACAGGACAAATCTTTGTGTGCATAAACATGAATGTTTGTTCTGGTCTGTGTGTTTACATATATATATTAAGTATGTTTTTTTAAAATATTTATACATATGTTTATTCTTTAATTAGTATAAATAACACAAGTTCTTAATAATACTTATCTTTGAACTAAATAATTAGTGTCATTGTCAGTAAATATTTATGAGAGGAGGCCCAGTGCACAGTACCGGGCCGTTAATGGTCTCATTCCATGATGATGAATAAACTGTAAATAAATACACAAAAAGCAAATTCCCTTGCGGATAGAGAATCAACCGTGAGTTATTAAATTGTGAAATTAAAACAATCTTAATTAAAAGGATAACCTCTAAGCAAGCCCAAGCACCTGTAATTGGAAAACTAAATTGCAACAGAAGAAACAACAACGAGCTCCTGTTTAATTTAATTCCAACGTTTAGCACTGAGATTTTATAAACTCATTACCAACAGATCGTCTCCCTAGGAATGTTTAAATATTAAATGTTAATTGCAGAGTATCCTTTCATCTCGCTTATCCAAACTTCGGGAGGAATTTGTTTACAATGTTCTTAATGATGCTCGACGCCCCGATAAAGCTTCCTAATGACTTTTTAATTTGTTTTATTATTTTATATGTTTGTTTGAAAGTGATATTTCTTAATGAGATGTTGTGTAGAATTACGTTTCTTTGATTTTCCATTGTGGCAGTAAATATGTAAAAACTTTAAGGACGACTGCGAGTTAGTCTACGATATACGCCTATATTATTCGTGACGAAAAGGAGCATAAATTACTCTTTGTTCTTTTGAGTTTATTGAATGAAGTATCATATGTAAATTATAATATATGCGGTACATTACATGCATTTTGATAAACGGATTGAAGATAATAAAAACAGACACCTTTGTTTTATATAAATGTAGATTTATATATCAATAGAATAACATAATAAAGATTGACTTATGAAACTTGAACTTTGGAGTTTAGAATATCCTATCTTCATTTTTTTATTTATCGGGTCAACAAAAGATTTCCTTACCAAATCGTGAAACAAGTTACTAAGACTCAGTTTTATTTAAAATAGGTAACGACAAACAGAATTTTGGCGAAATTAAGAAAGGGATTAATGATATAACACGTATTTATGTGGCGGTATCCTTGGTACCACTAACGTCTACGATCTAGGGGGCTACGAGCGGTAGGAGACAATTTGTATATGTCGTTATGTCAATAAATAATGATTTTGTCAAATTACTTCTGTCACTTTGTCTACTTTGAAGCAGCCAGGGATGGGACTAGGGGACAAATGCCCAATGAGTTATATCAGCGACATGTCAATCGAAGCCGGGCGATTTCGCTAGACTAAGGGTTCCTATCCACCTATGTGCTTCGCTACGTTGCTGTGGATGCGTCTCATATCTACCAATTATGGTCATTGGTCTGTCTTAGGTGTGTTGGAAATGGGTTTAACTAACCTATGACTATTATATAGAAAGATGCATACCCAAGATGCGTGCTACGGATGCGATGCATGCGTGCTATGTATGGTCGTGAGTTATGTAGCAATGTTCCGCGCGCCTCTATATACATCGCATAGCTTTAGCTGCGCATCTTCCTCGCACAGCTACATAGCTTAGTATTGGTGGAAACGGTCACATAGTTTTGTGGCGTAGCTTTCACAGCTTCGCAGCATAGCTGCAAAGCATATCTCTGGTGGAAACCCTTATCGTCGTGTCTTATAACGCGACTTATGATCGTAGCGACGGCAGACGCAGTAAATTTTGCCAAAAACTTCGAGCGAAGTCCCACCACTTCATCCGAGATCACTGGCCATAAGTGTCGCAGGACATTTGTCCATTGATTAAACAAGTGTCTTGAAGTCCTTCGTATATCATGATTTAGCAACCGTTAAATAGTTTTATGATGATAAATAGTATTTTAGTAGGCCTTGCATGTATTTACCCCTATAGCATCTCGTTGAACTATTTACAGGAAAAATCTCTTTTTGTGTCAAATAGCAGATTTTCAGTAATATGGTACGTAGTTCCAAATATGTACAACTATCAACATATCAATTCCATGCGGAATAATTGCAAAAGGAAATAACTAACTAGATTTAATAGGTTTTGGCATATACATATTATATACATGACACATATTACAATATTACACATATAACACATAACACTTGACCTACTACTACTTAAAGCGCTCACAGGTACGCGATACTACGAGGGTCTAAATCAATATTCGAAATTAAACAGACTTCAGACCTAGAAAAGGTGACCGTTTCAATGGGTTTTAATATCAAGAAATAGATTTCCAGTAAAAGTTTTCTCTCGGTTATCGGTATTAGTAACAACAGGAAACCACATTCCTGCCTCCGCCAATTCAGATAAGGTAGATTGGCGGAATATGAGTTAAATCCCCCTATTCTTAATTATTATACTCATAAGCCTGATATAAAAAACTTTTTCTTTTAATAATGTGAACAAAATTACAGTAAATATCTTCTATTCAAATTCCTGCCGCCGCCAAACCAGACAAGGTTAGATTGGAGGAATATGATTTAAATCCCCTATCCTTGATTAGTATTCTCATAAGCCTGATATAAAACACATTTTCTTTTAATAATGGAAACAAAATTTCGGGAAATATCTTCTATCGTATAATAAATCAGCTATTAAAGAAAACGAAAAATATAACATGGTCATCGCAAGAGTCGTTTGTTTGTCAAACAAAACTTCGACAGAAATAATTACAAAAGTTTGATTGAAAATACGGCATCCACTTTACCTGTCTTGAGAAGTTGGGCACAAATGACGGGTTTAAATTTATTTAATTGATTTTCTGATATTAGTACTTTTAGAATTGATTGGAAAACATTTTTAATTATGTAGTATTTTTAACCAGACTTGTTAAAGAAGGAGCATTTGATTTTGCATTTGAATTTGTTAAATTTGAGAAATTTCAAAAAAGTAATAAGGGAAGATTATGGTGTGGTAAAAAAGATGTAATGACGAGGATTGAGAAAAATAGATGGGTTGGTGATGTTGAGCGGCTGAATAGAACTAAGAAGAACAAAAACGACTTATGATTGATTAGTGACTAAAAATGTTGTGAGAAGACCGCGGAATCCATGACCAATTCATATGGTTTTTGAGAAAGGACAAGTCAAAAGTGCCCTAATCCGTCAAGAGTACCATCAATGAGAAGTTTAGTAATTGTAAATGAAGCTAAGAGTATGTGACAGGATAGTAGTAAGCGGAAGAATGTGATCTCTGCTTTTCTCTACTGGTATAGGGTGTGACAATATGTGTATAGGGACAGTTGGGGTACAATGGAACAAAAAAATGATTTCTGTTTTTAAAAAAATATATTCTTACTATTTTTATAAATTCTTTGTTTAATATTTAACAACAGCTCTTCGAGCATAGATTGAATAGAAAAGTAAGATCAAAAATTAACCTTAACACTAAAAAAAAAGCTTTTGAACAAGACGCTTCCATTGTTCCAAAGTGCCCCAGATCTGGGGTACAATGAAACGACCTCTGGGGTACATTGGAACATGACAAAAATTATATAATTAAACTAACATATATCTTTTCAACAACTTTTTAGAGAATGAAAACGTATTCTTTTGGCGCTTTGTTTTGCCTGCCAAGCTTGGACTGGGTAATTCTAGTTCAATATCTTGGTTAGTTACTACTGCCATATCTGGTTCTAGTGGAAAATAGAAACTGTTTTAAATTTTTGCACTTCTGCGCATATAATTGACTTCGTACTCCATATTTTCGTCCATATCCGTCAATAGTTGATCAACAAAATATTTTATTGTTTGTTTTTGGGAGAATTTTACTAATACAAAGTCTTCAGCTTTAGGAGTTTTAAAAACGCTCACTGGCAGGTCTATCTCATCCTCATCATTACTTGACTCAGTTAAAGATTATCATCATCTGAATCAGAAAAATGCAAGACTTTGGTCACTTTCTTAACGTCTTTGTTTCCGGTGATTTTCATTTTCTTTGGTTTATTTTTTTTCTTATTTTCTCTTTCTTGTGCTCGTTTACACACTTTAACATAGCAGCAGCTCTCAAACTCATTCCTCCTTCGACCAATTCTACTGCTTCCCGCATAGCCACCTCACTGTGCAAGCCTCTGTCAGTTCTTTTTTTGCGATTTCGCACCATTATGACTTCAACATCTGCAACAAAGCCAGTGAGACTATACGAACTAAACGGGGTACAATAGAATAGTGTTCCATAGTGCCCCGTTCCATTGTGCCCCATGGAGTATCGTAAATTTCAAAAAATCGGCAAATATTTTAGGTTCTATTTTTCACTACACAATCAACTGAGTTTTGTAGATAAATCAACTAAGATTTACACTAAAAAATACCACATACCTGCTATCAATACTTTTTTTTCCAAAAAAAAAGTCTTCCGTCACGTAAATCTAACTTTTGATCGCTCAAACAATTTTTTTCAATTATTAACTCAGTCAGCGCAGACCAGCCACATTGCACTGCGCCATCACATGGCGGGTGAGACGTTGTGATTGGCCAATGAGAAACAGCGGGAATTTATTTTGAATTTAAATATTTATTAACCTTGTACCATTGTGCCCCGTGTTCCATTGTGCCCCCACTGTCCCTACATATAAAATACAATCCTTACTATCCTTACTATATAATATTATAAATGCGAAAGTAACTCTGTCTGTCTGTCTGTCTGTCTGTCTGTCTGTCTGTCTGTCTGTCTGTCTGTCTGTCTGTTACTCTTTCACGCCAAAACTACTGAACGGATTTGAATGAAATTTTGTATACATATGGTCTAGACCCTGAGAAAGAACATAGGCTACTTTTTATTTCGAAAAGGGGGTTGTAAAGGGTTAAAAACGGGAGGGAGTGAAAAGTTGTATGGGATTTCTTAATTTTAAAAGATAAAACCATGAAACTTAATATCCTGTGAGAGATAAAATAGGGGTTGAAAGTTTGTATGAATTTCGTCATTTTTGAAAATAAAAATATAACATTTTGTATTTAGGCACTAAATAATAAACAAACTATCTTATCTTATCTTATCTTATCTTATCTTATCTTATCTTATCAAAAAATCGTTTGTTCTAGCATTTTGAAATTTTTACCAGTATGGGGGTGAAATAGGGGTTGAATGTTTTTATGGGTGTCCTTCATTTTTTAAGATAAAACCATGAAACTTGGTACGTAGGTCTCTTAGGATGTGCAGAGTTTTTCTACAAACGGAATTCTCGAAATTCTAACGGAACGGAACGGATTCGGCACGGGAACTACGACGCCAAACTATTCTAGGTACGTGATATTTAAAAATTTTGGGTGTATCAAGTTTAAAAAATATTTTGGCTTTTGAAGTTATAGTTCCTTTTAACGAATTCTCTGCATCGCCGCCGCTGATATCTACTATACCTACTAATGAGTCTTACTAAATAATAAAAATGCTACCCAAAGATACTATTCCACGCGGACGAAGTCGCGGGTAACAGCTAGTATTATATAATGCACAATTGATCGAGAAAGTAGTGAATGAGTCGGTTACGAATAACTGAGGTAGGAAGGAAGATACACATAAACTGACAGCAGGGCAGTAGATTGTTGACAATTTAATGCAATAAATTAATAAAATTAAATTACTTTGAAATAAATTAAATGAATCCGTAAGGAATCTACGGATCCTAAGCAATAAATATGTAGATTCCCTCTGTCAAACATGAAATTTGGAAAGATGTATCGAATCATAAATCAAGTCGGAGCCAAATTGAGTCGGTTTCGTAAATGGAGCGCGGCTGGGCACCGAGTTCCTGCGAAACAGAAATTGTGCTGCGGCTAACTTCGTAATCTCTGAATCCAATCAGCAGGAACACGGGAAAAATATCAAACAGTTTTCGTACTCTTTCCTGTACGCGTTGCACTTTAGCTAGGTCAATTTTAGATTAAACCTGTACTAATTGTGATGATCTCTTTAGACATATGTACGCGTGACGGATTCATTCAAGGATAAATCACACCAATTTTAAGAAATTTACTAGTCTTCAGAGCAGTACCCATTAAATTTTTTTTACCACAGCACTGGTCGGCTGTCCAAAACCAAAACCTAGCAAGAGACATTTTTTTAAAACACGGTTTGTAAATAACTACTCGTAATCATTTTGGAAGAATTTATATTAGAAAACGTGTCTCTTGCTAGGTTCTGGTATTGGACAGCTGTGGTGTATGCGGCCTATCTGATGCAAAGTGATCACAGCAGCCTATGGGATTATTTCACTTTGCCCCACCAAGCCGCCCACTGTGTGCAGAGTGGAAATCCTTAAAATACGCAGTGGAAACTGCCCTGACAATTGATTTAGTGGGGCAGTTTCTACTAATTTAAATTTGTCTACTTAAATTTTTAAATGTGCAATTTCATAATATTCTAGTATTAGAGTTTTGTACCCCATGTCTTGGTCGACACCCTTGAGCAGAACATGGGGTCATAGAATTCTTCGGACCATATGGCATTACGAGAAACATAGGACTAATAATATGTGAAGCCATCATCAATATACTAGATACAACACATGTAGAAACAAGAAACTAAAATAAAAAGGAATATTATATGCAATTGTAAATAAAACTGGCACGCGGTGTAAAACTTGGCAGACCGTACCGAGACCAAAAGTAGCTTTCTTGATTAGAAGGAGGATAAACGCAAAGGCAAATTAAGCGAAACCCAAGCGATTCTCATGACATGACATAACTTTAGTTTCTGTTCTGTACGGGGAATTGTGGGAGGCAATTACTTATCCGCCAGTTGGGTCACAAAGGACAGATGAGTGGTGACACCAATTAAACAGTTGGTTCAGCCTGCCCAGTGTCCCCAGATGACAGGGAATTTTAGATTTGCTGAAATGAGTGACATCAAAACAACTTGACTCGACGGAATAGCATTGGCCAAGATAGGACTTTAATTACTCTTGCTATTAATATTAATTTATCAGCAGTCGCAAACAGACCATTCCGATAGAATAATGTGAGCTCTTTACTTATATAAACCTCATTGCACATAAATTAACTATTTGCAGACTTTAAATCTATACTATATAGCTCCACATTTACTATAGGCTTGAATGGAGAATTATAAAGCATGAAACTCGACAAATATTTTTTCCTATCCGTAACATTTTTTTTTGGAATGGAATATCATCAATTCTTCCGCTGTGGGTGGAGCAGGAAGGTGTGTCAGACTTTTACTGACGAAAAACCATCCATGTTCCTTCTTGAGCCTGCTATGTCCCGGGACTTAGATTCGATTATAAATGTTATACAAAATAATGAAACTATTTCGCAATCTATAGAGCCTGACCAGCAAGCAACTCCATCATCCTCCTCCTATTGCGGTCCGTAACGGCCAAGTAGGGCACTGGCCAAGTAGGGCACTGGCCAGCTTGGTCTAGAATTATCAGTCTCCCATTTGCGAGATATGTGGTGTACTACATGCTACAACAACAAAAAAATGCTTTGAAGATTTCAGCACCTCAAAGGAATAAAAAAACATAAGCTCTATGTGACAGATATGGCACACTCCTATTTTTCTGGAAATAATGATTTTCTAAAAAATACGTATTTTATTATATTTCAAAACAAGTCATTAAATTTTGTTTATCTTAAAAATTATGATTGTGGATTACAAGGGGATATTTTAAAAATTAAATGAGCTGCAGAGCTCTAAATTGTTTTGAGGTCTGCAGCTCATTTAAATTTGTTATGGTATAATTTACAGCCATGCCTACGTCTAGACTCTAGATGATAAGACGACAAAGAATATGAGTATGACACAGAGTCATTTATGTATACATATGAGTATAAACATTTGTATCTGAATTTGTTGCTGAACGCTTAACACGCAAATTGCTTAAATTTTGAGTTAGCTTCAGTGATATAAATTCTTTCTTTTGATTTTACCTGCTGCGCAGAGAACCGACATCTCTATTCAACTTACGCGACGGCGACTATACCATCCATGTCTAAATTTTAAAAAGAGGTCTAAACGATGGACTCAGTGTAACAAGCGATGTGTTAACAAAAGTTCGGCGACGACAGCATCAGCCCACAAATGGGGCAAGTTTGACAACGGACGACGTGGATAGCAATTAGAGATGCGCCCCACCCTACAACATTTACATTTTAATTTAAATTTCACCGATCCTGACGAGATTTCAAATAAATTGGGCCCAGTATTTAGCGCAATAATTCGAGACTGCCGCCTCGCGGTCGCCGAGTTCAGGGGTGCTGTAATTGTTTGCGTTCTAATTAATAATTAACATTGATATCCTGAACTCTGTGTGATATTTAACCAGGAGAATAATTTCATGTGCGCTCTTGTTCTGCTTGATTTTGATTTTCTGCTCGCTGTCGTGAGTGATTAAACTTTGACTTTGAATTTGAGATCGGAAACATATGCAGTTTTATTTTTTGTGAGGTTGGCTCCCACAGACGTTCTATTTTATAGTTGTTTCTTTTGTGACAGAGAACTAATACGTATCCCTATGGCAGTATCAGATGTCAACAACAAAAAAAAATCCTATGCATTTACGAGTATAATGTTAATTAGGATACCACTTGACCGCAAAAATCGTCCCAGTGTTTTTAAATTCTATAGTACTATAGTAACAGAATAGTTTTCCATTCCGGCTTCTACATAGAAACAATATGAAAGTGTCAGCCCATACTCCATCGTGCCGACCCAATGCAGATTGGCGGAGCCAATTGTGCTGGTTCTGAATCTTGATGTTAGAGTTTTTTAACAAAACAAGAGAGGCGTCTATTTCGCGCTTAAAGACGCAATATAGTTAAAGGTGTCGAATACGAAGTGATCTGTAAAGCTGCCAGTTCATTGCAGCAAGCGAGGATAAGGAGCGGAGAAATAGAGAAATATTAACCAATGAGATGAGCGGGCAGGGTGGGAGCGAAGACTTTACTCAATCCCATTGGTTAATATATTCGCGCCCCGCTTTAATGGACAGGCAGCCTGACTGTCACCAATCAGAAGAATCCTACGAACTATTCTTAACTACCTTGACCCACAACTCTGCAGGGTTGTTATTATGTAAATTATCGAACTGTTACGATCGCAGTTGTGTACGCTTATTATAGAAAAAAAATTAATTATTTGTTAAAAGTTGCTTTTATTCAAAAGCAGGTAACGACGTTGCAATACCTCTTTATAAGAAATAAACCAAGTTTTAACTCATAACGCTTGAGTCAATTCAAGTCAAATTTATCGATCACTTCACACACATCATTTCTTGTTTAATAAGCGTGAATGAAGCTATGTGTGCCCGGATCGTAGCAAGTGGAACGATGTGATTTCAACCTCCCTACGGGAATAAGGCGTTACAAATCTATGTGAGTTCAGCAAATCTAAAATTCCCTGTAAGCCGTGGACACTAGCCACGCTGAACCAACTGTTTAATTGGTGTCGCCAGTCGTCAGTCCTTTGTGGCCCGACTGGCGGATAAGTAATCGCCTCCCACAACCCATTAAGTGCTTCAGAAACTTTACGCATGTTTGAGGCGGTCATAGTCTATCGGCTGAACTCTCTTTTTAAAATATGTCGCGGGGCACTGGTAAAATAATATTATTAAACGATTATATGTGAATGACTCGTGTTAAACTTTTTGTAGTTTATCTAATCAAGTGCATGAATTCAACAGTATTATTATAACACATTTAATTTATGTCCAAGTTTCTAAATTTTCATATACGACTAATCATTAACTTGTTAACTCATTGAAATGAATGCATCGTGAATTGTAAAATCATACTTATTTTCGCTGAATTTCTATCAATTGGTGCAAATCAAGCGGTAAATCTCTTTAATTGGTGCTAACAACCCGATATCTCGACGGGGTTGAAATCGACTGACCCGCTACACAGCGCTTTTTGCTAAACAAACAAAGGACCGTTAAATGTAGCAATTTGGCTCTTTGTAGATGTAATAGGTCATTACATTTAACTAATGTCGATTGCATGCCGAATACAAAATATTTTTGCCACATTGCTCAATAATAATAGCCAGAAATTGTAATAATTGCACTGGAATTTTAATTATTGTTAATAATTCATCTCCGTCAAACCGTACTGGGTCCGCATGAACTAAATTCCTTTCACTTCGGTTCGTGTGAGGAGGATCGTACTTAGTAGTGGGAATTTTCTGGTTAAATCATTAAGCAGCTGTTACAAGGCCACTGCTAAACATAGGTCTCCCGAATTGTTTTCCACCGATGATCTGGTCAACGCGACGATTACTCGATGGATGCAAGCGATTTGAAAAAAAAATTGAAAAGCATATTCAAAATATCGTCTGGAATTTTACAAAACAATTCTCACACCTAAAACGCCTATTTGTCTAATCATTTCAACATTTGTTTTTTTTGATTATATTACTGTAATTGCGATTTTTACTTCAAAACTAACGATTACTCAACTACTCACAAATTATGATGAAAATATTGAAATAAACCTCCTGACACGGGATTTATCTACATAGTTAGTAAGTTGTATTCGATTTGCCCACACCAAAGAAATAGTTTTGCTGTTGGACGAAGGTCCCCGTAATCCCGTGAAGCGGCCCCGGAATAGTAATGCAAAACTTTTTGTATACTTTTAGTCTCTATTTAATCTGTCTAAGGCAGAATTCCAATTTGGGTAAGTACTCTTGTTGAACAAAAATTCCAATTTAAAGCTAAATTAACATTAACATCTCCTTTATTGTGTAACAAGATTATCTTACTAAAAGTACAAATGTTTTTATTTTTTATTTCATCGAGGTACGACGTCGAATTAAAAGTGTAATTATTATATGATATGACCAACACGAATATAAACTAAGCCCTGTCAAATTTCAACTTCAAAACTAGTATTATTCAACGAACAGCTAGATACGGCTTAGCTTTAGTGATTGCACATTCAAAACTACAATAAACTGCACATTGTATACTATTGTCAATGATAATTTTATTAATTTTCCACTTTCAACCAATTAACGATGGCAGAATATTTTGGAATGGTAACTTACCAACACGCATTTTGCATAGTACTTATTTCGAAAACAAGCTATCAATGAACTTGTGGATGTGATTGCACATGTTATTTAATGTGACTGTCATAGTGACATCACACCTGATCATTATCATAATTTCCACTGCAAATCGGTGCCCCCCCCTGGTGGTGGCCCTATTCTAGGCCGATTCCACATGGCACACTACTTGATAGTATGCAGTTAATGCAGTCCAAAAAAATTTGTGCGCTCCGTACCGTGGCAAAAGCACGTAAAACTACCCTCATAATGGCTACAACTCATAACTGCCCGACGTAACACGTTTCACGCCCCGCTTTAAGAACTATAAACTAGATTAGCTGGAAAACATATGCACCATTAATTATATTCAACATCATTTACGTAATACGGGACGTAGGGACTAGGCCTTTCACAGATCATAGTGACAGGAATTTAGCTTTCACTTCAACACGCGGACCCGGTGTTGAAGTGAAAGCAGTGGCAGGTTGTTTCTAACTACAGTTTAATACCTACAACTAAAAGTTGTTGCAAAATATTCGGTATCAAATGGAACATATCATCACCATTTTAAGAACTGACTGTTATGTAAGCCACTTGACTTTCGTGAATGCTACGGACCACGTGGTCCTTGGAAAACTACGGACGCAAGTGATGATTTATATAATTACTTTATTCAAATGCCCGCGGTACAATAATGTCCCGAAAAATTGCGAAAAACAATTAACGACACGTGTTTTTCTCTTACACGGGGCATCTTCAGGTAAAATATCAGACAGCCTCAGGACAACGATGTCTTTACGACCAACGCTGAAACGAGAGTAACGCCATGAAAATGTGTTATGCCGGTCATATTATAACAGTAATGTAAAATATTGTGGCTTGAAATTTTAATTGTAATTGATACATGCTATAAGTTACCACATACCATATTCATGAAAAAAGTTCCCGCGCTTCTTTTCTTCAACCCTACGGCCGTTTACAGTAAATGTAAAAGTGTTTTGGAAAGCCAATCCCATGTTTATTTTTACATATTTCTAAAATATTTATTATACTTAAATGGTAAAATAAATTATAGTATTAGGTACTTACTTATTTCATTCATTCCAAAAATCAACGGAAATTATCCATTTATGTTTTTTTAAGCTATATCCTGTTTATAGCTATATCACTACACAAATACCCAGCGACCGTCACAGTGGTCACGTCCCATCCGTTCTTTCACACAGTAGACCCGCGTCACTGTTCAGTGATCTAGGTGACGGAAGTTGACAGTTCACATCGCGCGAGAGGGTGCGACGGCGCGCGTGCGGGCTTCCCGACACCCAGATACTTACTGGCTGAGTTTCCCCGTTTCCCGAGCAACAAAAACAACCCCGGGGGTAACTCGGTCGAGTGCAGAACCTTCACACACTGACACCGCACATCATAATAGCACTTCGTTAGCATAACCTCCAGATTAAGCTTATGCAAATACGCCGTTTTTACCGCTTCCGCTCGATTGCGTCTTTGCCACATCATTTGACGAGTAAATTGTAGGAAATAATAAAATTGCTGATTGTCAGCTAACGGGTTTGGGGAAATATCATAGAAAACATGGCCGGTTGTTGAACAGCTTAGAGCAGCTGTGAATTTTTCTGTAAAAATACAAGATTACATTATTACAGTACCTCCTTGGTACATTAGCAGTGTGTAGATGATTACAATATATAATCATTACAAAGTAAACTTCAATTGAGAGATTGCTTTTGTGAGACTGATGCCTGAGATAGGTGATGTGGATTAGTACATACATATTTAACAGGTCATTAGGCTCCCAAAAACCTCGAATTGCTTTGTTTAACGGGGTGCCAGAGCCATTAGCACAATTAACACTACTGTGCGGTGCTTAGTACACCACAACTGAGGTTGCAGCATTGAATAATAACAATACAATAAAAACATTTAGTGAATAAAATAAAGTAAAAAGTAAAGTAAAATTAAAAAGTTCTTATTTCATAAACTATTATATTATAGCCCGTGAAAACGTCGAAACAAAATATAAATTAAAAAAAAACTAAATATTAAATCACGAAGCATAGATTCACTTACATTCAAAAAAAAATAATTAAGTGTAAGTGCATCTAAGTGGCAGTTCCGAGCCACCGTTCTGTGAGAAGAACAGACAAAAAACTCACAGGCTATGCTCTTTTAAATTATCAATCAAATATAACAATACAAAAAACACACACAGTAAATATTTGAAGATATTAAAAGGGTCCCAAGAAGCCGTAACCAATAAAGTAGCACTAAGGGAACCTTCCATCGCAGTTAAGTAAGTATATAATGTGAAACTGAGCTGAGCCTGTACAATAGGGGATGGTCACGACAATGATCTGGTTTACTTTTTAATCTAATTTACACAAATACAAGTTCAATATGTTAAAACCAAGCTTGTTTATCTGACAAGTAATCATTTACAGCATAATACCCCTTTTTAAGAAAATGCTTTTTAATTGCCGTTTTAAAAGTTGGCAAAGGAAGATCAAATAATTCCTGTGAAATTTTATCATAAAATCTGATACCATTACCCAAAAAGAAAAATTTTCTTTTGTGAAGTCGACAATTTGGCAGAGAGAGCTTCTTTTTATTTATAGAAATAAAAATAGGAAAGAAATTATTATAATATCATAAATTATATGTTACAAATAATTTTAATAAATTATATGTTTTTGAATTTATTACAATATTGCAATTTTAAATAATAGTACAATAGTCAATACCTTTCAGCTTTATGTAATCATAGTCCGTTGACAGGAAACATAGCATTAACGAATCTTCAGTTGTACAGTAACATAGAAAGTTTACGATGGAAGCCTATGCCAGCTCAGACTATTTACGTTTTGTTCTGTGATAAATATATTGTGCTGATTCTTTAAATTGAACTATAAAAAGAAACAGCAAACAATGAACCTATGTATGGTAATCATAAAGATACATCAATACAAACAGAAGCAATGATCCCCAAATGAAACCTTCCCTAGTCATTTCTGTAAAGCTCTTCTTAACCATACGTAGTCTAGTGGTCACGTAGAGGCTCCCGTGGCTATGAATTACTGTGTATATTGGAATCACTTGGGCATAAACAGTACATAAATAACCAATGAATTGTTATCTCAAAGCTTAAAAACTTATACATATTGTAAATTCCTTTTTATTTTTATTTTTGTGTATACGATACGATTTGATTTTTAATGGCTTTTTTTATTGTCTTAAACTATATTAACTGCCGTAAATTTATAACTGTTAAGGTGGTTAGTCTATTTTGTAACCATGCTATGGAAGAGCGGTGCTGCCTATCACAAGCAATTTAGCTTAAAAGGGAGCATCAACCACTTATGCCTGTAGTAGACTAAGTTACTGAAATGTATGTATGTATTTTTGTATTTTTTGGTTTGTCACGCTTTTTTCCCAAAGAGGTAGGCAGATCATCCTACGATCCTGGCATACTTTCTTATTTTCATTAATTTACATTCCCATCGGTTTAGGGTACTTTGGACCTGCCTAACAATATCGATATAAGATAATATTAATATTGTTGATGACCGATATATGGATATATATGGATATTTTAGCGTGGAGGTCAGCATGCCTGCAGTCCACACCTGAAAACGTGGGTTTAATTCCTATACAAGATTTTTTTTTGTGTGCACGAATACAAATATTTCTCTTGATTTGGATGTTATCTATGTATTACAATAATGCATTTAAAATATCCAGCGTACAATGAAGACAGCTATGCTTGAGTGTCTCTACGTGATAGAAGCAGAAATGAGGAAATTTGTAGAAGAACTGAAGTGAACGACATTGCGGGCACATAGCACGACGAACCGACGACTAATGGGGCGTTAAGGTTCTTCAATGGCGATTGCGTACCGATAACGGTAGTATTCATAATATTCAAATCACGCTATTTGTTGAATCCGCACTGGTTCCGCGTAGAGAAATATGACCCAATACCCACTCACCATGGTTTTTGAAATGTATGAGAGGAGGTCCGTGCTCAGTAGTGGGACAGTGATGAATTGAGATGATGATGATCATCCCATCAGCCATATAAAGTCAGCTGCTGAACATTAGCTTAGTCCAATAGCCCAATAGATTACATTATATTAGGGGGGTCACCACGCTGGGCAGGCGGGTAAAGTAAAAAGTAAAAGTAAAAAGTTCTTTATTTCATAAACTATTACATAGCACTTGAAAACGTCAAAACAAAATATATATGAAAAAAAAATTTATATCAACCCTGAAATCACGAAGCTTAGATTCACTTACATGCAAATAAATAAAAATTAGGTGTAAGTGAATCTAAGTGCCAGTTCCGAGCCTCCGCTCTGTGAGAAGAACTGACAAGAAACTCACAGGCTATGCTCTTTTAAATTATTTTTATTACATGACACACACAGTGTAAATTTGATGATACTGAAAGGGTCCCCCGAAGCTGTAACCAATAAAGTAGCACTAAGGGAACCTTCCATCACAGTCAAGTAAGTATGTATTGTGAAACTGAGCTGAGCCTGTACAATAAGGGATGGTCACGACAATGATCTGGTTGACTTTTTATTCTAATATACACATACAAGTTGAAAATGTTAAGCCCAAGCTTGTTTATCCGATAAGTAATCATTAACAGCATAATACCCCTTTTGAAGAAACTGCTTTTTAACTACAGTTTTAAAAGTTGCCAATGGTAGATCAATTATTTCCTGCGGAATTTTATTAAAAAATCTGATACTATTACCCAAAAATGAATTTTTTGTTTTGTGAAGTCGACAATTTGGCAGAGAGAGCTTATTTCTATTCCTAGTATTAAAATTATGTACTTTTGAATTTTTATCAAATGTATTAATGTTTTTGCGAACATACATTATATTATCAAATATATACTGAGATGCAACCGTTAATATGTTAATTCTTTTAAACATCTCTCTAAGAGAATCTCTGGACTTAAGATTATAGATAGCTCTTATGGCGCGCTTTTGTAGTACAAATATATTATGTATGTCCGCAGCAGATCCCCACAATAACATACCATATGACATAATGCTATGAAAATAGCTAAAATAAACTAATCTAGCTGTTTCTTCGTCTGTTATAAGCAGAGGTCGGAATTAGGTAGAGTTATTCATGTACTTACACTGATTTCACACAGCGAAAGAATATAGTGGATATGCCTCAAATCCCGGGATTAATTTTAAAGAATAGAAAAAATCCCCGTACTTTTTAATAAAAAGTTATTTACTTTTACTTTTTTAATTTAGACTACTGCACGCGCGACGTTGCCAAACTTACATCAATGATATTGGATGACCGAAGTTGCAAAATTCCAATACGCACACGCGCGATGTTGCCACGTTTATTGTTCGCACTACATAGCTTGTGAGAACAAAAGAATACAATAGCGAAAATGCGGAGCACTCCCATTTGAAATCCATTTGAAATCCCGGGAAGGTCCACATTAATATCAACATTTCGATGCAAGTACATAAATAACTCTACCTAATTCCGACCTCTGGTTATAAGTCTTATCTTTTTGATGGCATAGCATGCTGAGCTAAGCCTTCCGGACAAATCCATTACATGGGGGTTCCACTGCAATTTAAAATCAATATTGATGCCTAAGAACTTTGTGTCATTTAATAACTCGATATTCTTGCCATTCATTTTCAAGTTAGTTGAGACTTTTGTAACATTAGGCAATGAGAACTTTATACATTTAGTTTTACTTGCGTTAAGAGATAGATTGTTAACCGTAAACCAATGTAAAACCTTCGCAAGAGCATTATTTATCACGTCAGAATGATCCTTGCCTCTGTTCACTTTAAATATCAGAGATGTATCGTCAGCAAACAAAACTGTTTCGCACAGATCTCTAGTATAGAAAGGTAGATCGTTAATATAAATTAGAAACAATAAAGGGCCTAAAATCGAACCTTGTGGAACTCCCATAAGCAATGGCGCGCCAGAAGACTCGACCCTATTAATAACTACTTTTTGAGTTCTGTCACTCAAGTAAGATTTAATTAATTTTAAAGAATTACTATTAACACCATAATATGTCAATTTAGCTAACAAAGTAGGATGGTCAACGCAATCGAATGCCTTCGAAAGATCACAAAATACTCCAATCGCATCCTGCCTGTCCTCCCAGGCGTCAAATATATGCTTCATTAGGGCTACACCAGCATCTGTAGTGGATTTACTCTTAGTGAAACCATACTGCTGAGAATGAAATAAGGAATTCAGAGAGAAATGACAAAGTAATTGATTAAAAATAACTTTTTCAAATATTTTACTAAGAGCTGGGAGTACTGATATTGGTCTATAGTTAGTAGGATCAGACTTCTCACCAGCTTTTTTTCATCAGCCGGGTTGGTGACCGCTGTTCAAGCCAGTACGCAGGTTGACGCTGCTGGCCATCATCAGGTAGTTTTTCTACTCGTCAAGTCTTGCGACTCTCCGTGAGATGAGAGTAGGTGGCACTAACAAATATGACATATATGCAGACAAATGTGTAGTGCAGACGCTTGTGGCATTACATTCCAACACATATAACGCCGACCCAAACCAACCCAAGTCGGCCACTAAGATGATTAGGTGACCATATTCAAGGAGTATGGAATATTCAAATCACGGTATATGTTGAGCGGGGACTAAGTAAATTGTGTACGTGGTTGGAACTGTGCCGAATGGGCCACGCAGGTATGCGGCTTGTAGTACTTGCCTTCACGAAATATGGCGCTTAAGGTTATTACTTAATCATGGAATATCAGCTTTGCGATATAATTTTTGCTTGAGAGGGAAATGCAAGGTTATTGTATCATATGTACTTTATTTATGTACAGTTAAGAAACTTAACATAAGTTTATACGTTAAAAACACTATGTACATTATTTAAAAAATAATAATGGTTTCATCAGTTGTATGGAAAATCTAAGCCGGTAAATAATTTCTACGGTAAAAGTAACCCTTTTAAGGGTCAAGAGGTCAAGGATTATTTATTCAAAATTCCACAGAAATCCCATGAAAAACGTACGTGAAATGTGTAAGTATGGATATTTAGGATATTAAATCCTTTAGCTTTTACTAACTAATACATAGTTGCCAGAAACGATATATATGGCACAGAGATCGGAATACCCTTTCTTCGTTTAATAGGTCGTCGACTCGCATACTGGACAAGTAGTTCTGTCCCATAAATATGCATATTAGCTTTATTCTGTAGGTTTTCTATGTACGTAAGACTTTGATTGTATGTAAACTTTGGGTATATTGCACTAAACTTATCTCAATCATGAGATGAGGTTATAAAATACATTACATACTAACAATCTAAGTAAACCCTTAAATAACTGATTCTCAATTATTTGTAAAACTGAAAACACGCAGGTATAGTGACGGTTTGTAAAAAAAATGGCGGCGCCTCAGGAATTAATTAACGCACAAAAATACTATTATGGTATTAAGTTGCCAAGTACTAAGAGTTTTCGTTACTTTATAAATATATATAAAGATATATAAATCAGAGGACACAAATTAGAGTAAGTAATTAAAAGTACACATCAAAAATCAAACGAAACAAAATCTAATTACACAAATGATCATTCCTCCCAAAACTAACAACTAAAAAGACGAACACTTCCAAACTACGTACATAATGAACGGAATGCCCGACGCGAACTTCAGGCGTACCCAAAGTTGCCAGATGAGTATCACAAAACTTGCCAGAACTTTATCACTGTCTCTATAAACTAACGAGACTCTTGGACTTCGTCTGACAGCCTAATACTATGTTATGACATTAGTGAAATAATTAACGTAACTTATGTTATTATTACTGTAGTCGGTATAATTATGATGTTTCATCCTATTTCTGTTATTTTCTCTGCTTGCTACCTTTCTCAGAAATTTTATGTAAGAACCACTTTGATGCTGCTACGAACTACGGTTTGTGAGTTTAGGCTATGAAAAAGTGAAAATAAGAACATTTATTTTGGCACATTACAAATTAGAATATCCACAGCACATATTTTTTTGAAAATACATAATATTATTGTAAACACTTTATTTAAAAACTCTTAATTTAAAAGGTAAATAAGTGGATCCTATCCTATCCTATCAAGATCTGAAAAGCCCAAGCCAACCTCACTTGCAAGTGTTGCACCTGCCGATCAACGGACGAGGCTCTGGCGAACATAACAGTGCCCGGTAAGCGAAAATAGCTCGCTACCTATTACGTGGGGCCAATATAATTGGCGAAGTGTGGGCGTATAATGCCTCTGCCTACCCCTTTGGGGAAACAGGCGTGAAATTATGTATATATGTATGTTAATTTAAGTACAGAAATAGCTCATTGAACTCATTCAAAAATCTTACTCAATTCGCTCTTGTAGTTCACTTCGCCGACATTGCTATTACATTCAAATGACTACCTCTGAAGCTCTGTGACGGGCCACTTATAAAGTCCCATTCATGTCATATCACGCCGTCAGTAGATAGCCCGCGAAACTTCTCGAACGCTGTATATGGTAGCAATGTAGAGGTACTCGAAGTAATTGTAGCAAAATAAAAAGTGAAATATAGAGAGACTGATTTATTTGTAAAGATAGAAAGAAAAAAAAATTATTCTATGACAACATCAAAAGAAAACAGATACATTATATTTAAGTAACTACTTAAATAGTGTCACAGAAAAGGTATTCACTCAGCATAAAGCCAAGGTGTCACGAAAACGCCTCGACGCTGGTCTTTCATAGATAATTAAATACAGTATTTTGTATATTAGTGTACTATTCTATATAAAACCGTTAACCTTAAATTATTTGACATATTGTTTGTAACACACAATACTAATGTCCAAAAAATCCATACTACTGAGTCGAGACATTTTTGTAGGAAACGGAAGTTTTTTCCTTTTATAACAAGTTGATTGATGAGTAGCATATTTCTTTACGTGGTTACCGTACCCAGTACAAGATATACTTAAATATAAAAATGTGTTGTTAGGCCCTTCACTAGTCTTATGTTATTCCATGAACAGAAGAAACGTGTAGTTATACAACAACTATCAAAAACAAAACGCTAACAATGTAAAACTAGACGCTTTCGCAAAATATTTAGGGGATAACCGAAACATTGACGGAAAATAATACATTAATAGCGATAAACATAATTGTTTTTTGTTAATGTTGGTAATTTTAAAATAATCTATTACCAATAACAGGTATTTTGTGCCAAGCACTAACGTACGTCACTCAAATAAGTATCACATTGCCACATCGGCGACATGCATTCCGATAGTTTTGCGCGCCAAAACCAATTCTAACGTCTTATTATTTTTAATATTTTTAATGGTACTACCCTCGATATACTCGAGATACCCTATATAGAGTTTATGAATTGAGACACATTTTAATAATAGATCAAACTATAAAACAAACGTTTTCAGAATTCTCCTGATGAATGATACAGTGTCAAAATAATCATACCCGCGATTCAGTGTGTTCGCTTTTTGCAAACTGATTCGGCAACAGTAACTATCCACTCTGCATAAAAACAAAGTTTGCAAGTTCCGGCGTCTATATATTTGTCACAACTTCACGCTAAATTTAGTTTAATCTTGGCACACAGTTACCTGAATTAACACTGCAATCCCGGTAATGCGTTTCCTTGGCAGTTACTCATATGAAACTACTTTTCTCGCAGTTAATGCCACGGGCACAGGTCAGAGCTAATGTGTATATGTTAAAAAAACAGTAATACCTAATTATTCTAATAATTTACTCTTTATTGTACATCATGATGAAGATTGCAAATATAAAAGACAAAGCAAATTTAAAAAGATACATACAATAGGCGGCCTTATCGCTTAAAGCAACTTCTTCCAGGCAACCGTAAATAAACAGGAAAGTGAAAGATGATGTGCAATAATAATTAAAAATATATAAGTAAGGCAAAAAATAAATGAGACTATATAAAAATAAAACTGGCCCAACAAATAATAATAAAACTACTTCTACAATTACTCGCTACATTAAAAAGGTAATTAGTAGAAATTTGGGGTCCTACTAAGACCTAACAAGCCAACCTTACCTGCAAGTGGTGCACCTGCAGATCAACGGACGAGCCTCTGGCGAACATAAAAGTTCCCGATAAGCGACAATAGGCTCGCAACCTATTACTTGGTGTATAGTGTGCCTTTGTCTACCCTTTCGGCTATACAGGCACGATAGTATGTGTCTATAATAAACATTATAAAAAAGAAATTCGACAATTGGACTCTCCGAACCCGCTAAATTTAAAAAATTCCCGATATTTTCTGAACACACCTCGTATATGTAAAATACATTAAACTACTTACAATATTATTATTGCATAATATCTGAAATCCCATATTAGAACTTACTAATATAAGTCACCACTAAAGTCCTCTCGTAACTTACAGAAATATCATAAATTATACAGCTTACAATAGGTAACACTATCAAAAGCTTTGAATAATCGCTATAAACGCTTAACATGAAACGGAGACCCGTAAAGTGCGAAGTTCCAAAGTGATTCAAATGGTACCCGGAGACTGTATCGCGAAACTTAGTACAAGGCACTATTTCAATAAGTATGTGCTAACGAGAACACTTTCTGTGACCCGGCGCCGGTCTTCGATACTACTGATATTCACAGTGTAATGTAAATTCTTACTGCTTATGAAGTTTTACTATTGCTTCTAATAAAAGGATAGCAATCAACACAGCTTAAGAAGTCTTTCTTATCGATCTACCCGCCAAAATTTAAAAATAAGAAATTGGAATCATTCTGTAAGTGAAGGATCAAACATCACACAAATCGCTTGTGGGTAAACGTAAAAATGTGGCTTAACTTTGCATTGAGGTATAATTAATACAAGTATAACACTTGCAGAATAAAAATCGAGAGACAGTGAGTCAGTCCGAAAAGAGCCAGTTCTTTTGTACACACTCCTTAAACGACACTGATTATGGAGGGTGGTGAAAAGGAGAGTTCACAGAGGTCAGTTCTTTAATAGCAGGAGGGCACGTTAAGCTGTTGGTCCCGGTTATCGCAATACGAGTATATTTGGTAGTCATTTACCCTAGTTAGAAACTGTATTATCGGATTTTTATCCTTTGGAGACTTATATCCTTCAAATTCAGAGGGTCTCGGGTTCAAAACCTAGTGGCGTATCAATAACTTTTCGTTATAACTACTTCCGTGCCTCATAAAGCACGTTAAGCCATTGGTCCCGGCTGTCGTTAACCTCTTTGGCAGTCGTTCTTATGAAGTCAGTGCCTTTTAACATCCTAGCTGCTAGATTAACCAAAGAGTGATGTTTCCCTTTAGATTTCGGAGATTAGAGGGCAGTCGCATCATATCATAAGCCAAGGCCCTGAGCTTAATTCTAGGGCAACCGGGATAATGCTAGGAAATGATGATGAAAAAAACGCCACATATGGCATGGTGCGGTAACGTGGCGTGGGTATGTATGGTAGGTCTACCTATACTCTAGTATGACTTCTTTTTTTATCAACATCATTGTAGGAGGTGGCCTGGTCCTAGCCGAGGGGTGTTAATGAGCTTAAACGATTTATTCCTGATTCGTCATATTCCAAATTGGTCATCTTCCAAACACGACACTTTCCAAACTGGTCATATTCCAAACTAGTCATATATTAGATTCGTCATCTTCCAAACTTGACATTGTACAGTCAAACTGAATTTTAATAAAAACCAAAGTAACAATAATGTAAGTAATTAAATTTATTTCTTGTTAAAACATTTTTTAAGATTTAAAATATACCTATTTATGTTAAAAGCAAACACACTTTCTTTGCAATAAAATAACAAAGTATTCTCCTTAGAGAAAATAAATCATTAATAAAATTATACTTCACATAGCCTACTCAGACACTCCACAACAGTTATTTTTTTATCTACAAAATCCTGTACTATCTCCTTTTCTTTTGTAAATTTATTTAATTCTTTAGTTCGTCGGCGGTGCGTTTGGTTGGAATGTAAAAAAAATTTTTTTATTCTTATATCCTGGTGTAGTGCTTCTTCCCTCAAGTTTTTTACAAATAAATACAATGAACCTTTTTTCTTTAATCTATGGTTAATTCTGTTGTTCCAACCTTCTACGGCATTATTTGTGCGGAAATTATCTTCATCAACACAAAATAAATTGCTAGTGATCTTTTGCATCCAAAAATTTACAAAATAATTATGAAATAACCTTATCTCGTTTGAATCTGAGGCAGAGTGAGATATTTCTAAGTATGCCTCCGGTACGTATTGTTTAGGTAACAAAGCTAGTTTTGCACATAATTTTGTATAAAATCTGCCTTCTTCAGTAGCGAATGCTCCACAATCCTTAGATTTTTTCCATAAGGCTTTTTGGTAATGGAAATAACATCCTGTTACGTTCGGAAATACTGATAAAAAACCGTTTATACCAGCTAACTCAAAGTCACACTTAAACTTGGTGATATTTAAACCAAACCTTTCTTTTAGAAGGAAAAATAAACGCCGATAAATCTCTTCACTTTTGCTTGGTAAAAGCGCATAAACGAGTGGTACAAAATATGAATTTATAACACTTGACTCCAAATTTGCATGAAGACTATAGAGTTGGTTAAAAGGGGGTGGCGCAACCTTAAATGTACCATCAGCGTAATAATGTTCAGTCTTTGATAGAAAGTCCAAAGCAGTGGGCGATGAAAATATTAAAATTTTATCGTCAAGTCCGTCACTACAAATTAAAAAATCTTTGGATAGCTGTTCTGGGATCAAAACATCGCTTACTTTATCATATGTGCATTTTCGCACATTAAGAAATCTGTTTCTGACATTGTATAAAGTACTTTTTTTATTTTTCCATATCGGTAGCTCCGACAGAGAAGATTCTCCATTAAGTTCTATAAAATCTTGTTCAATTTTCTCGAATATTTTTGGTATAGGTTCGAAATTATTGGTGACTGCCAATTTCATATTATCAAAGCATTTGTCAGCCTCTAACTTCATAAACTCCGGATTACATACATGGTTAATGACAATGACATTAACTTCATGATAGACAAGTAACACTCATATAAATAGGTTCTTATCATAAAATTTACCACAAAGGATTTATTGAATTAATTTGTGCAGGCAAATGTACATTGTATGACAAATTAGGAAGATGACGAATCTAATATATGACTAGTTTGGAATATGACCAGTTTGGAAAGTGTCGTGTTTGGAAGATGACCAATTTGGAATATGACGAATCAGGAACAAATCGCTTAAACGATTATAGGTAACACATAGTAACAGAATAAGATCATTTGTCAGAACGTTGTCTGTTGAACGTCTCGTCAACAAAAAATAAGTCACACATTCCAAAGGGATTCGAATAGAAACGGAAAACTTTGTAAGGCGTTATTTCTACAAGTATGTTTTAACGAGATCACTTTCTGTCACCCCGCCGCGTCTTCCTTTCCTCTCGAGATGCTCCATCATAAGTAACTACAAACAACTATGTTTCATTTTAATGGCAGACTTAGAATTCAAACCGTTAACAGAACTACAGCTAGGGTTGTCATAAATTGGCGACAATGAAGTTAAATAAATATTAACAGTAATGAAGCAGGAAAAATATAAGAAATTTGTTAGAGTGGAAATTGACATTCTTAAGACCTATATTAAGCTAGTCTTAATATGTTAAAAAATAATTTTAAAAACGTAAAACTTGTATAGGGATCCTACCACCATCTAAGAAGCCCATGTCATCCTCACCTGAAAGTGGTACACCTGCTGATAAACAGACGAGGCTCTGGCGAACGTAACAGATCTCGATAGGCCCGCCACCTATTACGTGGAACCAACAATGTAATTGGCTAAGTGTGGGCGTATAATATGCCTCTGCCTACCCCTTCGGGGAAACAGGCGTAAAAATAGCTTACATAGCTATTGTATATGTATAATAATTTCTTTTGAGTTCAGCTTTTGGGGCATGTCATACTTAATGTCTATACGTAATTCTCAATAAATAGAGGTCATAATAGCAATCGCTATAACTCAAAGTATCTACTGTGTCCTAAGCGCGGCAGGAGAGTCCTTATTCCGAGATACACTAGTATTGAACTACAGAATATCTGGTACTGCAGCGATACCTGCCTAAAGTTATTCACAATAAGTCATAAATTATACCACCATCCAATTAAGAGATCCAATATCCATGATCTTTGATCAGAACACAATAGTTCCTCCATTATCTGTTCTTAACTTTTAAAACTCGTAGGCAAACTTTTAATAGAATATACTTTTACCTTCAATAGGCCACTGAACAATTGTAATAAGCTCTACAAAGTAAACTCTTCAAATATAATATGGATATAAAGGACAACTCGCTCCTTCGAAGCCATAAAAACCTTAGCCTCAGAAAATGTAACCAAATTGAGTTTTTCATTGTTTCCAGTTTAAAATGTAACCAAAACACTGAATGGGTTTTTTAACGATCATTCGTTTTCAATGTATTACGTGAGTTTTGTATTGCTTAATTCAAGCTAAAATAAAAGTATTTAGACAAATATAGTCAAGGTAGCTTACCTACTATGGAGAAAGTTTGTTAGGTTTTTCTCTGATTTTGAAATGGCTCAGAGGTCCAGCAAGTTGAAGTGGGAATGGGCTGACCGCAACAGCCTTAGAATCGACCGCAATTGAGATAAAAGTACTGTGGAATTGAAATTGCAAAAAAAAGTCGAGTTACAAGGCTTGTAAAGATATATAAGTTATGACACAAATAAATAAAGTTGACAATCATGTCACTTAAACGACCTCGACGACGACGTACTGCGTAGACCACCTGCAGTATACCAGTGTTTCGTAATGTAGCCAAGCTAGAATAAATGAATTTTGAATGATTAGTAAATTAATTTATTACAGTCTGTTAATTAACAAATTTATTGATTCAGGCGTTACTTTGCGAAAATCCATTGTAAGCAAGTGATGGATTAAAAATATCTTTGTAACAATTTGATAGTGGTTTATTATAGGCCACATCTTGACGTTTCTATAACTGAACCACCGTTTCAGGATGCCAACTGTCTAGTGATACAAATTGATAAGGATTATTCCGTTATAGCTATCTATAGATCACCCTCCTTTACCAATATTAATAATTTTCTGACTAGACGTGGTTTTAAACTCATTTAGTAGACCACACTCAATACTTTTGGGTGACATAAATATCCAACCTTTTGAATAGTAGGTCTGATGACTCGACAGACGAATACTGTAATATCTTAGCACATTGTAGATATATCCCAGGTCATAACATTCCTACAGAGGTTCTAACACTTGACCACTGCATGTAAGAATCGACGGGGTGACTATCGACCAAAAATTCACGTGGTCAGAACAAATAGAGGGTGTTTCAAAAAGGCTAAGAAAACTCATGCATATATTTAAAAAATTAAGTACTATTGCCGATTCGGAGCTAGTTGCTATGATCTACATTACTTAGCTTGTGCCAGTCAGTGATTAATTACTGCATAACGGTATGGGGTGTGGCCCCATTAACTTATCTTATCAAACTAGAACGAGCCCAGAGAGCCATCCTAAAAATAGCATATTGTCTACCAAGAAGATACCCCACTGATGAATTATACTGAAAATGCCGGTTTCTTAGTGTTCGTCAACTGTATATAAATGCGACTGTAATTTGCTTCCATACACTAGCTAAACACCATGCACATAGCTCTCATAGATCACTTATATGGGATCGCCCTAAAATTAGAACCGCGTTTGCGGGAAGATCCTCTCAATATATGGGACCATATCTTTATACCAAAATATATAAAGTTAACAACGACATTTTAAACATGACCAGATCGAGATGCAGACATACAGTAGCAAAATGGTTACAAACTAAAAATTACCCTGAAACGGAAGCCCTACTAGAAAAGATAATTTAAATACCTATCGACCAAAGATTATAAAATTATAAGAAAAACTATATATAAGCAAACACATATAAGTAGTAACATACCTTTAATATTGTATTCCAAAAACTCACACAACATATATTTATAATAATATGTAAATTAAAATATACCTGAAATCATATTAATATTCAGCGATACACAATTAATATGTACATAAAACAAACAAAATAAAGATATAAATAAATTAAAAACGTTATATAACACACACATGCGCACTTACACACAGACAAACACACACATAAGTGCGAGCATGCACGCACACATAATCACACACACATATATATATTTATCTTTACTTACTTAAAAATGCACTAAGATATTTATAACATAAATGGAAAGATATTGATCTCCACGACACAGGGAATCCAAGTGTGGAGTTCAGCGAATCTTACTGTTGTTGTATGTGCCGTACTTCGGTTATAATATTATTCCCGCGCTACTATAATTTTCCAAAAAATCGAGAAACAATTCAACACAACACGTGTTTTGCCCTTACACAGGGCATCTTCAGGTAATATAGGAGCCTCAGAACAACGATGTCTTCACGACCAGAGTGTCACTCTCGTTTTAGCGTTGGTCAAGATATTTTAATCCATCCTTCGCTTATTAATTAACAGTAACAGTCCCATTATTTTTCAAAGCATATTCCATTGAAAAGTAATAAAAGTGTATTACTTTTGAACCTCACAGAAGCCGACGTGAAAAGACCTCATGCATCATAATCCATCAAAATATTCTATGTCATAGTGAAACGAGAATCACGATATATTGAATTCCTTTACTAAGCTTTATGAAAAAGTTTATACGATACGTTAAAAGAGAAGCAATATCTTAAAAATTATATACAATTTTATTAGGATAGGATAAGATTATCAGCTAATTATTTTATGAGGGATCATAAGTTATGTAAACTTATGTTATGTAAAGCATTATAAATGCTTTTTTATTAAAATAAAACCACTTATTCATAAATCGGTCAATAAATAATCGATGTATAGGATTTCTTCCAAGATCTGAAAATCTTAAGCCAACCTCACTTGCAACTGACGCACCTCCCGATCAACGGACGAGGCTCTGTAGAACATAAAAGTTCCCGGTAAGCGGCAATAGGCTCGCCACCTATTACGTGGGACCAACAGTATAACTGGCGAAGTGTGGGCGTACAATATGCCTCTCCCACACCTTCGGGAAAACAGGCGTGATATTATGCATGTATGTCAATGAAAATTATATTTTATTATTATTAATCTTTATAATTTCTAATAATTCAGAGCCCAACATGTAATTCTCATGTTTTGTCGGTAAACAAAAGGTACTGACATGCAATTCATTTCATCGTACTAATTGAATACCTATATGTGGTATTCCAATTCCTTCATAACTATTATCGATGTAAAAGTAATTTTTTTTAATTTTTTGGAGTTACGCAGTTTCAAAATTATACTGACGATATAATGAGTACCTATGTATTTACATTAAAAAGTATTTATTTATAATGCGTAATATCTACTACATAATGCAAAAAAAAACGAAAACATTTCGAATAGTTGGTTATATCTCACCTGATGAAAATTTATCTACTCCTGTAAAATCAATGAGTAGGTTTATCTAACTAATCAGACATATCAAGTTATATATTGCACATTGTAGATATTCAAAGTAGGTATATGCAATGTGCAACTTAAGACAATGAAGCAATTTAGGTTAATAAGCAATAGGTGCAATTACTCACGGCCTATAGTACTCCTTAGAGAATGGCGAAATCGTTTACCAGAATGTCTACTTTAGTTGGCATGAATTTCACTTATACTAATAAATAAATTTTCCTGGATATCTGACACGTTTATTGTGCCAACAAAGCAGTGCTTATATTTTGGGTACTAGACAACGTATGAGGCGCTTGTAGTTCCGCGGTGCTCGGTGGTCGGTAACGAACGATTCTAACAGCAGGACGCCATACACCTGCCTCCGCCAATCCGCACTGGGTCAGCGTGGTGGAGTATGACCCCATATCCTCGCACCTTGGTGTGTGAGAGGAGGCTGGTGCTCAGTAGCGGTTTTCAAAATCGATCACAATATACTTACACTTAGGGTGTAGGACTGCTCACCGGTCTAACCAGATTATAGCTTTATTTAAGCTATTCAGCGACGTGTTTGGACTAGACAAAGCATAAACTTACATAAAACTCTGTTTTGCTCGTACATTCTTATAATATTAGGTCGGGGAAAAAGTCTTTTCGCATAACGTAGGTATAAACTTATTATAAATTTTTTTTGACTGTACTATTTGTGTCTGGCTGGTTTTGGTAACATTAAAAAGGTTCCATTATAAAGAAAAGAAAAAAATAAAAAAAAGTTGTTTCCCGCTATTTTTCATTTGTTTTTCTCTCCGTAAAAATGAGTGAATCTAATGAAGAAATTCGATACATTTTAAAATTTTATTATAAAAAAGGCAAAAATGCAACTCAAGCAGTGAAAAAAATTTGTGATGTTTATGGACCTGATGCAGTGTCAGTAAGAGTAGCACAAATTTGGTTCAAACGTTTTCAGTCCGGAAATTTTGATGTTAAAGATGCACCTCGCTCTGGTCGCCCTGTTACGAATAAAATGGACGCCATTTTTGAAAGAGTGGAGCAAGATCGGCATATTAGTAGTTACGATGTAGCTGAAGAACTGGGAATTGACCACAAAACAGTTTTGACCCATTTGAAGAAAGCTGGTTATACAAAAAAGCTCGATATTTGGGTGCCACACGAGCTCACTCAAAGAAACTTAATGAACCGTGTACTCATTTGCGATTCATTATTGAGACGTAATGAAACCGAGCCGTTTTTGAAGAGATTGATAACTGGCGATGAAAAGTGGATCACGTACGACAAGAACGTGCGAAAAAGGTCGTGGTCGAAAGTTGGCCAGGCTTCACAGACTGTGGCCAAACCTGGCCTAACACGAAATAAGGTGATGCTGTGTGTATGGTGGGATTGGAAGGGCATTGTTTATTATGAGCTTTTACCGCCCGGCAAAACCATCGATTCTGATCTTTACTGCCAGCAACTGATGAGATTAAAGGAAGCAGTCGAGAGAAAACGGCCGGAATTGATCAACAGGAAGGGTGTGGTCTTTCATCACGATAACGCTAGACCACACACATCTTTAGCCACTCAGCAAAAATTAAGAGAGTTCGACTGGGAGGTCCTAGTGCATCCACCATATAGCCCTGACCTTGCGCCTTCAGATTTTCACCTGTTTCGGTCTCTGCAGAATTCTTTAGGT
This sequence comes from Musotima nitidalis, assembly GCA_949126915.1. Classification (NCBI taxonomy): domain Eukaryota; kingdom Metazoa; phylum Arthropoda; class Insecta; order Lepidoptera; family Crambidae; genus Musotima; species Musotima nitidalis. The sequence continues at coordinate 10,031,240 of OX421422.1, forward strand.
TCTGTAAGGTTGACCTCAAGAGAGGACTGCCAAAACTATTTGTCCCGTTTTTTTGATCAGAAGTCCCAAAGTTTCTACAGTAACGGGATAATGTCTCTGCCCACAAAATGGCAGAAAGTTATTCAACAAAACGGTACACATATATTGTAAATAAATGTAAATAAACTTTGAAAAACGTGTCTTGACTTTTCATACAAAAATACGAAAAGACTTTTTCCCCAACCTATTACGTTGGAATCACCCAGTTTAAAAAATCACCAAAAAAGAACTCAGAAAATGAACAAATATTACAGTTTATGCACAAAAATATTTGTCCTGTATGAGAATCGAACCTACGACCTCATGAGCAGGGTGCAGTTACACTGACCTCCACGACATATCGAACAAATAAATATTGTAATAAATATTATAAATAAAAATTTGAAAGCTTTATTATTATATGTGATAAATATCAAAAAGGCCTTTAATGTTTAAGCAATTGATCGTTAAACTGCGCTTCATGCAGAGTAAGTACAGACGCCTTTGAATTACACACAGCAATGCTTACACCGCACTGCTTGATGCCAAATTATTATCTTTAACACTACCACACGCACGGACTTGTGGGCGTGTAAGTGAAGCGGCATGTCTGCAGTTTCGTTTTATTGTCAAAAATTAGTTATACATTCATGTGTAATAACGGCGGATTATTACCCGTTAAGTATTTGTGAACGTACATGAGTGTTGGTAAATGAAACAAAGCAGTGCGATCACTTTTCAAATTCTCTCAAGTAGTCCACGTAATATTTCAGTATGGTCTCACATCTTTACTAAGGACTCAAGAGGTTTCGGGGGGAGGGCATCTCATTTACTATAAATTAAATTTTATTTATATATGTTTTACTTGACACTGGCTTAGTGAGCCTAACGCACGAAGCTATTATTTAAAAGAAAAAAAATATATCGCACATCTAATTATTAAAAGACGTAAATAGGTATACCACAAGTTTCCTGTAATGCATAACGATCTTTTTTTGTAATCTACTGTAAAATTGTCAAAAATTACATTTCATCATTTCAGCCCATCATACTGATCACGAGCCTCCTCTCACAAATCAAGGTGTGAGGGTAATGGTTCATACTCCACCACGCTGACCCAGTGCGGATTGGCGGAGGCAGGTGTATGGCGTCCTGCTGTTAGAATTTATCAAGCCGCCCACTAGGCCTCTAACATGGTTTAACGACTACCACATTTAGTGATAACCGGGACCAACGGCTTAACGTGCCTTCCGAAGCACGGAAACGCTCGATATCAAATGCCACACAAACGGTCACCCATCCAAGGTCTGACCTCTGTAAACTCTGCTGTACTTCAGTGATCGTTTCCGACCACCGAGTTGCGCAGAGCTACGAGCGCTTCAAAATCAAAATTACATTTACGTCTTTTAAAAACTAGATGTGCACGGCATATAAATGTTGTAAAGTCCACTGCTGAACATTAGCTTCCCCAACAAATTACATTCTATTGAGAGTATTTGACCATAATCACCACACTGGGCATGCAGGATGGTGATTCCAGTTCAAGCCAATACACAGGATGACGCTGCTGGCCATCATCTGGTAGGATTTCTCATCATCGACTCTTACGACTCCCGTGAGAAGAGAGAGGGTGGAACTATTCTAGGCCAGTACCACACTGCACACTCATTAATTTGCTTTATTATAAGCACAAAAAAAAACCTAATACCTTTTAGATTTTATTTTTACCTTCCTAGCCTGTACACTTATTTGACAACCAAATGGCGTGGAGTCGCCAGAGGTTCTATTCCCACACAGGACAGATCTTTGTGTACATGACTACGAATATTTGTTCTGTGCTGGGTGTATTTATAAAAAAAACGGTACTTAAGTATGTTTATCCGTTTTTTAGTATCCATAACACAAGTTCCTTATGTTCCTTATCTTGGAACTAAATAATTGGTGTGATTGTAAGAGAATATTTATTTATTTTTTATTACAGTAAGGATTTGTGTTTTGATGTGTTTAAAATTCTCCTTAAAACATTTCAATATAGCTAAAAAAGCCTTTCTGTTATATTATTATCCCAGCCTGTCTACGTTCCACTACGACGAACAGGCCTCCACTGGCAAACCATGGCAACCATCGCATTGCGGTTTGACGAAGACGGTGTGCTGTTACAATTTATCAAACAAGAGGTCTCTAAGTTAAACTAACTACCACCTTAACGTGCGTACGTACTTCTAATAAGTATATAAGCACTATATTATAATATTACTAACTCGTTAAAGTCTAGTTCACAAATAAAATCACTTACTCATAATGATAATGAGACTGCTGTGACAAATGATACTTGAACCCCAATTTCCCAGTTACCTACATTAACTGAACTACTCCCACTAATGAAATGAAAAGGCTGCACAGAAATCCCCAGTTAACAGCTTACGGGGTGACCATAAACAATAAGACTTTGGACAAGTTTGAATATATCGTGGCCTCGATTTTGTCAACAGGAAAATGGCGGAACCCGAATGTCACCGTGGAGTATTTATAGCTTGGAGTCGACAAATTTTTGCATCGTTTTATCGCAAGTACAGTACCGTATCCGGCGGAAGATGCATAGTTTTTTAGACGAAAAAATATACTTTTTTTGGCGAATTGAACGTAGTCTATTTCTAAAGAGAATAACCATATAAACTAATTTATACTGTCCTATGGCTTCGCCCTTACTTATAAAGAAAAATCTCTTTCTCAAAATCCTTGAAGACGCCTGAGGGAAAATTTCCGTTATGTGTAGAAAATTCACAGCTACCATTATGTTAATATACACACGACAATAATTTTTAAAAGAATAAGTCAGTCGCGCAAGCAAAGCGGCGTGCATTGAGAAACGCTCCAATTCCTCCGAATTCGGAAGTTTGCGAGGTTTCATAGGATTTCATATTACAACAATTAAAAGACTCGAGCAACGCGTTCGTGTCGAATAAATATCGCACCCCCGGTGCTACAACGTCACTTCTGCAAACATTTAATCTTCCAGGAGAAGCGTTTAGGCTGCCTAATTCTTAAAATAGTTAAGTATCTAATCCGCTTTTTCTATGGCACGAATGGTATTTGCATACCAATAGATTGGAGTCGCATGTTTCTGTAATAACAGTGTACCATAATATTTACGACTACTGTTTTAACTATTTTGTTTAGTTGTATTTAAGTTGGCGTTTTATAATAATGATTGACAAGAAGAAAGATACCGGAATTTAATGGTAAATGTACGCTATACACCATTAACTCCAGTGCCATTATCATTAATCCTAATTGGCTCTGCACTAAGCTGCACTCGTTAACCCGAGTTATCTACTGTTTAATCTGATATGCCCAGTTCTCAGTACTGGCTGAAGCGCTTCCATTTGGCAGCAGAATTTTTGTCTGGCACAATAGCAGTGGTTTCTTCTGTCAGAAAGACCTTTTAGTTTACCGGAGTAGTCATCATAATATTATCAGCCCCAGTAAGTCCATTGCTGAGCATAGGCCTCCAACAACTATTTTCCACGTTGGTCAATCTTCAGCAGCATGCATCCACCGATGTAATAATAATTACTTACATGTTAGGTGAATTTTTACTATTAAAACCTTTCATGTTATAACTAAAATATAGTATAGTAAATGCAAAATTTTAAGACATAAAAATTACTTACTTATTTGTAACTGTGTGCTACGCAAAATATATATGAAATAAGAGTTTCCGCCGCCCTGATCTGAATATTGATGTATGGTTATCTGGTCATGAAATCACAATAGACCAATATTGTTATGCTAGAAAATAGCTAAACAAGCACGAACTAAAAGAGGGGCAAAATTGTAAAATAAATCTCAATTCCTTACTTTGCATTACATTAAAACATTCTTTACGATGCTCGGCTACAGTTTTACGATGCACCGTCTTTCGTGAGTCGGATGAATTTTGTTTTCTAAAGCCTTGCTCTGTTACATACATAAATTCACGCCAGTTTCCCCGAAGGAGTAGGCAGAGGCATATTGTACTCCCACAATTAGCCAATTACATTGTTGGTCCCACGTAATAGGTGGCGAGCGTATTGCCGCTTATCGGGATCTGTTACGTTCCCAGAGCCTCGTCTGTTGATTAGCAGGTGCACCACTTGCAGGTAAGGTTGGCTTGAGCTTCTTAGATGTTAATAGGATCACTATACATTATTGTTATTTTACTATGTAAAATAATGTAAAAATAAAATACTTCAAAAGGGGACAGTATGTTGAGTACTAGAAGTTCTTAAATTAGACTCGTAAGTTCTGAATTATGTTTAAGACTCTATTATAAAAGGCTCCAGCTGAATACCAGTGCAGTGGGACTACCCAGTGCGTAAACAGAGCTGGAATTTGTATTATACATTTAATTATTTTTATATACTTAATTCAATGTGCTAATGTTGATTTTTTTTTAATTTCTCTATTATTTTTTGTCTGATGTATTGTATATGTTGCGTGTCGTCAGTTTTAAATTGAACTGTCTTGTACGTGCTCGTTGCTAGATTAGGTGATCCAAATCCAGAAGAAGATTTAGACCATTCACTGCCCGAATTCCTCTCACCTCAATCTGAAAGAAAAGCTTGAGCCCCGAAGTAAGATGTTAAGGGGCTGTGATGTCATATCGCAATTACAATTGACCATTTCATTTTGAATATACTTATCGTAAATTATGTTAGTTGTCTTTCTAAGTATTCATGGTTATTCATGGTTTTATTATAGCTTAGTGTTACGGTGCGCTTTGTTCTGGAAAATATTGGTTTCAACTTAGCCAAAATTCCTCCTTCTCGGCCTCCTCTGAGCAAGGTGAAAAGGCATTATACTCCACTACGTAAATCTATTGCAATCTAATGTAGAATAGCGTAGCGTATGGTCCCGCCAACGACTTAACGTGCCCTTTCAAAGTATTGACGGCTGTCATTTTTTGCATTTTGCAAGCCTCCAAAATTGTTGAAAAGTAAATCGCATAAAAAATTCCAGTTCTCGATAGTATTTTGGTAACTGGGTCGGTCGTAGTTCGTACAGGCTACCTGATCAATGTGTATTCGACCGTGAGATTGTCCCCGTTGCCCACCGTCATGCAAACTTGTTCCTAGCGCTTTACTTCAAAATTCAATTTTACAACTTTATTACATTCCCTTAAGTCATATTGAAAAATCAGTCATATTGCACCAAACTTTGCGGTAAAGGAAAATAATAAACTACCCGACAGAAATATTGACTAAACATTACAGTTGGTTAATGTTATAACTTTACACTGTAGTAAGGTAAGAAGTTATTATTAAGTAATTATTACATATTTGAAATAGAATTTTGATAGCATGAAACACATTTGGAACTAGTCAGATTTAAAAAAAATTATACATATAAACTTTTTCGAAATTCACATAATCAATCGGTATCTCAAGCTTTATAAAAATATTTAACTGTTTAATCAACTCCACAAAAATAAGTCGCAGAGCATTAATTTCTAATTTTCTATTTTATACCGATTGATTACATTATATTTTATTTCTTCAGTTTTCAGTATAATATTGTTTGCCTTTTGTTTATTATTGTACACGATATTTAAATTTTATTTTCAATTTGCTTCTTATAAGTTTAGGTTAAGCAACATTTTGTAAATAATTATAATGTCTAAGATGTACGTTCCGCACTGCACCCAAGATGGCCCAGCTGAAAACCAGCGCTAGAACATTGGACTTATTATTATGCTGAGATGGGTCATTTTGGTGCATCATTTAATTATTTATTTAGTATTGTTTATAGTTGTAATTTTAAATTGTTTAATGCACCAATAAACATTTTTATTATAATCTGACGACGGAGTACTATAACTCCAAAACTTTGTGGTATAATTTCCATACACAAGATAGTTCTGGAGCATAAATATTTGTCTTTGTCTGAATATATACATAAAACGACATTATGTAATCATGTTTTTTCGTTGTCAAGCTTTTATTTCTCAGAATATTACTGTTGTTTAGAAGTATAGATCACAACATATTATAGGAAGATCTGTCTTTAAATTTGATGACCGATATGACGTGGTGGCGAGTATACCCGCACTCCACTCCTGAGGTCGTGGATTCGATTCCCACACAGGACGAATCTTTGTGTGTATAAATATGAATATTTATTCTGGTCTAGGTGTTGTTGTATGTATATTAAGTATGAATTTACAAAAAAAAAGTATGTGTGTAATGTGTATGTTATGTTATCAGTTATTTAGTATCCATAGCACAACTTCTTAATGATACTTATCTTGGAACTATGATTGGTGCAATTGTCAGAAATATTTATTTATTTTACTAAACAATATGATTGCAATCAAAATACCTGAACACAATATCATATAATCACTAATAGAGGATAAAGACACCAGCAGTCTTGTAAAAAAATTGTAGGTGCCATGACAGTAATCACTGTTCCGCAATTATTGTACTCTTTTGTACAAAAGCCAATTACGGGTAAGGTTTAACGGCTCGGCGGATCCAGGGTAGATATACACCAGAAATACTACTCCAAGTATCGTAGATTCGATTCCTAGTTAGAAGAAAGTTCTCGAGCATGTAAATTTGTCGTTTTCCGAAATGTCGTTATTTATGTATTTAAAATATGTATATACATTATTTTACTCATGTTATACTCTTGTTTAAAAATATAGACCACAACATTTCATAAAAGTATTTGTCTTTTAATTAAATAATATGATTGGAATAAACTCTGCTTAGTAATAATATAAATACTTTTCCATAATAATATATCTCGTCATCAATAGAGGACAAAGACACCAGCAGTCTTGGAGCAAAATTGTAGGTGCCACAGTAAATACAGTTCCGCAATAATTGCACCGTTTTGTACAAAGGCCAATTACGGGTTGGATTTAAAGGCTCGGCGGTACCAGGGTAGATTTACACCAGAGGCGATACGGAAACTAATGGTTCACGGACGCACGTGCACTCCTACTATTTATTACGTCGCTACCTATCAAGCGTAAAGTTTCAACAAAGATTTTAGTTAAGGTATTTTATGTGTTGAGTTGTAGGCAAATGCTTATGTTTGTTAATGATAATGTTTAATTACTAGTGGAATAAATGATTTAAGAAGTACTCAAGACAAATAAAGAGGAATAATTTTGTATAATGCTAATGTACAGAAAAAAGAAAACAATCTTTACGTAAACTTTTCCTAAGTAAATAAAATAATTATTAGAAACGTATGGCACTTCAAATTACTACATTCCTACACATGATAAAAATATGTGTGAATGCATTGGAATGTTTAAACATATTACTATTCTGAAAATTTACATAGCAGCACCCTAAGTACAAGAATGCTATATTGTATAGAGCTATATACAGCTTTTATAAGCTTTACTTAAGATGTAGATTGCACTATGTGATACTTCTTTAAGATATAAATGTTACTTCATTATGTATATCCTTACAAAACGTTATAACTTTTTATCCTAACTCGCAATAAATGTACAACAATGTATTACGTAGAATAACGACAAATCCCAAGTAAAATTCGACCTAATATAATTCCTGGAGCCCAACCCAGCTGTCCTATGACGACTCATGGGAGTCTAATTTGAGTAGCTAACAAATGACATGCCAAGGCTGCATACATCGAGACCTCTGCATTATTCATACCGTCCTAATAAATCACATTTGTTCTCCCCCACAGGTTCGCGATTATCCCCTTCTCAAAATCTCAAATCCATTACATTAAATGTGAACAGTTTCGTCCCAGATTTTAAACAGCGGGAACGTGACAAACTGTTGACACCTGTGAAGGGATCAAATTTACATTGAAAAGGTTACTAAAAGCTTTATAATGTTCATTAGTAATTGGGTAAAGGGTTTCTAAAAACAAGCTATTGTTTAGGTCAAATCAAAGCTTTTGATGTTAGGAAAGCTTCTTTAATTTTAGGTATAAACTAAGTATGCTTATCGAACATATTGGATCACTCCCTGGTACAGGTATAGGAAAGAAGGATTACCTTTCAATACTGGCTTCAAAACGTGGTGGAAGGACTAGCAACCTTACTTCAATTCTTTAAACTTGCGTTGTGTACTTACTTGCAATAATGCAATATACTTAACATAAGGACCAATATACTTTCAATCAGGGCTGTAGCATCAGAGATAGCAATAGTAGCACCAATTGTACGTATAGGATACGTTTCAACGGTAAAGACAGTATTTCTTACTTACTTATAGATAGGATATGCCTTTCTTTTTTTTCGGATTGAAAATCATTATATGAATGTCTTCTGCTTATACACCTTAAACGCTTACGCACCTATACGCTTCAGACACACCCACTGTCAGACTTTTAAAGACAAAATATCATACATGTTCCTTTTTGAACCCATTTAAATCAAGAGCCACAGTTACTCTTTCGAAGAGGCGTGCTAAGATAGAATCTGGATTTTTTGAAGCTGCCAGCTTAAATAGCATTCAAAATTGATTTTTTAATTTACATTCCCTTATTATTGGATGATTTACAATGTTAGTCTAATAATTTTTGTCCTAATAACCCAACATGGTAAGCGCTTGTGCCACAAGTATGTTCAAGTCCGTAGTATGGTCTCAATGTTTAAACTCAGTATCACCTGATTCATCGATCGAACGCTCAACTGATAGGCATCGACTGCCTCATTGATTGTACTCTTGACGGCAAATCAAGTATATGCCGATCAGTAGACTCATGGCTTACAACTTAACTCCTTACTATTCTGCTTGTTTAACTTTCATTATTCGCAAACTCAAACATTTACTTGAACCAATTTTTTACTTTGTAATAAACTGTGCCGCCCGCCTATTATATAATTGGTAAAGGTCCTTTTCTTTTTAAAATATTTGTTGTCATATACACCGCACTTCTAACTTTATTGCGTAGCTACTAGACAAAGGATGTCATAATCGTAGTTTTTTTATAAACTCTTAGGTATTTAAAATACCTGGGAAACATCTAGATCAAGACAAATATTTGCACGTATGAGTACAAAATAAATAAAAAACATTTATACTTATATTATTATTATAGCGCTCGTAGCTCTGCGGTGAGCGGTGGTCGGAATCGAACGCCGAAGTACAGCAGAGTTTACAGAGGTCAGTCCTTGTATGGGTGACCGTTTGTGTGGCATTTGATATCGAGCGCTTCCGTGCTTCGGAAGGCACGTTAAGCCGTTGGTCCCGGTTATCACTAAATGTGGTAGTCGTTAGAGGCCTAATGGGCGGCTTGAAAAATTCTAACAGCAGGACGCCACACACCTGCCTCCGCCAATCCGCACTGGGTCAGCGTGGTGGAGTATGACCCAATACCCTCACACCTTGACATGTGAGAGGAGGCTCGTGCTCAGTAGAGGGACGTTAATGGGCTGTGATGATGATTTATACTTATAAAATCAGCAGGAAAAAAAACGTCCATTATATATCTTTAACTTGTAAAAGGTTTCAAACAAACAACACTACAAGATTGATAAAGAGCTTTAGTGTAAAACGAATTGCGGTATAAGTTTCGTGCTAAGGAATAATAACGTCTCGTAACTTCTGTACTCCGATGTTCGTACGTGTGAACATGAAACTTGGTGGAAATCCTGCGCGGAACAATAAAATTCACGCTCGGGCGGTTGGCGCGGTCGCCGATAAATCTCGCGACGGAGTGTCGATACTTTGCTCTGATCTTATCCTGCTTGGCTGAACATGGACTTAGAAAATAGAGATAGTTGTAGGTACTCTTTTTAAATTTATATATAAAAAAGATAAGTAATCTAAATACAAACATAACTGTATACTCAAGAATCCTGTATTGATTAATTAAATTAACAATTAGACAGATGGCGCGGTCGTCAATAAATCTCGCGACAAAGTGTCGATACTCTGCTCAGCTGGACAGCTGGAGCTGAATATGGACTTAAAAAGATTAGGAGGTAAGTTCTTTTTAAAAATGTATGTACAAAGATCGAAAAACAAGTTGAGCGTAGTAAAAAAACGAGAAACTTCATTGATTTTTAGGCCTTATAACGTAAATAAGTTTTATCAGTATAAGGTTAATCTACTATTTTATTCCAAAAGTGACATATAATATTAATTTGAGCTTGAATTTATATTAATGGCTATGAAATTTACTTACAAAAGGAAATAAATAAACAAAAATATTACTTTTATGCGCGTATAGATTTCAATAACATTTTTCATGACAGTAGTATAAAAACCGTATCACAAATACGACAGCCCGGGTGCCGTATTTCATCTGCATGTCACGCTCGGAATAAAACTTAAATTTTTGTACTGATCATTTAAATTTTACTTTTTTTGTAACCGAACTTGAATGATGAATTGAATGCAGTAAAGAATATTTGATACCTACAGAAAACTGCTTGAATCTACAGAAAAACTAGCTCATGTTAAAACTTAATAACCTATTTATTATCAATAAGGACTAATTTTCAATTAATTATTATTATTGTTTATTTTTTATTGCACATAAAAAACTAATGCAATGGCGAACTTAATGCCGAAAGCTCTATCAGTTAACCTTAGGGTTAGCAGAGAGGGTAAAAGGCGGTCTTCTTCTTCTTCTTCTTCGTCGTTACACTCTTGGCAGAGCGGTCGTGGTCGTCACTTCAGTTGCAGTGACCCGCCTCACAACTCGCCGTCATTCCTCTCTGATGCTGGCCTTCCTGGTACACACGTGCAGAGCACTGTCCACGGCTGCTTTAATTTGGTCCGTCCATCTCATGGGTGATCTACCTCGTGCTCGGGTGCCTTCAACTTTGCCCTTTGCCCAAAAGGCGGTGCTATAAACTAAAAAAAACTAAAAAAACACACTGGCTTGAACTGCGATCACCAACCCGCCTGCCCTGCGTGGTGATTATGGGAAAAACCCTCAATAGAATGTAATCTATTTGGGAGGCCATGTTCAGCAGTGAACTTTGTAAGGCTGATATGATGCTGACATAATGCAGGCAAGATGATAGTCTCCCTCTATAGTCGGTCCCTCATGTCTAAGGATCGTGGTTAGCATCGTAGTAACCTCTGGAGCGGATGATTCCACCGGTTCCGATCCAGCGCGTCTTTTACAACTGCGTAGAAATTGGAGGACGATGAGTCTTTTACTTGATCGTTCCATCTGGTTGGTGCACGATCACGTTTGCCTTCTGTGTTTCCCACGACAATTAGTTTTTCCAGACTTTCATCGCCTCTGCGCGCTATGTGGCCAAAGAATGAAAGAATACGTTGTTGGCATATGGTCGACAAATGGGTTTTTATTTTGAGTTGTCTCAAGATGGAGACATTGGTGCGTTTTGCGGTCCAAGGTATTCCAAGTAAGCGCCTCCATCACCACATCTACAATGCATCAATCCTTAGATGATAGTAGGGAGACTAATATTAATAGACATCATCATCATCATCATCTCAGCCCATAAACCCACTACTACTAGGCAAGAACTAATGAGAAGAGCTAACAAACCAAAATGAGTGTTTTAGGTCACATTCCACCACGCTAAACCAAGCAGGCAGGTGTGTGGCGTCGTAATGTCTTTTGATCCATGGGTTCCTGTGATTAATTACTACCAATATGTAAGATATTTAAGGCCCTAATTAGGTGGCTTTATTTTTCTATTGTATGTTAAATAATCATAACCATAAATGTCAGTTATATTTTCATAACCATTAATTAAATAAAAGATGACCAAACTGCGGTAAGAATAGTCGCATTTTATATCTTCTTTTTCGAGGGATCTTTGACCAAAGTTTATTCATTTTCACAGAATGTATCACTCACTCATCTCTATCTATTGTATGATTTCAATCTCAATTGCATAGGAGTAAGAAAATTATCTGAAATGTAAGAATGTTTGTTGAAAATTTCGCCAAATAGTATGACTCCTATAAATTGTAGGTAACTAGGATGATAAACAAGCAGAAGCTAGTACCTAGAAAGTATTTTAAAACAGAGCAATGTACAAAACTATGATAAAAAGCCTTTGAAAATACAGAACTAAGACCACACTAATTTAATGCACACAAATTAAATGTTTGTGGAGTGAATAAGGATTATCAGATACGTGCTATAACTGTGGAATTGGGTCAATTCGCTGACCAACCTTTGGTATTCTGCGGTTAACAGTAAAATTTCAACAGGAATTAGGAATTCGAACTAATAATGCTTTATAGTCTGGAATTTAGGAAGCTTTAGCTATCAGCTATTAACTTCATATACACTGCTTACAATACAGTATGTACTACACTTAATAACTTAGTTTTATTGAACTATATAAGTTAGAGATTTAAAATTCAAAAACTTTTTATGGCTAATATTATATTATAGTTAATATTATTTATTAGCTTTCTTTGAAGATAATACATATACATTATTAAAAATTTTTATTTAAAATAAAAACACTACAACTAAAAAAATATATATGTTAAAAGTGTGAGAAGTACTCAGTTTTGTAACATAACGAGCATATCTTAATAAAGAACCAAAAATTAGATCATATACCATTATTTATTTTGACTTGACTTATTTATTTCTTAATCTGAATGAGACAGGTCAATTTAGTTCATAAAATGTTTTATGGAAAGCTCTTAACAGTGACAGAACTCAGTCTTCTTAAGCTACGTTTATTTAAAGATAGATACATAGAAAATAATTGTATACTAAGTGTTCATAGGAATGCCACCCGCTTGATGTCTGATACTAAGATTTTATTATTGGCAAATACTTTTAAAATAGGTATGCTTAGGCACTTTGCTCTCTCTCCAACTTGAAGTGGTCGTGAGCTTCCAACATCAAAGAGCTTTTCCCTGTATTATGGGAAAAATAAAAATGCAGCCAATAACATTCTAAAGCTGCTCAATCTTTAATCTAATAACGCAGTTACTTTACATAGGTTGTTCGATAATTCAGACTTTTTAACCGACTTCAAAATCTTTAATAGGTGGTATTTTTCAACCCACAAGTCCCACAACTGACGTCAAACACTTTGGTTTGAGCAGCTATAAGATAATATGAACCAGTAGTTTAGTCGCTTTCAATGTTTACTTAAGATATGAAGGTATAAAAATTATGCAAGAAAAAATTATGTATAATCATTGAAAGATTGAATCATTGAAAGAGAAAAAATATGTATAATCATTGTGTATAGGGCTCCTAACAAAATCGACGAACATAAAAGTTCCTGGTAAGCGGCCATAGGCTCATGTGGGACCAACTTTATAAGTGGCGAAATGTGGGCGTATAATATGCTTCTGCCTACCCCTTCAGGGCAACCGGCGTGATTATATGTATGTATGTTAATTATTATTATAAAAACTACGTTGCTTAATAACGACCCTAAGGACGTCATTAAAATAGTGTTTATCACAAATCTTGATCCACTGTTCTTATTTTAAAAATGTCGATGATCAAAAATTATAAATGGTATTGAGTACATTTTGTAGCCACAAAATATCATCTAGGTTTGATATGACATACTAAATGGATATGCAGTTCAAACATAGTAGATGTAACTGTACCGCGAATACTAAAATGGGTCGACCTCAATTGATACATGATAAATGACTTTAGCATTAATTGATGAGGTACGTAAAAATCGTTTACAGGACTAGTTGGTATAGTACTAGGGTCAAATTCAAAATTATTGTACATTTTGGCATGAGAAGATGTCCAAGTACATATTGGCGATATTATATTTTATTTATCTTTAGTAAAATATGTTCACATATATTAATTATTACAGCGTAATGCTAATAAAAAAATGTAATGTGATACGTTAGTAAATAAAAAAATGTTTTAGTTGCTTACTCATCCTTGCTCTCTTACAAAATAAGTATGTCCCCAAGAACAAGCGCGTTTCAAAAAACATAATTAAAAAAAAGTTACCTGTATGTTTTTAAAATTAATGACTAATATGTTTTTGTGATACTATTTCATTAATAAATCGTTTAATAATATTTATAATAATGTCATAATTAATCCGAAAAATATAATTAAAGTTGTGTCCACGATTTCTTTTATGTTTGTAATACTTTTTTGTAACATCAATATTTTCGGTAGTTTTCTGCTTTTATAAACTAGCACCATTCCGTATTTAACAACTACCAATCAGATGCCAGCTTGTGTGGCAGACATTTGGCGGCGTGCGTTACAAGCGTAAGAAGTGGATTTGTTTGTGTGGTGCTTGAGTTCCTATAGGTTTAAAATCGAGAAATGATACAATCTAAGTAAGCGTCATTAGGTCTTTAAATTTAGTAAGCTGTGTTCAACACGGGATTTATTTTCCTTTCTGTTACGTTTTTTGTCACATAACAAAAATGAAGTAAAGCCGATGTCACATTGCATAGCATTACTTACACTAGCTGTGCCCGAGCCTCCGCCCATATAAAAAGGTGAATTGGTGGGTACACACTATATACATATCCGGTGATTGATTATCCCGTTTATTTTTTAAATTGTTAAAACAAATTGGGAATATGTAAAGAAAACCTGTAAAATGTGTTCGTATTAGACTAAATATTTTTTCAGTGAGAATTTTTCTTTGACTTTGATAAAACAATACATTACTGACATATTAGTGTCACATAACACATATTTTGTTAAGAAACTGCCATAAATGTTACAATGAGACTGATTATAATTATAAAAAATTCTTTGAAAACCTGTTTTGAAGTTTCAATCTAGTTAGTGTAAATTAGCCCTAATAGTTTCTTTTTGTTATTTTTTTTTTGTTATAGTTTTCTATTTTGTGACGTTGTTCATTTTGGTTTCCTTTTTGTAACTGTACAATAATTTTGAATTTGACCTCAAACATAAGTTTGTTTGTATGTTATTGAAATGTCGTGTATAGTAGAAGAATAGTGCCACCCCCTCTCATCCCATAGGGAGTCGTTAGAGTTGACGAAGAGATATCCTACCGGATGATGGGCGGCAGCTTCATCCTGCGTACTGACTCGAACTGCGATTACCAACCCACCTCCCAGTGTGGTGATATTGGAGAGGCCCATGTTAAAACATTTTACATACATACCTACATAAAATCACGCCTGTAAAGAAGAATATTACTTAAAATCCCATTTTTCCCTATTTTAATGCTGTTTCCTTGTCTTCCTGCTCAGAGAAGCGCAATAGATGCGTTCCTCCTACCTCCTTGTGCGACCATAGCGTGTGTGGCCGACTTCTCGGAGGGTCTATGGTTAGACAGCAGAAGCCCCCTGTCCCCGCTGCGCCCTCCCCAGGTCCTCTTAGTTTCCCCCTCGGTAGTCAGTACTAAGGGCACCCAGAGTCGCCAATCTCTGGATGTTACCTTTTCCCAACCGGCTTCTCGGTCCTACCGGGAGGTACTCAGCCCCCCCCCCCCACCACGACAAGCTCCCGTCAGGGGTATGGAGGGAGGATAGGGACCCTACCTTCATCTTAGGACCCCCAGCCCACCTCACCTGCAAGTGATGCACCTTCTGATCAGCGGACGAGAATCTGGCCGAAACAAAAATTCCCGGTAAGCGGCAATAGGCTCGCCACCTCTAACGTGGGACCAACTGTATATTTGGCGAAGTGTGGGCGTATAATATGCCTCTGCCTACCCCTTCGGGGAAACAGGCGTGATTTTATTGTTTGTGTGTG